>VMOF01000369.1:42368813-42984858 GCA_011764245.1 Trialeurodes vaporariorum | reverse complement strand
GTGAGATTAATTATTTCCAGTTTTATTGATTCTCAGATTTGTTTATTTGCAGTTTTTAGTTTTGAGCCTTGAGAGTTTTCTCGATTGGAGATTAATTCAATTTTGAGTATTATTAATTTGAGATTATTGCGAATAATTTAGTTGTTTTGTTGCTGATAAGTTTTTATTAGTTTTTATCAATTTAAGTGGTAAATTAAGTGTTAAGTGTGAATTAGCATTAGATTATTTCTCTAATAAATCGGGAGTGGACCCCAGAATTTCGCGTTTCTCATTTTTGGATATTTCCTCGTCAACGTGGGATGTCAGGTGACCCTCCATAATTTATTTACTTAGTGTCTCAATTATTTTTATCATTGAGTTAGTTTTGTCACTTTTACCAAAAAGTGTCTGGTGGAGCTACCCCCCCATCTCGCTAGAGAAGTAAATGAACCTTACACAAGTACATTCATTTTCTTGATAAAAAATAAAACATTTCAGACTTTTGCAACTGCCCCATTCCAGCATTTTACCCATTCCTGTTTTATTCGTTGTTCAAGCCGTCGCTAGTTTGTTTTTTCTGTCATTTTTCTTAAATAAATAAATAAACATCACCACAACTTAGACGTTGTGGTCTACACTCCTGACCTAAGGAGCCAGGATTTTGGAAACCTACGACCATTTCAAAGTTATTTTCTGGACGAGGAATCTGTAACAACTGTCTCGATGACATAAGAAAGTTTAACTTTAATATTTTCTGACAACTTAAAAAAATTATGCTGAGAAAATATTTTTAAGCAAACAGTAAACTTACGACTAAACGAGGTATCGCATCTGGCTTCAGTTGCATCCGCCCAGGTAATCCTAAACTTTGGGTATATTTGTACCACTCAAAATTTGCAATATCCTCTGCCAACTGAAACAAAGCAAAGAATGAAAAATTCAAACTGAGCAAAGTTCAAAATGATTCGCAGAGAGCCAAACAAACTGATCAGCTGTATAAGCAGCCGCTGTCTGCTTCATACTTTGAGAGGCTGACATCTTGTTTTTGTTGATGGTATCTTGCAGAGACACAATGATTTTGAAACAAAACTCACCACTTACGAATGGCAACTAATCACCCCAATGTAACCACTTACGTTTCTTTCGAGTCAAGAATTACACGATTATCAAATACTAAACTCTTCGAACTTCATTAGACGACACAGAAGATTTTCGACTCAAATACCCGAGAGTATTGATGATTCAAACAATCTCTACAGCTTGCAATAAACTAGCCTTAAGGTGATTCCATGCGAAACTTTCCCTGATTTCAATCTGATGGATAGCGTCACAAGCCCTGATCAGTTAATGGCTGAAATTTAGGAATTTATGCCAAAAGTACAGATTTGAGGAACGTCAGCACCTGCTAACATACATAGGTACCTCAGGAAGATATTCTGAAAAAGTCAAGCTGAAATACTCAACAATAAACCCGGAAAATATGAAATACAAAAATTCCCATTATCCTCAATGAGTGTGAGTGAGGCAGTTAGACAAAGTATTACTCTCAGTCACTTGGCTTATGGCGAAATGAATTTCATGATTTATGGTGTTTAGTTCACAACCAATTCAGTTCATTTACTTAGGGCTCAAAAAATCCAAGAAAATTTTTTACAGATGCTGACATTCTTGGATTTTGCGTTCTTTCTTTGCTATCAGTTTAGAGCCGAAAACGCGAAATTCCTAAGAGAACTAGTAGCGCTATCCATCGGATTGAAATCTGGAAAAGTTTTGCTAGAATTCACCTTAGGATAGTCTTGGAACAAATCAAAAATGAGGCCTCCAAGTTAACAGACAGGAAGGAACTTTCCATCGATGTCATCTAAGGAAAAACACTCTTAGATGATTTCAAACTTACAGGATACTGAAATTGAATCTGAGATCAATCGTTGTTGGTAGGAGCAGATGATCGTTAAAATTAGAAGCGTTTTTTATCCCTTCCACTGCTCTGATCCATGGAGAATTTAGCTGGGACTGCTTGAATCCATCAGTCCATCAAAGCGCTTCTATCAATTTGTACGATTAAGCTTAAAGAGGTTCGTGTGAACCATTTGTAAACACAGATGTAAACACAGAAGGCCTACCCGTCTGTTCCCAACAGTCTCCTGAGGCCGCTGAATCAATGGGCAGCGGATGGAATCTATTGGGCTCCATCGGAATGGAGAGAAACGGTTTGCTGGATACGATCCGTGGATCGACGAACAGCTGATAGAAAAAAAGCAGGTCTTATTTCTTATCCTTCCATTGCCATGACAAGCAGCAAACAGGAGACTTTTCCCATGAAAGCAAAGCTTACAGAAGAGGAATTTGATTCCTCATCTTCAGTGAGTGTATATCATTTTGGAAGCCCTCAACAAAAAGTAGGTTAGAGTACTTAATGACAAATCAGTGATGTACTTACATTAAAATGGTCTTCGCAGCATGACATGTGGCTTTTGAGAGATAACGTTGTATCTTCACTGATACCCACCGCAGCAAACCAGCTGAGGCGTCTTTCACCCCTTGGCACAGTGACAAAAACTTTGCTAGGCGAGTTAGTACTCGTACGGCGACACATGGGCACAAAGCACGTATAGTACGACATAATAAACACCGACGCAAAAACTAATCCAGCAATATTTCGAATACAAGGTTTCAAGGGATTTCAAACCGACAGCATTGCAGCTGTTTCGGTCCTATGCCTCTATTCATCCAGGTAACAGGACCAGCTGAGGAGTACGAAAACAGCTCGTGAAAAGTATTGGGAGTTCTTCCTTTACCTGTGAAGCGATAGTTGAATGAGCGAAAATGTTCAATTCTTTTCAACTCTGAAAGAGCAAAGAATTTGCAAGCAGGATTCAACTTGAAACACTATTTTTGCCACGGAGGAAGAGAAAAAGAGAAACTTGAAACCGTCTCAGCCGAACAACTACTGGGAGTTGAGGTTATGTTGTGGCTTCAGTGTTGCCATGTGTACGGCTATGAGTCAGCTAGCTATGAGTCATATATTTTCCATTAGAACCATTGTAAAATATACGCCTTTAACATGGAATCCGACAACACTGCGTTGGTTGCGTTGGCCAGTCGGGTGTCAGCTGGGGCCTCCCATTTGTTAAGATAGATAAGATAAGATAAGATAGTTTTGTATTCAGAAAATATTTTAACAAAAGGAAAACAAAAACTACCCTGCCGAGAGAAATCTTGTGTGGCAGCAGGAGGGTAAGTATACATAATTTGAAAAATGAATAATTACAAAACGTAAAAACAAAATAAAAGGAAAAATTAATAAATATCAAATAATAAATTTAATAGAGAATAGATGTAATTATCATTTTACAATTTATTACTCTTTGGTTTTATGAGGGAAGGTAACTGAGATATAAATAAAAACAAATAGATACGCAGGGTGTGAGGAAAGTCTCCCCCCCTTGTCTGACTTTTGAACGGTTGAAGATAAAGAAACGAAACTCGGGGCATAGGCGGAAATAGGGGGGCTGGAGGGGGCTAAGCCCCCCCCCCAGAAAATTTTGGAAGCAAAAAAACGTTTACCCACAACAAAAAAAAATATTACAGTAAATGATGTTTATCATTTAATTTTGTGATTGCCTAATTGTTTCGCACCCCAGCTAATAGCTATATGAGTACAATTTATTTCATATCTTAACTTAGGTGTGTATGATGCATTGTAGGTACTTACAGTCGACAAAAGAATGTCAGATGCCGCCTTATATTTTGGTTCAAGTAGACAAGTAGACTACCTGCCATACCTATCACAGTAAAAAGCATCGCAAGTGGCCTACTTAAGTCAAAATCCAGGACGTTATCTGACATTATTTAATTCGTCGACTGTAACAGTAAGTACATCATACGCCTAAGTAAGTTGTGGGGGGGGGGGTGTCATGGTATACCCCTCTTGGAGGGGGGCGGTCTTGAGGTGTCTCAAAGATCCTTTGGAACTCAGCCCCCCCCCCCCCCCCAGAAAAAATTCCTAGTTCCGCCTATGACTCGGGGGATGTTTATAACTTAATGGGAACTACTTTCTGGCGGATCCAAAATTTCCGGGAGGCGTCCCTAAGGAGGGTTTCGCCCCCTAACTCAAAATTTTCAAATGGCAACCCCTATCTTGTGATAACTCGTTTTAAAGGCCGTAAAATCCTAAGACTTTTGGCGCAAACCGGAGGTCAATATCGTTTTTCGTCTTCGATATATCGATAGTCAACGTTCGATTTCGACCCATTTTCAAAAAATCAGAACTCCCATTAGAAAAGTCAGAATTTAAAAAACTAGGAGTCAAAAATACTTGAAAAAGCAAGTACTTTTTAGAAAAAAATACGGTTTTGATATTAGTCTAGTCTAGAGCCCCAAAATTATTTAAAAAAACGACCCCTCAGGGGGGCTATCTCAAAAATTCCGAGCCACGACCCCTATCGAATGATACATCGCTTGAAAGGGCACACAAAACTGAACATTTTGACGCATATCGCAGGTCGATATCGTTTTTGGTTTTCGATATATCGAATGACAAAAGTGGATTTTTACCCATTGGCAAATTTCGATACATCGAAAACCAAAAACGATATCGACCTGCGATTTGCGCCAAAATGTTCAGTTTTGTGTGCCCTTTCAAGCGATGTATCATTCGATAGGGGTCGTGGCTTGGAATTTTTGAGACAGCCCCCTGAGGGGTCGTTTTTTTAAATAATTTTGGGGGGGTCTAAGACTAGACTAATATCAAAACCGTATTTTTTTCTAAAAAGTACTTGCTTTTTCAAGAATTTTTGACTCCTAGTTTTTTAAATTCCGACTTTTCAAATGGGAGTTCTGATTTTTTGAAAATGGGTCGAAATCGAACGTTGACTATCGATATATCGAAGACGAAAAACGATATCGACCTCCAGTTTGCGCCAAAAGTCTTAGAATTTTACGGCCTTTAAAACGAGGTATCACAAGATAGGGGTTGCCATTTGAAAATTTTGAGTTAAGGGGCGAAACCCTCCTTAGGGACGCCTCCCGGAAATTTTGGATCCGCCAAAAAGTAGTTCCCATTAAGTTATAAACATCCCCCGAGTTTCGTTTCTTTATCTTCAACCGTTCAGAAGTTAGACAGGAGGGGGGGGGGAGGAGACTTTCCTCGCACCCTGTATAAGTAAATATAGTAGATAAAAAAGTCGTGTTTTTAGCGTTTTAAACTGAAACCATAGATAAAACGCCAAATCCAATAACGTCATCACCTGCGAAATTGTTTTATGGATTTTTTGAGCCCAAAACGAGCAAAATTGGTTTCAGAATTAAAGCCGTTAATTGTGAAATTCATTTCGCCATAAGCTTAGTGCGTGTGAGAGAGTCTATCAGTGATGATACGTCTATCTGCCTCACTCGCACTCATTGAGGCTTACGGGAATTTTCATATTTCATCATTTTCGGTATTACTTTTGAGTTTCAGCTTGAAACTTTCAGGGTATCTTCCTGAAGTATGCTCGCAGGTGCTGCCATTCCTCAAATTTCTGTTTTTAGCGTAAAGTCGTCAATTTTGGCCAAAAACTGTTGACTTTTTGAGCAGCGCGACGCGACGTGGTGTCTACGGCTGAGACAAATCGACTCTGGAGCCTTTCACTAATGATGATGCTCGAGAAGATCGAAAGTCCTCTTTATGGCTGTTATTTTACCTAATATGGTTTTTAAGTTTAATTCTAATTTTTAACTAGCAAGCCGCTAGGCTTCGCTCGGCTCCGACCCATGCTACTCCGTAGCTACTATGGGGCCAGGGGGCCAGCCCCCCCCCCCCAGAAAATCTAATGTTGGAAAAAAAATTAAGTAAGAATGGGGCTGTTGCACACTAGTGCTATAAGCGATTTATTAGTCGATTCTGGTGTAAAAACCTTGACAAATAATGATGACAGCATTAAAAACTTTCGAAATCCACTCCTACACTCAACAAACGCTCTTATATGCGCGGGCGTATTAGTGGCTTAGGGCAGTAATAATGGGAGATTCCTATCTTAATGTCGTCACTCTCTCTCTGCTGACAAGGATGATTCACAGAGTAATTATATTAAGTCATCAGAGTAATGCTTCACATCCGATGAATGGTACCGTGACACCTAGTGACATCGCATCGGTGTCCAGTGTTGTCAGGTTTGGACGGGGTAGAATAGTCGACGCGTGGACAGTTTTCGAGTTAAAAACTGTCCACACTGTGGATAGGGATAGAGGATCGGAGGTGGGAGTGTGGACAGTTGTGGACATAGTGGAGCGGATAACTCCACAATAGTGGCAGAATCGTTTCTGGAAAAAAAGTAAAACTTTCAGGGATTGTAGTTGGCCCAACGGAGAATCGAAATCTGAAGCAAAAATTTGGACCTCTTGGGGGTCGGGGGGGGGGGGGGGGGGGGGGGGGGGGGGGCAAAATCTTATTTTGCTCATAACTTTTGAACGAGTGGTTATTTTGGAAAAAATTATCATTAGAAAGGTAGGAAATTTAATTTAGAAACAAAGTGTGGCTCTTGGTATTTTTCATTTGGACGACAAATAACCGATATAAAGCCGAAAACCCGATTGGACGTTTATGTTATGTTGGCAGCCCGTTGGGCTAACCTGCTTACATTTCAGTGCGCATGCGCTAGACGAGCCCCACGAGTCTTGCTACTCTCACTTTTGTCTTTTTGTGTAATTCTGTATTGTAGGAGCTCTCGCGCCTTAAGCCGGGTCCACACCTGAGCATTTCGCCGCACCGCACGGCGCGGCGCACAGTGTTTTGAATTCGGCGCGGACATTGGGCCAAAAATCGAAGTCGTGTTTTTAGAGTCAAAACATGACTAAATCTTCAGTTTAGTATCCTGTGCACCCCATTTCACCGTAATTTTGGCTTATAATTCGTTTTTTGATACTTTTGTAAGCTCTCAAAATATCACTTTCGGCAGGTTCCGATTTTTTCTTAAACCATGCTCCGAATGTATGGGTGTTTTCTTTGTTCATATTCAAAATTTTGTAAAAATGAAATACACCATTTTATTCAGCGTACTTTCAGCTTTAAAATGAGCTATTTGAAGTTAAACTTTTCTACTTTTACGACCTTGATAAGCTTGTTCAAAGAGTTGAGGAAAAATTTACGGTTTTTCAACTTTAGGCAGAGCTATAAAAAAAGCCTTAAATTGCCTTAAGAAACGGCTTTCAGGGAGTGATAGAGTAACATCTAGAGAACAACATATCCAAAAATTGGCTGCCACTTTTTGCGACTCTTGGAGAAATCTTAATTTTTGTAAGTCGACCTCCGTAAAATTAACTACGTTTTTCTCTCGCCGCGCAAGGAACTGTCTCACGTCTAGGCCGAGCGGCAGGAGCTACTTATGAATTGGACGCGCGCCGCAACTCACAATTTTCTTTCTGACTGGTCGTGTGGCTAACGTTTTGGCCTTGCACGCATCAAACCAGGGTTCGAACCCCAACATCTGTAATTTTTTTTCGGCTTGCTCACATTTTTTGTTTAAATTCCCCTTTTCCCTTCCATCGAAGATACATTTTTCCACTATTTTCATTGCCTACAGATGATGGTAACTTTTGATAATAGAAATATAAAAGTAGTAAAAACCTAAATTTTCGAATTTTAGAGTTATTCTTGATGACGCATTTAATTTCCAAATTTTATCTCATTTTCACTGACTTGAGCTCATTACAAGCGCTTTTGCAGAGCTATTACTGATAGAAAGAGTCTGGTCTGTGGGAGGGAGGGGGGTTTTATTTCATTCGTTTATAATGGAAGAAATTAGAAAACCTTCATTCTCGGATCTGTAAAATCAGTAATAAGTGTCGCAGTCGCGCGTAGCGTGCTATTTGGCAACAATGCAGTTTGTCCGTTTAAACCCATTAAAAGATCGAAGTTTTGGGTATTCGGTGACCGCCTTTGCATTCGACCTTTTACATGGGTTTAAATGGACAAAATACAACGTTGCCAATTGGCACGCTATACGCCAATGAAGTGTAGCCGATGTCAAAGTCATCGATAAATCCGATCGATTACTGACAAAGAGAACGTCAATATTACTCGATGCTTATTGTTCTTTGCTATTCCGGAACTTGTCTCTACATCCGACCGTTTCGTAGGTCAATGACCGCGCCACAGATCGCCTTATCAATTTTGCACCTCGTTGATCGATCTGTAGAATCTTATCTGAAAGCTGCGGTGTCTGCTGATTCCGTGATTAGCTAATAGGACTATAATTGTTTGTGATTTTTGCCAGGTATTATTATCTTTATTCATTATCATTCAAAATAAAATATTCATAAAATGAGTAAGTTGAAACTTACTAAAAAAAAAAAAAAATCTTGAAAACTGACCATTGTGCGGCGGTAGAGCATTAATTCTGCGTTTCCCATGGTAAACCATAGAAAATAAGATAAATTTGTACGTTCTCATTGCCATATATGACATTTTTCCCGCTTTCTTACACCTTTTTAATTTTTGTCCAGGATTTACTTAAAAAATACCCACTGTGCGACAATTTCGACCCTTCCTATGAATTTCTCGTACCCAACTACATAGGGTGGCATGGGTTTGATTATATTTTTAAGCGCTATAGTAGAGTTATAGGCCAAATGTCCGCCGGTCCTCCTTTTCAAAACACTGATCGGCGTACCGTACAGCATTCGCCCGAATGCGCGCCAATGTGGACGTCGCACCGCACCGAATGAGCCATATTACGTTGTGCGGTGCGGGCTGTTCGGCCGTGCTCGCTCAGGGAGGCGGTTTTTGTGACCCGAGTCAAAGGAAATTCCGTGTGGCGCGAACGCAGGTGTGGACGCATTCAGTAGCGCATGGGCTGTTTATATATGGACGAATATTTCTTGAGCACGGGCGAACAGACCAAGGCGGTGCTCGTGCACCATTCGGTGCGGCCTGTTCGTCGAAATAAAAAAAAATCTCCGCAAAGCCCACACCGCATGAGCATGCGCGCGAATGCTCGTGCACCACGTGGTACGCCGAAATGCTCAGGTGTGGACCCGGCTTTAAAAAACGTGTTCTGTTCTATTTTGTTTAATAAATGATTATGGCATAGGTTGATGTTCGTTGAACCAGTAACTCGTTTTCTTTTCAATGGCTTATACTTAACAGCTTTTCGCTGCCTCGCGGAAGTATCTCATGCTGCGCGCTTTGCACTCACACTCTAAAGCCGGGTCCACACCTGAGCATTTCGCCGCACCGCACGGCGGCGCATGAGCATGTGCCCACACGCTCATGCGGTGTGGGCTTTCCGGAGATTTTTTTTATTTCGACGAACAGGCCGCACCGAATGGCGCACGAACACCGCCTCGGTCTGCTCGCCCGTGCTCAAGAAATATTTGTCTGTATCAGGGCTGCCGTTTTGCGTTTAATCAATGCTATTTTTCTATTCACCGATGATTCCACCGGTTGGCGAAAGATTACACAGTTCAGTTCCGGGTATGACTGTAATGCACGAAAATACTCGCATCTGCGTAATCTTTCCTCAATCGGTGGAAACGCCGCTAATTAATTAAAATATCCGCAAGTTTTTAAAAGTCATCTACGACTCCACCAGTTGAGAAAAGATTACAGATGCGAGTGTTTTAGTTCATTACAGTCATACACTGAACTGAACTGTGTAATCTTTCCTCAACCGGTGGAATCATCGGTGAATAAAAAATAGTATTGAATGTACGCAAAACGGAGGCCCTGAGGTCTGTATATAAACAGTCCACGCGCTACTGAATGCGTCCACACCTGCGTTCGCGCCGCACAGAATTTCCTTTGACTCGTGTCACAAAAACCGCCTCCCAGAGCGAACACAGCCGAATAGTCCGCACCGCATAACTCATGGCTCATTCGGTGCGGCGCGACGCACAGTGGAGCGAGTCAATGGGAGGGGTCGGACATGGAATGTTTGACTAAAAATGCAAATTTGAATTTTTTTAAATTCAAAAAACAAACTATAGAGGGTGGTTTTTGTTGTAAATTTTACGACAGAACCGATGAAATCACTTTCAAACTTTTTCATTTCGTTGATACAAAGATATACAAATTTAAAGTCGCCAAGTCATGTCCGGCCACTGTCATTGACTCGCCCCACTGTGCGACGTCCGCATTGGTGCTCATTCGGGCGCATGCTGTGGGGTGCGCCGTGCGATGCGGCGAAATGCTGAGGTGTGGATCCGGCTTAACACTTCACTCAAGTTTATGTTATAGTGTGTGACTCTTGAAGCCCGGTCGAGGGACACCCCCCCCCCCCCCCCCGGCTCCAAGAGATTCCATGCATTTGAATCGACATTTTGACATCGAGAACAGATACATTTATTTACACTCGTAAATGAATGTATCTCAATCTCAAACTGATTGATAGTAAGGCAGCGCTGCGCCACTGTGTCAGTATCGGCTACCTCCGATGGTCAGAGGAACATATGGGCACTGGTGGAAGGGGGGATCCCTTTTGTCTTAAGAAATACACCCTCAAAGCCAGGGCCCTGACTGTTTTCTCTTTTTCTCACTTCGGGCACTCGGCTTCCACCCTCGTCAAACGAAGCAGGTCTATCTTTTTTCTTTATAATCGGTGAAGCGAGTAATTCCAGCCACGAGAGTAAATTATGTGTGTGTGAATTAAACTAAATTAATATCACAAATTGAATGTTTTTCTCTGTTATTGTCGTCGTTATATAGTGTCGTTGTTTTATAGTTATATACCGTCCTCCCATCGGACATTTTGTTTATTTTTTCAATATTTAAATCTACCTATCAGTGCTTCGCCCACGTAAATGAAATGATTATGTTTTCCTGAATAAATAATTAATATCATTATTTCTCCATATTTCGTACTCTTCATTGCCCATCAACCTTAATATTATAGCTAAGTAAATAAATGAATAAATAAAAATAAATACTGTAAATACATAAATTACAGTGAATAGGTAAATAAAAATGTATTTGGGGGGTGTGTCTACAGTGCAATACAAGAAGTGCGCGAACCCCACAAATTGGCGCTGCGAACAGGATGATCCGGCAATCTACGTAGATTCAGGATCGTAAAGGACTTGGCTTAAAGGATAATTTTCAGGTGATTTATGGATACATCAATCACTAAAGTCCGGTAAGGAGTCACATACTTATTTACATGCAATCATATTCCACGAAGCAGCTTTCATCCTTCGTTTATTTTCAATTTATCTGCAATCATCGGGAATAACTGACTTTTCTATTGCAGTAACGGAAACATCATCTTCATGACTGTGCAATGTATCATTTTACGTTTTAAATCAATTCTTGTAAATTTCATATAATTTGTTTGTGTATTATCATCGTTGAAAAATGTCTCCGAAAAAGGTTTTGGTTTCTAAATTTAAATCAACCAAAACTTCGCCTCAAAGATCTAAATCCACGCGTACAGCAGTAAATACGTCAACAACGAAGGAAAGTGGCTAACATCACGAAGTACCTCGATAGTAAATTTCAGAAAAATTAGCAAGAAATTAAAAAAAAAAAATTTGATCAAAAGTTTGATGAGGCTGAGAAAAAATTAGATGAAAAGGTAGAGAAAGTAGATAAATTAGCAAAACAAAATGAACAGAAAATAGCGGCGTGTTTAAGGTCCGTATCTGAAATTACCAACAATGTAAATTTAATTGTAAATGATAACGTTGATAATTTAGCTGGTCAATTTCCAACCCATAAAGCTGATATGGATAGTACCATTCAAGAACAAAACTTAAAAATTAACGAAATGAAGACAAAAGTAACAGAAAGCTTTCAACAAAACTCTGTAAGTGACAGAGGTTACGACCAATGTAGTGTTCTAGAGCATTTTAATCCTTTTCTAAATCATCAGAAAATTCCTTCCTTTGATAATTATTCTGACCGGTTGCACTCGAAGGACTTTTTATCGGAAATTTGTTGTAATAGTGTATTTTTAATTTTTAGTACCTACTGTTCCCGCCATGATGGCTACACTGGTTTTTACACTGTTCTGTGACTTCTCATCTTAACCTGTGCTATGAGGTGTGGAGTTGTCGTGTGAAGTTATTTCTTATAACTATTATGTATATTTTTCAATAAATAATAATTAATCGTTCCAAAGTTAATAATGGTTTCGCGTCCTTTGTTCTAACTCTCACATTCATTGATGAAAGCACGCCCTGCTAATAGGTTATGGGCCCAGACCACCCCGAGGGTATGTGCTGCACGTGTTCGAGTAGATAGATTCGCGTCGCGAAACGAAAATGAAGATGTCACGCTGTCGTAGTGCGTAGTGTTATAATGCATACCATTGCAATAATTGCCAAGAATTAAAGTTGTTCGTGTGTCAATTATGAAAGACGTGACGGTTCCATCTTGTTTTTTGAAGTTTTAGAAAAAGTATTCAAAGATGGCGTTCACAAGTGATGGGAATGACAAAGCCACTTTAAGATTAGATGATGACAATTACTTTGCTGGAGCATCAAGATGAGGGCACTATTATCTCAAAAGGATTGTTTTGATGCAATAGATCCTGGATTTGGTGAGGAAACTGTGTTTCTTGACTTCAAGGCGTATGAAAAGAAAAAGAACACGAAGGTGCTGACTATCATCATTCTCAGTGTATGCGGCAAATTTATAGATTATAACGGTCATTTTCAAACGGCTCGAAAGGTTTCTTGGCTTCAAAAAGTTTCCGTTCTTTTTGCGTTTATTCTATGCTAAAAAAGATGGATTCAGTATTTGAGAGCAATTGTGTAAACAATTGAAATAGAACAAGAAAAATGGCTCTCATGTTCAGCCCCGTGCTATTGGATTTGTTCCTTCTTTTTCTGTATGGCCTTGCCACTCTTTGTCTCCATTACTTACCGTTGTTTAGTAATTCTGCTCAGACCAAATGGTTTCCCTTTCATCCTTGTCATACTGTTTCCACCTATTTCCCCTCAGCTCCTCCAGTAACGTACACCTCAGTTGTTCCGCTCCACTATTCACCCGCAAACTCCATGTTTTCTATTCTTGCTCCGTCAAAGGCTCCTGCTAGTCATCTATGTGCACCCATTGTTAAAGAACAAGGACAGAGAACTTTTGTCAAACCTCATTTCAAATGTTTCCAAAAGAAAGTCTGTACCCTTCCTGATCGACCTATTCCAGTACCAAGGCAGTCAAAGCAACAGAAGAAACGTAATTTTATCTCTAGTCAAAGGAATGTTAATGTTGTCAACTGCTCGAAGGAATCATTTTCGCCTCGAGTGCGTAGAAAGCGTCCAGGCTCAGAAATCAATGGTGGAGGAAACAAAGAGACGGTTTCCTATCCCAGGACGTGCAAAGAATGCAAAAAGGCGAATGCATCAAAAAGTGCATATTTCAGTCACGCGAAGTTGGGAAGATGCACCGCCAAATCAAATGCACTGTCAACGAAAGTACCGTAGAACAAATGTTCAACAGCTCCTGCAATTCCACCAGCCAATCCCTTCAAGAATTACTAAATCATGTATATGCCTGCACATTTGCTGGAACTACGACACCTTCTGCAGCCAAATCAAATCCTACCGTTCCTGAAGAAGTTAGCGCTTCAGATTCTGAAGAAAATCCCAGTGATTCAGCCTCTTCCGCTAAGAAAAATTTAATCGTCTGCCGAAACTGCTCTGCGGTTTTTCTAATAGTTTAGGCTTTCGCAGACATCTGGAATCGTGCCAAAATAAAAAAGTTGAATTTATTAAATGTCTAGATCCTGATTGTAAGCTTAAGTTTAGGAATGTTATTCATATGTTGAAACACCTTGAAGACAATCACCGCTTAAATTTAAATGTAACACATCTATCATTCGAAAATATGGACAATTTTTATGACTGGAAGAAAGAAGAAGAAAAAAGCAATCGTGTAATGTTTGTAAAAAACAGAGGAGCACTCCACAAAAATTCAGAGGAAACTCATTACTATGTGTGCAAATTTGATGCACAAAGTCGGAGCAAAAGTCTTCCAAAGACTTTACGCCAAAAATTCAATGGGGACTCCCTAAAAAAACACGGAATGTCCAGCACGTTTATACGTTACAATCCAAAACAATAGATCGGTGAATGTAAAATATGTATATCTCTTCTCATAACCACGAGCTGAAGTTCAAAAATGTTAAATACTATAGATGGCAATCTGACACAAAAAATTGCTCAAAAATCCTTTTATTTGGGGGGGGGAGGGTTTTGTATACCATTTCTCTTAAGTTGCAGGATTTTACAAAGTGGAAGTGGTGGTGGGCACGATTTGTCAATCTCTTCGTGCTCGCGGCTATGAATCGTCCTTTCTCCACTCTGCCCAGTGATTCACCAAAAAAAGTACCCGACGTGAGTGCGCGGTCACATTTTCCTCGCGCTATAGTTCCTACAGACGTTCCTTCCCTACCCCCCCCCCCCCGTGCCTCATCTCTTGTCACCCAAAATGTCGTTTCCAGAACGTTACGAACCCTCAACAGCCTCCATATCAGATATTCCACTCCCCTCTTACATCCCTACGCCCATTTCAAAAATTCCGAAAAACCTGCCGACAATTCCACAGATCCGTATCAAAACCAAACCTGTTACTGTTACCCCACTTCCTCGAAGTAAATCGCTCCAGTTAATGCAAAAAAGTCTCAGCAAACATCAAATGCAAAGAATATACCTTGTTCAGTGCCACTGCGCAAGCTGGCATCGCCGCACACGCTACCTCAACCATTGTTCAAACTGCCGTAGCCACCTCTTCCACAAAAAAGGTCAACCTTTGCGCAAGCACTATTGAATAGTGCAATCCCAACGAAATATAAGCGTAAGCCTTTAGCACCTTCTCAACAGAAACAGCCTCAAGTGTCTCGCCCACTAATAAAAGTGACAAAACCATTGTCTCCTGTCACAAAGCCACTGGCGCTTTTACAAAAGTCTTTGCCGATTTTGCCACAGCCGCTGCCACAACCGTTGCCACAACCACTGCCACAACCGCTGCCGCCCCCTCTCCTCTCAGTGAAGCCGCAAATTTCACAACCAAAGCGGAAACGTAGGAGAGGTTGACGGGCTGGCAAATTGGTTCAATTGAAAAGGCTTCAAAAAGCTCGAAAGAGACTGGCAACTTCACCATCCAAACAGTACAACTTTCAACAGTAAGCCACAGCAACTTTAAGTAAATTGTAAAAGTGGTTGTAAAAGTGGAAAACAGTCAAATCTAAGTGAGTTTTCAGTGTAAATCATAATATTGTTCGTATTCCCACGTTCTGGTATTTGCCAAACTCCGCCTCCGGAACTTCTGATTTTTAGTGCAACTTTTTTCAAGTGTCTATAAATATGAATATATATATACTTGCGTGTGCTTCTTGTGTTCGAATCGCGTTCGCCTCGCGCCTGAAGTGTACCTGCCACCCTTTTTTCTCAGGTATTTTAATAATTTGTTTTCTTTCTCTCGCCAACTTACACATTAATTTTTTCTCCCCCCCCCCCCCATTGTTTTTCTAATATACTCTTTCCTTTCAGCAATTTTTTTTTCTCATACAGGTGACTCCATTTTATTTAGGTTGTCTTTACATTGTTTCTTTATGCCACGAGGATTTTTATAATCGTTTATTACATGCTTCTCAAGCAACAGCATTTCCTCTAGGTAATACTTGTAAATGGCCATCCCATCCCAGCTCACTTTACTTCTTTCATGGATATTTTATAAAATGTTAGCCCTGCTTTCACAATGCATACCTCCCAGTACATTTCAAACCTTTGAAATTACTACGTAATTTCACCGAGCATGATAGATGTGAGGATTGTGCGTGCATATGTGTATGCACACTGCCGCTGTTGCTGTTCAAGTACTGTTCACCTGCGCGATAATCTAAGGCCGCAAAGTCTTAAATGCTAAGCGCCGAGTTGCCGCAAAGTGTTATAGTATTTCGGCTCGACATTCATAGCTACCACATTTAACTACTGCCGCTAATTGGCGAGTAAGTATTGATTACCCAAAAACTCTCGTCACCGAATCAGAAGTGATTCGGCAATAAGAAAGAATTTTCTAATTCCACTTATCAGTGGACTCACGAATGTTTTCTACTACTGTTTTATACTGAGTTCAAGAGGTATACTGAGTTCAAGCGGTATTATGACTGATGAGATCACTCCATTTAAGTACGGCATTAATGTCCAGTATGAATCTTCGCTGTCTGAAAATCTTGATGTCAGAAAATACAGAGGTGATGAGAAAGTCACGCGAGGCCCTCTCCTGTCATGTTGTTTTATTTTCAGGTTAATGACGTGTGGTTTTTTACAATTTATTTAGTTCTATTTTTTCTCTGTTCCAGCTCAAGGCTTGCGTCGCAGGGACGTTTTGAGGAGGATGAGGAAGCACAGCTTCCATAGAAGTCACTCCTCCATTAATAAGAGAAGGTCTTCGCCTCCTCCTCCTCCAAAGTCTGATGCAAAGGAAACAGAAACACTGTCAGCTGCTTGTGGTTCAAGTCTCCCCGCTGCAACGGTAACGAACCAAGCAGCGTGGGAGGCTTTCTGCCAGTCGCAATGGGTTAGTACATAATTTTCACTGTTCTGCCAATGAAGCTAAATTGCTTGAGCTGAATCAACCATAATCATTTTTAATGGAAGAAATTGATGTTTCGCTATCTATCTATCTGAAAGACTCATTTTTTTCAGAAAGGAGAGGCGATTACTTTTTATAGAAATATACAAGAAATGCAAGGGGGGGGGGGGGTGTCACTAAAAATTTAAAACCTCTTGAAGGTTGATTGTTGACCTACTCTCAAGGTGGAAAATCAACAGTGGCCTGAAAGAGGTTGATCGCTTCGGTTGCATGTATGAATCATGTATGAAACCTAAAAACTTGGCAACTTTTTAACCTTCTAAGACATAATGATTTTAGATCTCTCACAGTTTGAGTATTGAGTTCTGACATGTAGCGGTGCCTGACTCCCAAATACATTTCTGCTCTGCCACTTGTCAGAAGCTGATACTCAAAACGAGTGAGATCTGTCAAAGAGACAAAATTGCCTGCAAGGGGGGAAACTATGTAAGTACTCTGATTTCATGTCCTGACTCCTTTTTACCCAAACCCCTCAATTTCCTTTTCTTTTTTCAATTATTTTCTTCTGAATGCTGCAGATTGCGACTAAGCGTTTCAATCTACATAACACATGAGGAGAAAATTACAGTCACGAAGATCAGTATCTCCAAATAGGTCCATGTTTCAGTGGAGAATCTAAATTCTCTTGAAAGACACAAACTTTTTTGATTGTAAAAGTAGAATCTTCCTGTAAATTTGTTTTAAATGTAAATATTTGTTTCATATTTTGTTTGTTGGTTTTTATCGATGTATCTTCATGTGTTTCAGCCCGTATTTGCCGCTAAGCAGTGGCCGCTACTGCAAGGCCAAAGAAGCGAGGTAATTTTTCCATTCATTATTTACTTTGCATTTGCTCCCTGTATTATCTGTTGCCATTTAGTTCAACCGCAAAGAAACATAAACATTGACAAGAATACTGTTAGTATTAAGAGCTTATTGTTAGATTTACGCGCCGCAAGAACCAAACTCACGTTTATCCACATTGTTCCCGAAAATAGTAATTTCCAAGGCATGAAGTGACCTGCGTAACATTTAAAGGGGGAAGAGTGTGATGACTGCCAAATTTTTAGTAAATTTTTCGATTTTTTTTCCCCTTAATTTCGCCGGGAAACCGCCCAAATTCGGAAACTCTCGTTTCCGAGATTTCGCGAATTTGGGTGGTTCCTCGACGAAAGTAGACAACACTGGAGGCCCGAGCAGTTCGATTTTTGTCAGGATCTTGCCCTTCCTAACAAGAATCGGACCAGCTCTGCCAACCAGCCTTAACTGATTAATTCTGTTTTTGCCTTTTACGACTCTGTGGTCGTGGGAGCGGAGACGCGACCTGCGACAAGACGCTGCGAGTAAAGACCAACTCTCGTGGCGTCGGGGCGCGGGGATGATCGTCTGCACTCTCACGACCACAGCAGTTATACAAGGATATACACTCACATTATCTCAAGTCGATTTTACGACTTTCCCGGCAAGTGCACCAGGGTGGAATCGATGCGCAGCGAGTCCTCCTTGGGGCAGGGGCCGGGGTCGTTTTTGATAAACTTTTATCACTGGGACATTTCTCCCAATTTTTTTTCGGATTTTTTTATTTTCTTTTATTTTTTTTTTGTCGTTTGGCCCGGGACTATCAAGAGGCGAGCCTAGGACATTAAAATCGCCCTAGACTTGCTTTCGAGGTAGCCCCGCGACCAAGCGTCCCCTGATGATCCGAGGATATATAAGGGAGATTTGCCCCAGGAAGGGCACTTCTATCTTTTGGATTGCGACTGAAAGAGTTAGTTCCGCATCGACGGTATCTTCATAGAGTCCCCACACCCCGGGTCAGGTGTTTTCTTTCGTTTTGTTTCGTATTTTCTTCAATTTTTCCTTGTTTGGGAATTTGCTCTCGTTATTTCTCAATTTCTCAAATTTATTTCATTTTGTTGTTACTTTTCGTGGTTCTTGCGGACAATTTATTTTATTTTTTGTGTTTGAATTTTTAATCCGAAAAACTCGGATCCCAATTTATTCTGAATATATCTATCATTTCTTCATCGCATTCCGATTTGATTTTTCTCATTCTAAACTTCCAATTTTTACCAATTCATATTTCATCAAACTCCCAAATTACCATAACTAAATTTGGGGGTATTACACATGCTATGGTGCGTTAGTGAGAAGATATTTGTGAGGGCAATCCAATATTTAGTTTTATGGATGATTAAAAGTTTCAATAGAAGGAAGCAAGCTGGGGCTAACTTAGTAACCGATCCGCGTAAGATTGACAGTAAGTGTCAAAGGTAGATCCATTTCCAAAGGTCACCCTTTGATAGGGTGAGATGAATTACTTAGTTTTGATTTGTGAATAACTACTGCGTGTTGACTCTGAATCATTTTCAATATTATGACTCAAGACTAGACTAGGTACAATACTAATCTTATTCACATCTCTGTACCCAGTTTTCTTAGTATTTTCCGCAGGTAGTGTAAATGTATTGGATTCCTTAATTTGTTTTTTTAATTTTAAGGTTGACACAGATTTCGAAATCGACCACGGAAAAGAAGTAGCAAATCGATTCATTACAGTATGGCCTCAGCTAAAGAAGAAAATCATCGAACTCGCTGAAAAAAAGTCACATTTTGAGAAAGACTTTTGCAACCTACTATCTGCTTTAAAACTTGATATAACAGTTGAAGGTGAGCAAATTTCTTCCTTTTCAAATGGTGGGAGTGATTTTCTAATTTTCCAATTGTTATGAGCAAAAAAAAATTAGAATCCCTTGGGAGAGGAGCTCTTAAAGACTGTTAAGGAGGGTACTCATCTCAAAGTACTTCCGCTCGTAGATATGCTGAACAACAAGCTAAATGTACTCAAATAATGTCATTCCATTTTCAAATCCAGAAAGATAGAAAGTAGATTCTACAATGTGAATTGTTGATTTTACAATCTGTTGTTTTGTTGTTTTTGCAAAACTGATTTTGTTAATGCAACAAGACGGTTTGTTGTGCCCTCCAATCACGATACCGTATGGTTAAAACAACAATGCCCATGCTTGATCCAACAATGCTTTTTTTCGGTGGAAATATGAACTTTAAAGTTCCTCAGGAGTTAAAGAATAAGTGCGGAGCTTTTTAATCGTTTTTCAAATATTTTTTAGACGCGTGGGCTCTATTATCTGAATGAAAATTACGCTAAGAAGCTCCACAAGTGTACAAGCGTTTTAAACATTATTTGCATGCCTCAAATGGCACGTCTGCTTTAAAATATTTCCCCATGGTGACACAGCTGTCCAATTTAAATAGCTAATTACACTTGAACCTGGCTCTACGGAACTTGGACTCGTAAGACCACTCTGTAAGAAAGATATTCTCTCTCTCCAGGTCTCTGCATCCCAAAACAAACTAAGTAAATGAAAAAAACCAATCGCTCCAAGAACACGCATGTTTCTACAGAATCAGCCGTTTCAGTGAAACAAAAATCTCAGTCCCTACAAGGCTCGCATACAGCCACCAGATTTGACTCAAATGGGTTTTTTACAATGAAATTATGATTTCTTTTAGCAATAATTCTAGAGTTGAAGCCTTACCTACGGCACGCTGTTTGAGTAAGTAAATTGGTTTTAAAAACTACGGACATCTATTAAACTGTGCATTTCTCAAAATGGTCAAGATCACCCGCTTCGTAACGATAGGCATCCATCAATCAATATCTTGACGATTGGCTCACCGTAAAAGTAAGTGATCCGCCTGCAAGTTGATTGTCTATCTGAGCAACTAACGACTAATTTAGTTGCTGGCCGGATTAATAAAATGATTTTGATATTTTTTCATCATTAGTTTTAACGTTGGTTTTGCCCAAGTCTAGCTATCAGCAGATATTCCAGTAATACGAATAAAATGTTTAAAACGCATGTAAACTTGCGGACTTCTTAATGTTATTTTCATTTAAATAATAGCGCCCAAGCATCCAAAAAGTATTTGAAGAAGCATTAAAAAGTTCCGCATTTATTCAGTATTGCATAAGGAACTTAAAAGTTTTTATTGCCATGCTGTACACATTTGACTCTCCAACGATATAATAATCCCACAACTTGACATTGTTCCATCAATCATTTTTACCGTGATATCACTATAATTTACATTCTCCGCATTACTGGAAAATCTGCTGATAGCCAGACTTCAGCAAAACCAACGTTGAAATCAAGTTATTGAAAAACAACTAAACCATTAAATTAATCCGGCAAGTAACTAAATCAGTCGTTACTTGCTCAGATGGACAACAATCAACTCGCAGGCGGATCATTTACTTTTACTGTAGGCCAATCGTCGAGATATTGACTGATGGATGCCTATCGTTACTTAACGAGTGATCATAGACTATGACAATTGACGCTTTTGATAGCCATCTTTAACCGAGGTTCTCCATCTATAACGTAGGTGTAAGAGTACCTAAAATGCTAGTTTTAAATAACGACTGGAAAAATGATTTCCGATTAAGTGTATTGATCAAGCGATAAATTTAGTTTACCATGGGCTCGTTCAGAAAAAAAAATCATAATGATGGGAGCGATAAAGAACTGATAAAGAACTTCACTTATCGTAAATCCAATATCATTTAAGTCTCGATTGGTTTGAGAAGAAACATTTTATCGGTGGCTTTTTCAGATACATTATCAGCTTATGTACTGATTTTAAGCAGTTGTCAGCAATAAGAATACTTCCGTATGGCTGTCAATCTGAGGAACTTACTGTCTCCTACAAGTCTGCTGCTAACCTGCCATACAGGAGTCACTGACAACTACACTTGCCCGTGGCACGTTTAAATAACATTACCGAATGGTAAGTTTGCCAACTTTTAAAGTAGAAAGGTCCAGCAGTACAATGAACGTCAAATATTTTTTTCCGTATATAGCCTTCTGCATCGCTCGCAGATACAATGGAAAAAAAATAGGTTTTTATATTGATCTCATATTTATTATAAAAGTTTGAAGAGTCCCGTTGTTTCTTATAGAAGTTTTTACTTTGCACGGAAGTATAGTGTGATTTATGCAGTGGCAGAGGTGACGGTTGGCCCCAGTGCTGAATTTCCGCTCCTTTTTTATGTGAAAACAAAGCCAACACTCAACAGGCATTATAGCCGGTATAATGGCCGGAATTTGATGAAGAGTGCTTGTGCTTCTCGTGTGCTTCTTGAGTGGACCAACGTGGTACCTATGTGGAAAGTTCGTTGTCTCGTGAATTAAGCTGCAGAGTTAGTCTTTGTTTCCGAGTTTTGACCGTTTAGTTAGTCAATTTGAAGCTTGTGAATGTGTCGACCAGGCAGATGTCTCGCGCTGCCAAGTTAGTGGAGCTTGCAACAAAGAAACGGACCACCCTAACCTCGTGTTCCTCCGACTTGGAGGATTCCGACGACTCCGTATTTAAAGACAAAACTTTTGTTCCCGACAACGAATCCTCGAGCGAAAGTGATAGTTACTCCGACCTACCCTTACCAGATAGAGATTTATTTCAGGACATCGATGGCAACATGAAGAGGAACAATCAATCGGTAAGTTCATTTTGACTTAGTACCCACATTCATTTTTATCAGTTAATAGAGGTTCTTAAGAATTGCAAACTCAAATTGGATCAAATATGTGTGGATGAGACAACGGGTACAGCAGACCTATTTTGTGTTTTGGGTTCTGACAAGTAGCGGTGCCTACTTCGGAACTAAATCAAAGCGTATTGTGGAGTAGTTGATTAGCAATGAGTGAAAATTCTATGCTAACCAACTGCTCACGAATGGATTTTCATGCAGTTCAGAAGCAGGCACCGCTCCTTGTCAGAACCCAATACTCAAAATGCTTCGGCTCTTGGTAATCTAGTTTGGCGTAAATACTTGAGATGATGCAGCTTAAGCATAGGTTACCAGTGTGCCCTTATGCAACCTAAGCTCATCCATCTCCTGAGTGAAGGTTTACAGAGATGCCATCTGTGTTGATAGAGCAGGATCAATTTTATAGTCCGTTTCATTTAAATAGAAGCTTGAGCTCGACTCTTTCCCCTCCGAGTTTTACCCTCTCTCTCGTACCTGAGATGACTCGAGACCTGCCCCATCGGTCCGGGATTCCGTCCGTCACAATGGACAGTCAGCTATCCAAAGGACAGTCCATTGTGATGGACGGAATCTCCTACCGATGGGGCAGGTCTCGAGTCATCGCAGGTACGAGAGTGAGGGTAAAACTCGGAGGGGAAAGAGTCGAGCTCAAGCTTCTATTTCAATGAAACGGACTATAGCATCAGGTTCTAACTAGAATAGACAGTAAGACCCGAGTATTCTCGATCAATGCTACCTATGAGAGAGCCGAGGGTAACTGAAAATGGCGGCGATCAGCATATCAGGAATGTAAACATTGAGTGAGCTATTGCGTTTCTTCAGTCGTGTCGTTATCAGCAAAGATGTTATAGATGACTATATAGATACCGAATGCCTAGGGAACAAACGATCCCGAATCCTGTAAGTATGCAACCTGTGTTGCGCATAGGCAAACATTCCCATAGGCAAAGCGTAGAGGTGGTTCGAGTTTCGTGAAATATTAATAAGATAAACCGTCCGGTGGTGCTTTTAAAGTTCTTAAGGGCTCTTTTTGGAGAAAAGCATCGTATTCCAACAGTTAAACGTTAAATTTAAAGCAAAATTGATCAATGTATTACAGTTTGAAAAATGTTATATAGGTTATGTGGCTCATGTTTGTTTACACAGTTTTTTTGCACTTGATTACAGCCAAAGATATTATTTTTTATATGATTATTTTTTTGTATGTATTTTTTGATACCTTTGACTACAGCTTCTTACACTCTCACTGAAGATTACTGTGTCAATGTGTCTCTTTTTGTGGTCTTGGTAAGTCCATCGTCTTATTATTAGTTTTAATTATCATGCTTCAGCTATTTGCCGCTGATAGAGGCAGGGCTTAGATTTTGATAATTCTGAGTTTGGAGGGGAGCTTGTAGGTGTTAATTTACTCTAAAACAAATGATGGAGCGATGATCATGAGCTCGTAGCTCCTTATTACCTTTTCTTTCTGATTTGTCAACCCTAAACCGGACTATGTATTGACATTTGACATATTGTCCCTGTGGTCTTCGTCCTAGGTGGGTGGGAATTTAAGTTTAAGGTTTGTGAGAGGCTTAAAGGTTGCTCAGGTTTTTACTGCCCAGTACCTAGTTTAAGGGACTGAGAAGCTAGTGTAATATTTGGTCTTCTGGGAACTAACAAGCTTGTATAGTATTTGGTCCTCTGTAGAAGCTACTTGTCATTCCATTACTCATAATTTGTAGACAATTTTCCTTTTAGCAGCTTGCTGCTTTAGTGTAACCTTGCTCTTAACTTCTTATTTCATGTAGTCTGTCCCTGAGTTGGATGCTGATTAACTGAACTGTTCATCAAATTCTGAACCAGTTCTGCTAGTTTCATTTATTTTTTAAATTTTTTAAAAATGTCATACATGATGATTACGCTCGCTTTACCTCACATAATAAAAAGCCAAAAAAAAATTTTTTTATGAACAGTCTTTCTTTAGTCAGAATTCCAACTCTGGCATGCCCAAGATTTTTTAATGTTTCATTTTTTATTACTGAGACTTTTGATGTGTGTGCAAATTTGTCGTTCGTCCCATAAGTAATAAGTTTCAAAATTTCCAAACTTTTTTCATTTTTTAAATGATTAATAATTACTTCAATTTATTTTTTTATCATGATATGAAGAACAAAGAAAAAAAAAATTTTAATCTTCATACTTACATGCGACTTGTCCTTTGAAAAAATTTTTGGGGAAAAATGATCACGAAACGTTGGATTCGACTTAAGCCTATGTGTCAGATGTACCCCGAATTGTTCTGAGTGGCTTCAAACCTTAGTGGTTTAAAAAAAAAGAGAAGCTGAAAGAACCTAAACAGAAGAAAACCTATTTTTACAATGAGCATATTTTTTTTCCCGAGTTCTTGCGACTTGGAATTTCGGTATACGCAATATCTGGAAATCTTGCTACTATTTCCCCTTTGCTGATTTGAAAACTTCTCACAAAAAATGAAAGACTTTACATAATCATCAAATAATCTTTTCATCACAAAGGGTTTTAAGCCTCCGTTGAACTGTTTTTTTTTCTTTTTTCTTTTTTTTTTAGTTTTTGTGCGTCCATCCTAATTTTTTCTTTTTCTCTAAGCTATTTTTTTTTTTTGTAGCTTTTTCCTGTCCCTTTTTTAGCCAAGTTTGCTATTACCTTCTTTGTTTTTGGTGGCTTGTCATTATAATTAACAAATGCTGTATACACAAATTTTTTTTTTCACACTCTTTGCAATAATTGTTTTAATTTATCACCCTAGCACCTACTTTCGTCAAGTTTAAAATACAATTGTGCTGTGCATATGAAGGAGGTTGCCTTTTTCAAATCTAGGAGTTGCCCAAATGCTTGGATATAATGACTCATTTGGATTTGCTTGAGGTTAATCTAGCTTTCAAACAACAGAAATTACCAAACATTAATTCTAAAATCATTTAAATAGGCAGGCAAAAAAGATTGCAATTGGAGCTGTTCGTAGGTTTCAACAATCTCATTATCAATCCAGAAATTATAATTGAAATTGTGAAGGAAATTTTCAGCACTCTCTTTTTTTCTTTAATCTTCGGTTTAGTTTGAAGTGACAATCCCGTTTCGTTTTCTCCCCTTTTTTTTTCAATTGGTACTGCCGCAAAACATCTCTGATTGAGTTTCTATTTTGCTTGGCCTTTTCTTAAAATTCTATGATCTCCAGCAAATCCAACGCTAAGATATTTGATCCCAAGCGTTGTTGGCATGTATGCAGGAATGTGAGAGTTCCCTAGTTTGATGACAGTACGAACAGTTTATCTCAATCTTTCTTTAAATTTTGGGAAAAGTTCCTTCTGACATGAAGCTCCTCATACCCATTTCCCTTTTGGGGCCCCTAAAATGTAAGTATCGTGTGCACTGCTCCTATAAACTTTGCTCATGCCCCGGGTTCTGAAATTCAACGATACATTTGTTTTCAGATCATTGAAAGATTACAGCTTAATTTCTACCTAACAAAAATTTTTCTGTAATAATTGCTCTTCTCTACATCCTACGTCTGTTAAGTTCTCACTGTCTAACAGGCATTGGTATTGATATGCCTCTATGCTGTATAAGTTCAATTCCTTTGAGAGATAGGTATAGTCTTTCGACCTTTTTTCTCTCTCTTGTTTGTAGCAGTGTTTTAAACCAGAAAATTGACCTTCTATTTCGTTAGAAGCACAGTTTTTCTCGAACTTCTACCGACTGCACATACCTAGCATAGGTGGAAGGGTTCCCAGCAGAGTCCATAAGCCTTGTTTCGGTAGCGTCTCAGGGCTCTCTACTGGAGAATAATGAAGGGCGCAGTTATAGGAACACTTATAAGCAGCGTGTCTTTCCTCTACTCCAATATTTGATGGACTCACTACTGATAGAAGAATGTTTGCATTTAAACTACTGAAAGTCAGGCCTGTGACAAATCGAAAACTGAGTCAGGCAAGCCTTGACTCATAACAGGTAAATATGGAGCGCAGGCAAGCCTTGACTCATAACAGGTAAATATGGAGCGCAGGCAAAACCCCTTTCCCCTTGCTTACTGGCTCCCTGAAAACAACATCCTCTTGCTTCATTAATGAGTGAGGTGTAAAACTAGAACAGTTAATACAAGTGAACGACTTCCTATCAAATGACTTGATCTGTTTTCCATGACGGCTAATCTATGATCGCAGCATCATTGGAGGAGCCCAGTCTATCAAACCTCTAAAGAGGACACCTTTGAGTATTCACTAAGGTAAGTAATTTTATTGATATCTTAAATAAAAAAAATATATTGTGATACTTGAATAAAAAAAAAAATCGTGAATCTTCTCTTAACGACAAGGTTTGCTTGCCTCTTCATCTCTGTTTACGTGCAGTGTAAACAATCACATAACCTAACACACAAATTTCAAACACCAATAAATTGATCATCAAGCGTAAAATTTTATTTTTAAAATTCTGAATTATAATCAGTAACTGCAGCTGCGCGGTGTAAATGTGTGAAACCCAAGATTTTACAGCTTTTTTCTCGGTTAAAGTCACGCACAGTGGACTTCTCCAAGCACTTGTTACAGGAAAGTTTGCCTATGCGCAAAACACGTTGCCTACGTGGCCGGCGCATCTTCCAGTTCGTGTACCCCCTAGCAGGTCCATTTTCCCCGCCTAAAGTAGGGCCTCATTCAGTATCTATATAGTATATAACATCTTTGGTTATCAGTAATTTTTTCGGTGCAAAATTAATCGTGATTGTACCTATATTTTAAACAGCAAAATGAGCTAATCAAAATATTTTTATAGCAAGGGAAGCGTGTCTCTTGAATGACGCGCCAAAACTGTCTTCTAACCGTGCAGTCGATTTCGCTAAGCGAACATAGCGTCGTCGAGAATACTCGGGTCTCATAGTATACTCTACTTGTCAGAACCTGATAGTCTAAATGATCCAGTTCTAACAGTCATCTTAGACTTCCTTGACTAATGCATCACATGCAGAAAGTGCACAGCTTCTCTTTTGAGATATGTGGAGGAGGTTTATTGAACCTTTTGATTTCTGATTATTGGCCATTCGTCAGAATATACATAAATATAGATAAACAAGTGCATCTATTTCTTATTCGAGCAAAGACAAATAGTGACCCAGCACACCCTAAGCTTCCTGTGTTAGAAAGTGAGGCAAGTTTAGTGCGCTCACTATTGTTTGGAAGTCACTAGTTGCAACGATAAACAGTCGCCTACTGTTGAGTGGTGAGCTCAACAAAGGGCTGTGATTGGTCCGTGGTCCTAAGAACGGAATCAAGTTTTGCACGTCGAATGCAAACCACACACTCATCAGTCAGCGGTAGGCGACTCAGGTGCCTGTCAGGTGTTGTTTTGATGAGTTCCTACTAAAATTGAGCTGGTAAAGTGGACACCTGTTGCTAGCTTTGGGTGCCGGGTGAAGTCAACAAGGTCGTGAACTCTTTGTCCCTGTTGCCCGTTTTTCTGCCTTCTCTGCCTGGGAAAGGTCATTACAAACCTTCCAAAGTTGAGGCCTTGGATGGGTTCTTTCTCCAGGCCGATTCATTCGAGGACGCAAAGGAGCGAATTAGTTGCAGGAACAACACCCTCCGTACAAGAGGCTTCAATGAATATCCAACGCCAGTCGTAATAGGAAAGGATTACTTCGTTTGCATTGAAAACATCTTTTACAAAGTGGAAACACCGCTGAAAGCAGTCGACGTGTGTTGCAAGCTACTGATTCTGTTGAAAGTTGATGTGCCACCCGATTTTGCTCTCTCTTGGCTATTTTTAAAATACTTTTTGTATAAAACAGACCACGAGGATTGCTTGAGCACGCTGAGAAATGATATTGAACTTTCATAGAAGCACTCCACGTTTGGTTTTTTTTCTCAGGTTTTTTTTTTTTTTTTTTCATAATCCTTTCTCATTCCTAATCTTTATCGATCTGTACTTGCCGTCAGCAAAAATGATTTTCTGTTTCAAATGTAAGGTCCTGGTCTCGGATTTGACGGAGCTTCTCTCCCATTTTAAAGACACCCATAAAGTGACGGCACTTGACCCTGTTGCTTGCACACACAAATCTTGCTCCCGATCATTCATCAATCAGCGTTATTTTAAAATACATTTTGAAAAGGCCCATGGCGACGATTTTTCAAAGTGCAGTGCCCATGATGAATCTCCAAGAATGGATGTTGAAGAAAGTAAAGATGCTGTATCTTCACGCTCTTCATGGGCAATTGCAGGCTCAGCTCGCCTTTCAATCCAAAATGAGACGGAATTTCCCTGTAACACTTCAGATAACCCAACACCAGTTACATCTGTATTTGGTGATTTTAGAGCGAGTGACTCATATGTGATAAAGAATGATGCGATCAAAAAAAAGTTAGAAAATGAAAACGAAGAAGCCTAAGACGTAAAATTCCTCAATTTCTGTAGTTTTATGTATAGCCTTCCATCCATCCCTTTTCCTCATTGTGAGTTGACTATCAAGTCAGTCATCAATCTTGTTGAAGGTATCAATAGTGCCTACAAACAGAAGCTTCTGAACACGATAAGTGTTGACGACTCTAATTTTACCAGTATCATATCAAACATGAACGGCATTTTTTCTTTTGTTGAAAACTCTCTGCATTCTTACAGAACCAAGTATCGTATGGAAAAATTTTAAAAACATACAGGCTTTTACATGATGAATTCGTGAACAGCAAAAATAAATGGTTCATAGAAGTAACAATAAATGATTATCCAATAAAATGTCAAGTAGACACTGAGGCACAAGCCAATATTCTCTCTCTAGTCTCCTAGGGCGAAATAAAACCCATCAAACCCCAAAATCCAACCTACACATGTAAAAGTTAAAACCATGACAGGAAAAGAGTAAAAGTAAAAGGTAAGTCAATAATTTCCCTGAAATTCAATGATAAACGTGTCAATGTTTTACTTTATGTAGTATTAGATGAAAAAAATGGACCCAATTATTGGCTCGCAAACCAGTCCAACTTTAGGTTTAATCAACCACAAGAAGAGACTTTCAAAACATAATTGACTCTAAATACCTTCAGTTATTTGAGGGAATTGGCTGCATTTCCAAGATAAAAATTAAATTAAAAACCGATCCAAAAGTTCAGCCATCCATTGACGCTCCACGAAAGGTACCTCTACCACTTCTAGAAAGACTTGAGTCCAAGTGCCCCAAGTTGGCAAAGAGCCTGTCGTTGGCAACAATGTCAACAACGACAGGCTCTTCTGTAAAATCCGAACTAAAGCAGATTTTCTCAAGACATGGAATCCCGGTAACCATAATCTCTGATGGAGGGCCTCCCTTTGACTCAAAAGAAATGTCACTATTCACAGAAACTTGGGGTATAAATCATATTAAAACGTCTCCAAACTTTCCGCAGGCAAATGGCTTAATTGAACACAATGTGCAAATAATAAAAAATATGCTGCGAAAATTCAAGAGGATAAAACAGATCCCGCAGTGGCACTTTTAAATTACAGAAACCCCCCAAAACAAGGTCTCCCCTCTCCCACACAGTTGCTCATGTCGCGAAACTTGCGAACAAAACTCCCGTGCAACTCACAAGTCAAAGTGCACAGCGGGAAGGCTACCTGCGCCTTAACCTTAGTTCCAGCTCTCGGTTTGTGTGATTTAGAAGCTGCCATTAGTTATATTTCCTATGAAACTACTTCTACCGATGAATGTTAGACCTCTCTTCTGTGCCACATCAGTCAGTCTCACAGCTACATTGTACTTCTGGATACACAATTTGTTTAAAATTCTGTTTCTTTGCTTGCATATTCTAACTGATGCTCTCTAATTTTCAGGTCTGGTCGAGCATCCTACACGGAAGAAGCTATAGGCTTTGTACATTTAAAGCGAGAGGGTGGCTTAACCTTCATTTGAGCTAGCTGCTGTCCAGAGCAGCGAATCAGGGCTTCCAACTATCGCATTAATTGCATTTTGAACGAAACAGACGATGAGATTCTCAAAACTACCTGCGAAGATTGTGCTGTATGCTTAGGCAAGAACACACTATTGGTCATTCCGCCAATTTGGCTGTTTCACACTATTGCTACAGGTAATTTAAGGGTTAATTCAAATGAAAAAACTTTCAAAAGTAACGAACGTAACACTAAAAGCTTATGATTGACTCTCCAAAACTCATGAAATTCTTTTGAATATACGATTGAAATGGTAGAGTTGGACTCTAAAAATGGGAGATTCCATCTAATAATAGTATCATCAAGAAGTGGTCAAAAAGAGACGACCTTTCTTTGGCACCGGTGCCATGAGGTGTCTCAGTACTATTTATCCACTGTTAATCACTCTTCTTGTGACTACTTACTCCGTGCATCTACCTTCCGAGCACAGAAAGAGTGGCAAAACGAAGATTCGAATCTCTCGGAAAGAATTGATAAATCTTGCGGTGTTATTTTAATTGTAAAAATGCCCTTTTTCCCTCTGTTTCGTACGCTAATGAACCTGCATACAGCTCTTTTTAGGTACTTATGTACACTATGTAAACAATAACCGGTTGCTCATTTACTATAGTCATTCAAGTGTACCAAAAGTTGAAAAAAAAATAAATAAAATAAAATAAAAAAAAATAATTAATGAGGAGTAAAAAGTCACCACTTTTAAAAATCTTGGGGAGCTGAGAACATGAGGTTGCATTGATTTTCTTTTCCGATAGTAAATCGATTACCACCTACGACACTTCGTTGATGTCTTTCGTTTCCATGAGACTGAAATGTGAACCTTTTGTCACTGTAGTAAATTTAAGTTAATGGTACACATTTGTCTGCTGATACATTGCATGTTTATTTATTGTGTTCTTTTGCTAATTGTTTCTTGTTTAATTTTCTTCCAGGTGGCTTCAAACATGCTGCAGCTCTTGTATTCTGGCTGTATTAACGGACCAAGGATCCTTCATCAACATCTGTAACAAATTGGTGGCTCAAGCCCAGTTTGTCAAAAATCGTGGATTCTGATCAAATGATCACATCAGTTGATATCAAACCTGCCAAAGCCCACATAGACGACCTCGAGGCAAGTGAACGATATTTTTTTGAGCAATCCCTCCAGTATATGAAAGCAGTTTCAATAGCTATTACTCTGGTAAGGCAAGTCTGACCCGACCAGTCTGATTCCATACACAAACTCACGGTGGCTTCCAAGAAAACTGCAGGTGAAGAGAACTGAGAGAGCTTCATTTCGTACTGCATAGATAACATGCCGCATGATGCTTGTTTGGAAGTCGCCAGCAGCACCAAAGATCAAAGTAAGTCTCCTATTTGGTTCGAAATGAAATCAGGGCAAATCACTGCCTCTCGATTATATGGTGTGTCCAATTGCTAGACAGAAAATGGCTCGACAGTAAAAGCAATTCTCGGAAGTTTAAAATTCAAACAAACTGATGAAATGAAAAGGGGAATAGATTTGGAGGGAGAAGTTCTGAATGTCTTGGAACGTCAGGAAGGAGGAAAGGTCCAAAAGGAAGGTCTCGTCTTAAGAGAAGAGCTGCCCATCTTCGGTGCGTCCCCGGATGGACTGCTTGGAGATTTCGTCGTTGAAGTAAAATTCCCTGCTTCTCCCGACACATCCCGGTGTCCAGTTTCATTTCAATGCCCAAGCCTCACCTCATATGGGAAGCCGCTGTAAAGAGCGCCACGTCCCATCTGACTAGGCTTCTTCGCGGTCAAGTGCTTACCATAGAGGAATTCCGCACACTCGTGATCCGAGTTGAAGGAATGCTGAACTCCCGACCTATCTCCCTGCTAGCTATATGTCAATCTCTACGAGTGGTATTACATGCCTGCCAGTATCCACAAGCTTTTGATGCATGGAGTTGATATAATTGAAACAGCGATCCTTCCCATCGGAGTTATTTCTGAAGAGGCTCAGGAGTCTAGAAACAAGGACCTCAGGCGGTACAGAGAGCACCACACGAGAAAAATGAGTCGCGAGTGCACAAATTTGGACCTTATGAGAATGGTTCTCGTCTCATCGGATCCGCTAATCAACAACTTCCGTCGAATTGTTCCCAAAATGTCCGGACCTCTTGGTCCACATGCTATAAATCTTCTAATCCCTGCAGAGCCTGACGTTTATCATATGCCTGTTCATTTTTATTAATTTATTTTCCATTGTTCTTTTCCTTTGTACTTTTTTTCATTTTCATTTTATTTTATTTCTTTTTTTTCTCCTTTTTTCTCTTTATCCCTTCATTTTCTTCTCTTTTTTTCCCTTGATTTTTTTTTTTTTTTTTTACCATTTTTTTCTCTCCTTTCAAGTCTGAGGCAATGGAGTTTGTGATGCCCCCCCCCCCCCCCACAAAAGTTGTATCTGAAGCTCAGATTTCGTTTTTCTCAATTTTTGATTGTTGTAGAATCAAAAATGTTAGCAATGTGTAATTCGATTGATACTCACCTTGTTTTTTTAGTTCCTTTGTTTTTTCATACGTCTGTGATAGTATCTTTAGTTGTTGTAGAATCGACAATTTTAGCAATGTGTGATTCGTTTGATACTCACCCTTTTTTATTTAGTTCCTTTGTTTTTTCATACGTCTGTGATAGTATCTTTAATTAGCGTTTGCTCTATTTTTATCCTTGGTCGTGATCCTGCTTTGCAATAGTATTTGTTAGTAGTCCTCTTAATTACCGCATGATACTCGTATCTGCGGGTATTTTTTCGAGTGGCTTGCCTATTTACTTGCCTCCTATAGCTAAGCGTGCAATTTGACAACAATGCCCCCCCTTTTAAATCTATGTAAGATAATCGATTCTAATGAATAGACATTGCTTCAAGGAAGATCGATTTTTTAGAAGAGTTTAAACGAAGCAAAACCTCTGTTGCCATATTGCGCACTTATTTGTCACTGATGGTTACCTAACACAGTCATTTTGAATGAATTTCTTTCATTTTATCTACTGTCATTAGAGAATTTTCGAGTCTTCTTCATGGGCATAATTTTGAATTCCAATTTTCACTCCGTTGTACTTACCTCGGTCGAAAAAATAACGTTCTTGCAGACTTTTTCGAAATAAAAAACGGCTGACTGTAATTTTTCAATTATTTTCATAAAAACTAGATTAGACGTCAAAATTTTGAAAAACTTACTTCAAATTCGTAATGAGCTACCCAAAAAAACCCCCTCCGCGTAAATTCAAAGATGAATAAGCAGGGGATGACTTTTGTTTAGCTATTTCAGTCATATCCCACGCTGTGCGATGCGGCGATCAAAAAAATGAAGCGGGGTGAATCTAAAGAATGTGTAGAGGTGAAGGACGACGTCGCACTGGGATGCACCGTTTGGAAAAGACAACAAGGCTGTCAAATTACTTAGCAGCTATGTCGCGACTGAACCAATAGGTAAAGCCAAACAATACAACAAGCAAAAAAAACCAAAGAAAATGTTGATTGCCCCCACGCTATTGAAGTCTACAACGCCCATATGGGTGCGGTTGATCTAATTGACTCGTATATAGCTCGGCGCCGTATTGCAATACGGAGTAAAAAGTGGTATATGAAGCTTTTCTACCATCTCCTTGACGCTGCGACCATTAATGCCTAAATAATGTATCGACGTGTTCAAAGTGAGGAGCTACCTACCAACCGCTTGACACCTCTAACTTTGGGGAAATTTCGAGAAGATGTAGCTATCACGATGTGCAAAATTGGTCATACAACTACTCCGAAGCGTGGGCGTCAAGTCACACCAGTAATTGCTACAAAGGTGGGACCGGGCCGTGTTCCAGTTACTGATCTTCCTCGCAAGGATGTTCGTGAAGATGGGATTGATCACTCGCCAATTTGGACTGATCGTCGTCAAAGATGCCGATTTCCTTTGTTTTAATTTTGTAAATTCTTCGATTTAAATTTACCTCAAAATGTCTGAAGAAATAGCAAATAAAGATAAATATTTACATCGAAAAATAGGTACAATAAAATCCTCGATTACGTCATTTAGTAAAAGACTCGATGACTGGATCTCCAGTCTCTAATGTTCTCGAGATAATGAAGAAGTCAGAGATTTCGATTACCTGGCATCAGGTTTGGAGTCACTTGAAAAAGCGTTTGAAAAGTTTGACCGCATTCAAGAAGAGCTGGAGGAACTAGATGAGATGAACGAATTAGATCACCGAGATGTTATTCAAGATTCGTATAACCGTGCAGTGTCGAGAGCGCAAAAGTACATTTGCGAATTCAATACGATTGCCGACGGTGCAATAAGTTCTGGATCAACTGGATCCATTGTTTCATCCACCCCTCAACTGATCCCCGTCACATTGCCGACTATCAGTTTGCCTACGGAACGGTTGAGGGACGGGCCTCATTTTTCGACTTATTTTCATCGCTAATCGACAAAAACTCCGAACTCTCACCACTCACCAAATTACAATACTTGAGGAGTTCGTTAACAGGGAAAGCAGCTATCGCTATTCAAGAGTTAGAAACAACAGAAAACAACTATCAAATAGCACTAAACACATTAAAGGGTAAATTTGACTGTTTCACGCAGAGCCATGCGACGTCATTGGTCTATTTTGCGTGAATATCCAAAATTACAAAAAGATACTCCAGCTGCGCTCGGGCGTCTGGTTGATACCTGCAATCAACATATCCGGGCACTGGAAAACTTGGGCGCTCCTGTTGAGCACTGGAGAGTTCCCAGGATTGACTTAATTTTAACCAAAATAAATTCAAATACAGCGTGGCAATGTGCAATGACATTAGTGGAAAATCAGATGCCCCATTTTCAGGGACTGTTAGATTTCATCGAAAAAAGAGCTAGTTTGGTCGATCTTTCAGCAAATTTCGACTCAAACTTTAAGGCTAAAACACAAAAACTACCTGATGAATCACGTATGAACAAGACTCTCATTCTCAACACTCTCATTCTTATGCAACTACGAGCAATTCGGCAACACAACACGTGTCTGACAAAAAACTTTGCGTGATGTGCCCTGGTTGCTCGAATCATCCAACTTATAGATGTGCGAGATTCAAAAACTTATAGACTGAAGCTAGGCTAAAAATTGTGTTGAGTTCATAGGTTTTAGCGTGACCCTCAGAATGGAGCTGTTGCAAACTTTTGCTAAGGGCTTATTAATAGTCGATTATGGGGTAAAACCCTGTAAAAATAACGATTAGCGCACTAAAAAATCACGAGATCCACTCCTAAACTCACAAAATGCTTTTAAACGCGAGGCCGTAATGGCGGCCGAGGCCGCTCAGATCTAATGGCAATCGTTTGCTTCTTCTTCTTCTTGTGTGGTGTTGCGAGAACACCTCGTGGAGATGGCGCTGATTGAAGATAGGGAAACCCAATGCAAACCGCAGCCTCGGCCGCCATTACGGTCTCGCGTTTAAAAGCATTTTGTGAGATTAGGAGTGGATTTCGTGATTTTTTAGTGCGCTCATCGTTAATTTTACAAGGTTTTACCCCATAATCAACTATTAAGAAGCCTGTAGCAAAAATTTGCAACAGCTCCATTGCGCCAGAAAATCCGTTGAAATTTCCGATCTTCGGATCGAACCAGAAATTGTCGGTACATTTTTTCGATATCTGCGGAAATAACAATTGAGTTGAGTGTTTCCGAAATCTTAGCAATTGCGTGAGTAACAGTCGCGCCTACGAGGAAACAATCGTTGAGTGAAACGCCTGATGAAGTTTTCATTAGCCTTAAATTTTGAGTCGCAAACCAACATCAACCAAATCCCAACCTCGGTCAACGCGACGGAGCAGACTCGCCTCTTGCTCAATATTATGTTACATTTTATCGATTTCCACTCCGAGTCTTCATTTATCATTTTTTACAGTACAGTTATATTTATCACCCTGAATACTCTTATTCAATCTTTTATAACCACCTGACACTCCTAAATTGGCAATGCCAAGACGAAACACCCTTGACGGCTCAATCAACAAGCCATTCAAAGATCACATGAAAAAAATGTACGCGGAATACATGATGAATAGTGAGAAAAAATATACGCCAACTAGCAAAATAAAGAAACCTACGTATGAGATTGTGTCAGATTGGATCAGCCGTGCTTGGGCGAAAGTCAAAGAAGTAACCATCGTCAGAAGTTTTAAGAAGTGCGGTATAAGCAATTCCATGGACGGGACAGAGGATGACATGCTGTGGGAAGAATCCGACGCAGACGACGAGTCTTTAGTAAGTAGGTATCTAATAACTCAGCTCAGCTGCGGCGCGGCGCTCCAGTTCCGCCGACTCGTCCCGGTGCGCGGCAAAATGATCGCAATTGTAAATATATGATGATCTCATAGGTAATATTTTTTGTTTTAATTTAATAAATGTTTTGTTTTCAGAAGCTTTATTTCTTCATTCCTTATAATTTTGGCCGGTTTCCGGCGCTATTTTTTTAAAAATTTCGGGGTTGCGGCTTATAATCGAGGATTTTTTCTCCCCATTTTTCCGGACCGAAAATTCGGGTGCGGCTTACATTCGACGGCGGCTTATCAAGGTATATAGAAGAACAGGTATGGACAGGAGGCGGGGTTTAAGGGGCTTTCGAGTTTTTCCGCCAAATGTTGACGACACGCTTGCTTTGGCGATGACGTAGCCGTCACCTACTGCAGTAGCGAGAGATGGGGATCACGGGAGAGTGAGTGAGATAGTTGGAACGGTAGGCGAATTTTATCGCGACCGTCTAGAACATCTGTGACGAAGCCGTCACCTACTGAGATAGGCTCCGCCTCCTGTCCATACCTGTTCTTCCATATACCTTGGCGGCTTATATTCGGCAATATACGGTACTTCAAGTTGTACATGAGGACCAAAAGCTTGTGTATCGGCAATTATATCAAATCACTGCGGCATCTTGACCCGAATGGTGCAAGGAAAATGAAACTGTTGCAACGCATGTTTTCAGCAGCCCCGTTGCCAGTAACATCGAGATGCATCATTGTTGCGGTAAGCTTTTTATTATGAGATAATCATCTGCTTTCAAAGCTTCATTGAAAACCATTGCCCAAAAGTTTTCTTCTGTGATCATCCTAACACGGCTCCAAACGATTTTCACTGTAGACTTGGTTTTTTTTTTCTTTTATTTTTTTTCCTTTTTTTTTATTCCTTCTGTTACTGAAAATATTTCAAGTATTAAGTGCATCTTCCTGAATATTTTAAGACTATTTTCCATCATATGTTATCGGTTTTTTTTTCATATTTATGCCTATTTTTAAAAAAAAAGAAACCAGAAAAAACTGACAATTCCAAATAAAATGGAGGAAATGGAAAAATATGATTTGGTTTTTATCTTTGGTATGGTCTCTGTCTTTAAAATATGAAAAATTAAATTACTGGTGCTGAACTCAAAGTTTAAAAAGTAATTAAATTCACGATTACTGACATTTTTTGTCGATTGAAACATTTCAGCCCCCATTTTGCACTGATTTTCAAGTGTTGTGATCGTAAAAATTACTAAAATGCCTACCCAAAAAACAAGAAAAAATTGGCTATAACAGTAACTTGGATATCACGAGGTTCAAATTTTTCAAGAAAAAATAATGAAGAGTTTTACGCAAAGAAAGCTGGCCTGGGGTCATTGTAAACCTACCCTCCCCCCCTTGGCTCACAAGGGTTAATGATGTAACTGCGGTTCAATTGCTGGAAAGACAAAAACTTCTTGACCTATAACGCAGTTGATGAGTAGCAAAAACATCAAGATGAAGAGATTGGTCTAAAATAGAAAGAAATGTGGAATTGAAGAATGTGGAGTTGAATGGCAGTGGAGCCATTCCTTACGAGGAGAAATTATTGCGCATCCGCATTGATGACAAGAGCCCGCACATCCAGACACGGTGTGGTTGAGTAAAGTTATATAAAATTTGATTGTACCATGGATTTTATTGTTTTACCTTAAAGTAGAGTACTTTGGCTAACTTTTAAGCTAAATTTCAAAATAGGTTGTTCGAGCTCCTTTTGAAATAATTTGATTTTTATGTTTTTAAGGGTCAAATGCGTGAAGCTGAGAAATGGACGGTGACTGAAACCTTTCGATTCACCATTAATTCCCGAGTTATACCTAGATTGACTTCAATTTTTAATATGTTGTTCCTTTACACATTTTCTGGCGTTCCCGAAATTTTTAGGCCCGGGAAAATTTTTAAGCTCCCGTGGCAGCGTTGCCAGTTCGCATAAATGAAAAAAACGAATTTGACGAAAAAATGAAGATGTTGAGTTCGGATTTGCGCTAGAATTTTGTAAATAAAAATCCGATTACATTGCTTGTCCATGATTTTAGATTTCGTGTAATTTGGGAATGCGCTGTTGCCATTTTCACCCTTTTTAAATCATAAAATTGTACCGCAACGTTCTGCACCAACAAATGCTGGTTCTTCTATTTTCAATCCTGTCTATTCCGTTCTCTACTCAGCTCTGCACACTTTTCTGCGCTATCAGTTCGACCATTTAGGATATAAGTCCGAATTGAATCGGCCACAGTATAGCGGTGATAGTATAATTGATGGTATTTTGTCAATTCGCCGATGATTCCATCTGTAGACCGAATATGGACTTGCCATGACTTGCCATGACCCAATTTGGACTTGCCATGACTACCCAAGACGTGATATGGACTTGCCATGACTTGCCATGACCCAATATGGACTAACCATGACTTGCCATGACCTAATATGGACTTACCATGACATGCTATGACCTAATATGGACTTGTCATTACCCAATATGGACTTGCCATGACTTGCCAAGACGTGATATGGACTTGCCATGACTTGCCATGACCTATTATGGACTTGCCATGACTTGCCATGACCCAATATGGACTAACCATGACTTTCCATGACCTAATATGGACTTACCATGACATGCTATGACCTAATATGGACTTGTCATGACTTGCCATGACCCAATATGGACTTGCCATGATTTTCCATGACTTGCCAAGACCTGATATGGACTTGCCATGACCTATTATGGACTTGCCATGACTTGCCATGACCCAATATGGACTAACCATGACTTTCCATGACCTAATATGGACTTACCATGACATGCCATGACCCAATATGGACTTGCCATGATTTTCCATGACTTGCCAAGACCTGATATGGACTTGCCATGACCTATTATGGACTTGCCATGACCCTACATGGCCTGCCATGGACTTGCCATGACTTGCCATGACCTGATATTGACTTGCCTTGACTTTCCATGACCCAATATGGACTTGCCATGACTTGCCATGACTTGCCATGACTTGCCATGACTTGCCATGACTTGCCATGACTTGCCATGGCCTAATATGGACTTGCCATGACTTGCCATGACCTAATATGGACTTGCTATGACTTGCAATGGCCTAATTTGGACTTGCCATAGCCTGCCATGGACTTGCCATGACCTGATATGGACTTGCCATGACTTGCCATGGCCTGATATGGACTTGCCATGACTTGCCATGACCTAATACAGACTTGCCATGACTATTACCATGACCCTATATGGACTTGCCATGACTTCTATCAACCAAACCCATTTATTCATCATATTATCCACTTTCTTTCTATCAATCATCTGTGCATGCCGAAATCGAGGTAAGTTAGGTCAGACTTTTCCAGTTTTTGACTTTTTGATTTTTATCCTATATGGTCGAACTGATAGCGCAGAAAAGTGTGCAGAGCTGAGTAGAGAACGGAATAGACAGGATTGAAAATAGAAGAACCAGCATTTGTTGGTGCAGAACGTTGCGGTACAATTTTATGATTTAAAAAGGGTGAAAATGGCAACAGCGCATTCCCAAATTACACGAAATCTAAAATCATGGACAAGCAATGTAATCGGATTTTTATTTACAAAATTCTAGCGCAAATCCGAACTCAACATCTTCATTTTTTCGTCAAATTCGTTTTTTTCATTTATGCGAACTGGCAACGCTGCCACGGGAGCTTAAAAATTTTCCCGGGCCTAAAAAATTTCGGGAACGCCAGAAAATGTGTAAAGGAACAACATATTAAAAATTGAAGTCAATCTAGGTATAACTCGGGAATTAATGGTGAATCGAAAGGTTTCAGTCACCGTCCATTTCTCAGCTTCACGCATTTGACCCTTAAAAACATAAAAATCAAATTATTTCAAAAGGAGCTCGAACAACCTATTTTGAAATTTAGCTTAAAAGTTAGCCAAAGTACTCTACTTTAAGGTAAAACAATAAAATCCATGGTACAATCAAATTTTATATAACTTTACTCAACCACACCGTGCAGAGGTACCGGGAATTGGAACAATTTGTTAGATCCTGGGTGTTTGTCTATTATTTAGACAAGGCCACCATACCTCCTTCTTTTTTCTATTGAGATCACCAAATCTCATTTTCAAGACCACCAAAACTCCGAGGCCACCTAACCTCCAAACTGCTCCCAAAACCCGTAGTTTCTGGTTACCAAGCGCCTAGCCGGTTACCAAGCCGTCCCAGCATCACAAAGCACTTCCTTGATTTTCAATTCAAGTTACTGCCCCCACCAAACGACATAGATCAGCCGCCACCAAACGGTTGATCTCGACCCACCAAAGTCACATCGATCCTCACCAAGGCCCAATCCTTTGTGGCCATTTAACCAAGCCTAGAGCAGCCCTAGCAGCCATATTCTTGGGGGTTTTCCCGCGCCACCAAGCGCCAATTGCTCTGGTTCTTCTTCTCGGGACCTCCATATCTCGAGAACCGTCCTTCTTAGAGCAATTCTAACCTCACCTCGGAAGACTTCGCCCAAAGGGTCTTCCTACCATAAAACACCTGGAAGTCTTCAAAGGTGAGGTTTTTCCTATCAGGCCACACCTTGGCTGCAACAGTCAATGCCCGATGTAGCTTGCAAAGATTTCTTTGTCCTTCAACATGCAAAAAGCAGTGGCTCAAAGTTTGACGCAACAAAACAGCGGAGAAAGTTTTACCACCAAAACAAATAATTTAAATCTCTGAGAAGTCTTGAACAATTAAGTAAATTGTGAAAGACTATTACCTGGATTCCAATACTTCTGGTTGAGGGCTGAGAAAAACTGCCAATTGAGCTCAGTGAGGATAACGTGCTTGATCGTGAGCTTAGAGGAGAAGGTAAATGTGATAGTGAGAGGACGGATAAGGAAGGAGTTGAGCTTAGGAGTGAAGACTGGGAAGAAAAGGAGTCAACCTGAGAGTCAAAAAGGCAACTGTCGTCACTCAGAGAATTTGAAAGAGTTGCGCTTTGTTTTGACAAAGGGACAGGAATGGATTTGGAACTGGAGCAGGATAGCAAAGAATTTATTAAATACTTCTGGTTGACAGGAGTGACAACAGGAAAAGGACTGTCATAACAGGCTGTTTCCGCATCAGAGGCGATTGATAAATCCACCATATCAGTCCTTTTATTTACAGTGACTGCTGGGCAGATCTGAAAAAGAAGAGGATAAAATAAGAATAATAAATATAAAAATAAAGCGAATATAAATGTTGAAAAGAAGAATCAAAAAGCAGTCATTTATTGTTCACTCGGGTGTACTTATAACCTTTCTCTTAGAATTCGCACCATAAATAAGTGGCGTATGCATTGACCTTAAACCAGAGACAATATATAACAGAGACCACTCACTAACCATGCGCATGCTGTCTGACTTATTCATCAAAACTCAACAGGAACTAAGAAAAGGAGCATAAAGAAGCGCCATCCAACATGGTCCATACGTTGACTGATGCAATTTCGGTGCTTTGGTTTCACTGGGCAAAAATCCCAACAACTTTGCTCATCAGTCAACGTATGGTCCTTGTTTGCGGTGTTCTGTTGAGACCCAGAAAAAAAAAGTTGCCACCGCACGCAAACAAAGGCAAGATGGATAGAGAGTAGTATCCATTATATATTGTCTCTGCCTTAAACATCCCTAACAGCACTTAAATACTAACTTTAACTGCATAGCTCTTTAACTTAGGAACTAGGTAAGCGTGATGAACATTTGTTGGATGCAGATGTATGCCATGGCTTTGTAAGCAGCAAAGTTAAATTGGTCCATACCTGCTGCCTTTTCACCCCACCCATGATTAAGACCGCCAACCATTCTCAGTAAGAGTGGCATATACTTCTATAATGGCTGGGGGAGGAGCTCCCATTTATACTGTTCAGAGAGAAACAAGTGCGTTTGATACAGTTGGACCAATAACAATTCTCTATCGCACGATTCATTGAAAATTGTAGCTTTATCACTTCATCCCACATCTACATGAAAGCGTACCACTTTAAGATGAAGAAAAAAATTAAATTAAAATAAATACCTCTGGACTGTTTGAAGAGGCCTTGGAAATGAACACATCTGGACTGTTTGACGAGGCATCAGAAATGAACGAAGCTTCTGTGACAGCATTACGTGCATTCCGCTCTAGAATTGCGGAGTCGGGTGGAGTGAAACGAGCTGCGTTTCGGTCTGGTTGGCATTCAAACCGATGTGAGAGCACATCCTTCTTCAGTCTTAATTTCATGAGAGGCAAGCCTTCACTCTTCAAAATTGGTGTCTGAGCCACGATTCAACATCCCCCTCGAGCTTACAAAAAAAATGAATTATGAAAAAGTAAAAGGCACGTGAGTGTCAGAACAAATATTAAGCAGTTGGTACACCATTAAGGTTATGCAGCTTATTAATAACGTACTTCAGTTGCTGATGAGCTCAGAACAATAAAAAATGACAGTTGACAAAGCTTGGAAGGAGTGTTAAGTTTAACCCCACAAGGCAAAGTTCACAGGCAGAACGTAAAGCGTACCAACAGGGGAAAAGTACCTACTTATCATTGCAACGGTGCGCTCAAAAATGGTTGGAATTTTTATCTGTGCGCCTAGGCACAAGATAGTTGAGATTCACTCAGAGACAGTATATAACAGAGACCACGCACTATCTATCTTGCCAATGTTTGCACGTGGTGGCAACTTTTTTTTGGGGGTCTCAACAGAACACCGAAAACATGGACCATACGTTGACTGATGAGAAACATTGTTGAGATTTTTTCCTAGTGAATCCTAAGCACCGAAATTCCATCAGTCAACGAATGGTCCATGTTTGATGGTACTCCTTCGTACTCCCTATAGTCTGTTCGTTCTAACTTGAGTCCTGAGCGGACGGTAAATGAATTTCAGAAAATAGAGAATGGCAACACTTCAAAAGGTTGTCATAGCCGGAAAGTCGGGCAGCAGCCCTGTCACCTCACCCGTCTGACAAGGGTTAGCTCTCCTATGTTGCCACAGTAGGCAGATCTACCTGAATCTGCAGGTCTCAAGTTAAAACGAACAGACTATAGATGTTAATTTCTGTGGAGCTCCGAAAGAAAAGTCAGCCACCGCGCGCAAGGCTAGTCTGTTCGTTCTAACTTGAGACCTGGAGATTCAGGTAAATTTGCCTTCTGTGGCAACATAGGAGTGCTAACCCTCGTCAGTTGGCCGAGGTGTCAGGGCTGTTGCCCGACTCGAGCTATGACAACCTAATGAAGTGTTGCCATTCTCTATTTTCCGAAATTCATCTATGGCCCGCTCAGGACTCAAGTTACAGCAGACTATAGTGCGTGGTCTCTATTATATATTCTCTCTGGATTCAGTTATCAGGGCTTCAGAATAGTTTGAATGACGAAGATGTTTATAAGAGGCAAACAGCCTATGTGACCATGATTGATGGAGCACTTTGTTTACTTAGTTTGAACTTTCCCTTTGATTTTCCTTTGCTCTCTTGTCCTACCAAAGTCGATGGAAAACTGCTCAGTTCAATATGAAAACATAAAGATGGAATTATAGACACATAAGACTCCATCTGTAAATTAATACACTTACCGTAAAGTGGTCTTCACAACAAGATCTTGGGGAGAGTTGGGATTTTAAACTATCCCTCCTCACAGCTTTGCACCACTTATCCCGATCAGCCGTACTTAAGCTTCGAGGATCAGCATATCCTTGAGGTACTCGAAAGGCAAGCTTCCTGGCGTTGATTTCGCAGAACTTTTGCACCCAGGAACAAAACAATACCAAGTTTTCGATTTCGTACTCATTCTTGAAAACACAACAACAGTATCCGCGACGACAGTATTCCAAAGACATTATTCTACGACGATGAATGCCATGATTTTAGGGCAAAGAACGAAAGAACCGCCTCCTGAGTTTTTTCATGTTTACATATGAGTTGCGCCAATAGACTGTTTTAGTAGAGCGATATATCGTATCGATTGCCGTCCGAGGGCCTCTGGTTCCAAACAAACTCTGGTTCAATGTAATTTCCCCATAAGAGGATTTTTGGACGGAAATTCAGGGTATTAAATCAAACAATTTATGCGACCTTTTTGCGATTATGAATTCTCCGTCCTCGAAAATGCTTAATTTTGCCTGGTTCCACCCGTAAAACTGCCGGAATCAACAAGATATTACAGATTAATTGATGCGTTTGGAGGTTGGAATCACCCAAATGTTATTGTTGTTGTTGTGGAATTGGCGGGATTTCGGGCGATTCTAACCTACAAATGCAACATTTAATCTGTAATATCTTATTGCTTTCGGCAGTTTTAGTCAAGGAACCAGGCATAATTAAGCATTTTCGAGGACGTAGAATTCATAATCGCAAAAAGGTCGCATTTATTGTTTGATTTAAAACCCTAAATTTCTGTTCAAAAGTTCGCTTATGGGGAAATTACATTGAACCAGAGTTTGTTTGGAACCAGAGGCCCTCGGACAGCAATCGATACGATATATCGCTCTACTAAAACAGTCTATACCAGAGCCAATGGCAAACTCCCGAAAATTTTAATCCGATAGATGGCATAACTTGTCAGTTGTCACTGGCTCCCAAGGTCCATATACTCTGGCTCCGAAAATAGCCGTTTTTTGACGGTTTTCGGCTGTTTTCTCTGAACAGACGAATTTTAGACAAAAAATCGGAATGTCAGCACCTGCTTAGTTTTTTGCTTGATTTTTTGAGCCATAAACGGGCCAAATAGGTTCTAAAATAAAGGCGAAAGTATGCAAAGAAAAAACCATGTGTATTTTGGAGTTGTATCAGTAAAGATTACAGATTTCTGTTTCACCTGTGATCTTTACCGACACAACTCCAAATTACACATGATTTTTTCTTTGCATACTTTCGCCTTTATTTTAGAACCTATTAGGCCCGTTTATGGCTCAAAAAATCAAGCAAAAAATTAAGCAGGTGCTGACATTCCGATTTTTTGTCTATAATTCGTCTGCTCAGAGAAAACAGCCGAAAACCGTCAAAAAACGGCTATTTTCGGAGCCAGTGACAAGTTACGCCATCTATTGGATTAAAATTTTTGGGAGTTTGCCATAGAATCACCTTTAAGGTAGGTTCTAAAGGGGTGTCTCCACCTGCGAATGTAAAAGCGCGAATAAACTGATTGAGCCAATGAGCTTCTTTGTTGTCGATACATCGGACTCGACCTATCGACTTCAAGGCAGCTCATTGGCTCAATCAGTTTATTCGCGCTTTTGAATTCGCAGGTGGAGACACTCCTTAACCAAAGATTAAACTTTGACTTGCGATATCTCGACCGTGAAAAAAGACATTGACTTCCGGTTTGCACTAAAATTCTTGGTTTTTTATGTGCTTTTGAATAATGTATCCCACGATAGGATCCATATTTTACAGGGTCGGAAAATGGTCTAAATCAAACTTCGATTTTCGATATATCGAATTAGAAAAACGATATCGGACTTTTGATCGCGCAAAAATGCACAACTTTTCACGCCTGTTCGAATGAGGTTTTAATAGATAGGGGTTGCCATTTGAAAATTTTGAGAAATGGGGGTTTTCCCTCCAAAAATGTTAAGGTGCCTAAAAGTCTACTTCCGGTTTATTTGATTGTACATTCGTATTTTTTTCTTGAAAGTACTCATCAAGTAGAACATTTTACTTGTGCAGTTTTTTGTTTTACGACTATTTTTGTAGGAGTTAAGAATTTTCGAAAATTGGTCTTGTATCGAACTTCGACCTTCGATATCTCGAAAACGAAAAAAGATATTGACTTCCGGTTTAAGCCAAAATGCTTAGAATTTTAGGTCACAAGACTTTTCGTCCTGTTTTTTTTTGTCCACTTTTTTTTTCGTCTTTTTTTTTTTTCGTCCACGACATTTCGTCCTTGATAATTTGTCCTTTCAAATTTTTGTCCCCTAGCACAATTGGTCCACTCATTATTTTTGTCCTCGACTGAAACGTCCACGAGTTTTTAGTCCAACTGTTTTTAGGTCCAGAGTATGTCTTTTGTCCGATAATTTTAGTCCAATGTTTTTTGTCCTCGAAAAAAAGTTTGGTTCGTCCATTTCACATTTATGTTCATTTTTGTTGGTTTACAGGTAAAATTTGTGAGTCTTTATTTCAATACCAGAGAACGTATTCTATTGGATTTTACCACTTTATCAACATAGGTTCATCCTACGGCAGTTAGTGTGCGTCTCGCTATACCGATAGATAGCGCAACAATATTTCTATATGTAGAAACAACTGTTGCTATATCGCAATGCAGCTCCATAAAAACCTTTTTTTTTTCATATTTTTCCTGGGAATTGCATTTTCTCAAAAGATAAATTAATGAAACACCTAGTAGTACTACAATTTTAATTTGTTTTTGGTGAAATTCTATTTCTTCGTTTTATTTCACCTGAAAACTAGCGAAAAGGAGCATTGGACAAAACCAACTTTTTATTAAGGACAAAAAAAATTGGACTAAAATTACGGGACAAAAGACATACTTTGGACATAAAAATAATTGGACTAAAAATTCATGGACGTTGCAGTCGAGGACGACAATAATAAAAGGACCAATGGTTCAACAGGACGAAACTTGATTGGACGAATTATCAAGGACCAATTGTCATTGGACGAAAAGAAAAGGACAAAAAATCGAGCGGACGAAAAAGACGGGACGAAACGTCTGTTCACCGAATTTTACCTTATTTCAAATGAGGTATCACAAGATAGGATTTGCTATTTGAAAATCTCGAGATTAGGGGGGGCCACCCCTGAAAACCCCCCAAAAACCAAATTTAGGGTTGTGGCAGTGTTTTTAAATGAAATTTCAGGTCCGAGTTACTAAGAAAACGATTTTTCAGATTTTTTTATCGTCACCCGTTCAAGAAAACCATAGTGAGTAGGTTACGTGAAACACCCTGTATATGGACCTTGCTTGTGAGTACCTATGGAAGAGTGGAACAAAACTCGTATGTTGCTCCTGGCTGCGCCACAGCCTTATTGACAGTATGTGTTCAGATTTTCAGAAATACATTGAAGTAAATGCGGGAAAATGAATTTTTTTTAAGAAAAAAAATTAATCAAAAATATTAAAAAAAAAAAAAAAAAAAAAATCCAGAAAACTTGATAGGTATTATTTGAAAGCTCTTGATATGTAGATTCCGGTTCAGACCGGTTTTATCACCGCTTTTTCGACCGTAAACATTCTACAGAGCCTCAAAGTTGGGTCCGATTTTATACAGGGGTGTTTCATAAAACCGTTTTCTTCGTACCATTTTTAAATGGTAACAGCTCAAACAAATTTAATTTGTGCGATAAATTATTAAGAAAAATGACAACTATAACTTTAATCATAACATAGGTGACATAAAATTGAGTATGTGCACCTATGTAGGTTGTCTCAGCGGGGTACCGAAACGGTGGAACATCCCGTAGAATTGAGGAAAATTTACCTAACTTTGAGCCGCTGTGGAATGTTTACGATTGAATTTTTTTATAAAAACCGGTCCGAACCGGAATTTACATATCACGAGCTTTCAAATGATACCAAGTTTTGTGGGGAAAAAAATGTTTTAGTATTTTTAATTAATTTTTTTAAAAATTCATTTTCCCGTGTATGTACTTCAATGTATTTCCGAAAATCTTAGCAAATATTGTAATGGTGGTTGCCTACCGATCGTCTTCGATGGGCAGGCGTTATGTCCAGTCTAGATAGTATTAGAAGTCTTTGGATGCAATAATTGAAGCCCCGCCATGGTTTTCCGGCACCGCACGGGCCGTTTCAAATGGTTTGAATTTTTCGCATTTTTAAACCAATTTTTGTCGGTGTTCCCGTTGAATTTGAGGTAAAAGAAAAAAATATGGGTTTCCTAATTTTACCTCTACTTTAATATTCAGGGACCAAATAATGTTGGATTCCGCGCGTAACTTACGGACGGTCATGTGCGTAAGCTCGCTGATTGGTCGAAACCGCACGCAAGATGTACGCAATTCAATGCTCGGGACCTAACATTATTTGGTCCCTGAATTAAAATGTAAATAAAATTCATGTTTTAAGTAACTGGTAAAAGGAAAATACTGAAAGGATTCTTGTTACCGTAACTAGATATTTTTCTCAATTTGATGTGGTGCGATATTAAAATGAGTACAGAACAAAAGTCAATTTGCTAAATAAAAACGTATAAATATATTTTACCTCATGCAAAATAACTGTACATATATCTTGTTATATTATGACATTCTCTAAGTGCCTTTAACTCAAGGTGACATAACACAGAATTCAAGATCTTAAATATTTAAAAAAGCTCTCTAATCACACATCAAAGCCACAAATTCTTTTTATTTGCGATGATGATCCAACCTTGAAATGCATTTGTAAACTGGCAATACCTATCAATTAATGTTGATTATTCCTGGCTTTGTGTTATCATAAAAACGTTGCATCATCGTTTTTCTGTTTCCATGCCGTAATTTTCATCATAGATAATTTTCTTGTGGAAAAAGTACCTACACTGAACTATCTTTTGTTTGGAAACAGTGTTTTCTTATGATTCCATAAATCTATAAAAACCATCTGACAACAGATTCAGAAATCATCAATCTGCGATGTATAAATTCCTACTTTCTTTGAAAAGTGATGCTTATAGAGGCACCGATTATAAAAAGCGAGGATTCAAATCTGCGTTTTAAATACGCTTGAAATGTTGAGAAAAACTGGCAACATATGCTGTTTGTCTTTAGGTTCTTCATCACCAAACACTCTCAAATCTTCCTCCTTTATATCCATGGCTCAGAGTTGCCGATCAGAGTTTCCAATAGTGGCTAGATTCGACCACACGTGGACTATTTTAATGAGAATATAGCCACAACTCCCACTCTTTCGGTGCCGATCCTCGAGTATTCTCCCAGATCCCTATCAACAGCGTGGCTAGTTTCCAACTCGAAAACTGTCCACGCGTGGCTATTCTACCTTGTCCAAACCTGGCAACACTGCAGCCGATGAAGTCAGAGTATAGCAGTTAGAACTGTCGGAGCTGTATAGAAAGTCGGATCACAATTTGTTTTGTGTTAGAGCTGGTTTCAGAAGTGTAGGCGGACCTAAATCATAATCTTTGGCGAATTTTTCAAATTTAATTCCTTTAAAATAAAACCAAACTTGCCTCTGACTTTGTTCTTTTGCGTTTAAAGTATGTTCCTCGTTGAAAAGTGAACACTCAATTTCATTTTCATTCATTTTCATCGGGCAATATCAGAAATAATGTTGACAAATTCCAAAGATTATCGGTCTAGGTCCGCCTACACTTCTGAAACTACCTCTAGTACCCTAGAAATCTGAAATCTTATCAGACATTTGTCAGTTCAAGTTGTTGACATGAATACCTAACTGGACCCTTTCATCTGTTCTCTCGAAAATTTGGTTTCGGTATCCTAAACCACAATTCAGATTCTGTTTGATCGTCTTGTCCATGTGACTGACGAGCCGATGATTCGCTTTGATATGTCTTCGAGTTTGAGTAAAGGAGTTTCAAAGGTGCTGTTGATATTTCTTTCTTCTCCGACTCAATGTAACCTCTCTGAAATCAGACAAAATAACAGTCACATGAAATACACAGCGATCTTTCAAATACAAACCTAAAATATATTGGATTTCAAAGGTTAAAAAGCAAAATTTAGACTTTAAAAACGCTTACTCACTCCAACTTTTGGCATGGAAAAATCTACAAGGGAGGTATAAAGTAGGCCCTATAGAAATTCCTCGGTTTAATTAGTTGTATTCATCAATTTGTGACGGAAATTCGTCGATTGCATAAAAGTTTCAAATCCAAAACTTGTACTGACAAACTTTGAATTTTCCGCATAGTTACGGGAATAAACACGCAGCTTGAAATTCAAAAAGAGCCTTCACAATCGCGTACATGCAAAACCAGCCACTTGCACCATGGTGAATTTTTAAGATAACTGTTCGTACATAACGGAGACGGTATTGCCTATACAGTAATTTGAAGGCACTTTTAGAGCATGGTTTGTTCTAAACAAAGTGCCTTCAATTTACCATATATGCAACATCATCTCCCTCTTGTGCGAATAGTTATCTAAAAAAAAGTCACCACAGCACCAGCGTGGTAGGTTGAGCACGCAGTTTGGAAGAACTTTTTGGATTCAAAGAGGCATCAAGAAAGCGGTTGTAATTTACGAGTTAATTTATATTTTAGTGTTTCTTAATCCGAATCATTAAATATAGCTCAGTGTTTTAGTTCTAAAAAGTAGTCCCTGTTTTCAGATCTGTTAAAAACAGGAAATTGAATAACCCCAACTTCCACAAATTGTTCATGATGACAATACTTTCTCTCCTTTGATGGGGAGGGGGGGGGCGAGAAAGTAAAAATTACCATGCATTACCGGGATCGAAAATAGTTCTTATCTGATCACGGACCAGTTTTATTCAGTTAAAATAAATAAATCTTACTGTATGTATATTGTATAGTATTAAAATGTGGTGCAAGGGATCCATTTGATTATTTGATATGGCTGATCAATGGTTGCATTTACGTATGTTACGAGAGGGATTCACTTAATAAAATAGATCCTAGCGGAGACCAGGGCTGAGGATACAAGCGACAAATTTCAAGCGAGGATTGCCAATAGAGTGGCAACCAGGTAACCTCTCTCCCCCCCTTTAATATACTTTGTCGAATTTCTTAACAAGTGTACTTGCGGCAAATTTCAACTATGGGCAATGCGTGGCAGTTATAAGTAAATCCTGTCTTGCTTGTGGTCTAGTTAGGATTTCCTCGGAACAACATACCCGATGCTGTTCCATGAGTCTCTTATGGACGCCGCACAGTGGAGCCATTGGCGTAGCGTGCAATTTGGCAACGCTTCAGTTCGTCCATTTAAACCCATGAAAACTATCCAACTATTGGCACAGAATAATACAATCAGAAGGGAAACTCTAATTCATTTTGAAATATTCTTTACTTCGGGCCGCCATGTTTGAAAGTGAGTATCTTCGGCAATCTTCGGCAGATCTTCGGCAACTGGCCGAGTTGTGATTGGTTGTATAGCCTGAAAAAGCATGTCCGCCATCTTGAGAAGTGAGTAGGCACAGTTGCCAGTTTGTGCCAGTAAATTCCAAATCTTGTTTCCATTGGCTCTTATGGGAGTTTCCCTTCTGATTGTATTATTCTGTGCTATTGGGTGTTCGGTGAACACCTTCGCATTCGACCTTTTACAGGGGTTTAAACTGACACTGTACGATGCGACGTTGCCAAATTGCACGCTACGCCACTGAGAGGAGCGACAGTTTTAAATGCGTATGTCCTTGTTAATACTCAGTTTAGAAGTTTGGAAAGAGTTTCATTGGTTTTATTGTAGAATTTCCTTTAACCCCTTATGGACCAAGCCCGAGTATACTCGTTTTTCTCTTCTAGTCTTTTTTACATTTTGATTCAGTCTTCATTCCGAATAAACGCAAATATAGATGAAAACTCTTGCAAGATGATACGTCTTCGGGCGCCTTCAATTCGTCGCATAGGCAATTCCAACCCCACCAAGTACGAACAGTTAACTACCTTCCCTGCAGAAACGGGGGAGTGGTGTTCTCTTGAACTAACCTGGTCCTCAAAGGGTTGAGAATCCTCCTACATAGTTTGTTTTTTTACTGTAAAAACATTCAAATTATCATTTCAAGTCGCATAAGTTCCATGTCTGACCCTTCCCATTGACTAGCTCCACTGTGCACCATTCGATTCTGCGATTGTTCACGCCAGTTCACGGTATTAAATAGCAAGTGCGCTCTTTCTAAGAAAGTACCCTTGCGATCTAATTAGAATTTCCTCAGAGCTGCCTCACCAGTGCCATTTTACGAGCCCTTCTCATGGACACATTTTAATTCCAATTGCGCATGTTTCACAATGGGTCTCTTGCAAACTTTTGCTACATAGGATTGAAGAGTTTATTCTTGCACAAAAACCTGTAAAACTGACGATGAGTACTCTAAAAAACCACAAAATTCACTCTCAGAATCGGGCTTAGTGGCGGAGAGACGCAGGTATCATGGGAGATTCCTATCTAAATTGAGACATATCTCTGTGTTTCTGTAGAGAAAGACGAAAGTGGCATAATAGGCAGGAATCTCCCATTATACCTGCATTGGACCGCCACCACGAACTTGCCGTTATAGCAGTTACGTGAGTGTATTACTGAATTTTAGCCTTTCTAAATGTGATTTTCGTGAGTTTCGCTGGTTTTAACATTAGATTGGACTATTCATTTGTTGACAGCAAAAGTTTGCAAGAGCCCCATGCCAAACAAGCAAGCGTGAACTTTTTAAGAAATTACCCTTCAGGTTTTAGTAAGGATGTCCGACTATTTTATTCTAAGCCCTCTTTAAATAGCGTCAAAATCATTGAAAGAATCAAAAAGTCTCAACATCCTCTCATATGAACCCACAAAAGGCATTTAAAAAAAATCCAAGATGACGGTCAAATGAGAAGGTCACATTGGATTGGGCTTGGGGGAGTCCCATCTAGTTACAGCTTCCTCCTAAGACGAATCACTTTTCTCAGCATTTTTGCGATTATAGATGGGGCTCCCCCTTGTGACACGCTCATTGGACCGCCTTCCTGGAAGTTTTCTACACGCATTTATTAAGTTTGTGAAAACAAAAAATGTATAAAACTTCCTGGTGCTCCCATGCAACGTTATTTTCAAGTGATTTTACACCAGAATAGACCCTCTCCGTCGCTATATAGCTAAAGTTTGTAACAGACCCACTGTCGACTACATAAAGCGCGCGTACTTAAGGTGTTTTTGAAATGACCGATTCTAATTAATGACGTCGATTGACCTTACAAGACTCTTACTCACCTATACGACGAATTTTCTTGCTTGGATCTCTGGACATCATTGCGGGCGCACTAATCATGGACGGATCTAGCAATTTAGCAGCCACGAATTCATCCCATTTGAGTGTATGAGAAACAGACCCTTTTACTAATTGATTGTTTCTCGTGAATTCAAATGGGGGAAAACACACAATTGCCTGGATCCGTCTTTGGCACCAATCCCACCAGGAGCACCAAGTCTCATCCAAAAAATTGCTGCAAATGGACTTGGTGCTCCCAACGGGATTGGTAGGAGTGATACTATGGGATCCATCAAATCCAAGGTCCAGATCCAAACTCGAAAATTTGCCTCTATCCACAATAATTACATATATATCGCATGTTTCTATTCTGTTTGCTATTGTTTTTTAAGGTGCATTCTTTTCTTGTTGTTCCTCTTTCTCTGAATTCTATCTCACTTTCTTTGCTCCTCTTTTTTCCTACCTCCCTTGTCTATATTGCAATGTCCTCTTTTTTTCCTTTTTCTTTTTTTTTTATTACTGAGCGTACGGACGTCTTCAGTTGAGGGATTAAAGTTTTTCGAACCATGGTTGCCAGATAATTTGCATGCGCAGAAGAATCTTCAAATTTAACGCATTCATTCAAATGGATCCGGAGAAGATTTTTTCAGCACCATCTGACAATCACATCGCGAACCACTCAAAAAGTTGTGTCTCGAAAACTTGGCGCGCAGCCTCCCGGAGGGGTTGAAAACGGCAGCGCACCGAGGAATTCTCTATCTCTCTCTATTCTCCATTAAAACACGTGTTTTAGACAAGGATGTACAAGGAGATAAAACCCCCTCTTTCTATCCTTTTTCAACTCATACATTCAAAGGGGGAATGAGAGAGAAGGGAGAGACCCTGGTTGCGCTACTGGTTGAAAATCCTCATTTTCTCTTGTTCCCCCGTTTTATTATATTTTAAAAACTTTCAGCTTCTGCGGCCACGATCAAGTCACTACTAAGTTTGAAATGAACGTTGTTACTAATGCCATTTTTTTTACGTGGTTTATTTCCGATCACGCGCTCCCCGGGTTTCATCGTCGGGTTTTTTTTTTCTCCCCCTTCCTTTTTCTCCGCCATAAGTTCTTCGCTCTTCTTTTCCATCGCGGCGGGCGAACATAAAGTTAACTTGAAACCAATCGAGAGTTATACGTAGGAGCTATGTATATAGGTATCTCCTTAAATAAGTTGATTTATCAATGTCAGGCTCTGCTGGATCCAGCAAAAGCTGAAAAGCTATTATTATTTTCCATCAGAGAATTTTAAAATTGATACATCAGCCCCACTTAAGAATAATCTTCATCGTTTAGTGCCAATTTCTATCAACAGAGCGCTCCCGGCCAGTGGTGGATCCAGGGGGACACCCTCCCCCCGCAAGTTGCAAATATTGCCTTTCTTCAACAGAACATAGCCCAAAATTTCTTCCTGCGACGCTTCAACTAGAGACAATATATACCTAATAGAGACCATGCACTAGCCATGCGCCCGGTGGCTGACTTATTTTTTGGGACTCAACAGGAATTAACACAGGGATCATAAAGGAGCACCATCTAACATGGACCATACGTTGACTGATATATGCAATTTTGGTGCTGCGGTTTTTCACAAGTCAAAAATCTCAACGACTTTTATCATCAGTCAACGTATGGTCCATGTTTGCGGTGTTCTGTTTGAGACCCCGAAAAAAAAAGTTGCCACCGCGCGCAAACATGGGCAAGATAGATAGTGCGACTGGTCTCTATTATATATGTTGTCTCTGGCTTCAACTTTAAAACTTTTTAGGCGTGTCCCAGAAAATTTTTCTTGATCTGCAACTGCTATCGGTTGTATACGTTCGATGAATGTATAATTATGTATAGGCCACAAGTAATTTATCTTTGAAAAAACACTGAGTCGGGTAATCTAGTCGAATACCGTAGATAATCAAATGAAGAATGCCTCTGAAAAATATATCGTCCAATTTTTTAAAAATTACCCACTAACGCTGAAAGGGCTGCACGGGTTTTCCGCACAAATATGCACAAACGCATTTGTCCTCTTGAAAATGAAAGCCGTTGCCCAAAATAAAGTTTACCCAAAATGAAAATCTTCGCGTGTCTTAGAGGCATCAGAACATATTAGCACCACTCATGCTCGGTACTTGTTGAACCTGCTGTTTTTACAGATTATATTAGACACACAAAAGTGTCCCAGTCTGAAAAGCCACACAAACAATGCGGGGGAGATGTTGAATGATGATCTTGACGTTCCGTAGCCGGAAGAAAATGTTTTCTTGGAGGCAGTATTTTGGTAATCGGAAAAAATTGACTCGAGACCAATTATACCTCAAGGGGAGAAGGAGGGTATAAAAAGTTTCCAGGTTTTACTTATTTTTGAAGTAGAGTCTAGAATCTGTTCGTCAACCAAACCCCATGTTCGCCTTTTGGTCAGTGGCTTTGCATCGAATGGAACTTTTACACTGATGCATTACTATACTCTAGAAACTACTTTTTTATCAGAGGCGAGTCCTTTTTTCCCCTATAGGTAAATTTTTGTTTGCCATTTGTCAACATTCCGTAGAGAAATTAAGTTCCTTCTCAAGCAACATTGCCATAGTGTGAAAAAAACAAAATAACTGTGCAGAAAAAAGTTTGTGCAGAAATGAAAATTGCGGATTTCCTGCAAAAATAATGAACCCTCCTATTTAGTTCGGAAGAGATGACCTCCCGCTGAAAGCACTAGAAAACAGAATGTCGCATTCTGATACAAGAATCATCGATTTGCGATGTTCCTTTTTATGAGACCCAGTAGTTTTGAGCTCATCGAGGGCGAACACACCTATATCGCATAAGTGTAAACATCTTCAAGTTGGCCGTTTAATCCCCCCCCCCCCACCTTTTCCGTGATTAGACGGTTCAGCAACCATCGATTTCGTTCATCAATTTGATTTTCCACGTATTTTTAAGTATAAACATAAAGCGAGACGGCTGTGCCTATTCGCGATAAGCTTTTTATTCAATGGATACCAGTGGCGAAGCGTGCAATTTGGCAACGTTCCTTTTTTTCCCCTTTAAACATATTAAAAAGGTCGAAACATCTGGTCATCGCCGATGACCGAAGCATTCGATTTTTTCAGTGAGTTTAAATGGAGAAAGTACATCGTTGTCAAATTTCACGCCTCGCTACTGATGGACACTACTCCAGGGAGTATTTACCTATATAGTGGATGGGTGATGAACTCAGACGCCTCGCGGCTAAAGATTTCCGTGACTAATGTAACACATTAACGAACACACCCACAAACAGTAAACACCCTAACGTGCGGAAACATATATACAAACACCATAATGTATCCACCCCCTCAGCCCTCACCCTTGCTCCGCCCGTCTCCACCCACCAGATTCACACCCTGCAAACGCAAACCTTCTACCCTCAAGGAGCGCCGTATACGCAATTCACGAAATATAAAGGAAAACACTCTGGACCGTTTTAGCTACCCCTCGGGAGGACAGCAGGAGTCAGGAGGGCGCTATCACACAGTCACACAATCACACAGTCTCACAATCACACAGTCTCACAATCACACAGTCTCACATAGCCACCTACAGAGTAGGTATACGTATAGTCACTGCCTCGCAGCTCAACAATTGCTCATTCTTATGATCCCACTTTATTACTCGTGCTCTGGCAGCATTCCACAATGCACCCATTGAATATAGCGCATAAAATATGCCCCGCGCCTCTGATATTGTCGAGGTGAGGCAGAGTGGCGCACAGTAGAGTGATTTAATGGGGGAGGTTGGAAACAAAGATTACTTATACAAACAGATATGCCATAAGTCCGAATTTTGTTAAGTTGATTCCGGCCGTGATACAACCGGGCATACAGAGGGGATCATAAAGATCATAGAGAAAAGATTACATTTTTCATGTTTGTCTGTTACAAAACTGTTCCATGTTCCACGCTCCTTTGTCCTCTGTACCATGTTCGTTTTAGTTCCGTAAACAAACACAGAAAAAGTGGGAAAAGTAGATAATCTTTTCGAACCAGAATTTTGTAATCTTTATGATCCCCTCTGTGTGTCCGGTTGTATCACGGCCGGCGTTTTATCCATTTTTCATTTAACATGGGCGAGAAAGCTTGTGCCATATCTGTATGTACAAGTAATCTTTGGTTGGACATGGAATATATTACTAAAAATGAAAATTTGAATGTTTTAATCGTCAAAAAGCAAACTATATCACGGGAAAATACGACTGGTAGAATTGGCCATCTGCATAGCTGATTTTGGAGTCTGCTATCAAGTATGGTAAATTTGACCATCATATGGTAAATACAACGTACCTTGTGTTGAAATGTATCAACAAATTATCTTAATTTACCATAAGGTACGTTGCATTTACCATAATATGGTAAAATTTACCATACTTGATAGCAGACTCCAAAATCAGCTATATGCAGATGGTAAATTCTACCAGTCTTTTTTTTTTCGGTGTACCGAGGGTAAATCTTGTAGGAAATGTTATAATAAAACCAATGAACCCATTTTCAAACCTTCTAAGTTGCGTATGAACAGAGATATACGCATTTAAAATCCTCCCGCGCCATGTCCGGACTCTCCCATTGACGCGGTCCACTGTGCGGCGGAGCGGACTGTGGAGCGGAGGTGCGCACAGTAGACCAAATCAATGAAAGAAGCCGGACATGGTATATAAAATTTAGATGCTTGTATCTTCGTTAATACACAACGTTAAAGTTTGAACATGATGTCATTGGTTTTCTCGTAAAATTATCTACAAGAATCACTCCTTATAATGCATTTTATAACCGTAAAAACACTGGAAATTTAAATTTTTAGTCATATATTTAATGTCCAACCCTTCTCATAGAATAGCTCCCTGTGCGGCAGGAGGGGTCTAAACCCTATTCTATGTATATATCCATTATCCATATTCTCGCTCGCTTACGGTGTAGAAACATAAACAGTGCATGAGTATAGGTAGGCACTGGCTCAGAGAGGAAAGATACGCGCGAAGCTCTTTCTACGGGGAGCGAAAGTAGTAGGAGAGAACGAGGACTGAGGAGGGACTTATGGAGTTGGGCTGGCGCGCGCTTATTCCGAGGATTATTCCGGAATTTAGTGCCGAGTGTTTTGTTTTGTAGAGTTTGTCACGATACACAATAACACAAAGCTCCCCTGCCATAGCACGTCTCGTTTTCTTTGAATTATTTCCCGTGTTATCAAGATGTGAAATTGCGTAAGAGCCCGTGCAATGTGCATGGATAAACGCTGTGAAGTGAAAATACTTGCCACCTTTACTTGTTCTTTCATCCGCGTGCTGTTATTGTTATTAAGGGATCGGATTCATATTTCATGGAGCGTCGGGTTAGTGCCTAAAAGCGCAAATTGAGGAAAGTGCGACACCCAAGATGCGCGGATTTTTGTTGATTTTTTGGGCTTGGGTGCGTTGCTAAATTCAACGCTGCAGCAGTGTGATTGTGATGTATTAATCCCTTATGGGCTAAACCCGAGTAAGCTCGTTTTTCTCCTCCACTGTATTTCACATTGTTTCAGTCTGCATTCCGGATAGATGCGACTATCGATAAAAAAACAACTTACAAGAGAAGGTGTCATCTTCCGCCTTCAAATCGTCGTATAGGCAATTCCAACTCTCCCAAGTACGAACAGTTAACTATCTTCCCTACATGAACAGAAAAGGGGCGTTCTTTTGAACAAACCTGGTCACTATAGGGTTAAACGCGATGATTATGAAAATAGCTATTTTTATTGAATAATACGGCAAATTTGCGCTCACCATGCAACATTGCTGTCAATTCGGCCCTAAATAGCTTAGACTTTTGATTAAAAAGCTGCTTGAATAAAATAAAAAAATAAATAAATAAATAATCAAGCGCATCGATCTGGCTCAATCACATAGATATACAGCCTGTAATTATACGTAATCGCTCTTTTCTGTTTATTCTTCTTGACTCTCATTGTCTCCGAAGTTCGAATAACGTTTTTAACAATGTACTATGACTTTCAAAAGCACGTATCCTACTAGAGATTTTCATAATATCATTTCTTCACCAATTTTAACGAATTTTTCTGTTTTATGGGTGATTTCAGAGTTTCACTTAGGCACCACTTGAAAGAGTGCCTCAAAAATCTAAAACTCTTTGGACTTTGATAGATAGACATGATTTACTAAGTATGATTATTTTGACAAGAGGAGTTTCTTTTGAAGGTCATGGTACCTATTTAAACCCAATAGTGTTTGAAATCGCAACTCCTTTTTGTGTTGTTTTGTTTTTTTGTTTTTTTCTTTAATCATTGACGTCACTGTTCTTCTCTTTAAATCCTCATTAAGAAACAGGGATAAAATTCTACTTTCTCGATGCGTGGAAACTGACCATTTAGAAATCCAGATGAATCTGGCAAGGGTAAAAAGCTCGGAAATCGTGCAGGAAGCCCCGCGGGCCCGGGAGAAAGCGCGGGAGGGATGGAAATAAAATGCTCACGGAGCCGGAAGAAAGTCCGGCTGCTTCTGAATCCTAAAGATGTGACACTCGAATGAATGTTTACTTTTCCTCCCTTCCTCCTTCTCCTCCTCCCTCGCCCCTCCTTCTAGTCCTTTACCTCCCCCATCACCCCCCTCGGTCAGGTTTGGTTTGGCTGCATGTGCGCGTCCTGCAAGGAGCTACATGACTGGCCAAGTCATCTTATGACCGTTCCAAAAAAGCTAACCATGGGAGGGAGGGAGGGAGGGGGGGTTGAATCCCCCAGTGTCCAGTCTCCACTCCGCCATTCAGTACTATGTTCTTCCTCCTCCTCCTCCTCCTCCTTCTAACTCCATCCCCTGCTTTACCTCCTTACATTTCCCTCTTTTTTCCCTTTTCTTTTCTGGAGCTGGGGGACGGTCACGTTTTAACATTTGTATGAATGCAAGACTTTAAGATCTCAAGTCTCTGCTCTGAATCCTTCCTAAGAAATACTACCAACTGACACACAGTGATTGGAAAAAAAATCCATCAAAATACTCTTTGCCAAATGTACTAGATTGATGACAGAAATATTGACATAACACTCTTATTTTATCTGACCGTCACCCGGGTATAATAGGTCTGTTGCAAACTTTTGCTATTCACAGTGGTGAGGCGTGCGATTTGGCAACGTTCGTTTTTCCTATTTAAATACATTAGAAAGGTCGAAATGTCTGGTCATCGCCGATGACTAAAGCGTTCGACTTTTTTAATGACTTTAAATGGAGAAAGTACACTGTTGCCAAATGTCACGCCTCGCCACTGGCTATTCAGCAGTGGAGGCTTGTGCAACATAGTAGAAAAGCGAATTTTATTGAAGTGTCGGGAGAAGATTCGAGGCTCGGAACTTTTCGAGGGACAGAGGACACGAAACGCCAAAGTCAACAAAACCACTTCTAGCAAATCAGGAGCGTTGTTTGTTGTTGTCTCTCACCGTTGCGAGTCACTCTTTTCGCCCCCACCTCGCGGAACGGGTACAAATTCCGAGGTTCGGGTACAGCATCGATGCCATCCATCGTTGCCGAAGAATTAACAGTTCGGGTAAGATAATAAAATGTAGAACCGTTGGTTCGGGTGAAAATCTTCACCCGACACTGTAAATAAAATTCATTCAAAGTGTTGTTCTCCCCCCCCCCATTTGAAAAACAAGTGAACTAATCGATTCACCTGGAGGCTGTCAGTTTTGGCACCCATGCCAAATATCACATATATTGCGGCTCTTGTGTACTATTATTTGGTCATGATGAGGGTATAAAACATAATACAAAAACTGTTGAATTTGATACCTTCGTCTAGGTTTGTTCATAAAATCTATGGAGGATAATCTTTTTTTCTTTTTTCTTTTTGCTAATTTTATTGCCTAGTTTATTTATGAGGTATTATACAGCCAAACAATCTACAGTCCAAAGACATCGATATGAATTTGAGAGAACGTTTATGCCAAAAACGTAATCTTATAGCAACGTGGATTTTTGTAATCTTTCTGATCCTCTCAGTATGCATGGCGGGTTGTATTGCAGTCGGCTCGCGGCGTTTTATCCGTTCTTTCCGGAACGCTGCACTGGTGGGAGACAGCTTGCGCCTTATACCCTGAATCTGGTTGCCTAAGTAATCTTCGGATTATCCCGAGCAAAGCTATTCTGAAAGAGCCTCTCAACGGTCATTTGATAGTACAAGATCCTTGGTTAGTTGTGTATTTCTGAAGAGAGCGTTGCAGGCGGACCCACATTTCTTCCAGTCAAACCCAAATGGCTAATTTTTAGTCAGCCTTCATTTATTAGAGTAGGCAAAATCATTACAGTCAAGGCGCCAGAATTCAGTGAACGGAGGAGTGTGTCGAGCGAGAAGGGGAGAGAGGGGTTGGCAACAAACGAAAACAAAAAACAAAAAAAAGAGAATTTGCTGTAGACGTACACACTCCTTCATTAATTATTAATTCCATTTCTGAAGAACTTAGATAGCGAACAGAGTCGAGGAAAAGGATTACATAGGGACAAATAGGTGAGAGGGGGGGGGGGGGTGAAAAAAAATAAAAAACAAAAAACTTAAGTTAATTTTTGAGACATGCTAACCCTTCCATTATTAGTTAGGTACGTGTGCGAGGCGAGACGAGGGTCGTGTGTAGGTGAATACAGTACGGCTAGTTCGCCTTCAATTTTTAGAGTATGCAAAAACCATACAGTAGAGTAGGAATAGTTATCGATCTTGAATATTTTACAGACGAGTGATACTGGCTCCATCCTCGGATTTCTGGGCCTACAATGTCCACAAAATGTTCAGGACGAACGGACGATCCTTTTTTCTTTAACGTAGAAGGTGCAGGATTACCGTATAGACAAATGGGGGAGGATGGGGATGAAAACAACGAAAAACTTAAATTAATTTGCAAGGCATGCAAATTGCAAACCCTTTCCATTAATAGTTTGATTCGGTGCTTGTGACTCGTGTGAGGGTCGTGTCTCGTGGGTTACGGTGCAAATGATCCACGGTGCGTGGACTCAACGCACCAACCTCATGTGTGGACTGGTGCAAAAGGTCCACGGTGCGTGGACCTTTGTGCATAACATCCACACGTGTGGATGTTATGCACCAATATTGTGGACTGTAAAATATAAGAAAATTTTTGGTGCGTGGAGTCCACGCACCGTGGACCTTTTGCACCAGTCCACACGAGGTTTTGATGATTTTGGTGCGTGGAGTCCACGCACCGTGGATCATTTGTACCGTCACCGTCTCGTGTATAGGTGAATACAATACGCCTAGTTCGCCTTCAATTTTTAGAGTATGCAAAAACCGCACATTAGAGTAGGAATAGTTATCGATATTAAATAATATACAGATGTGTGATACTGGCCTCATCCTAGGCCAAAAAATGTTCAAGATAGGGCCGCGGATGATGGCCGTCAGACGATCTGTGTTCTTTAACGTCGGTAGAGTCTCAACCAATCAGAAGCGACGATTCGAAACTTGGGGTCGAGATCAAAGAACCACCCCGCGCGGAGCGGCGCGGCGTCCGTACCAAACATATGTAGGCCGTAGGGTCCTGGTCAGTGGCGGATCTAGAATTTTTTCTGGGGGGGGCAAAGTAAGTTTTTAAATTTGAAGTGTTGCTGGAGGAACTTTCGTGCTATTTCCTATATTGAAAACAGAATTAGAAAACAGGCATTAACGTTCGTGGCTTCATTTGTGCCCCCCCACCCCAGATCCGCCACTGGTACTGGTCCTAAAAATAAGAGACAAGCTCGGATGGGACTAGTGCTCGACATAAGTAACGATACTTTTAGCTGTATTTAATTAGATTGTTAGTTTAATCCGCTAAGAATTTCAGTCAATCAGACTTACAAGTGTCGCAAATCCTCGACGTGGTGATGCAAACCAACAATCGATCGAACATACCTATATTCCTTTCATTTTCATAAGATGTGAGAAGACCGTTGGGACTGTTCGCTACTGCGCCATAGGACCTAAAAAATGTAGGATCTTCCTAATTTTTATTGATGACGACTGGCCACGGTAAGTGACCCCTCACCTTGATATAATAGTTGCGTTGAAAATCTGTGCCCAGATAACAACTCTAAAACACTTTCACTTTTATTCAAAACCAGTTTCAATTGAAGAAATTACAATATTTGATTTATGTTTTTAAAAAAAAAAATAAAGAGGCCACCACGGTGATCTCTCATGGATATTTTACACAAGCTCGATTTGTTTGCCTCTTTTTTTACTCATAAATCAAAAGTTGTGACCAATCAATTTTAAATTTGTTCCAGAAAGCAAAATTTTCTCACATGGATTGTTGTTTTAAAATCATGTGTCTGGATAGCCGCTGTAAAACTCTTGCACTTACTTTGAACACCAGATTTATTTGAAATAATCACAATTTTTGGTTTTTAGTTAAAATAGCAAGAGGCAAACAAATCTTCCGTCTATTATTGCCTCTTTTAGGACTTATAACATCGCGGCTTTGCCTCTCTATAGTTATATCTGGTTGGATGAAACTGGCTCTAAACTTCAGTCATATCCCTTTAAACACAGTAGTAGATATAACTTCCAGGACATCGATATACATAATTTTTGATATTCCTCGTGCAGATAAACAACTCCGATGCATCACTCCAATCGATGCTCGCGCGGAATATCACGCTACCAGATCATTACTAAACTACCATCCATCATCCACAGATATGATGGTGAACCGTAAATTTATCCATTTCTCTATCTTTCTTTTGGCCGCAAATTTATTGCGGTCGACACCACTTCGCGCCACTCAGAGTCGAATATTTCACAGCTAGCTTTTGTCTCCACTTTCATCCATAGCCTCCCCCCTCTACCATTCCCCTATCACCCCTCCACTTAACGCGACCACCGCTCGCAGCATATGTGAAAAACCCCACCCCACCGCTTCAACCCTCTCGTATTTGTTGACCCATTGCTTTGCTTCCGTTATTTTTATCCATGCACGGTGCTGGCTTCAAAACCCCCACACCCACCCTCTTCTTCAGCTTCCACTACCCCCCCCCCCCCCATTGCGAGGAACAAATAAAGCAAAACGTTTACAGACTGCAAGGAGCAATAAAAATATGAAAATTCGAGGCACGAGAGTCACGGAACAATGATAAATTCCGGAGTAATGACTTTCGATGGTCCGCGCGACCCCCCCCCCCCTCTTCACTCCTTCCCTACTCTCGCAGGGAAAGCGTTTTTTTAACGCTCGTCAGTCCACGTATAGTATACGTTTACACGGTGCGCGTCCGCAGCGAAATATCTTGTGAGGCGTCCTTGGGTGGGATATTAGTATGCTTCGCTGGCCTCCCTCGGTTTTGTTCTGTTTAGTCTCAATGTTAAAAAACTTACATCTTGCAGCTCCCATCACATTCACATTTCACAAACAGATGCTGGCTCTCTCTCTTTCTCTCTCTCTCTCTCTCTTTCTCTCTTTCTCTCTCTCTCTCTTTCTCTCTTTCTCTCTCTCTCTCTCTCTCACCCCCCTCTCTCTCACCCCCTCTTTCTCACCCCCCCCTCTCTCTCTCCCTCTCTCTCCTTCTCTCTCTCCCTCTCTCTCTCTCTCTCTCTCTCTCTCTCTCTCTCTCTCTCTCTCTCTCTCTCTCTCTCTCTCTCCCTCTCCCCCTCTCTCTCTCTCCCCTCTTTTCCTCTCTCAAGAAAAACAAGGGAGCTCTTTTTTGCGGATTTATTTGGCTTTATTCTTCTGTGTATCGGAAAATCTGCAGCCACCTATGGACACATTGATAGAAACAGGGTATTATGACATCCATGTTCTTCCGAGACGATTAGATTCGAGATCATCAAATCTTGTCACCTCGGCCGGGATTCGAAACCGGGACCTCTGCCCTCTGGGGTAGTGGCCAGTTGCGCTGACCACCAGACCGCCGAGGCCGACTAGGGGAGCTCTTAACTTTGAGTGAAAACTATGTGAAGTTTTGTAGATTTAAAAAATCGAAGCGCCGATTCGAGGCTCTCCACTCACCGCAACAATAACACACCGGAAAGAGATGGACTATAACGCTCTCTTTCTACCATTATAGAACATGAATGTTAGGTAAGTGTGGAAAAGGGTTCAGATAAACATTTTCTTTACAACCTTAGTAAATCTTGTCTGCAATGAAACCTTCGGTGCTATGCTCATTTTTATCGTATTCAAAAACCACTAAAAATCCATGTAGTTTTTAATTTGCCTTCCGTGGTTTCATTTAGGAATCAGCCTGATTTAATAAGAGTTCTAAATACTCAAACCTTTTCTAATTTTTATATTCATGGTGATAAGACCTTCCTTTTTATGAGTAGACTTCGTGAGCAAATATTTCGCCAAAGAACGGAATATAATTTTTGTTTTTTGTTTAAATTCGACAAAAAGATAAATTCCTTTTTAGCTTAGCCACCCTCAATTTCATCCATATCAATACTCAAAGAACAGAAAGTTTCTGCATCGCGAAGCATTAAAAAAAACCAGCTCTTTCCGTTTAAAGGACGAGCTCATTCCACGATAGAAAAATTATACTAATGAACAAGAGCAAATGTGTATAAATATTAAATCTCATGAATAAACATATCTAGAAGCGTCTTGGAAAGAAAGTGGCCGTTCTCTTCAGAGAGCGGAGGAAGAGCGGTGGTTTTTAAAACAGCGCGGGAAAAACTGTCTCGTTGGGTAAAAGCGAAGATGATCCAGACTTCTGAGAACATTGATGCCTCGCGGGAATAATATTAAAGTGCGTCAGTCGAAAGTTACAGGCGTCTCTATTTGCGATGTTTTGGTTTGTGCCATTTTTTTAAAACATATTTTAACGCGCGCAAATCATACGATTTACGATTTACTGTGAAAATGTCTGCAGACAGAATGTCTACTTTTTTAGGGCTCCTTCAATAATGTCTACGTTAAAATTACTAAATAAATAGAAAGAAAAATGGAACACAAAGCTAAGAAAACTTAAAAATTTAAGAGGAGACGTTTCGGACTAAAACGAGTCTATTTTCACTCAATAAAAAAACAAAAAACACGCTGAGTACCTACATACAGCAACATGAAAATAAAAATTACTATAGATACGCTTAAAATGTCTCCTATAAAAAAGGGCAACAATTAAAATGTCTATTTAAATTTAAAGTCTACATTTATTTTGTCTCAAAATATTTGTGTCTACCTTTAAAACTGTCTCAAAAAGAAAGGCAAAATGTCTACCGTGGAAAAATGCCTATTTCTCTATACAATGCAGAAAAGTTGAGAAAAGAATGTTATGTAGTACCATAGTGTGGGCACAACAGGGTTCGACATCTCATAAAAAAATCTTACGCGATGAATATGGCTCAAGTTGAAAGGGTGGTAAGAAGGTATGCTGTTTATAAACAAAATGCCCATGCCAATACATACTTGCGTGCTTTTAGTCACCAATTGAAAGTTTACCCAGTATCTGATGATGAGGGAGAAGCGTCAGATGACAGTTAGTAAACCTTTCCGAATCTCACAGACTGATGAGGTATAAAATATGACGATGTATATTTCGAATTTCTGCTTCAAAGTAAACTTTTTTCTTTAATGGGGCTCTTGCAAAATTTTGCTGTGAGCAAATGAATAGTAGTCCGTGCTCATGTAGAAACCAACGAAAATCACGAAAATTACACTGAGAAAGTCTAAAATTAGTAATAAACCTACATAACTACTTTCATGGCAAGATCGTAATGGCGGTTCAACGCAGGTATCATATGGGAGATTCCTGCCTATTATGTCACTTTCTCTACGGAAACACAGAGATATGTCTCAATTTAGATAGAAATCTCCCATGATACCTGCGTCCAACCGCCATTAAGCTCGATTCTGAGAGTGAATTTCGTGATTCTTTAGTTTACTCATTTTGTCATTTTTACAGGTTTTTATGCAATGAATCAACTCTTCAATTTCAACCCCGTGTAGCAAAAGTTTGCAAGAGCCCTATTTTGGAAACATAGTTAAAAGGGCAGACAAACATATTCGAAGACAAAATAAAAGTAGGCTTTAATTTAAATAGACATTTTTAAAGTAGCCGTTTTTACAGTTGACATTTTATGCGGAGACGTTTTAACGTAGATATTTTTTCTGTAGCCTTAAAAAAGTAAACATTTTGTCAGTAGACATTTTAGCAGTTAAAATTTAGCTGGAGACTTCCTGACCTTGAATTTGATTTACAGCTAGCTCCATACTCGTAAATACAAGGTTATAGTGGACGATGAAGTAAATAAATACACGAATAAATAAAATCTATAGATACAGATGCATGAATAGATAAAATTTCATTTTAATTCCGGCAACGCCGGACAGTAGCAGAAGGAGCTTTATAATCTTAAAAACTTATAAAATTAAAGGAGAGAGGAAATATTCCGCATCTCTCGCTTGAAAACATGGAGAAAGGAGCTCTGTCTGCGATGTGGAGTAAGGTGGGGGTTGGGGTGAGATGGGGGTGGGATTAGCGGGTCTGTATATTGCATAAACAAACTGGCTGTCGATTCATTAATTTGCATTTTTATATCCGCACCAACCATCTCAACTCAACTCAACGCGCAACCGACAACGCGAGCAGTCGTTCGGAGGAACCATCAACCATCGCTCAGTAGATCAGACATGGCATTTTCGGGTCTTGTATTTTTATAAGAGCAATAATCAAAATGACTATAATTTAAATGGCAATGTGTCTAAAAAACGAGTGAAAACATTGAATGAAAGAATTTCGGGCCAGAATAAAGGAACGGATGGGAAAATACAATATTCTATGAAACGATTGAAGTCCAAAATAACGCGCAAAATTTTGCATCACGGGTTGCATCCATGCGCCTTGATTGTGTAGTTCCGTTAGAGGCGGGTTTTAATAATGGATTTTACAGACTTTTTCTCGACTCTTATTACACAAACAATGCTGATTCCTTTTATTTTATTTTTTTTGTTTTTCAGAAAGATCCAAAATTCCAAGCTGAACAGACGCGAACATTCGAACAACCTTTGAGTATTTTGGTTCAATTTTCAATCTTCTAAATGTCAACATATTTAACAGCAGTTTTTTTTTTTTTTTTTTTTTTTTTAATCAACCTTTGAGTATTTTGTTTGAATTTTCGATCGACTAAATGTCAAAATATTTAACAAAAGTTTTTTTTTTTTTTTTTTTTAAATATGAAAATAAAGTGTTGAATGTTTCTCTCCAGTGGAAAAGGAAAATATTACCAGGAACATAACTATATGTGTCAACCGAGGAAAATGGCACTGCTATCAGAATTCTGGTGATCGTAGGTACGTACGTAGTACTGACAAATTTGAAGGAAATTTTGATAGACTGTAACCAGATTCTGATATAGAGACACCAAACACCAGAATTTTGTAGTAAAAATACTTGAAGTTCCACGGTCGACATGTATCATTGTGTTTCTGGTGATACTATCCCATTTTAATTTTTTTTGCTGCGTACATTGAAATATTACAGTATTTTGAACAAAAAATGTGTAGTTTCCTCCGGTATCAGTAAAAAGTCGAGAAATATGCTCCTATAACGTCAGCAAAAAAGTGGAAATTGCGTAAATTTTAAGAAGAAATAAACTGTAGGGAATACCCTACGAACACTTTCTCACATCATTTTTATCTGGGGGAGACCCCTAGAACCCCCTTAAGAATTCTGGAGGAGACCCCCTGACCCCCTAAAGAATTCTGGGGGAGACCCCCAGACCCCCTTTCGAATTCTAGGAGAGACCCCCAGACCCCCTTTCGAATTCTAGGAGAGACCCCCAGATCCCATTTTAAAATGCTGGGGGATACCCCCAGACCCCCCTTTAGAATACTAGGGGAGACCCCCAGACCCCCCTTTAGAATACTGGGGGAGACCCCCAGACCCCCCTCAAATTTCAAATATTTTCACCTCCGGACATATTTCTGCCTTCAATCCGAAGAGTTTGCAATTTTACAGAGAGGCTGTAAGAATAGTTGCATATTTTGTTATTTGAAGGCTAATTAAGAGCCTTAATTTCTATTCTGATGTGTCTTATGACAGGGTTTAGAGTAATTCCAATTTCCAGTAAGTTTTTATTATTTATTTGAGCTGCATTCATTATATTTGCTCTTTGTTCTATTTTTGGGAGTTTCTCTTTTCCCTTAGTTTTTATAGGTGGTCGAAATGTACTGATGCATTTCCTCCATTGAGTACAATGTTTGGCTCCTTCTTTCAAACTGTGGATCTTCAAAACAATTGTTTTGTTTAATAGATTAACCCCCCTCCAAAGATGTACTTATTTCAACAAAATTCATTCAGCCATTTCTGATTGACTTTTCTTGATAAGATTAATTTTCCTTGAATATTCTATTTTTTGGTGTGATGAAACCTGTATTGCTTTTAAACAGCCTCAGACTTAATAGTTGTATATTGTAGTTATACATTGAAAAGAAATTTCGGCCTAGGCTGGCTGCAAACTTTTTGATGCAATTTTCATCGAACTTAATTGAGTCATACTTGAATTACTTATTCCAAATATTATGTTGGTCTTAATATTTACTTACAATTAGTTTCAAAAGATTTTTGCTCGATCGTACCGACATTGCCCCTCGAAACGGTCATAAGGTTTTTATGAGGACTGTACCAGAAAAATATTTTAGTGCGCTTAGAGCAGTGTTTAGTGTGTTTTTTTAACAACTTATGTTTGTGCAAAGTTTTGTCAAAATCCATCCCATTAATGATTGACTTCAAGTTTAAAATTAATTCCTCACTTTAATTCTTTTTTTTTGGTCGACCACATTATTTTGATTTTTTAAACTCTTTTAAGGGTTGTATGTTGTAAGTGTAAGGGTTAATTTCTTTTGTAAACTAATTGTAGATTTTATTTGCCAGATTTTGTCAAAATTCATTGGACCAAACCTGAATTATCCAAAATAATAATATTATGTTTTTATTTGCTTATATACCCATATTTTTTTCTCAATCGCACCTATATTGCCTCTTGAAAAAGTCTAATCGGTTGTGTATGGTGATCAAGAGAGGAAAATGTGTTAGTACTTTGATAGTAGATTGTGTGTAAAAAGTTTCATGAAAATTCATCCAGCCATTATTGATTGACTCCAAGTTTTAAGATTACTTAATTTCTCACGATAATTCCATTTTTTGGCTCGAGCACACCTCTTTTGATTTTTTAAACGGTTTTGAGGGTTGAATATTGTAACTATAAGTGGTTTATTTTATTGTAGGCTGGATGTAGATTTTTTTTGCTAACTTTCATCAAAATTGATTGAGCCAAACCTGAACTACCCCAAAAAAGGATTATATTTTTATTTGCTCATATTCCCAAATTTTTTGCTCAATCGCACACCTACATTACCTCTTGAAATGGTTTTATCGGTTGTTTTTGGTGACACAGAGAGGAAAATATTTAAGTTTATTGATAGTAGATTGTGTGTACAAAGTTTTATCAAAATTCATGGAGCCATCATTGATTGACTCCAAGTTTTAAGATTGATTTCTCACGATAATTCTTTTTTTTGGCTCGAGCGCGCTTATTTTGATTTTTAAACAGTTTTAAGGAATGAATATAGGAACTATAAGTGGTTTATTCTATAGTAGGCTGAAAATAGATTTTTTTAACTAACTTTCATCTGAATTGATTGAGCCAAACTTGAATTATTCCAATTTTATTCATTTTTATCCATTTTACCATTGATTTTAATGAAAATCATTTTTTCCCCATAACTACCCTAAAAGTCAAAATTTCAAAAAAACAAAAAAAGTACCTCTGGGGAATCTAAAAATCAAAAACAAAAAAAGTACCTCTGGGGAATCTAAAAAGCAACAACTGTGCAAAATCTGGAAGCATAAGGACCAATGGTTCAAAAGTTATGGGGAGGTACGGACGGACTGACTGACGGACAGACGCCACAGAATTTTTTTGCATAAATATCTCTAAGTTAGAAAGGGTTAATAAATATGGGAATATGATGGAAGTATGTTCTTTCAGATGGTATTAGACATGATGAGAGGCCATTATTTTGTATAAATCATGATTTACTTAGTCGTGAGAGGCCAACTATCGAAACAAAATACCTTGAAAATCTCTGCGCCATCGCAATACTTTCTCAATTTTTCTAATTTCATTAGAGTGAGAAAGTAAAAATGGTAAAGTGTGAAAAAAATAGAACGGAACCAAAGTATCCCCGAATCCCTCCCCCCCCCAAAAACAGCTTTTCCCATTCTTCAAATTTACCCTACTCTCCTCCCCCAAGTATAGTTTTAACTTAGCTGCGTCAATACTGCAAATTTTCTAAGTGAAAGAACTAAGCCTTTCCTGCTCCGGAAAAATATTCAATTCAACCCCATGTGCGACTTAATTCACAAGGAGAGAATTTTATTGAGCTGATTGACGAGAGATGCGCCAGTAATTCATCTCTAAAAAGTCGCTAATTCTCGCTAAAAAGTTTCGCAGTTCAAGAACCACCGCACTTGCACGTAAGGCGATCGAGGCACAAAAAATTAGCATAGTAGACGTGAGTCGGTTTTGGTGAACGAATAATCGATACGCGATGGAGCGCTCTGGATCCAAGCAAAGCCTCGCTCACATTCTCACAATAGACCTTCCCCGTGAGCACCACTCTCAAAAAAGGAATTTTGACGCATTATTCTAGCAATGGAGCTGTTGCAAACTTTTACTACAGGCTCATTAATAGCTGATTATGGGGTAAAACCCTGTAAAAATTACGATTAGCGCACTAAAAAATCTCGAAATCCATTCCCAATTAAACTCATGAAATGCTTTCAAACGCGAGACCGTGATGGCGGCCGTTGCCGTCAATTACATTGGATTTCCCAATCTCAATCAGCTCCATCCTCACGAGGTGTTCTCGCGACACCACGCAAAAAGAAGAAGCATACAAATGCCATAAGATTTAGGCGGCGAAGGCCGCCATAACGACCTCGCGTTTGAAAGCAGTTTATGAGTTTTGGAGTGGATTTCGTGATTTTTTAGTGCGCTAAAAAGTTATTCATTCATGGTTTTACCCCATAATCAACTATTTATAAGCCTGCAGCAAAAGTTTGCAACAGCACCATTATGTACCAAAAAAATACATGCAAAAAGCATAATTCAGCTTTCAAACCAAAAGTTACCACAATAAATCAGTTACTGAAATATTTCCCCCTTTTTAATCACCCATCCGGGTCGCAAGTCAGGTCGCACCCATAATTGCAAAGCGTGCAGTCTGGTGATGTTGAAATTTGTCCATATAAACCAATGAAAAAGGTCGAATTCCGGGATGTTCGCCACATAACTAATAGTTCGATCTTTTTCATGTATTTAAATGAACGAAATGTAACGGTTGCGCCCCCCCCCCCCTTTAAATATGCTTCTAGGAGTAAAAATGACGGTGCGGGATTTTATTTTTTTTGGCCATTGAAGAAATAATTCAGTGATATTGGCTCACAAAAAGAAAAAGAAAAATAAATTCGTCATAATTTTGCAAATTGTATTTGTCAGTTATTCTTATCATAAAAGTATATTTTCTTGTTGTTAGTCTGTAACAGCTACAGGAAATGCTGCTAGAAACATGGATAGGCAATGTGTTACAAATTGAGGGAAAATGGTAAATCAAATTATAGCATTCTACACCTTTCAACAACATTATATCTTAAGTTTAAAAATAATCATTAAAACAAGCAAAATAAATGAATGATAGTTATTATTTGAAGTATTATTATATTTGACGAATATTGCTTTGGAGTACTCTAAAGTAAAATAGAAAACAAGTATATATGCCTCAATATAAGATCAAGAATCTGCTTATAAAGGTTTAACGGGTAATAATTATTGATAAAAACTTGGTTGATACGTCATAAATCACGTTTTAAAAAGTAAAAATTACCGATAAAAACTTTGAAGACCAATATGAGAGGAATAATTTTCTTTGAAACTTTATCGTCATGCCTCATTCGCGAAACTATTTGTAACTTCTTTATGTTTACAACTTACTGGCCTCAATGACAGACGTTTCAAAACCATTCATCATACACAATATACACGATATACACCACATTTCAGTCAATATACACAATACCAACAACAAAATAAAACAAAAACAAAAAATATGCCTCGTGTAGTTACTAATAATTGTATCCTTTCCTCAAGCTTCAATCTTTTTTTTTTTTTTTCATTTATTTTTTTTATTTTTTTCTCTATATTTTGATTCATGTTTTTAATGATGGAGTACCTACATATTTTATAATCACAATGTTTATAGAAGATTATGAACCGGTTGAAATTTCTTATCGAGATCGTCAAAGTTCACTGATTCTCACACGAATTGATGGCTTTATAAAAGTCAATACCACTTATCTCATCTCCGCATAAGCAGCAGGCCTTCTTGCCAATTGAAGGACTTCGCCGAAGAAACTCTGCATCTGCATCGAGTTTCCCGATGAGGATCAACTTTTCTTGGTGGAGCCCTTCAACTGTCGGTTGGCAGAACTGTCAGTTGATTTATACAGGAGAATCTACTAACCACGAGCTAAAGAACAGACCTGTCGTTCATGGACGCGAGATACACGTTGTATTCAGTATATCAAACCCAACGAGCAATGCATTTAACCTACGTAACCATTATGGGGATTTTTAGGTTAGGTTTAAGTGAGGAATTTTTCCTTTTATTCCCATGTATTTTAATACGGTGACAACTGCGAGGGTGGGATCCAAACACGTTCCAGTTTCTGTTCGTTATATCTATTATACATGGGAATAAATAGACAAATTACTTGCTTAAACCTAACCTAAAAATCCCCATGGTGGTTACGCAATACGCAGGTTACCCATTCGACTGCCACTCGAGATAAATGTATATAGCTCATTGATTTTAAACCAGTCATTCAGTTGAGGCTACGGTCGGTGCAATGAGGCAAAATTAGATTCCTCCCATTCAAAACTGTATAGGCAAAATAATCTATTCTCGGCGAGGGAAACTGCGCCTCTCCTAGAATCGATTTTTTCTCTCATTCTGAATGGCAAAAATCACGCAGTTGCCAGGTAGCCCCAGGTACATACAGGAATCCGCTTTTCCTTCTCTTTGTCCGTCTGAGCACATGTATTGGGAAAGGATAGAAAAAAGGGTCACATGACTTCAACCCCCACATCCATCCTTTTCTAATGCATCAGTGTAAATGAGAGAGAGAAAAACAAATTCCTGTATCACGAGCCACATTTGATCACGCTCGATACTCCACCGGTGCTCATGGGTGGAGCCAACAATTTGGCGACTGTGGATTCTTCCCATTTAAATGTATTAGATATAATCGATTAGAAATTGGGCCATGGCCCACTCAAGAATCGATTGTTTCTCATACATTCAAATGGGAAGAATCCACAGTTGCCAAATTGATGGCTCCGCCCATGCCGGTGCTGCCGTTTTACAGATCTTTTGGGGATTCTTATATTCAACGATGACTCCACCGGTGCCTGATTAGTCGAATATAATTAATGACCATCAGGGCTGCCGTTTTGCGTATAATCAATGCTATTTTTCAATTCACCGATGATTTCACCGGTTGAGATAAGATTACACAGTTCAGTTCAGTGCATGGCTGTAATAAACTAAAATACTCGCATCTGTAATCTTTTCTTAACCGGTGGAGTCGTTGATGACTTTAAAAAAACTTGCGGATATTTTAATTAATCAACGGAGTTTCCACCGATTAAGGAAAGATTACAGATCAGAGTATTTTCGTGCATTACAGTCATACACTGAACTGAACTGTGTAATCTTTTCTCAACCGGTGGAATCATCGGTGGATTGAAAAAATAGGATTGATTATACGCAAAACATCAGCAGCTCTGATGACCATACCATTAAAAGAAGCGGTCGACTCAGCAATCTTTTCGTTCGTCCTTGGAATCATCGTTGAATGGAGGAGTTTCTTGAATTCATTTATTCAAGGATGATTCCACCGGTGCCAGAAAAGATTACATTAGCCGATTAAAAGTAATGACCACCTTTGAAAAAAGGGACAAATCTGCAATATTTTCTTTCAGCTTTGAAATCATTGTTGAACGGAGGAGTTCTTCAACTGTATTCAACGATGATCCCACCGGTGCTAAAAAAGATTACATTAGTCGATAAAATTAATGACCGTTTTTGAAAAAAGTGGTCAAATCTGCAATTTTTTTTTCGTCTTTAGAACCATCGCGTTGAATGGAGGAGGATGTTCATTGAGGGTCAGAACTTCAAAACGGAAGAACTGTGCTACATGGAAGAAAGATGTAAGCCTTGTGGTATTCGATGTCAGATATGTTCATGATTGAATTTAATGATTCGGGAAAAAGGCATTGTACTGTGTACGATGGTCTTCTTGGACGAGAAACGGTCGGAGGACCGATTCGAGGATTGGTGGAGATTTTCGAGAGAGGATTGGCGGATGGACATTTTCTGGAAAAGGGTGGGGGTCGGGGTCCGTGGGAGAATCCCGAGAGTCCGGGTCAGGGCAGGGTCGGAGGGGCGTTTTTTTCCTAAGATGCGTCATCATTCACAACTGCAGGCGCCTTCGTCGTCGTCACAAACCGTTCCTGCGAGAGCAAATAACAAATAACGGAAACTGTTATTTTACGATTCAATCGATGTTACTATGGATACCTATCAACATTGGGCAAATGATAATCGATTACTCATTTTTTTTTACTTTTCAAAAGTAATGTCGATTGGGATTTTAGCGGTAATCACTGGTACCAATTAAAATAAAACTAACATGTTAAAGATGAAACAAATGGGGCAGTTGTGTAATGGTCTGAGATTTGGTGTTTTCGATCAAGAAAATGAAAAGTACTTGATGCGCTAAGATTCCCTCAGATTTCCCTGATTTTACGCTGGGATGCACTGAATTTCTACAAGTGCCCCAATTTCGAAGAAGCGCATGTGTAAAAATTGAAAAAACGGGGAGAGTGAAGAAGAAAGAGTGAAGAGAGCTAGAGAAAATAAGAAGAGACAGGGGACAAAAAAAAAAAAAACAGAAAAGATCAAACAACCGGGAATTTAATAGATTTTATAAATTCAACAGGATAATAATTAAAACAGGAGATGCTTTACAAGAAAAATTAAGTGGTAATCAAATTGACCAAATTGAAATTTATCCAAGGCCAGGCTCTTCACTTCATGACTGCACGAACGTATCAACTTTGTATGCAGGGGCGCCATTTCAGATTTTCCTTGGGGGGGGGGGGAAGGCCCTCCAAAAATTTGGATGACCTTTTTTTTTTAGTTTTGGCCGTGCATCTTAAAAAAATCTACCCATCTCTCTGACTTGATTGCGGGGGATCTCCAAAAGTTTAATTTGGATGACCTTTTTTTTTTTTATTCTGTGCATCTTCAAAAAAATTTCTCTAACTTGATTTCTTGGCCACTTTGAAAATCCTTGGGGGGGGCAATTGCCCCCCTTGCCCTCCCCCAAATGGCGCCACTGTTTGTATGAGCGTCGAACTAATTATAAGATTCCAATTGATATAGTCGGGGAAAAAAATCCCTCCAGGAAGCTAGGAAAATTTAAACAAAAAGTAATCCATAGAAGCACCATTCCTCCCGTTGTTTGGATCCCGTTCAGTTACAATCGATGATTTAAAAAAAAAAAAAAAAAAAAAAAAACATGTTGATTCATCCTGGAGGATCGGAATTGCTCTTCGGTTCACAGCGAGTGTTTGTTATTTGATGACTTGTCGTTTCTGATGAGTGCGAGTGGCCTTTGATGAGAATCTGTCTCGCTGCTTCTCGAAATTTGATGTGTTTCTTGTCCAATTCTTTGAGCAGTCTATCTATCGAGTCTGTTCTACTCTGAATCGCTTGCCTCTGCTTGGACCTCTGTTTTGCTTCCTTTGCTTTTTTCCGTCGGTCTAGTCGTTTAGCTAGAAAAATAAATGAAAGGTTACAAGTAATGGATGGGATTTCCTTGTATCTTAAACAGATGCAAATTTATTTAAAATTGAGTGGAGTATGAGGAGACATCAATCAAATTTTCATGTAAAAACAATATAAAAAAAAATAAAAAAATAAAAAAAAAACAAAGCTCAAGAAATTTACTTACTCTATTTTGATAGGATTTTTCAAAATAAAGAAGACTATATAATGCTGGGTCATTTCGGCAATCTGCTTAAAAAGTTCTCAATATTTTTTTTACAAAATTATCTAGGTCTACAATGATCATGAAAAGCTGTTAAAAAATTCGTCGGCATTTTTATTTGTTAGCAGTTTTTTCGAAATTTCAAATTGAGATATTTCCTAAAATGCTACGTCTCTGTTTTACCAAATATCGCGACAAAAAGAAACGTGAAAATAGAAAAAAGAGATCAAGGTTTTGGAAGGAGAAATATGGCTATTTTTTTAAAATATCTAGCAGATATGTCAGACATGCAGCATCTGTTCCATTCTCAAAGAAAGGAAGAGATGCCGCACTCAGAAATGGAAACTTCAAGAACTCCCTAAGATTATTGATCAGAATGAAAAGACTATCTCACACTCAGCTTAAAATTGTTCAAAAAATCAAATCCGATTCATCAAAAGGGCGTAAAACAATTAAGTCGAAACAAATAGGTGTATGACAACTTACCGTGAAGTCAAGCAATCGAGAGAAATAGATCCGCCCAAGGTCATAGGTATGTTTTGAGTCACTGTGTTCGCAAATCAATGAACACTAAAATAGTTTTAAAAATGGGAAGACCTGGTGAAACTAAACTTCACTCGTGAGGCATCTCTTCCACCTCATAAATCCGTCAATTCAAACGAGCATGATTTAAAACGTCTCGTACGAAACCAAACATTATACCAATACCCTCAGTTACATATAGAAGTACGGAAAAGGTTTTAAAGCGCCTTCAATTCGTGTCAACGCAACTTGATGTACAAGAAGGAAACCAAGAGACCCGAGTCTCGGCCAATCAAAGAGGAGCACCAATTCAAATATTTATCCTTTATGTAAACGGTTTTAGTGATGACGTCATCCGATGAAAAAAGTCGGTGAATCGTTTCTCTCTATCTCTCTCATGACCCCGCTATCTCCTTCTCATCGCTCGAATCGTATACAGAGACATTTTTTGTGAGCTGTATGGGCAGAAATGAATTTCTGCAGTCTTTTCAATTTGATATTGATAACTAAAAATGTCGTGAAACAGGGTCCTGTACACGAATCTTGACACTAGAATGAGATAGCTTAAGCTTTGCATGCAGGTCGCGCGGGAGATTGATAGAGATAGTTTGGAACGCTACGCATAGTTTTGTCATATCTGATTGCGACCGATGAGTGCATTGTTGGCTAACTGTTGACTTCGCACTCAAACCGTACATTACCGGAGGGAGAGGAGGTATCCACATGGACCCAAGCTCATTCTTTTGCATTAGAATGATGAAAAATGTATTTGTGCCATTTTTCTTTTCAGATTCGTGTTACTGCAGAAATGGCAAAAAGGAACTTAATTTTGCATTTATTACCTTTTTTATTAATTACCCGTATGAAATAAGCTCATGAAGTTCGTGAGAAAAATGAAGAAACAAGATAAAAATTAAAAATGTTAAGCTTCTATGAAGTGTTTTTAAGAAGTTAAGACAGAAAAGTTTTCAAAGCGTGAAGGGAGAGGGAGGTGGATTCCTTGCTTTTGCTCTCTAAAAATAACATTTTTATAGTTGTAGTGCCCCTAAGTTAAGTTTGCAATAGATTGAGAATTTTAGCCTCTACAGGTTGTCAGCTCTGATTAAGACGTTCGGTATATTAAGGAATTTCACGCTTCTCTGATCAAACTCCGATGAACAAAAAGTAATGAAGCAAACCTTCTACAAAGAGGCGTAACTCAATTAAATGTTTCAACATCTCGAATCAATTTTTTTTTCCTTACAATCATTGGTAAAACGATTAGCCAATCTTAATGACATTTTTCACGAGAACTTTCAAGTTCCAGGCGAAATGAAATGGACATTTCAGAACATTTGCACAGTTAACAATAACGAAGCAGGAATGCGACATTTTGAAAAGTTAAATTGCCTCTTCGTAAAAACTCTGACAATTTATTATTCTCTAATTAATACATATACATTATACATATACTAAGTGACTAGTGTAGGCTAGCTCTTCACGTTCACATAGACACACAGTCACACAATCATGGGCGGATACAGGGAATTGTCTTTTTCTCTCCCCTCCAATTTGAAAACGTGCATTAGAAAAGGACAGAGGGGGCCAAAGTCACGTGATGGCCCCCTCTGCTGTCCTTTTCTAACACATAAGTTCAAATGGAAGGAGAGAGAGAAAGACAACTCCCTGTATCCGCCCAAGCACACAATGCTTTATTTCTGTTCACTCAAACGGTAATCTGGGTCATCAAGTCCTACCGAAACTTTTCGCCCAAATTATGAACGTTCCCACATCCGATTTAAAACTTTTTAATTTTAAAAGTGAAAACTAATGTCACCCTGATTGAAACGGCTCGGTTCTGGTAACAGAACTTTAAAATGACAGCGGCGGATCGTGCAATGTGGGCAGCAGTGGATTTCCTCCTTTTAAATCCGTTAAATAATCGATTAATTTGTGAGGCACTGTGCCTCATGGGATCGATATTTTTGCCTGGGTTTAAATGGCATAGGAGCACGGTTGCCAGATTACACGAGCCGTTGCTGGTTTTTACTCCGCGTCGTTTGTTTTGCCTACCCTTCAAATTGAAGGCACTGTTGTTGTAAACAACTAACAATGCGGCTGTTGCTTCAGCTTTTGCTCTGGATAAAGTTAGTGTCGGTTATTGTGTAAAAACCAGCAATTTTGTAACAATGTTGTTAGTAGAAACTTCTTAAATCCGATCACTAAGTTAGTGAAAGGTTTTAAGCGCGCGTTAGAAATAACGTCTCAAAGCAGAAAGTTCTCAGGGATTCCTACCGAGAGTAATATAATTGTTCTGATGTAAACTTGTGCCACGGATTTCAGAGAGGGTCTAATATGGTGTAGCTTCACAATAAAATCACATTGGGAGCATCAGAAAGTTCCAAAATTAAATCACAAAAACTCGATAAATGCGTATAAGTGAAATTACAAGATGGCTGTCATATGAACGGGTCAAAAAAGCGGGGGATTCTATCAGATAACAACTTTCAATGCCAAAACAAGTGATATGTCAAAGAGAAAGCTGCAATTATACGAAAGTCTTCCGTTGTGACCTCTCATTTGACTGCCATCTTGGACTTCTTTTAAGGTGATTCCATGGCGCGTGACCTAGTTGATCGATTAATAGTCATTTCCCGGACTCAGTGGAGTTTTTCTTTGTAAAACCAGGATTGTCAGCACCTGGAGGTAGATTTAACAAAGATATCTGTTAAGTTTGGATGCTCGAATCCGCAAAATAAGGACGTAAATATGGGAATTCGGAATCCGTTGTGCGATCCGATATATCGAACAGCGATTGTGCGATTTCCCATCGTTACGTCCTTATTTTCCGGATTCGAGCATCCAAACTTACAGATATCTTTGTTAGATCTACCTCCAGGTGCTGACAATCCTGGTTTTACAATGAAAAACTCCACTGAGTCCAGGAAATGACCACTAATCGATCGACTAATCGATCGCCTTGGTCACGTGCCATGGAATCACCTTAAACGCATTTTGTGAGTTCAAAATTGGATTTTCAGACTTCGGGATTCTTTCAATATGACTTTCACGCGACTCCATAGGAGTCGATCTTTCATAATGCAGTAGCAACAGACCCCTTCTAGAGACAACATAACATAAAGCGATTTACAATTAATTAATTGGCGTGGTTATTGGTTACCCGGGTACCCATAGGAATGCCTTGTCAAATTTGTCACTTTGTCCACAGATATATCTTTACCAGAGGTAACAGCATTTAGATAGGAATCCCTCGTGGTACCTGCGTAACGACGTTTTTGCGGTCACGTGTCAACGAGTGGATTTCAAAAGTTTCTTTTCGGTGTCACATGTCACCACCCTTATTTTTGCGGATTTTTACACTAAAACCAAAACTTACTGCTCATCTACAATAAAAAAGTCGCAACAGCTCCATTCTATTGTATACCTAACCTCAAATACACCAACGTTCTAATTCATAATTTGTTTTAAAAAAAAAAATGCGAAAATGCGAAACTCGATTAATTTGCAGCAAAAGTTTGCGACAGCCCCATTCTATATTGCACCCACCTATTCTCAAATACACTAACATATATATATTAAATTATTTAAATGATTCAGGTCTTTGGGGAGGAGCGAGAGAGAAGACTTACGCAAATCTCGGAAACACCAGACACATAAGATTAGGAGAACTATGAGGAAGAGTAGGAGAAGAATGATAAAGGCGGCCAAAAACCAGTAAGTGAGGTCAAGTCCAAACAGAGCTCCATTGGCGTCCTCAGCGGCCAAGAAGATGTTGTCCCTGTAAGTCATATCGGCCGAAGACACGAACAACCGTCTACCGCATTTACCGAACCAATTTTAACGGCGCTTGATATAAATCGATTAATTTTAAAACAACTCCGCATCAACTGACGGAAAATTTAAATCCATACGCTAATAATTTGGACATGTTATTTTTGGGCTAGCCGGTACCATAATTTCAGAAGGAAAGTTGTCGAAAGAGCACGAAGGAAGATTTTTCATCACATTTTTTTTTTTTTTAGATTTTTGATTTTCACGGTTATTTACAATCGATTTCTATGACACTGCGAAGTAAAAATATGAGAGACATCAGCTGACGCGCCGCCTTGGTGCCAAAACGGCGGGAACGGAGATTATATACCTCACAACAGCGTTGCCATTTTGCGGAGTTTCCTTAATTTTTACTTCTTTCCCTATTCTACTCAATGTAGAATTTTCGAATTTTATACCCACTTCGGCAACACTGTCTCACAATCAAAGCTTCTAAAAGAATGACCAATGAAACACAGGTCCACACACTCTACCGAGAAAAAAATACATTTTACTTGAAATGATATTATTTTTTTTTATTTTTATTTTTATTTATTTTTTTTTTTTTTTTTCAGAAAAAGGACAACTGCAGATGTTAGGTCATTCTTTAAGAAACTGATTCATTTATTGGTTCATGTAAACAATAACAATAAATTCATAATTTAATATATTTCTAAATTGCTCTTCCAAAAGCCAAAGTGAATTTAGCTAAAAGCTTACTTCGGAATCGATTTTATTGCATGGTTTTAAATGGAGTACTTAAACTGTTGTCATATTCCACTTTTTGACAATGAGTCTGTTGCAAACTTTTGCTACAACGATTAAGAGTGTATAATCTACAGTAAAATCGCCTGTAAAGTCCATTGGTGACATCAGAAAGTCATCAAATGCAATAATAAACTCACAAGAGGCGTTTAATAAAATCCAAGATGGTGGAGAAATATCGAGCAATCTGTATGCATGCGCCGTGAACATCCAAGGATGGCCAACTCCGACAACCTCACTGGTGGTAGAGGTTATGCGTTGTTTACGTTGTGATCGGTTGTGACCGATATTGTGAGGTTGACTATCCTTGGATGTTCGTGGTGCATGCATACAAATTGCTCGATATTTAACCGCCATCTTGGATTTCATTGAACGCCTCTTGTGAGTTTATTATTTCAATTTAAGACTTTCTGATGCCACCAATGGACTTTTCAGGCGATTTTACATTAGATTAAACATTTTTAATCGTTGCGTAGCAAAAGTTTGCAACAGACCCATTGAGGCGGTGTGGTGGCTGCGATAACAGTACATAAAGCATGGGGTATGCGTATGCTCATTTTGAATAATTGAAATTGTGAAAGTGGGTTGATTTCTTCGGAAGAGCGCACTTTCGATTTTATGAGTGGAATTGTTGCGAGTGCAAAACAAAAGATAATCACCTCCAAAGAAATCAACACACTTACACTTTTCACAATGTCAGTTACTTAGAATGAGCATAACCCATGTCTTATGTGATGTTAGCAGCCACCGCCACAATTGGTTTCAGTACGAAAAAAAAAAAAGATGCGTCTTGCTACGTTTTATGATTCAATAAGATTCAACGTTTAAAAACGTGTTTCAAAGTTTAAAATAATTAAGACAGGTTTCGTCAAGGCTTCCATTATGATAGTAAACTCGTTTGTTCTTGTTCCTTTATGAAAAGAAGCGTTCACTGTACTCCCCGCTGTTATTAAAAAATAATGGTTGGGGGAGTGAGGACGAAATGGGGAAATTAAAAAAAATAATAATAAAACACAAAATGCAAAAAAAAAAAAAAAAAAAAAAAAAAAAAAAAAAAAAAAAAAAAAACAAACAAAAAAACAATGAAGCGCGGAAAAAGTTGCTGGAACTAGACACTACATCCAAAAATACGACACGGGGGCATAAAAAGGAGCGAGAACAATTAGTGATAGAAGTGATGGAGGGAGGGAGGGATTTAAGAAAATATAAACACACAGGTGAACAAAAATATGAGACAAATTACTGTAATCCTATTGCAGCGAACGAGCTGTTAAGGAGGATGAAAGAAAAATATATCATAGCGAGGGGACAGAGAGGAAGAGACACTTTGAGCGTACAATTTCACGCGATGATAATGTGTTCCGAGACATTTGAAACTTGCGAACTGGCGAAATTGCAGATCCAAGTCGGCTATACGGAATCGTTCCACTCATTTTATCCGACTTTCGCGCGTATACAGATCAGTTCCTTTTATAAAACAATTTTATATTCCAATGTGGATGGAGAGCAGATATGGACACAGAAACAAATATAGAAACGCGGGTGGATCCCAGAGCTGCCGATTTGCTTAGATTTAATGACATTTTGAAATTCACCGAAGAATCCACCGGTTGAGAAAAGATTACAGAGTTTAGTTCAGAGTATGACTGTAACGCACAAAAATACTCTGATCTGCAATATTTTCTCAATGGGTGGAAACGCCGTTAATTAATTAAAATATACCGGTTGAGAAATGATAAAAGACGCTAGTATTTTCGAGCATTACAGACATACTCTGAACTAAACTCTGTAATCTTTTCTCAACCGGTGGAATCTCCGGTGAATTTCAAAATGTCATTAAATCTACGCAAATCGGCAGCTCTGGTGGATCCAGCAATCTGGCGACTATGTATTATTTATTCCCATTTGAATGCATGAGAAACAATCGATTAGTAACCGGGCCATTGTCCTCTTAAAAATCGATTGTCTCTCATAATTTCAAATGGGATGCATTTGTGCTGTTACCAAATTGCTGGATCCGCCCGTGACGACAGGTATTTCCTTTAGTCCTCTTCGGACGATCAAATCATTAAATCGGATCTTCAACTATCTTCCAAAGAGGCATTTGGTGATTGCTGTGTACCATCCCTGATCTGAGGCTTTCGTACTCGCTCAAACGGGTTTGATCAAACTGCAGGATCGCCAACTTGAAGCTTCCAAAATTCAAACATAAACTTGACCATAACACCTCAAAAACGAGTTCTCTTGATTTCATCGATTGAAATTGGCGAATATATGACCCATCATCCATCGTCAATTAAACTCTGCAAATTGGCCGACCGTCAAACTGCACAGTTGTTTGAAGAACAACTGCACATTCAACAGAGCTAGAGGGGGAGGGAGAGAGAGAGAGGGAGAGAGAAAGAGAGAGAGAGGGAAAGAGAGAGCGAAAGAGAGAAAGAGAGAGAGAGAGAAAGAGAGAGAGAGAAAGAGAGAGAGAGATACAGAGAGCGAAAGAGAGAAAGAGAGAGAGAGAGATACAGAGAGAGAGAAAGAGAGAGAGAGAGATAGAGAGAGAGAGTGAGAGAGAGAGAGAGAGAGAGAGAGTGAGAGAGAGAGGGGGGGGGGATTTCTGTATCCGCCAGTGACCAGGACCAGGAGTGTATGAAGGTGTCAAATCAAGGTCATCAAACAGAATCGTTCAAAAGGAACGATTTATTTCTTTCGACGACCCATACAAACCATCCGATCTGAATAACACGGTAGAGAAAGAAAGTGGGTGTGGATGGGAGAGGAGAATGGGGCAGGAGGGGACGGAAGGAAAAAGAGGAAAATAATAATTAAGCAAAGCAAGTTGGAAATGACGTCTCGCTCTTGTTATGAAATGAAAAGTTCAACAAAAGACTTTAAAGCACTATTTTCTTTTGTTCCGTTCCTGTTGTTGTTTCGTTTTTGTTCTTGTTGCCGTGGATAAGGACGAACAGTAAAAGTTCTCTTGAGACAATAATCCATAGTGTCATTCAAGGATGAAAACGTTTCAAAAGCTGAAGGCGAGTTTGAGGGTGATGGCGAACAGAGGGGGGGGGGGGTAAAGATGAAGAGCTGAGGGACACGATGAGGGCTCTCCTTGAAGAGCATCTAGCAAGCAGAGTCGTCTGCGGGTCTGCCTATCCTTCCAGGCTCAAACTTTCTGATTATTTATTTTAATTTCCCCCTTCCCCCTGTTCCTCTCAAAACAAATCAGAGGCTCCGCTGTTCCTCGTCTTAGCTAGCCGAGGGCTATTTGCAAACTTACGATTATAAATGAGGGTTTTGAAATTTTAAAGAAGCCAAGTGCCAAAAAGTTTGTTTAAAGATATGTCGACGACTTTTTATTTTTCATCGCTCTTTCTCTCTCTCTCTCTCTCTCTCTCTCTCTCTCTCTCTCTCTCTCTCTCTCTCTTCTCTTCTCTTTCAAGAAGGGTAGAAAATGAAGGCCAATTAAAAAAGCTCAGAAGATCATCTAACTTTTTAATCTTAGACTTCAATATTACTTTAACAATAACTACTTCCTTTCCGTTTGATAAACTTTTTGTCAATTTATCCAGTAGAGACTTTGTTCGAAGGTCAGGCATAAAAGAATTGCGAATATTTAAAAAGTCAATTTCATTTGGCCCCTAGGTCTTCGTTTGTAATCCATGAGAGTCAGAATTGAACTTTTGACGTACTGTCCAAATTCCACAAGATTGAACGGACCACCTTTAAAAGAAAAGTAAGGGTTATCTTATAAAATACCAAGTCAGTCTATTTGAACTGTACTCTGTTCCAAGCATCATCGTTTACTTATCTGGAGAGGATGGTTTACAATTTTATCCAATAGTACTGGTGATCAATCTGGTATTTTGCATTTTTCCTCCATCAATTGAAGCCTTGAAAGCAAAGTTTGTTCGAAGGCATCGATTAAATCTGTAAGTTATCGAAACTTCTGTGTTGGTTTAAATGGGAGAAAAGCGACAGTTGATTTATCTCAGAGCCTCCGCTTAAATTGCGTTAAATTTCCGGTGGACCAAAAGATTTCTCGAGTCCGTTTAGTTCGCAGAATATGCAATGCACCAAAGTACACGTTGATCTGAAATATTTTCTCAACTGGTGAATTTTCCACCACTGACTTGAAATTTGCGGATACTTCGATACTTTTAATGGTGATTCCATCGATTGAGGAATTATTCCAGGTGAGAGTGATTACGTGCATTGAAAGTCGTTCACTGAACTGAACTTTGTAATCTTTTGGCCAAGACCTACAAATTTCGCCTTTAACCCTTTCAATCCATACCCAAGTTATTCATTTTACTTGCTCAATCTCTCATTGGCGATAAAAGCCATACTCAAAATTGTTAACATTTGCAAAATCAGAGCTGCCCTTTTGCGTATAATTGACGTCACTTTTCAATTCTCAATTGATTCCACCGGTCGAGAAAATATTACACAGTTTAGTTCAGTGTAAGACTGTAATGTACAAAAACACTCGCACCAGTAATCTTTTCTCAACCGCTGGAGTCATCGATTACTTATTACTTTAAAAAAAAATTGCGGTTATTTAAATAAATAAACGGCGATTGCACCGATTGCGAAAAGATTACAGATCAGAGTATTTTTGTGCAGTAAATTCATGAACTGATGAGTTGAACTTTGTAATCTTTTCTCAGCCGGTGCAATCATCGGAAAATTGAAAAACTCTCTTAAATATGCGCAAAACAGCAGTTCTAAGCAAAATAATTTTTCGCCGAGAGCCTTCAATTACCGGGATAGGCAAAACCAACACGGTGGAGCAGAAATAGTTAACTATACCCAATACATTTGAACGAGTTATCTTTGATTTCTTCAGTAATAGCAATATCATGTTTTGCGCCTTTGAAATAAACTGTAAAATTGGCTTGCTAAGATTTAAATGTCGATCTTATTTATTCGATAAATGAACCCTGAAGGATTTTGAGTTCCTAAATCCATTTTGAAACTCAATTTTTACTGAGTCGCCACGATTCTCACTGTAACAAATGTTTTATCTAATTTACCGGAAAATGAGTAATCGGGCCTAGATCTAAAGTTTAAGGTTAAAATTAAAGTTCCTGTCAGAATCGGTGGCTTAAAACACATAAATTGGGATTTTCGGCTGCCGGAATTGATATAATTTCAAGCTTTTACATTAAAATATAGAAACTACATAAGAAAAAGGTATCAACATTTGTGCATTTTTGTGTATTACCCTTTCTTGTATTAGAAAAGAATCTTTTGCTGTGTGAGTTTTCTGCCAAAAAAAAAAAAAAAGTGGTTTTTGTGCAATAGGGGTTTTCAAAATTCAACTTACGACCACGGATGAGGTCAAATATAACCCATAGTACGGCTGGGCGTGGTATGAGTAAGATTACGGCGAGTGAAACGCGCATTGCATGAGAGGAGCAAAAAGAACAGGCATTTACGTACAGTCGTATACGAAAGTGCATTGATCAGACGTGGTGGTTTTGTCGCAAGCAGAAGTACCTAGTCGGGGAAAGGAGGAAGCGGAAATTCACGGTGGACAGTTTATCACTGCCACTCATCCCTCATCCCTGCTCTCATCCTTCAGCCCTCAGCCATCATCCCTCAGGACTTCGTATTGGTCTCGCAGATCTCAGGTCGCTCAAGATTCAGGACAATCAAGGCATTCGAGATGCGCCTCGCGCCATTCCCGCTCATATTCAGGGAGCGAGAAAGAGAGGAGAGATTCGGGGGGCTCTCAACTTAACAGCGAGTGGCGTGAGAGGGGCAGGGCGGGAGTGCCATATACGCCAAGTTCAATTATCCGGGTGTCATTCGACGGTGAACACCTCTCCCCCTCCCCCTTCGACACTCCCTGACTCGGAATCCAGACCCTTCGCCCCCCCTCTCGCTCTCTCCCTCTCTCTCTCTCTCTCTCTCTCTCTCTCTCTCTCTCTCCATCGCACCTTTTTCCCCTCGTCCTTCTCATGATTTTTCATCTCGACTCTTGCCTGATCGGTTTTACCCGAAATCTTTGCTCCATTTAACAGCAGCAAAAAAAACAACAGAGAAACGACAAAAAAAGAAACAATAACAAACGAAAAACAAAGAGAAACAAACAGTCCCCCTTAAAATTTTGTCCCCACCTAACCCTAATCAAAAATTACTTGGAGACGCAACTTACCGCGTTTATAAAATTTTACTGAGTGTATGTATAACAGTTGCGAAGCGTGCAACCTGGCAACGTTCCATTTGGTCCATTTAAACTCACGAAGAATATCGAACTAAGGATCGGCGATGACCACCAAATTCGACCTTTCCTGTCGGTTCAAATGGACAAAATGCTATACGTTTCCAAATAGCACGCTTCGCCACTGGTGCGTAAATAAAATGTAGCACTCGACACAATTCGAAATCGGTTTAGAATTTTGGAAAACGATAACACATACGTTTCATTATTTCGAGGAAGACATATTTTTAGGGGGTAGTCGAATTCTAGAAATACCATGGTGAGAAAATATTTTAAGGTACGTAAAATTCAATGACGCAATAAAATGATTGAACTGGTTGTTTCCTGTAAGCTGTCCCAAGAATGATTGTACTTGACAATTACTGTAAGTATCATTGAAAACATCAGCTTTTTACTGCTCTTAACCAATCAGGTTGCCCTATCTGAGGAAGCTGATGTTTTCACGAAAGCCATAGAAGTGTCAAATCCAATCTTTTCTGGGACAATAAGCTATAGCATGAATTTCTATTTGAATATTTGAATCCGATATCTTAAGGAAAACTGGCAAGTGAGAGTGAGTGAGACAGATTTCTTGTTTAGATCCATTTTTTTTTTCATGACATCACCACTAGACGGTTTATTTCATGCGAGAGAGATACCGTGGTGGTTAGTGCAATATGGCAACAACGGATTCTTTCCATTCAATCCTTTCAATACCACGCCCAAATTAGTTGATTTTGTATCTCAATTTCTCATTGACGTACAAAGCTATACTCCAAAGTCCAAATCGGTAACACTTGCAAAATAATATTTCATCAAGCGCCTTCAATTACCGGGATAGGCAAAATGAACTCCGCGGAGTACGAATATTTAACTACCCACTGAGTTTGAGCGTATAACTTCGTTTTCTTTTGGAAGCCTGCGGGACGATCTTTGAAATCATTAGATACGGCTGGTAGACTGGATGAATGAAGGACTGCTTGACCCCCAGTGGCGTAGCCAGAGGGGCGGGGGCCGGCCCGCCTCGGGCATCAGGTCTCTGGATGGATCATTTTCTACGGTTATAGGTTACAAGAAAAGAGGGGAAAAGAGGAAAAGAAAAGAAAGAAAAGGGAAAATAACAGGAATATAATGAAAAAGAGGTTAAAAACCCTTTGTTTTCCCCTTTAATTTTTTTTTTTTAATTTTAAGAAAAAATAATAATTACTGTTTAAGAAACACAAGAAATTTAAAAAAAAAAGCCATCCCTATATTTTAGGGAACCCAGATTTTGGGGAAATCCTCAGAAGTTAGGGATTCACCAGATTTTAGGGAACCCAGATTTTGGGGAAATCCCCAGGTCTTAGGGAATTTAGGGATTTTAGGGAAAACACTCAAAAGCACAAAAAAGAAGAACGGAAAGGGGGAAAACGTTCACTTCAATGAATGCATTTCACAGTAATTGAAATTTACTCGACTATGTAGTTGCTTCACGCAACTACCATGTATAGAATTTTTTTCTTACGCAAACAATCAGAAAAAGAGAAATGAAAGTAGAATCAAGTTTAGAGTGGTGAGGGGGGGGGAGTTGAAATCAGAGATAACTAAGCTAAAGAGATATGGCAGAACTGCTCAAAACTGTTAAGCGACTCCTACGAAGTAGGCAAACTGGCATACGATCTGGTGGACCATTTTTGTAAACAATTCTGAAAGTAACCGAAGTGCGTTCGGCTGCCATTAAATGACTTTTGACTAAAGTTTTAGTGGTTATTTTAGTGGTTAAATTTTTCCCTTGACATTTTCCATTTTATCAACGTGTTTGGAAAGTAAAAAAATTCAGAAAATTGTGAGCCTAGCATTTATTTCCGCTAACAGCAGTAATAGCAATGTTTACGAAAAATGGTCCACCAGATGGTAGGCCGTATTGTATCACGGCCTATTTGAAGGCGTTTTTTACGAAATGTCGATTAACGGTTTTCTAACATGGCGGGGGTAGGACTTGCCATATCTCTTTAGCTTAGTAATTGATAAATAAGATGACTAAATAAAAGATTGAAGTGAGAGGCAAGAGTGTAATAGGTTAAGAAAAAATATTTTAACAATAATAAATATTTAGTGAGGCGTTGCTATGGAGATATTAAGATTGCCTTCATTGCATTTATACTCAACACCCCCCTTCAATCTTAACATTCCTACTACAATTTTTTGCTTACAACAATTTAAGTTCAGCCCTCAAAAATTGAAACTTTTGCTTCGGCAAGGATTTTGTGAGAATATCTGCCTGTTGCTGTTCGGTTTTTATGTACTGTAAATTGATTAGTTTCTTTTCAATGTTTTCACGTATGTGGTGGAACTTCACATCTATGTGCTTGCTGCGTTTATGGTAGACAGGGTCTTTTGCGATATTGATACAGGAGATGTTATCTTCAAAAATAGGAGTTATTAGAAGTTCAATATGCAGATCATTCAGAAGTTTCCGTAACCACAGTGCTTCACAAACTGCGCTGCTCAAGGCAACATACTCTGCCTCTGTAGAACTAAGCGTTACACATTGTTGCTTCCGCGTGCACCAAGAGACAGTGTTGTCAAATAGTTTGAAAATGTATCCCGTGACTGATTTTCGGTCAGACACATCGTTCGCCCAGTCCGCATCAGTGTATCCTTTAAGAAGACCATTGTCACTATTTGAGAAGGTCAGTTGAAGATTCAGTGTACATTTTAAGTACTTCAAAATACGTTTGAGATGTATCCAGTGCTCTTCACTGTAACAATTTTGGAATTGACTCAAGTAATTAAGTGGGAAACAAATGTCCGGTCTTGTTGCCAGCATCAGATACATTAGACTTCCTACTAATTGTCTGTAGGGAATATTTGACTGGACTGTCCTTCTTTTTGCAAACGTAGATTCACTTCCATGGTGTGTGTTGCGTCATTACTGTCTTCCATGCTGAAAGCTGTCAGAAGTTTTGGATGTAGCCTTTTGATCGAGTTTCAAAGTGCCGCACTCCTTATTTCTTTCGACAGATATTCCTAGAAAATATTTTAAATCCCCAAGATCTTCCATTTCGAACTCTGTTTTTAATTTTGATTTTAGATCTTCAATTTCGTCAGTGGAGTTAGATGCAAGAATTATATCATCGACGAAAACAACAAGAAAGATTCTTGAGTTTTCATTAATTTTAATGTATAAGCAGTAATCATTCGTTGATCGAAGAAATTTAATTTTTAATAGGAAATTGTTGAACCTCTCGTTCCATTTACGAGGTGCTTGTTTTAAGCCATACAGAGATTTTTTGAGTTTACAAACGTATTCTGGGTTATGTTTGTCAGAAAAGCCTTCTGGTTGGTGCATGAATAATTCTTCGTCAATAAACCCATAAGAAAAGCTGTTTTGACATCGAGTTGTGCGAGATGGAAATTATATTGGTTTGATAGAGCTAAAATGATTCTTACGGTTTCAAGTTTTGCGACTGGTGCAAACGTTTCATTGAAATCTTCTCCTTCTATTTGACTGTATCCCTTTGCCACTAACCTAGCTTTGAAACGAGTAACGGCACCTTCAGCATTTTCTTTTGTTTAAAAACCCACTTACAGCCTATAATATTTTTGTTCGGAGGCGGTTGTACCAAAACCATGTGCAATTTTTGGCTAGAGATGATATTCATCCATCATTGCTGCCATCCATTTCTTGTGATTTGGAGATTCCATTGCCTGTTTGAAGGTTTTAGGCTCATCGTCAACTCCTAAATTTTCAACGCTTAAGACAACTGCTGAATAGTTAGAATCAGAATACCAATCAGGAGCTCTTGTAATTCTGGATGATCTACGAGGCTCTGCAAGTTCTTGAGTGTCTTGCTTGTCTTCTTCAGTATTATTTTTTTTTGACATGTCTTCTATGTGTTCTTCTTCTGCCTTTTTTGTACTTCTTCATTCTCTTCTGTTTGTACCTTGTTTGTTGGTTTTCTTCCTTATTTTCTTCTTCTGTTTTCTTTTTCGTAGTAGGGACTTGTGGATGGAAGAAATTCATGCTTAACAGTGGTCTCGTCAAATCTGACATTACGGGATGTTATTACTCGTTTAGTGTCAATGTCCCACAATCTATATCCATTTTGGCATAGCCTACGAAAATACACTTTTTGCTTTTGGAACTTAGTTTTGTCCTCTTTCGGGCAGGTACCAAAGTATACGCTGTGCAGCCAAACACTTTGAAATGTGCGACATTTGGTTTATATTTATACCACATTTCAGCAGGGGTGATTGGTTCTTGAAGACTTGAAGTAGGGCTTCGATTCAATAGGAAACAAGCTGTCAAAATGGCTTCTCCCCAAAACATAGTATTTATTTGCGCATTGTTGATCATACATCTTGCTTTTTCAAGCAGTGAGCGATTCATTCTCTTGCTATTCCATTCTGCTGTGGAGTATCTGGGATCGTCCACTCAAGATCAATGCCATTTTTCTTGCAAAAATGTAAAAACAGACGGGAACGATACTCACCCCCATTATCAAGTCTAAGGCGAGAAAGTTTCACATTAAATTTTGCAGTAACGATTGCATAAAATTCTTGGAACTTTTCATTTGCTTGGCTTTTGTGAGATAGTAGGTAAACGTGAGTGAAATGAGTGAAGTCATCAATAAAGGTGATGAAATATCTAGCTCCATCCCACGTTAGTGGAGATAAGGGTCCACAAATACGTGTGGACAAGTTCAAGGGGCCTTGATGATTTTTTTTTGACGGTTTTGAAAGGCTGTTGGACTTGTTTGCCACTCATGCACCTTCACATGGCGTTTTTAAATCAGAAGTGAAATCAGAGGAGGACAAAGTTAAATTTTCCACCATATTTTTGTGAAATAATTTAAACAAATTTGCGTTACAAATGTGACCGAATTTTATGCCAAAGATCTAAGTTGGATTGCGCGCGCGTGGTTTCAGTCATGTTGGCGTAATCGGGCATGATAAAGTCCATTTGATACAATTTTCCCACAAGATGACCGGTAGCAAGTAATTGTGATTTTTTCTTGATTTCTACAACACTTCCTTTAAATAGTACTTGAAAGCCTGCTTGTACAATTCTCCGCACGGAGAGTAAATTGTACCGTAAATGTGGAACGACTAGAATGTCAGTAATACGAATTTTTTGCATTTTACCGTTTGTGTGACAAAAAGTTAGCAGGTTTCCACTTTTCGTTGCAATCATGTAGCCACCTTTATTTGCTATAGACACTTTAATTGGCTGTTCAAAGATTTAACATCTGTGAGGTAAGTTATATCAGAAAACCCAATGGTCTGAGCAACCAGAATCAAAAAACCTTTTTGAAGAAACGTGAGGGTTTTGCAGTGTGTCGGAAGAAAAGAAATTTTCATCATCATCCGAATTTGATTCTTCGGAAAAAAGAAAATTCTTCAAAACAAAATTAGCATTTTTTTTTTCTCCAATTGTTCTGAAAATGATTTTTGTTTTTACCTTGTAATAGTCGGCAAGCGTCTCGTTTGTGACCGCGACGCCACAATGATGACATTAAAATTTTAAAGTAGTTTCCAAAATTACCGTAGAACGCAACTTTTTTAGATTCACAGGTATCAAAACTTGATGCCCTTTTTTTTAAGCTCCTCGTCTAGCAACCTTGTTTTTACAAAATTGATATTTAAATTTTCTCATCATTAAGGGTTTTCAATTGCTGTCACTAGGTTGTCAAAATTTTTCGGTAAAGTAAGAACAAGTGGCACACCATATCACTTTCAGTCATAGTACCACCAGCATTTTTCAAGTCTCTGACCAATCTATCAAAGGCTAAGAAAGAGTTTGTAAAGAGGTTGATCCATCAAACTTTAATGCCAGAAATTTTTTTTTGTAAAATAGCTGATTGCGAGTGCCTGTTTTTTCAAATACTTCCTTTAATGCATTGAAATCTCATAAGCAGTTTTTTTGTCTTTTATGTATTCTAAATGAGAATCACTTACATATTGAATAAGTATTGCCTTACATTTTCGGTCTTTTTTTTTAACAGTTTCCTTAAATGACGCGAGAGTTCCACTGGTAGTCTGCCTTTCCGTCGCACCCTTTGTCTAAAGATTCCATAAATTGTTCCAAGGATTGCATGACGTATGCCTCTAAGTCTTTTTTGCCAGCACAGAGAGAATCCGAAAGCGCCAGTTGTCCCAATTTGTACCGTCAAACTGTGGCACTTTTCCTCTTTCCACCTCCATATTTCCTTCACCCAATTAAATCCGAACACCGAATCAAAAAAATTAAAAATTTTCTTTAATGTTTTACGCGGGTCTGGGCCCCTAACCTGATAAAAAAGATGACTAAATAAAAGATTGAAGTGAGAGGGAAGAGGTAATAGGTTAAGAAAAAATATTTTAACAATAATAAATATTTAGTGAGGCGTTGCTATGGAGATATTAAGATTGCCTTCATTGCATTTATACTCAACAGTAATCTCTGGTTGAAATCCCGAACGTCTGTCGACGTAATATCTGGCTTGTCTTTATGGCGGGGGGGGGGCATACATTTCATCTTCCGCCCCGGGACTCAAAATCTCTGGCTACCCCCTGTTGGCCCCTTTAAAGTGTTAATTAAAAAAAGAAGAGCTCTTTAACCAACTACCCCTCCGCTACATTCGATAAGCTATCGGCTGCATGAAACGAGCCGCGATAAAAGCCGATAGCCAGTGGCGGCTCGTGCAATGTGGCAACAACGTAACCCCTCCATTTAAACCTATGTTAAACAATCGATCTTCAGGAGGTGCAATGCACCCCCGAGTTATCGATACCTTTGCATAGGTTTAAATGGCAAAAAAGCATAGTTGCCAAATTGCACGAGCCGCCACTGCCGATAGCTCATCGAATGTAGCGGAGGGATGCTCGATTAAAGAGCCTTTCGTTTTTATAAACACTTTAGAGGAACCAATAGCAGCCGGGCCCGCCGCCCATTTACCAGGGTACCAGCCTTAGTGATTTCGAAGATAGGCTTGCTGAACATGATAGTAAAAGGGTATTTTAAACCAAAGTGAAATAGTCGATCTTAAGGGGATTCACTGAATCCCTGAGAAAATTTATTCTTTTGCACAAGCTCTAATGGTAAAAAGACATGGCTGCCAAATTTCATAGCACTAGCCACCGCCGCTAGAGACTGGGGAGAATTTGATACAGACCTAAAATAAATCACGCGAGCCTCCTTTCTCAGATTCAGCAGCCTCATCGGTGAGGCAACGCGATGGTGGATGGATCCCGTCTACGTAACAGTCACCTCATTTCACGCTTGTTAAATGTCGTCAGGTCCTCTTCTCCCCCTCCCCTTCCCTCGCCTCTCCCGCCTTACCCTCACCTTAGGAGAGGGAGGGAATCCACGGTAAAAAATACATCCGAACGCCCGCTCTACAAACTAAATTCATCAGTCAACTACCCATCCTCCCTTTACCCACCACCCCCCAACCACCCCTCCCCCGCGCCGTCATTGTAAAGTAGGGACTGTCCCTTATATCCTTTTCTTAGCGCCTCTGCAATCAACGCTTTCTCGAGCCCTCCTCTCAAGATCATGCTCTGCTCTCGTCGCCTTCCCCCACCCCCTCCGCCCTCATCATTGTCCCATCCCCTCCCCTTGCTCGCACAAGCCCTCTCAAACACCGTGTAAAATAAATGGGCAAAACTTTCTTTCGCAACGTTGCCATGACTCAGATGTGATAAAAAATATGTGTATCACCGTGACTCCAATCAGAGTCCAGCAAGATCAGGGCTGCCGTTTTGCGTATAATCAATGCTATTTTTCTATTCACCGATGATTCCACCAGTTGAGAAAAGATTACACAGTTCAGTTTAGTGTATGACTGTAATGCACGAAAATACTCTGATCTGTAATCTTTCCTTAACCGGTGGAAACTCCGTTGATTAATTAAAATATCCGAAAGTTTTTTAAAGTCATCGACGACTCCACCGGTTGAGAAAAGATTACAGATGCGAGTATTTTAGTTTATTATAGTCATGCACTGAATTGAACTGTGTTATCTTTTCTCAACCGGTGGAATCATCGATGAATTGAAAAATAGCATTGATTACACTGTGCAACAAAATTTGGGTTTTGCTCTGTCCCCCTGACGAAACCTATTTTTCTCGATCCCATGGGTGTTAAAACGAAGGAAAATCGCCGTCAGAACCCCACATCTTGGGCGGGAGGGCTAAAAACCCGCCATTTTTGAATTTTCGCCAATTTTGCATACCTTTGATCGATTTTTCCAATTTTTCGGTACAAAAACCAATCGAACAAAAAAATCTAATTAATGCATCTGAAAGAGCATTAAATTTGCTACAAATCCGTGTAATCAGATTCATTTTCCTATATTTTTTTCTTTGGAATAATTACGCATATTCCGAAAAATTACCCTCAAAAATTGCCCAAAAAAATCGACTTTTCCTCAGTTTTTCCCTTATATATTCAGATCCAGAAATTCAATGTCAAATCTGTTTTCATAGTCTTAAAGCGCATAAAATTTGCTACAAAATCACTGCTATAATCATCGTTTATTCAATTATTTGGCTTCGTCAGGTGCCATACAATGAGTGCTCAAAAACGTCAATTTTTGCGATTTTTCTCCTCATATAGACTACCATTCAAACCCAAATCGCTCCAGGTCAACCCTTTAGAAGAATGCACCACTTTTTTTTGAAAATTGAAAATATGGCTGATGGGGAACAATAATTGAACCCCTTTGGGAGCCCTCTGCTTTCCGAAAAACTCCAGATTTTGAGAGAAAATCATCTTTTTACATACTTCAAAAGAGTTTCAATTTTGCCTATTTTCTCTCGTTTTTTAATGCGGTGTTACCTACTACCCCCGAATTAGCAAAGTTTCGCAATGATTGTGCAGAGCTAGACTTCGAATTTTTTGCTCTCCTCAGTGAAATACCGTAACTTAATGGTTTAAATTTAAAGGGTTAAAGAAGGCATTTCGAGTATTGGGTAATCGGGAGTTGTGTTAGGCTCAAGATTAGGGGGCCCCTGAAAAGGGCTGTTTTGAAGGGGAAAAGAGATGGGTTTTTTCATCTCCCACAAGGAAGGGGCTGAGAATAAACAATTTTCATTTCTCAGGGATGATGGAGCGATGCGTAGGGAGTTTGAAAATGCTCATTTTTGTTGTTGCCCCCCCCCCAGAACCGGGGGGGGGGGGGGGGGGTCAATGGAAAAACAATGTTTGACCATAACTTTTAAAGCTTACAGATAAAAAAATTTTTTTTTTTTTTTTTGCAAAGAAAGAATCATTGAAATACCTGTCTGTTGATGTATAACTGGGTAACAAGTTGTAAAGCCTCCAATTTCCATCAAGATTTTGCCTTTTCAAAATTTAAAAAATTTGAAAAATCAGATTTTTTAAAATTCTCAATTCGGATTGCACGGAGGAAAACCAAAATCGCTCAAAAAAAATCTCTTGTCTTCCCAGTTAAAACGAGTCCACGAGATTGATTTCGAGTTATGAATTTTTAAAGTAAACCTCTATCTGCTAGGCAGCCATTTTGGGTTTTTAACATTTTTTCAAACCTGATGGGGAATTTAATTCTGCGACCTAAAAAGCCCGCCATTTTAAATTGTCATCGAATTTGGTCGACCCATGCGGGGGAAATTTTTTTTTTCGGCTTCGTCGTTACAGTAACGGATAACAACTTTACCCTGAAAACGCAAGAATAGCAATTTCTGACATTTTGAAACTTTTAACTGCCAAAGATGGCTGCCTAGCAGATAGAGGTTAACTTTCAAACTTCATATTTCGAAGACGAACGGTTCCCGAAATCAATCTCGTGGACTCTTTTTAACGGGGAAAACAAGAGTTTTCTTTTGGGCGATTTTGGTTTTCCTCCGTGCAATCCGAATTGAAAATTTGTAAAAAATCTGATTTTTAAAATTTTTCTAAATTTTGAAAAGGCAATATCTTGATGAAAATTGGAGGCTTTACAACTTGTTACCCATTTTATACATCAACAGACAGGTATTTCAATGATTCTTTCTTTGCAAAAAAAAAAAAAATATTTTGTTATCTGTAAGTTTTTAAAAAGTTATGGTCAAACATTGTTTTTCCATTGACCCCAACCCCCCCCGGTTCTGGGGGGGGGGGCAACAACAAAAAATGAGCATTTTCAAACCCCCTACGCATCGCTCCATCACCCCGAGAAAATAAAAATTGTTTATTCTCAGCCCATTCCTTGTGGGAGATGAAACAACCCATCTCTTTTCCCCTTAAAAACACCCCTTTTCAGGGCCACCTAATCTTGAGCCTAACAAAACCCCCATTACCCAATACTCGAAATGCCTTCTTTAACCTTCAAATTTAAACCATTAAGTTACGGTATTTCACTGAGGAGAGCAAAAAAATTTGAAGTCTAGCTCTGCACAATCATTGCGAAACTTTGCTAATTCGGGGGTAGTAGGTAACACCGCATTAAAAAAAGAGAGAAAATAGGCGAAAATTGACAGCTCTTTCGAAGTATGTAAAAAGATGATTTTCTCTCAAAATCTGGAGTTTTTCGGAAAGCAGAGGGCTCCAAGGTGTTCAATTATTGTTCCCCATCAGCCATATTTTTAATTTTCAAAAGAAAGTGGTGCATTCTTCTAATAGGGTTGACCTGGAGCGATTTGGGTTTGAATGGTAGTCTATATGAGGAGAAAAATCGCAAAAATTGACGTTTTTGAGCACTCATTGTATGGCACCTGACGACGCCAAATAATTGAATAAACGATGATTATTGCAGTGATTTTGTAGCAAATTTTTTGCGCTTTTAAAACTATGAAACAGATTTGACATTGAATTTCTGGATCTGAATATATAAGGGAAAAACTGAGGAAATGTCGATTTTTTTGGGCAATTTTTTAGGGTAATTTTTCGGAATATGCGTAATTATTCCAAAGAAAAAAAAATAGGAAAATGAATCTGATTACACGGATTTGTAGCAAATTTAATGTTCTTTCAGATGCATTAATTAGATTTTTTTGTTGATTGGTTTTTGTACCGAAAAATTGGAAAAATCGATCAAAGGTATGCAAAATTGGCGAAAATTCAAAAAAGGGGGGTTTTTTGCCCTCCCGCCCAAGATGGGGGTTCTGACGGGGATTTTCCTTCGTTTTAACACCCCTGGGATCGAGAAAAATAGGTTTCGTCAGGGGGAAGACAGGGTGTTACACAGTGTTATACGCAAAAAGGCAGCCCTGAGCAAGATGGAAATTCAGGATCGTGTATATGATGAGTGATGATCGTGTAAATTTTGAAACCCCCACCCCCCTCTATTTCAACCTATGAACGTGGGTTCAAAAGAGGGGAAGGGGCCTTGAGATAATGTGCTGATTTTTTTGGGGTTTTTTTTTTTCTTTTTTTTGGTATACCCTTTTCCAATAGAGGGAAAGGGAAATAGAGCTCTCAAAGCTCAACCCTCTCTCGCTGACCACTTATGCCTATGCAAAAGTATCGACTCTCCTAATTTTCGATTATTTAGCATAGAATTAAATGGAGCGAGGATTTGTTGTTGCCTGATTCCACGAAACGCCACTGCATGATATCACATAAAATGTATTTGAGCTAGTCAGGGCAATAAGTCCGAATGATTCCTCCGTTTATAAATATCTCAGATACACTAGATACCAAAAAATTGCTTGTGCATATTCGTACAGTCAATTTGTATCGCATAGTTCTATTCCGTAAATAATAAACTGCGTGTCAACGAAGGACCAATGAAGGATTGTCAAAGGACTGACACGATTTATTTAATTGAGGCATTTTTTGGTAAATGGGCGTATGGCGATTTACGCCCTTTTTTTGGAGAACTCGTTTTTTAAATCCTGACTATGTGACCTAACAGGTGATATAAAATTATTCATATGTTGAACGGAAAAAAACCACGAAACAATCGTTCGAATGGACGCACCTACAATGTTTTGTTATAACATTTTAAACTTTCAAACGCGTTTTCTCGAAAGTCATTTTTCGCCATACGCCCTTTTCCGAAAAATGCCTCAATTAATAAAATGGGCCTTTTTCAAGCTTTTTCTATCGCCATTTATGGTAACTCCCCCCCCCCCCCAAATTTACACACAACACGATGAACTCAAAAAAAACCTACAAAATCTACTCATTAAAAGTCGCGAATTTCTTTATAAAATTGGCGAATTCAAACGGCGTAAAAAAAAAAACAAGAGAATGCGATATTCCTCAAGTCCGCAGTCACTGCAACGCGAAATTGCGCAACTTGTAGAGTCAAGAGCATCAAAAGTTAAAAACGCACTTGTACGACTTAAGAGTGGACTTTGAAGCTTTTAGAGTGTCCATTTTTTTTGTTTTTCATTCTTTATTTTTCCGTTTTTTTATAGGATCCATGAAAATTTATATTTCATACTGAACACTGATGCAGCAAAAATTTTCAAAATACCCTTTGAGGACTTGTGCAAATTAAACCCCGTATCGTTTAGTACCTTAAATTAAAGACTTTAAACAACAATAAATACACATACACATACAGTACCTAGAGCATAGGCTCATTATTTAACCCGATGCATTTAAATGATGGAACTTTGACTCGCCTTATTAATTTGACACTTGGAAGGTACCGTTACGTTACTCATCAAAGTAATTTTTTTTATTCGATAAAAAATAAAAGTAACGTGCATTTTTGAGTGAAAGGCGATATGGCTGTTATTTTCAAATTTTTTTTTTTATAACTCGTAATATTTTTTTGCCGTTATTTTTTTTTTCTTCAGGCTGCGTTGAGGGTTACGTAAAAATTAACTCTCGCTCATTCTCATCAACGGTATCTTTCGGCGCCTTTTCAGTGGGGTGACACTCAACAAGCTTCTTTTTCGTTCGTAATATAGAAGGCTCCTCTCATTTTTTTCTTTTTGTTAATTTGTTGCTGCCTTGACGATCCTTGGCTTCTTCCTTGATGTTTCTCCCAGAATTCAACGCTGCCAAACTTACGGAAAACTTTCCAGAATTAAAAAAATAAATACATATGAAATGATTTCATTTTATGCATGACAAGCGAAAAGTAAAATAATACACAGTTTTATAGTGATGACGTCTCGATAAAATTGGATCCAAACAAATGCTAAATCTCACTCACTCTCGGGCAAATTTTTATAACGATTCAAATTCAAATTTCCAAGTGCAGCTAAATTGAGTCTCTCAACAACCAGAATCCTCAAATAACATGCATCTGATACACATGGATTCTGCGTACCTTAAAATGCTTAGACACATCAATAAATCTTTATGATTTTTGCAAGTAACTTTCTAAAGACGATCAGTGGCGTAATCTTAGGGGGGGCATGGTCTTTTCGTCCCTCCAATATTTTAGGCGGGGGGGGCAAAGTATCATTTTGCCCCCCCCCCCCCCCAATAATTTGATTAAAAAGAGGGAGGGAGAAAAGAAAAGACGGAGAAATACAAAAAAATAAAGAAAGAAAGGAATAATTAAAGTACAGGAACCGAGAAGCAAAAAACGGCAAAAATAAGTGACCCTATTTTACCCTGAAACTGCGCCTAAAGTAAATCTAAAGTGAAAAATTCCTCTGTTGTCAATGAAATAAAGAAAATATACATTGAGTCCACTAACTTCTGTTCTGTCGGTTGGTTATTTTTGAAAGATTCAATTGCTTAAAATATAGCCTCAGAGAACCCAAATGTTCAATTTTTTTCCGGGGGAATACCCTCAGACCCTCTATTACTGGAAAAAGTGCCCCCCCCCCCCTAGATTCCCCAAAGCATCGGACTATTTGCTACCCCCTCCTTTCAAAAAGAATCTCAAATTTTACGCCACTGAGCGGAACATTACATTTATTGCAGTTTGAAATTTCCAGAAGACTTCTAACAGTTTCCCAAAGCCCAAAAATATCAGCTTCGTCAATAAGCTGAAAGTCCAAACTGAAAAATTCCCTTCTTGCCTGAGAAATGAAGAAAATAAACGTAAAACCTATTTTTAATTTGTTTAAAGGTGGAATTTTGATGCGATAACACTGCTTAAAATAACGTCTGAGAGAGCCTGAATTTTCAAATATTTCCGGGGGAGGACCCCCGCACCCTCTCTCACTGGGGGCTGTCCCCCAAACTCCCTATGGTGCATCTCTCAAAAGTTGGTTGCCCCCCCCTCTCAAAAAAAATCCCAAGTTCACGCCACGGAACACGATTATATCGAGTGAAGTCCTATGTTTCGTCCTTGTCTTACTCACTGTTTCTTGAAGACGTACAAGTCCGTCTTGACTCACGAAGGTTCAATTATTGGTTAAAAAATTAAACTCGTAACATCGAGTAATTAAACCTAGAAGTGTCACTGATAAGTTTTAAACTAAGGTTATAAAAGGTTGAAAAGTAGAGTTTTTTTTGGCGGGGAATTTTTTTCACTGATTTTTGGCTACTTTTTTACGATCTCAGATCATAGCGCAATTTGGCAACGTTGCATTGAGTCCATTTAAACCCACGTTAAAGGTCGAATGCGAACACCTTCGCATTCGATATTTTCAATAGGTTTAAATGGACCCATTGCAACGTTGCCAAGTCGCACGCTACGCCACTGTGCGACGGACTAACGGAGCTCTTGCACGGTTTTCCTGGCGTTTAGAATTTAGTTACCTATGCGGCTCGGCGGATATCATCCACCGATGTCGAGTGGTATGCGGCTGGGAAATCTTGGAAGTGGAGAGTATAGGTTTGAGGCAGAGGCACTTACAGGATCCCTCAATATCCCAAACTTGTACATGACACGAGTGAATAATGGTTATTGATAACGTCCTTTAACGCCCTCTCGTGTACTTCTGGGTACGCGGACGAGAGGCGAGTTGGCGACGTGACGAGAGTCCCACTAAACGCCTCTTAAAAGTTTTGGCCGAGAAAGTTTCATTGTTGTGCCCGTACTTTGATGCATGGTTGTCAGGCATGTGGCTCTTGAGCAACCGATTATCCTTTCCTCCCATTTTACTCAATACAGAAGCATCGAATGTTCGGAGCTTTTACCAAACCCTTTAAAAAAGATTACGATTAACTAAATTATAGAAGTAAGTGAATTTTTATAACAAAATATGAAATGTTTTTTTTTCTGCTTTACGAATGACCCTCCGTATAAAAGAACCATCTATGATATGCAGCGGCGTTGTGTACAATTTGGCGATGCTACAGTTCGTCCATTTAAAGCCACGAAAAAGATCGAACTATTGGGTGTTCGGTGAGCGCCTTTACATTCGACCTTTTACATGGGTTTAAATGGACACAGTACAACGTTGCCACATTGCACTCTAGACGCCACCGATGATATGCAAAACGATAGCCCTGAATATCTCTTTCCCCTTTTGTTTGCTACTGCCTGTGATCCCTCATGCGATAGAAACTTAAAATATATTGTCGAATGATGAGTATTAGTAACCTTGGAGTCGTAATATTTCCCAATTCTCCACAAAAACGGAATTAGTTTCATTAACATCAACAACACGGAAAAAATCAGGTCTTCATATTTTCTTCAATGATTGCTGAAAAAGCCTCAGCTACCGCGATCGAGTGTTTTTTCTACCATAGTAGATTTTTCGACTACCACGGTAGATTTTTTCACGACCCTGGTAGATTTTTGCAGGTCTTGATAGTAAAAAATCTACCATGGTGGATAAAAAATCTACCGTGGTAGTCGAAAAATCTACCATGATAGAAAAAACACTCGATCGCGGAAGCTGAGGCTTTATCAGCAATCATGGTAGAAAATATGAAGACCTGATTTTTGTCCGTGAAACCCTAATTCAAGGAACTGCCTTAAATTATACTTTGCTTATGCTGCTAGGTATGAGTTGAAGCTATCTACGATGAAACGATCAGTAAAACAAGAGGTGTTCTTCAGCCTAGAAAATCAATGTTTACTATTTCAATTAGAGGTCCTTTGAATGAACGCACCCGCTGATTTCATGAATCCTATCCCTCGGAATAGCTTCAATGGGTCTGTTGCAAACTTTTGCTACAACAATTAAGATTGTGAAATCTTATGTTAAATCGCCTGAAAAGTACATTGGTGGCATCAGAAAGTCATAAAATTCAATAATAAACTCACAAGAGGCGTTTAATGAAATCCAAGATGGCGGAGAAATATCGAGCAATTTGTATGCATGCACCACGAACATCCAAGGATGGCCAACCTCACAATATCGATCACAACCAATCACAACGTAAACAAACACATAACCTCTACCTACAGTGAGGTTGTTAAAGTTGGCCATCCTTCGATGTTCGTGGTTCATGCATAAAAATTGCTCGATATTTCTCCGCCATCTTAGATTTCTTTAAACGCCTCTTGTGAGTTTATTATTGCATTTTATGACTTTCTGATGCCACCAATGGACTTTTCAGGCTATTTTACATTACATGAAACTCTCTGAATCGTTGTAGCAAAAGTTTGCAACAGACCCATTGAGGCTGGCATTTACATCGGCACATAACCGTGAATTTTGCGTATGTTGCTGCACGTCGGAAGATGGACGTAATGTTAGAGGAAAGGAAATCAGAGGGGCAGGGTTGAGGGTTGAAAGTAAGGGTGGGGAAGTGAAAAGGGAAGGGAGGGGGGGCGGTGGGTGGAAAATTGATATGCATCGCGCGCAAAGAAACAGATTTGTTAAGGGTGCACCTCTCTCTCTCCGGCTCTCACGGCAAACTGCTCAGTGCTCAGCGGTCGGACATCGTTTGTTTTGTGTTTTGATAAGGATTCTGGAGCCCCCTCTGTTTTATGTAATTCCCACGGCTCCATCTCTCATGCAACCACCCCTCCCCCGTCTCATCTTCCGGTGACGCCCCTCCAATCACTGCCACGTCGTAACCGTCTCACCCTGATCCCAGATTCTTTGACTTTAAGGATAAACTAACCCTTTAAGACCTGGTGTACGTTTCAATGTACGTCTGAAAAACATTGAATCTTATGGAAAACATAAAAATACAATATGCGCATCAATATACAGGGTGTACCAGACCACCCGGATAGATACTTTTTCTCAAAAACGGCTGGGCGTAGAGAGCTGAAACAAAAAAGTCAGATAGGGAATTGACCCCAAAAAATTCAATGAAAATATTTTCAAAGCCCCCCGAGGCCCCCCTGGGGGGTTTTGGGGGGGTTCAAAACACATTATTCCATTTTTGGCGGGAAAAAGCCTATAAAAGGTACAAAAATAAGTTCAGATCCTGAAAGAACAACTCATTGCCGACATTTTTGTTCCGTAAATTTTTCCATAAAACCCCAATTTTTGGGGTTATGGGCCCTTTTGGGGGGAAATTTTCATTCGGCCACTGTGACCACAATATTCAATATTTTTACAAAAACTAAAAACCATCTGAAAGAAGAGATCAAGACCTTTCGATTGATGTGTCACATAATACCTAAAAGTGAAAAACTAAGGCCCCACTTAGATTCCAAAATTTGGGGGTCTTTGGGCCCCCCCACGTAAAAAAAGTCAAATAGCAAGGTATGGCTTGTGATACGTCGATCGAAAGCCCTCAAAGAGTAGAATAAGATAGCGCAATCCAAAATCCTCTACAATCATTCCTTTCAAAATGGAGGCCATTTGAAAATTAGAGGTGTTCAAAGGTAAGTCCTGGGAAAAGAGTCCAAGGTTGAACGATACATGGCTTGAAAGGCCTTAAAAAAAGCAAACGAATGGCGCAAACCGCAAATCAATCCGCCTCTTCAATCAAAAGTTATGGCCGATTGAAACTTAAAGGGCTCAATAAGGCCTATTTAAGGCTGCTTAAATTTCAATCGGCCATAACTTTTGATTGAAGAGGCGGATTGATTTGCGGTTTGCGCCATTCGTTTGCTTTTTTTAAGGCCTTTCAAGCCATGTATCGTTCAACCTTGGACTCTTTTCTCAGGACGTACCTTTGAACACCTCTAATTTTCAAATGGCCGCCATTTTGAAAGTAATGATTGTAGAGGATTTTGGATTGCGCCATCTTATTCTACTCTTTGAGGGCTTTCGATCGATGTATCACAAGCCATACCTTGCTATTTGACTTTTTTTACGTGGGGGGGGGCCCAAAGACCCCCAAATTTTGGAATCTAAGTGGGGCCTTAGTTTTTCACTTTTAGGTATTATGTGGCACATCAATCGAAAGGTCTTGATCTCTTCTTTCAGATGGTTTTTAGTTTTTGTAAAAATATTGAATATTGTGGTCACAGTGGCCGAATGAAAATTTCCCCCCAAAAGGGCCCATAACCCCAAAAATTGGGGTTTTATGGAAAAATTTACTGGAACAAAAATGTCGGCAATGAGTTGTTCTTTCAGGATCTGAACTTATTTTTGTACCTTTTATAGGCTTTTTCCCGCCAAAAATGGAATAATGTGTTTTGAACCCCCCCCCCCCCCCCCCAAAACCCCCCAGGGGGGCCTCGGGGGGCTTTGAAAATATTTTCATTGAATTCTTTGGGGTCAATTCCCTTTCTGACTTTTTTGTTTCAGCTCTACGCCCAGCCGTTTTCGAGAAAAAGTACCTATCCGGGTGGTCTGGTACACCCTGTAGATGAGGAGACAGTCCTAAGTCCAACCTTGTTGGTCAAAAATCCGTTTCTAAACAAAAATAATTTCAGGTCTGAAAGCGTGAAGGTAAATACTCAGCAACGACTAATGCGGACTTTCTGGGACGTTATTTTGAAGACAGGAGAGTCAGACAATCAGTGGCGTAAACTTGGGATGATTATTGGGGGAGGGGGCAAACCAACTTTTGAGAGAAACACTATGGGGGACTGGGGAGACACCCCCAGTGAGAGGGGGGTGCGGGGGTCCTCCCCCGGAAAAATTTGAAAATTCAGGCTCTCTTAGACGTTTTTTTAAAGAATTTTATCGCATAAAAAATGCCACCAAATATAAACAAATTAAAAATAGATTCAACGTTTATTTTCTTCATATTTCTCAGGCAAAAAGGGAATTTTTCAGTTTAGATTTTCAGCTCATCGATAAAGTTGATATTTCTAGGCTTTGGGAAACTGTTCCTCATGGTTAGAAGTCTTCTGGAAATTTAAAACTGCAGTAAATGTAATATTCCGCTCAATGTCGTAAAATTTGACATTCTTTTTGAGGGAAGGGGGTAGCAAAAAGTCCGATACTTTGGAGAATCTGAGGAGGGGGGAGATTTTCCAGTAATAGAGGGTCTGGGGGTATTCCCCCGGAAAAATTTGAACATTTAGGTTCTCTCAGACTATATTTTAAGCTATTGAATCTTTCAAAAATAACCAAACGATAGGACCGAAGTTAGTAGACTCAATGTATATTTTCTTTATTTCATTGACAACATAGATAGGAATTTGTCAGTTTAGATTTACTTTAGGCGCAGTTTCAGGGTAAAATAGAGCCACTTATTCTTGCCATTTTTTGCTTCTCGGTTAATCCTGTAATTATTCTTTTCTTTCTTTATTTTTTTGTATTTGTCTGTCTTTTCTTTTCTCCCTCCCTCTTTTTCCCTCCTCTTTTCATCAAATTATTGGGAGGGGGCAAAATGATACTTTTCCCCCCCCTTCTCAAATATTGGAGGGGCAAAAAGGTCATGCCTCCCCTAAGATTACGCCACTGGTTCACAGTGAACTAATCTCGAGTTTTCATTTTTTAAGGTTAGAAAAATAAGAGGCAAACAAACCGTCCATCTAGTTTTGATTTGGGAAACAACTTTCATTATGTCGTCGCCTCTCTGTGGTTATAGTTAATTGAGCAAAAGACTCAGTATATACACAAAGGTTCACTTGCACAAATAATTTCCCCCCCTAATTTCATATTTGATGTGGTCTCCGCTTCGCTCTGGGAAAAGAGAACTCTTCGAATTGGAACGAAATGTGTGCTCCTCCTTAAAAATCAGCGCTGCGTTAAAAGCGAAAGTTTCCCCGAAAGACCACACGCGACTTGTTTTATTGGCCCTTTCTTTTAAGGAGACCGCTTCAATTCTATGAAATTTTGTGTATTTCCATATCGCTGTGCGCCGCCGACATGGCGGTTCTGTTTAATGTTTACGCTCACCTCTGTAGCATTTTAATGATTCAACCCTCGATCCGACCCCCCTTCCCTCCCCCTTCCCTCCCCCATCCCTCCCCCCTCCCATTTAACCTCCCCACCTCTCCGTACTCCCTTAACGTCATTTCTCATTTTCTTACCTCTTCTTCTCATCTCCCCTCATTGTGGCGACTCTCATTCTCTTCTGATGCAAAGCTGGTATTATATCACAGGATATCCGTCCACCCTTATACCCACTGCACACTGGAAAGGAACATGGCTTTTTCCAGACTTGGGAGTTTGTTCTTTTCTCGTTCTTTAAAAACAATGTGGCTCCTGCAAACTTTAGCTATACAGGTGATTGAAGAAATGATTTTTGCATAAAAATCTGTAACAATGACGATGAGAACACTAAAAAATCACAGAAGTTAGGTACTCACAGCAGTGGCGTAGCCAGGAATTTTTCTAGGGGGGGGGGGGCACGGGGGGACACAAAATTGTCAAGGGGGTTCAAAGATGCCAATTTGGTCAAATTTGTCTGAAAACGCAAAAAATGACCTTTTTTTAGGACAATAAATTTTGGTGTCAAGGGGGGGTCCAGACTCCAGACCCCCTGAACCCCCCTCCCCCTGGCTACGCCGCGCCGCTGACTCTCAGAATTGGGCCTGTTGCATAATAATGTAACAACAATTGAGCATGAATATAATATATTTATTTGATATAATTGATGGATATTTATCCATTATTACCAAGAATTAAGCTCTTTTTAGAACAGTTATTTCAAAAGTGGGTCTACCTACTTTTAGGTTGGAATGAATGAAAAGAATAGATTTTACTGTTGTCATGGAAAGAGTTGTGCACATATGATTGTAAAATAGAGAATATTTAACAAGCTGCCCCCCCTTGAGGGATGCCTCAAAATTTAACAGAGAATTTACACGAGGGAGTTAAAAGGCGGTGGTTTCAATTATGAAAAGAGACATTTTTTTTTTTTTTTTTAACTATGAATTTAAGAAACTGGTGAGTCATGCTGAAACTGGAGTTATGTTCTAAACCGCAGACCGCAATCTCAACATGATACAACTTAGACACTTGGTAGCACACATATTTCGGAAATGGCTCTTGTCGTGCGTCCTGTTGAGGTGTCTAAGGTTAGAACTCGAGTTAAACCATCTGATCCAGGATGAAGGGCTGCAATTCTTCCTAACTTCCAAAATGTGGGAGGAGAGTCTCGGTCTTTGACAACAACCAATGATCCAATTTTGAAAGAATTGTCCGTCTTGTGCCATTTCGACGAAACTTGGAGATTTTGTAAATAATCCTTGCGCCAGAGCTTCCAAAAGGAATTTACGACCCTTTGAACTTGAATCCAACTTGACTTCACCGTAGCTCTTGTTTTGATGTTCGTTATTTCTTCAACATTTGGTAAGGCCGTCAGAGGTTGACCAACAATGAAATGCCCCGGAGTAAGCGCTTCAAAATCTCGAGGATTGGATGACAAAGGGACTAAAGGTCTGGAATTCATTACAGCTTCAATTTGGCATATCAACGTGAGAGTTTCTTCATACGTGAAACGATGAATACCTACGGTGCGATGAAAATGTAATTTGAAATTTCGAACAGATGCCTCCCATAGGCCGCCATGATGAGGGGATCTAGGAGGAGTATGTTTCCATTGAATATTAAAGTCTGCAAAAAAACGCAAAAGTTTCGGATCTTGATGTATTTTTTCTACCATTTTTTGAAATTTTGATTTTGCTCCAACAAATGTTTTTGAATTATCGGAGTGTACGTGAGTGGGAATACCTCGACGGGAGATAAATCTTTGAAACGCAGCTATGAATGAAATTGTCGTCAGATTTGAAACTAATTCTAGATGAACCGCCTTGCTGACGAAACATACAAACAAGCAGACGAAAACTGTAGATGCTTCTTCCTTTCGGCGCGTTTTTCTTTTGATGTTGATCGGCCCAAGGTAATCGACGCCTACATTGGAAAATGGCCTGGCTTTTGTTACTCTTGCTTTTGGCAATGGAGCCATGAACTGCGATTTTAGCTTAGGACGCGCGCGGACACAAGGGACACATTTGGCTGTTGTTTGTTTTGCCAATACAGGCCCACGTAATGGCCAATAACGTTGCCGAATATTGGATAACAACAATTGTGGAGGAAGGTGCTTCAATCTTAGGTGTTCCTGCGAGAACAAGAGAATGGTTAATCTATGTTTTGCAGGTAGCAAAATTGGGTGTTTTTGACTTGACTTGATAGAAGCGTTTTGCAGTCTACCTCCAACTCTCAGAATATGGTTTTGGTCTAAGAAGGGATGGAGTGTCAAGATGTGACTAGATCTTTTAAGCTCGGCATTTGGTTTTTGTAATTGATCAATTTCGGATTTAAAGGAATCATTTTGTGCACTTTTGATGAGATGCATTAAGGCGCTGTTTACTTCTGTAGTAGTTAGCTCCGTGGTGGTATGGCTGTTATTCCTCTTTCTTCTTGCGTTGTCAACAAACCTTAAACAGTATGCAAGAACTCGCGTAACCTTCTTTAAAGATGAGTATTTTTGAAGTAAGGAATTGCAAATACTATTTGCGAAGGAGCAGACAACTGTCTCGGGTCTTCTTTCGGGAACATCTGTCAGGGTACAAGGGGAAGTAGGCCATAGGGATTCGTCGTTTATCCAGCTGGGCCCTCTCCACCAAAGATCTGAGGAAGCGATATGTGATGCAGTAGCACCGCGAGAGATCAAGTCCGCGGGATTATCTGCGGAAGGCACGTATTTCCAAGTTATGCCTAACTTTGTAGAAATTTGTTGTATCTCGCTAACTCGGTTTGCTACAAAGGCTTTCCATTTATTTGCATGACCATTGATCCAATGTAATACAATCGTGGAGTCAGACCAACAAAAAATTCTGTTGATTTTAGTGTTCATACTTGTTACTGTTTTTTGAGTCAACTGTGCTAGCAGCAAGGCGGCAGCCAGTTCTAATCGAGGCTGAGTTTGTTCTTTAATAGGAGATACTCGTGACTTGGAGCACACTAAATTTGAGGCAACGTTTGTGTCGTTAGTAGCACTCAAATAGATGCACGCTCCATAAGCCTTCTTTGAAACGTCTGAAAATCCATGAATAGTCACTGTTTTACTTTTGGAGGAAACATGTAGATGACGGTTCACTTCAACGTGTTGCAATTTCACCAAATCGCGACGTAGCTCGCACCATTCTTCTCTTATACTTTCTGGCACAGGAGAATCCCAATCAAGTTTTAATTTCCATAAGGCTTGCAGAATGATTTTTCTTTGAATTGTAAGTGGGCTAGCAAGACCTAAAGGGTCAAATAACGTAAGTGAATTTGACAGGATGAGCCGTTTTGTATAAATATCGTTGGAAGAGTCTGGAAAATCAACTGGTCCGAATTTAAATTTGTCCTCAATAGGATGCCACTCAACGCCTAAGACTTTTACATCATCATTCTTGTTAAGATATAAAGGTTCTGACGGTTCTTGTTCACCTTCTTCCAATTCAAAAACTTCTGGCTTGTTAGAAACCCATTTCCGTAGATGGAATCCTGCTGGTTTGAGAATTGTTTCTACTTCATTTTTTACTTTTTTTGCTTGAGAGATGTCATCTCCTCCGCTCATATAATCATCGACATAAAAGGATGAGAGAATACTGGCGGATCCTAAAGGATATTTACTTGCGTTTTGGTACGCAGATTCTCTTAAAGAGCGGATGGCCAAGAACGCAGCGGGTCGCGTGCCATATGTGACTGTATTTAGCTCATACGTTCGGATTGGATCTGACGGATTCTCCCGCCACAAGATTCTTTGGAATCTTCGATGTTTGGGATTTATCCAAACCATGCGATACATCTTAGTGATATCTCCTGATAACGCAACAGTATATTCTCTAAAACGAACAAGTATTGAAAACAAATCATCTTGAATTATAGGACCGGTTTCTAACAAATCGTTTAATGAAAGATTGGTACTTGTTTTTGCAGAAGCATCGAAAACTGCTCGTAATTTTGTAGTTAGCACATGTGCACGCAAAATACCTAAGTGAGGGATGTAGTATGATGGGTGACAATCATCGTCGTTTGGAGTAATAATCAAACTCATGTGGTTTAACTGTTCGTACTCACGCATAAACTCAATGTACATGGTTTTGAGCTGTGGATTAGACTCAAATTTCTTTTCAAGGGAAAGTAAACGTTTTGTGGCTAACCATTTTGATTTACCAAGGAGATTTGGACTCATTTTGAATGGTATATTTACAACAAACTTTCCATCGGATGCTTGATACGTCGTTTCTCGGAAAATGTTTTCGCAGGTGTCATCCAGGCTGGTTGATTCCTCATCCAAAGAAATGCGATCATTTAAAGTCCAAAATTTTTGAAGTTGATTGTCAATTTCGTCGGATGTCGCGAAAGTTGCATGAATAGTTGAGGAGAAGTTTTGTGACCCAAGAGCAATCCATCCAAACGTCGTCTCTTGCAATATGAAATTTTCAGCAGCTACGTGACGATGCGACAACAACGCATTCCAAAAAATATTGGATCCTAAAATAAGATCGACTTGGCCACCACTTGCGAACTTAGGATCGGCTAATTTGTCATGTTTCAAGTTGGAAGTATCAAATTGTGGCCAGGGTTCTAAATCGAAAGGCAAAGAATTGAGAACAAGGCATGGAATAGTAATTGACAATTGTGTTGCAGGAGAGTGCACAGACAACGTCACTTTATGAGATGCAAATTCTGTTCCGATTCCAATAATGGAACAATTTATTTTTATTTTGGGCAGCTTTAATTTTGCAACCAATGAGGGAGAGATGAAACTCGATTGGGCTCCACAATCGAATATCCCTTTCACGAAAAGCTGCGTATTAAATTGGTCTTTTACGATAAGCTGGACTGTTGTTAATGGAACTTTTTCTGGAACGGCTAGTCACAAGTTATTCTGAGAGGGGTTGTTTGAAGATGATTGTGAATGTCTGGTGCTTTCAGGATAGTTGGTTATTTTTGGAGGAGGGACTGTTGATTGTGACGTAAGATTTGTGCGTCGGTCATTGTGGAGGAGGAAATGGTGAGTTCCAGAGCATATAGAGCAGCGGACATTATTGCATTTGTTTCGGTGGAATTTTAAACACTGAAAACACAATGATTGCGATTTTACAATCGTGGTTTTATCTGGTAGAGATAGTCGTTTAAATTGTGCACAGGCCGAAAGTTGATGGGCGCCGGTACAATAAGGGCAAACTATTTGCTTTGGGGGTCTGCTTGATTGTAACTTTGCTTTTTTCTCAATTTGAACAAAGCCATAGGTAGATTGAGTTGCTTTTCTTTTTTCGGTATAGCTGGCTTTTGGAGATGAGTCGGATAGATTGCGCTGTTTCCATGAAGATCTACGACTTTCCAAGGATTGCAGTATTTTGATTTGTTTCTTTAAAAAGTCAAAGCTTGGTCAAGAGTCGGAATTTCTTTTGCCGGTGTGTTACGTTCCCATTCTGCTAAAGTAATTGCGTCGAATTTCGAGGTTATGATTGGAATTAGCATTGGGTTCCACGTGGACGTGTCAATACCGAGTGAAGAGAGAGATTGAATTGCCAGATTCATTTTATGGAACATGTCTTCCAAAATGTTTGATGTTAATCTCTCCGCTTGTTTGTTTCCAGTCGGGCATTGTCTGAAGTCGAGTAATGTGGTGCAATGGATGTTAACCATTACTTTCTTATTTTCAAATTCGTCTTGCAGGGTTTGAAGGGCGATATGATAATTGCCTTCTGTAAAATCGAGATTTTGGATAAGTGCGGCCGCTTTGCCGGTGAGAGAGAGACGCAAATAATGGTATTTTAATATTGTTGATAAGCTATCATTTGAATGTACCAGGGAAGTAAAAAATTGGTGAAACGTTGGCCACTGTTCATACGCCCCAGAGAAAGTTGGTAGTTTTGGGGGTGTTAGGTGCGCGACACTGTGAGATTTTGGGGGTGATGCATCATTAATAAGCGCGTTTGATGATGGATGAGACCTTGGATGGTTATCTAAAAATTCACGAGCCCGTCCAATTACTTCATAGTACTCCTTTTCAAATGTTTGTAATTCGTCATCTTTCACGGCGTGTGGATCCGTTTGTTGTATTTCAAAGTGGAGATCGTAGAATTCTGGCAACATAGCGGACAAATCGCTTAATCTGGCATCAATGATCGGTCTGGTTGAAGTTGTGTCCAAACACTGCTTGAGACCTATCAGCTGACGGAGAAGCTTATGTTCGATGCTGTGTAGTTTGTTTATTTTTTCGGTTTGCACCGAGGATTGTTGCGATTCGTTGCTTTGTTGGATGTTTTCCGTTGACATCGGGTGCTGCTGCGTTTCGTTGATTTGTTGAGTGCTTCCCGCTGGCACCGATTGTTGTTGCGTTTGGTTGGTTTCGTTTATCGATTCAATTCCATCTGGAATCGTTGGTTGATCATTGCTCAAGCGCGAATTTCTCTTTCCCCGTTTTATCTTTTTTGTTGAGTTCATAGTGCCCGCACTACCCGCACTTTCCGCACTTCCTGCACTAGTGAAAAATAGGATTTTGTGGAGATTTTAGAAATGGTTCGCTAGTTCATGTTGGTGGTTCCCAGTTTTTTGTTTTTTTTTTTTTTTTTTAATATGCCGATGTAGCAACGTTGGTAGTTGTTTTTGTCGTATATGACAGAATAATTGTCAATGAAAATATAATCTTTGCAATAGAAACGTGTGGAGAGCGTACTTCACAAGTTTATATGTACGTATATTTTTATTTTAGCTGAATTATCAGTTGTTATTAGTTGTTTATCTCATTGTCTTACAGAACGTCCTGTAGCAATGAATGTGTGGAGGCGTAACGCCACTGCACGTGTTTAACCCTGAATTAGGTTACCTGAGCTCAGGATCATATTTATTGTTGTGCGCGATGCACTCAAATTGCATTTTTTATGCATTTGATTTGTTTAATTGCAATTGCATTAAATTGCATTAAACTAGAGGATTTCCTTTCCCCCATTTTCTTTGGGAACCTAACCTAACATGAATTAGCGAGCCTAGGAGGATCATAGACACACAGATACACAGAAACAGATATAGTTGATTCGTTGATTTTCGACGAAACATTTGGAGGCGTAACGCCACTGCAAATGTCTATTTACATGGAGGCGTAACGCCACTGCATGTTTTTAGCATAATATGGAGGCGTAACGCCACTGCATAAAAGCCAAAGTTTTTCTTCGTGCTGCAGCGGTTGAGGTTAGAAAATATTTTTTTTCTTTTTATCACGTCGGGGTCACCATTTTGTTGCATAATAATGTAACAACAATTGAGCATGAATATAATATATTTATTTGATATAATTGATGGATATTTATCCATTATTACCAAGAATTAAGCTCTTTTTAGAACAGTTATTTCAAAAGTGGGTCTACCTACTTTTAGGTTGGAATGAATGAAAAGAATAGATTTTACTGTTGTCATGGAAAGAGTTGTGCACATATGATTGTAAAATAGAGAATATTTAACAGGGCCTATAATGGTGCAGCTACGCAGGTATCATGGGAGATTCCTGCGTCTAATTTGAAACATATCTCTGTGTTCCCGAAAAGAGAAAAAGGAAAATGAGACAGGAATCTCCCATGATACCTGCGTAGTTCCGCCATTTCGATCTTGCCGTTACAGCTGTTTTCTGAGTTGATTATTGAATTTGAGACTTTTTTCTTGTGATTTTAGCTAATTTTCATATCATATTCAACCATTTATTTGTTTAAAGCAAACGTTTGCAAAAACTCTATATTAAGTATTGATATTTTCTCACGACAAACCATGATAACTGACTCATTTTAAGCTCTGGCTAAAGTGAATGGTTTCACTCATTTTTGAGTTATCTTGCTATTATTTTACTATTCAAATTTTCGGTTTTTATTCGTAGAATGATGATGTCCGGGAAATGCCATTTTATTTACCCATTGTGTGCCACAAGTTGCAAGGTGCGTGGTGGGTGGACCGAAGTATAGAAAATCGCGGACATAATTCCAGGCGCCAAACTCAAGATTATGCTCAGTATAGTAAGATGGTTGAAAAATTAGTTTGATTTTGAATTTTACTGCTGAGACTGAGTCAGATTATATGGTTGCAGCGAGAAAATATGTACACCAAAACACTTCTAAAGCAGGAAAAAACAGAAATTTATTCTTATTGTGTCTGGAAAATCTATTTTACGGTCCAATGTTTGTTCGTTACACCCCGCCTCACTTTGATGGGGTCGAAAAAAATATTGCTTTGAACTCGGAAAATTTCAGCTTTTTGCTCGGGGTACTTCCATCACTTTAACCGTACAATCTCTGATTTATTTCAAAAGCGAACTTTATTATCAGTGCCGGGTGAAGATTTCACCCGAATCAATGGTTGTGCATTTTATTAACTCACCCGAAATGTTGGTTCGGCAACGATAAATGACACCGATGCTGTACCCAAACCTCAGACTTTGTACTCGTTCCATGAGGTGAGGACTAAAAGAGTAAATCAACGGGGAGGGACAAAAATAAACAACGCTCCTGATTGGCTAGAAAAGGGTTTTGTTGGTTTTGGTGTTCGGTGCCGTAAGTCGAATCCCAACGTTTCGTGATCATCTACCACGTTTTAAATTTTTCGAAGGACAATGCATGTACGAATAATCGTGAATATTTTATCCTTTGTTCTTCATGAGTCATATATAGAAGTCATTTTGAAACGTTGGATTCGACTTACCTTCACGCCTATACTCCAGTTGGCCAACGAGATGTGGGGGCTGAACTCACTTGATAGCCGCTCCCTATTGGCGATAGTATATGTAACCAGACCTAATGTGCTACGCTTATAATAGTATTTTAACTGTTTCATAAAATCAGTAGCGGCTCGTCAGATGTAGTTAGTGTAGTGGCACTACACCTACTTTTTCAAGGTTTTTTTTCTTTTTCTTTTCAAATTTTCAAAGATAGTGGTCGCTCTTCATTAAAAATGATTGGGATTTCGGAGAACTTATTGAACTTATTAAAACTCTTGTAAAAACAAAGTTTCTTACAGTTTTCATGTTTTTCAATTTTTCATTTTGATATTTAAATAAATGTTGGTCTTTAAGGCTTAAAAAAAGATGTTTTTATCGCAGGTTTTGCTCGGAAATTTACTTATATTTTTAATTTTTTTCCTTTTTTTAAGTTATTAGGGGGGGGGTTGATATTACTTTATCGTCGCAGGAGAACTTTCGTGTCACGAAAGTTAAAACTAGCTTAAAATTAAATCTGAGGCAGGTCAAATTTTCGAAAATTTTCCATGGGAGGACCCCCACAACTAGTCCTAATTTTCCAGTCACGAGCCGCCACTGCATAAAATCCTCGGAGTTCCCGTGTCTTCGATTTCCCTTCCTACAAGAACCTTCGTCCAGAAGATTCCACGATCCGACCCAAGGTGCGTCCCAACCACAGATTGGACACCCTCCGCAGCAATATTTCGCGTCGATTTCATATAATGTTCATTTTCGACTTCCTCCCCCCCCACCCCCTTGCCTTCTCCTCTCCCTTCCCCTCCCCCCTCTCTCCGCGTCTCCCCTCCTCAAAATTTTCTCATCAGCGGGCAATTCTATGTAAAGCAACCCGAACTGTTAACAGACTATATAACTCATTCATCAAAATTCTTGACGATTACCAACCCGCGAGTAATTTGCATGATAGCACCTGCGCTGCGCGCCCTCGTAAATGGACTGTTTCCTTTAAGAGCGAGTGCGAGCGCGGTTATTCAAATGGACCGATAAATTAGATGGAGATTCAGCGCTAACAGGATATTTGAATTCACTGAATGAATGGCGGTTCAACGAGCCGGATGCTGGCGGTTTTTCTGGCGGGAGATTTGAATGGACGAATCGGATGCTGTAGGTCAAAAAACTGGTTTGAATTGAAAAAAAAAATAAGAAAAAACAAAAAAACAAAAAAACAGGTGTTGGTTCAGTTGTTTAGTGACGTTACCGCTAAAACTGAGTTTCTTGAGGCGATTGCCGGAGAAAGAACTCATACAATATGTGCACACAGGAAAAAAGAAAAAAAAAAAAAAAAAAAAAAAAAAAAAAAAAAAAAAAAAAAAAACCACGGTAAAAAATACCGTAATTCGGTTTCAATTACCAGAAAGCATGGTCGGTATGGAACAGCGTAAACAGCGGTTTGTTTTACCGTGCTCCTCTGGTAGCCTGTTACCTGGCTCACGCAGGTAATAGGCAACACGGTAGCAGGGTTTCCTCTTCCGTGCGCTCTGGTGAGGGTTACCTCTGGGCCTGATTACAATTACCGTGCTCCACGGAGGACGCTAGTCTCCACTCCCGGTAAAAAATGTTCATGCCCCAAGAAATCCCTGCAGATGTGCTATTCCCAGAAATTAACGTTGCAGTGGGTCTTTTGCAACATCTTGCTAATTCCCCACTAAAAATGTTCCAAGTGCTCTGTTCCGATTTTCCGTGTGGACATAGATATCACTGTGTTTTTCATGTAAATTTATAGATATCACTGTGTTTTTCATGTAAATTTACACGGAAATCAATGACATTTACAAGGAAGATTGGAACAGAGTTCATGAAACATTTTTACTAAGGTGCACCAAATAGAGCATAAATCCCCATTGATTTTGGCCCGCTTACCAACAAACATGCAAAAATTAACCTTCAAAATCTACTCACAAAGATACTTCCAAACTAGAGTTTGATTCCGTAGTTTCTTTAATGTTTTTAAGAGTCATGATTAAAAATTACAGATTTTTCGCAAAAATTCCAGAAGCTTCCGGGTTGACAGAAAGCCGTGCCTCTACAGTATCATATTACCATCAATTCTTTTTCTCTCAGTAAAACATTATCAATGAATGCTCAAATTTGCTGGAGCAAACGTTTGCGACTGCTCCATCACAAAACAGGGAGAGAAAAAAATAGGAAACATGGATTGTTTGATGGGAAATGTTTTAACAGCCGGAGAGGTGATAAATTATTTTAATTGCCTTTGAACGTCGATAAATAACAGGAAGGCTCATTGCACGATTTTGCCGAGCATCAAGAGGGAGAGAGAAATGGATGGCGATGAACGTCTTCGAATCAGAGCGAAAAATTGGGACAGCCGGAAATGAAACCCGTAGAAACATTGGTACCGTTCTAGAATTCATCCCTTCATTGTCTCGATGCAGAAAAGATTATGGATAGCAGCACTTTCCAATATACATAGATATACTACATCACAGGACAATGTAATCTTTTTTGTACGGATGCAGTAAATGGTTGAATTCTAGAACGCTACCTTCGGGTGTGCTCTTCCGGAGGGATCCTAACTTCGCTACAAGGATACTTTTTTTCTGATTAGCAGGCCAGGTGTTTCGTGCGCCCTTTCAAGCTTCACAAAGCAGTTTCAATCATTATTTGTATGGTTGTGGACCGTGAGTTCGTAAGAGTGGCGTAGCGTGCAATGTGGCAATGTCGCAGTTCGTCCATTTAAACCCACGAAAAAGATCGAAATTTTGGGTATTCGGTGAACACCTTTGCATTCGACCTTTTACACGGATTTAAATGGATACAGTGCAACGGTGCCAAATCGGGCGCTACGCTACTGGTCCGTAAACTATGACCTGTGAGAAGAGATGAGGCAGTAGAGGGTCTTAGACTGAGTCCCTATAAGCACAGAATAATACAATCAGAACGGAAACTCTGCCGGATTTTGAAGCAAATTCATTTCGCGTCCGCCATGTTGGGATATAGGATGTTTACATCTGGATTCGCGCGTGAAAAAAAAGTATAGGACATGATCCGCAAAATTTTCATTCCGAAATGCCATTAGGATAAAAGTGAGGGCGGAAACTTAGGATTTCTTTCCAGAATTTACAGAAATAAATGAGTTTCAACACAAATCACACACGTCCGCCATGTTGGGATATAGGGCCACAGCGTTGCCTATTGGTGCCATTAAATTCCAAACTTGCTTCCATTGGCTCTTATGGGAGTTTCCGTTCTGATTGTATTATTCTGTGCTATAAGTAGAGCAATGGCGAAGCGTGCCATCTGGCGACGTTGCATTTTCTCCATTTGAACCCGTTGAAAAGGTCGAATTCGACGGTCATCGCCGATCCCAAGATAGTTCGATATTTTTCGTGGGTTTCAATGAGCCAAATGCAATGGTTGCTAGATTCCACGCTTCGCCATTGACGTAAAGCAGTTACGCAAGTATAATTTCGTGGGCGCCGCTATGGGATGCGATTTCGAACATTTGGTTACACATGCTGAAGGCCGTCGGCGTTGGTACAAAGTAAAGATTACATTGCAACTGAGTTTCTAACTATAGAATATTTTATTGCCTTCACTGATCAACATTTATTTACGCTTTTACAGAATTGTGTGCATTATGGACGTTCTTGAGCCGCATCAAGATTAAAATTATCAGCTTCATTGGCAAATACTACTTTTATTCGTAAAACACCGATTAACCTCCGATGAAAATGTAAAAAAATGTGAAAATCGCAGCCAATGGCGTCGTCTAAGGTAGGTGACCCAAAGGTGGCCCGGCTCTTAAGGTGGCCCACCCCAGCCTATTTCAGTTAATTACACGAATTAACAATAGATACGGCGTTAATGCTGAGTAGCAGGATGCTATCGCTTCTATCACTCCAAAAATCAAGAGCATCGGGCGATTCAGTCGGCGCGGAACAGTGTAACGTCCATTTTTGCAGGTCTCCAGCTAATTTTCACGGGAGTAAACAATCGTAAAAGCTAAGCCCTTAAATTGATTCCACCTTTAACTTTCAATTCATCATAATCATTATAATTGCTTGTGTAACTAGGGTCTAGATTCCGTTTTTGAACGATAGAATAGCATTTGAATACTTATTGGTGTCCACCTTTAGGTTCATCAAAAATATTAGGGGCGGCCACCTTAGGTGCATGTTTTGCGCGATGTCAAAACCCTAATTTTTTTCAAATGCAAAAAAAAACCTCAAAAACAAGCAAATTTTAAAAAAATGAAATTAACAAATGATAGCCAACTGTCTGAATAGTAAATTGACGTATTTAGTTTTTTTTTATCTCTCATACGTACAAATTGGCCCCAAGCATAGGTATGGCCACCTTTGGGTCACTTACCTTATAGAACGTAACACTGGCGCAACCAGGATATCTCCCATCTCTCTCATTTCCCATTTGAATGTATAAGTAGGAAAATGACAGAAGGAGGGGGTTTTATCCCGTTGTCCATCCTTGTCTAACCTTGTCTAACATACATTTTTTAATGGAGAAAAGAGAGAGATGAAGAAACTCTCGGTGCGCTACTGGAACGTAAAACTTGTTGACTAATCAGAAGTTGACAATGACTACCCTCTTGATGCTTCAACTCTCTACATGTAGACGTACTGCAGAGTCTTAGTGACGCGGCACTGACATAGCGTTGGCAACGTTGCAATCCTTCCGTGTAAACTCACGAAACAAATTTACTTTTTAGGAGTTTGATGTGTACCTATACCTGTAAATTTGACCATCTGCATGTGTCTAAATGAAAATTCTGAAAACTTGCCAAACTACACGATTCGCCATTAGAATCAAATGAAAAATAAACGGATATAAAAATGTGCACTCTGGCAACTCTGAAGGAACGTTCATAAATATAGCCTCAAAACTCTAAACGTATATATATCCAACAAAATTGGATGAATCCACGCTATCACACTCTGCTGGTTATCTTGACGTTGACGAGGTGAACATGATCCACATTGCACACGACGATTTTAGCTGCCCGTCTGAAACCAAGTCCGCCTTCAATTCGGAAGGTATGCAAAAACCACATCGTAGAGTAGGAATAGTTACATCAAAAGTCCGTCTTCCAGGTCTGCCGTTTTGCCTATAATCAATGGCATTTTTCAATCCACCGATGATTCCACCGATTGAGAAAAGATTACACAGTTCAGTTCAATGTACGGCTGTAATGCACTAAAATGTTCACACCTATGATCTTTTCTCAACCGGTGGAGTCGTCGATGACTTTAAAAAAAACTTGCGGGTATTTTGATTAATTAACGGAGTTTTCACCAATTGAGAAAAGATTACCGATTAGAGTATTTACGTGCATTTCAGTCATACATTGAATTGAACTGTGATCTTTTCTCAACCGGTGGAATCGTCGGTGGATTGAAAAATGTCATTAATTATACGCAAAACGGCAGCCCTGCCATCTTGTGCGGTTTGCAGGTGGATGTCACGCTCTGATGGTTTGATAAAAATATTTTCTATGGATTATACAGTTTGAGAGTAAATAGAGCATGTTGTTATAAAAAACTTTTACAGTGAGTAATATTATAAGGTTGTCAGTTCATGATCAAATACTGCATCAAAATATCGACGTGAAATTTCCCGAAAAGTCAAAATCAATTGGACTGCCAGAATTGTTGCTTACGTTATAAAGTTGTAGCTATTCTAATAGAATGTTTTGCTGTCTTAGTAATATTTCGGGCTAAATTAGTATTTTATCTCTTAATTGCAATTGTTCCCGGTTTCTAGCAGTCTTATATCGAATTGCAAGTTGAGACTTGCATTTATTTGTGCTAACTGCAGAAAGTCAGAAACTTCCACTAAAAAATATTCAGAGGCTCACTTAGTGATTGTACACCTCTTTATCCTTAAATTCTCTTTACTCCACTAGAGTATGCATGCGATAGACAAGGATAAATAAAGGAATAAAAACCAGCCTTCTTTCGTCCTTTTTCGGATCGCTCATCAAAGGGAAAATGAGAGAGAGGTATAGCAGATCCTGCACAGAGTTTCAGTACTGCTAATGAATGGGCAAATTGCATCGCAGAAGCGTTTGTTTTGAAACAGTAGAGGAAGTCTCTAATAGATAACTGATGCATCGTTTTTCTACAACGGTCTTTTGATGGAAACCAAAGCTGTAGCCAGGAATCCGTCTTTCTCTCTTTTTGTCCATTTGATTGCATGAGTTAGAAAAAGACAGAGACATGGGCTGAAGTCACGTGACAGCCCCTATATCCATCCTTTTCTAATACATGCATTCAAATGGGGAAAAGAGAGAGAAGGACAAATTCCCGGATACGGCTGAGATGGGGACCGATGGGAGACTGGGTCGGGTGAATGCTACTTAAAGCCTTTCTCGACCCGACTCTTCAATTACTATGCAATGGGGAAAACAGAGAAGAAAAAAAAGAGGAAAAAAAAGGGAAAAAGAAGAAAAACACGCTGATTCTAGTTTATTATTCACTACAGCAACATACTGTTTTAGAGCCTTTTTGAGGGGGAAAAAATCGTTTATAGTTCGGCACATGCCGAGCACTTTTTAATTTCTTCAATCGCCTCGAACCCATAGTCAGTGCATAGTCAGTGAAGTGTATCATTTGGAGAAAAAAAAAGTATAAATGTGTTTCACAAACCGGAAAAAAGGTGAAAAGTTTTTAATTAAACGTTACCAAACTTTCCTTCAACTTTAATTCAGTCTTCCCATCGTTCCTGGACACAGATTGGTATACACTGTATAAAGGCTGAAAGTTTAATTATACCACCATTGCTGAGAAAGAAGCAGCGGGCAGTGAACCATAATATCGATTATCGTTCGAAGACTTATTTGGACACGTGCAAAAGTATCGTTCTTTTGAGGCTCAAATGACATCTCCTCAAAAATCGATTCTTTTCTGCGGGTTTATATATGAAAGAGAAATCGATATGTCGGAATTCACGACTTACCTACTAGCCGTCACTGCACCGCACTGAGAGCAAGCAGAGCAAAATAGAAATGAAAGTGGCGGCTTGTGCCATTTGACAATCATACAATTTATCCATTTAAACTGAAGTAAAACAATCGATTCTCTTCGAGATTATCATCCTTCTTGTCAATTTTTTACAGTCATTTAAATGGGGGGACATCGTTGCCAAATTGCACACAAGTCTCAACTGCAAAACGGTCCGGTGGTGCCTGTTTGAAGCTTCTTTTCTGGTAGCACCATTTTCTCAATCAGGCTGTTTTTATGCAAAGCTGACTTTGGTGTTGTAATTTGCTGTTGCAACAGAAAAAAAACAGAAAAAACACTTTTGTAGCGCTGACAAAACGTTTGGAAGAAAAATGACCCAGTAAAAGACTTTAGTTGAACCAACCAAATCCTTGATTCACCCAGCGCAATATTTTTTGTTAGGGTTAACAAAACCTTTGGTTTGCTCTACCAACTAAAGTCTTTTGCAGGTTCATTTTCAACCAAAGGTTCTGTCAGCACTACTAAAGCGGTTTTTCTGTTTTTTCTGTGTGGTTTTTCTTAACTACTACCAGTGCTACCGCTCGCGTATATTTAATGACATTTTTTCAATGCACCGATGATTCCACCGGTTGAGAAAAGATTACATAGTTCAGTTCAGTTCATGACTGTAATGCAACAAAAATACTCTGATCTGTAATCTTTTCTCAATCGGTGCAATCGCCGTTAAATTATTAAAATGTCCGCAAGCAGTTTTTCAAAGTCATCGACGACTCCACCTGTTGAGAAAATATTATAAAGATGCAAGTATTTTTGTGCATTACAGTCTTACTTTGAACTAAACTGTTTGATATTTACTCAACCGGAGTAATCATTAGTGAGTTGAAAAATGTCCTTAACCCTTCAACGACCAGGTTAGTTCAAAATAACGTCCCTGATCCGTTTATTAAGAGAAGGTAGTTAACTATTCGTACTCGGGGGAGCTGGATTTGCCTATACTAAGAATTGAAGGCGCTAGATGACATTTTATTTTGTAGGTGTTTTCATCGATAATTACTTTTATCCGGAATGAAGACCCGAACAATATGAAATAAATTTGAGAAGAAAAACAAGAATACTCAGGCTTGGTCCATAAGGGATAAATATACACGGAACGGCAGTTTTGAGTCGACTACCGATTTATATAAACGTTCCGAATCCATCCAGATTGGCAACGCTGATATTAATGAGCTGAGATCGGTAGCCGCAGGAAATCCTCGGAAATAAAACAGAACGGATATTCTTCGCTGCGCCGGTACAATAACACCCTACGGACACTACGGACAGCCCCCGACCGTAAGTACTACGTATGAATACGAGCATATTTCACTTTTGTGTTCGCTGGTAATATGTCAGGGTTATAATCTCCGAATCTCCAAGGAGTTTTCAAGCATAATACAGCGATGACCACGATTGCTATATCATGCGTGATGGGTTAAGATTTATCGTCACTCAGGGATACGTGTGCACACTGCTCTGTGTGCATGCGGACCCCGCGCACAGCGTATGTGCTTCCGTATACATACATATACACGACCACTCGACTACTCGGCTTTCGGCTCTCTTCCTCAGAGCATACATTTATACCTACCCCAGGACTAGGACTATCTCTCTGTCTAAGCACGAGGCAGTAAGGCTTTCTTCGGTACGCTAAGAGCTGACCGAGTGACCACGAAAGGAAGGAAGGGATGTATTATGGTTTTATGATGGGGAAAGGGGGGAGCGAGAATTCTGACCCCTTTGACTTCGAGCAGAGGCAGAGGATTTATTCATCGTTCCCTGAAGAAGCGGATCAAGAAATTAGTCTATCTCTCTCCCTCCCACCCTCTCTCTCTCTCTCTCTCTCTCTCTCTCTCTCTCTCTCTCTCTCTCTCTCTCTCTCTCTCTCTCTCTCTCTCTCTCTCTCTGACTTTCTGCATCTCTTTGTCTTTCTTATCTCCATCTCTATCTCTATCTCTATCTCTATCATCTATCTCTGCGTGTCTTTCGACTATTTTTCTACCCTTTTCTAACAAGAGCGTTAAAATGGGCTGAGAGAAAGAGAGGAGGTCCAATTCTTTGGTCCACCTCTGGGTCGTTACTCAAATAGCTCCTCATACGAAAGTGGTCACATAATCAGGACATCCGGAGAGTTGGACTAGTACTGTACAATTACGAGGAATTGTTTAAGAAACTATTTACCGGGGGCTAACATATAACCATATAGTCAAGGCACTTGACTACCACCGAGGCAGCCCAGGTTCAATCCTCACCAACACCAGGTAAAATTTGTAACCGTTACTTCTCTATGTATGTATGTATGTATATCTGTCACTGTGTAATTTCTATGCCAACTAATTAATCGTAAAATACAATGGGTCCAATATCTGTTCCATGATTTCACAGTATATCATGTAGTAAACAGCTGCAATTAGCAAGGAGTGAGTTACTGAAATTCACAACCAGAGCGCGCTATGCCGCATATCTTTTTCTTTAAATATTGGGAAGTCATTGGAAAAAAGTGAACATTCGCTTATTGAGACAATATTCGTTAAAGCTTCAATAAATGTTTGGCCGCTAAGCTCCTCTCAACCTTCAATCACACTCTTCTCCAAATCTTCTACTTTTAAGCTTTTCTCAACCTTTTTCTTTAAATATTGGGAAGTCTTTGAAAAAAAGTGAACGTTCGCATATTGAGGCAATGTTTATACAAATACGTACAATATTTATACAATCTTCTGTTCAAATATTATTTCAATAGAAATCAAATATTATACCAATGAAAAATTTCCGATGGCAGACCCCTAGTTCCCAGGTCTTTGTTTATGATGCCTCACCAATGCTGAGGTTTACGAGCTGCTACTGCCATGAACCGATAAAATTTGACAACACTGCGTGCAATAATAGGTAACTGCTCTTTCCGGATATCAAGCGCAGGATACCTAACGGACGAGAGAAATTTCGCTGTCGTCTCCGGTCCCAAAAAATTCCAAAATTAAATCATATCGCGGATCGAATTGCACGCTTCAATCGCTGCGGAGAAATTCCAATTATAATCGGAGATACTCGCTGAATGGAGGTTTTTCGCTCTTCTGAGGATGAGGAATTTGAATTATTGCACGATAAATGCATTATTTCCTGCCACCCTCAATATGCCCTTTCATAGTCCAATTGTTTAATGCAGCTATAGCCGTACCCTTCACATCCGCTTTTTTACCTTTTCAGCATCTTATTAAATATTTATTAGCAGACCCTCTTTGGAATATTAATCGTCCGCCACCGTTGCCACCATTGATGAAATATGAAATGCGAAAATCCAACTCTTCTCTACAAGTAGGTGAAAAACAAGGAAGGGAGTGTAGTTTTTTCTGTGCCATTTTCCTTCAATGCCTCCTACAGGTTTGGTATAACCCTTTCAATTCCACGCCGGAGAATATTCGTTTCTAGGACTTCCTGACACAATTTCAGTTTTTTATTCACGGTAATGGGTCTCTTGCAAACTTTTGCAACTGGGATTGAAGTGTTGATTCTCGCATAAAAACCTGTAAAAATGACGATGAGTACACTAAAAAATTACGAAATTCACTCTCAAAATTGGGGTTTATGGCGGAGAGACGTATACGTGTCATAGGTATAGATATCATATGGGAGATTCCTATCTAATGTGAAACATTTCTGCGTGTTTCCGCAGAGAAAAAGACAAATTAGACAGGAATCTTCCATGATCCTGCGTTGAACCGCCATTACGATCTTGCCGTTATAGCTGTTTCGTGAGTTTTTTACTGCACTTAAGATTTTTTGTGTGTGAATTTCCTGATTTTCGCTGTAGTATACACATCAGATTTAACTATTTATTTGCTAACAGCAAACGTTTGCAAGGGCCCCATATTGAAGAGCTCAAGTTCATATAAGAATCTTCGTTTTCATCGTCAGCTCGACTGTCCAGTGTCCATAGTTTTGTAAATAATGAATAACCAGTGATTACTGCTCAGAACTCCCTCCATACTGTTACTTGTCCGGTACTCTCCGCGCTGTTGCCAAACATACATTGAACGGAAATGCTAATAATCGCAGAAAACTGGTTGGAAATGATATACGCAGCCTTATGTACACGGACTCTTGTTTGGATGGCAATTAAATGTAATTTCACAGGTGGCTTGTGTAAAAGCATCCCTGATTCACCATAAAATCACCCAAAGAGTAAACAAGAGTCGCAATTGCATTGAGAGCCAGCGTGGTCAATGCTGATAAGAGTCGGCTTCTGATTGGCTGGAAATGGAGGAAAATCATTGTAATGCCAAACTTTTTTTGGCCTTATGGAAATTAACACGGGATTTGCGTTCCGGGACGTTTATCTCAAAACCTGTGCTAAATTGTCTCTAAACAATTAATACTAGTCGATTTAGCAGAATTTTCCGAACAAATTGATAGGTCACAAGTACCAGTATATTGCAAATTCGAGAAGACTGTCTCAGTTGAAAAGTACACATAATCGTGAGTTACTCAAACACACGCCAAGCATGTAAACACACTAAGTATTGTGCGTACTTTTCAACTGAGACAGTCTTTTCCAATTTTCAATAAAGTGGCACTTATGACCTATCAATTTGTTGAGAAAATGCTGCTAAATCGACTTGTAATATTGTTTAGAGGTAATTTTTCACAGGTTTTGAGATAAACGTCTCGGAACGAAAACCCCGTGTTGATTTCCATAAGGCCTAAAACAGTTTGGCACCACGATTACAGCCAATCAAAAGCTAGCCCGCGTTTCCGATCTCTTATCTGCGATGACCACGCAGGCCTTCCATTCAATTGCGACTCTTGTTTACTCTTTGAAATCACCCTTTGAAAAAGCGACGATTACGATTACTTGGTAATCGTGTAATCGATTACCGCCGCCTATTTGCCCAACTCTGTTTGATAACACGGGTTCCCGGGCGACAAAATCCGACATATGAAAAGCAAGCACCAAATTCTGTTTTTAAAGAGCCATGCAACTGACTCATTGCCACTTAAAGGGGAGTCTCGGCTGTTCTCGGAACTGTGGGACTCGTGCCAAAGCGCTATGGATCGAAGGACGCAAAAAAAAAAAACTGCATGGTAGAGTATAGCGTCACGGCTGGTGGATTCTCACGTGCAGTGTGTCTACTTTCCGGTTGCTTATGTCTCTCGCGGAAAATAGCGCGGCGCACAGGGCCGTCCGAGTCGGTCAAAAATATACTATGGGCAGTACTCTTAGTAGTTAAAAAATGAAAAGTCCAGGGGAAGAACGATGAATGTCCCAAAAACCCTTATTTGTTTTTAAGCTGAATGAAATGGGGGAAATGGCGAGTGAAGGTTATTCTTTCTCATAAGAATCATTGTATTTCCATCCACCAAAATTGATTGCCTAACGGTTCAGTAGATCTCTATCTAAGGTGTAGGTACTTTTGTCTCCCGTTAGACGACCATGAAAGATTCAATTTTGATTTTCGTGACATTATAATCATTTCCCCTTGAACTACTCAAATGTTTTTCTCAACTTATAAGAAGTATCAGGAGCGCATCGAGGGTTGGGAAGGGGTGTCATTCCGCAACTATTCTTGATGTTTAAGACTTAAAAAGTCCATCAGAAGTTGAAGAACATCGTTTACGAGACATCTAGCTAACTATAGCATAATTATCCATTAAGGAGCGTCGAGTGCAACCTGACAACGCTTCATTTCGCTCATAAACCTTTGTAAAATATCGATTTAAAGAGAGTGCACTTTGTACCCCAAAAGTTCGATCTTTCTCAGCACTGAAAAAAAAGTATTTACTTACTTGAAAGTATGGTCAAGACTTCGCAACATTCTTAGTTTTACCATTTAACCTCTTATAAGCCAAGCCCGAGTTTACTCGTTTTTCTCCTCTAGTCTAAGGTTTCGTTTGGGCTCCTTCAATTCATCGTATAGGCAATTCCAACTTCCCCGAGTACGAACAGTTAACTACTCTCCCTTTATTAACAGAAGAGTGGCGTTCTTTTGATCAAACCTGGTCTGTAAAGGGTTAAATTAGTTAAGTCAACCCCGGGCTACTTTAATTCAACTATTTTAAATGGTAAAACTATAAGAATATTTAAGTCTTAACCATACTTTTAAGTAAGTATATATACTTAAAGTTAGCATTTCTTTATTTTTTTCAGTGAGGGGTTTAAATGGGAGACCTTTAATGTTGCCAAATTTTACACGACTCTTCTGCTTCCGTTATAGGTACACCGTTCGAATTACCCAAATAATACAGAAATTCGGAAAGTGTCTAGTGGCGCATTCTAGCGGATTGAATAATCCCCAAATTTCGCCTTGCATCACTTTAAAAGATTTTGTCCTAAACAGAGGGTTGCTCGAGAAACGGATTTCGGCTGGCTCTGATGGCTCATAACGGATAAAGAGTATACGCATAAGCGATTGAGAGCATTGGAGTCTTGGCGCTGAGTCGATGTGTTCTGACTGCTGAGCGATAATCGATTCCGATGAAATGTGAATAATCGCTGCTTGGAAAAGGAATTCGACAGAGAGGAAAATCATTCGGAAGCGATTATGGGGAATCGAGGAGGTTATTGAGCAAGGGAGGAGACGGAAAATATGAGGAAGGACAAGTGAAGAGATGGAAGGAATTTATTCTCTACCCCGTCTTTCTTTGCCCCCCCAACGATTCTATCTTTGATTTTTCTCTTCTCGTGTGCCGCTTTCTTTTATAAAACCTCTCTCTTATGAACGTGCGTGAAACAAATCCTCTGATGTCAAGCTGAAAACTTTAAACATATATAAACGGCGATAATGTAATTGGTGAATCAAGGTATGGTCTTTAGAGACCAGAAAATAGTAGAATGTGTCGTAGGCTCGAATTTAGGTTCACCGACCAAATATTTAGATCCGTTTTGTGCATGGGACACAATCAGATTGTGTCCCATACTCAAAACTAATTCTTTGGCCGGTGAACCCAAATTCGAGCCTACGACACATTCTACTCTATTTTCTGTGATAGCGGGATGATGTATAGATACAGCCACGGGATGGAAAAGTGACAGAAACGACTCCTAAATCCTAGAGGTAGATTACCCGCAAAACTCATTGCCATGAATATGCATTATTGGTGGCCTACCTAGTAAGTACCTAAGCCAAAATCTACAGAGTCATCTGACATTCTTGAAAACAAAAAATTTCAGACAACTCCTGATGAAATTATGCGCACTATCCACAAGACCAGTGGTGGTGCTTGCGATCTGGCAACAATGCATTATTTCGTCCATTTACGAACCCATAAAGAATATCGATTTGAGAGAGCTCACAGTGCACCCTCAGTATTTCGACATTTTTCCTGACATTATATGAACTAAATACAACGTTGTTAGTTATTATACGCGCTGCCACAGTACTAAAGTCCCTTGAAGGAAACTTTTTTAGGAAGTACAAGCTCAACGAATTCTGATTGGCTGTTGATGTAACACGGGCAGCTCCATAAGAATACGCCATCTAGTGGTGACTACTAGAGGCCAGAGGAGTAGATGTGCTATCTTGCCGATGTTAATTTTTAAACTCCTCTGGAACTCCATGAAGCGTCGCGTCGCGTCGCGTCGTGTCGGGACTCCCTAACCAAATTTCCATCATGGGACTACACACTGCAAAAGAATTATTTTAATTTATAAAAATTCGCAGACGGAAAACCCTTTGTTGCCAATTCGCATGCTTAGCCACTGATTGACACCACTGCAATCCAACAACCCGGGGATGACAAAATAAGGAATTGAGGACCAAAAAAACTACGACACTGACTGACAACAAAGGAGTGAGTTAAAGTGAGAGTATTCAAATCGTCGTAGAACGGCGGGAGAGAGAGAGAGAGAGAGAGAGAGGGAGAGAGAGGAGAGAGAGTGAAAGAAAGAGAAGAGAGAGAGAGAGAGAGAGAGAGTGAAAGAAAGAGAGGCAGACGGCAGAGAAGAGCGAAAGAGAGCGAGAGAGAGAGAGAGAGAGAGAGAGAGAGAGAGAGAGAGAGAGAGAGAGAGAGAGAGAGAGAGAGAGAGAGAGAGAGAGAGAGAGAGAGAGAGAGAGAGAGAGGAGAGAGTGAAGAAAGAGAGAGAGAGAGAGAGAGGAGAGAGTGAAGAAAGAGAGAGAGAGAGAGAGAAAGAAAGAGAGAGAAGAGAGGGGAGAGAGAGAGAGAGAGAGAGAGAGAGAGAGAGAGAGAGAGAGAGAGGAGAGAGATAAGAAGAGAGAGAGGGAGAGAAGAGGAGAGAGAGAGAGAGAGAGAGAGAGAGAGAGAGAGAGAGAGAGAGAGAGAGAGAGAGAGAGAAAAGAGAGAGAGAGAGAGAGCAGAGAGAAACAGGAGAGAGAGAGAGAGAGAGAGAGAGCAGAGAGGAGACGAGAAGAGAGAGAGAGAGAAAGAGAGAGAGAAGGAGAGAGAGAGAGAGAGAGAGAGAGAGAGAGAGAGAGAGAGAGAGAGAGAGAGAGAGAGAGAGGAGAGAGAGAGAGGAGAGAGTGAGGAGAGAGAGTGAGAGAAAGAGAGGCAGACGGCAGAGAAGAGTGAGAGAAAGAGAGGCAGACGGCAGAGAAGAGCGAGAGAGAGAGAGAGAGAGTGGTGGGGGGAGAGAGAGAGGAAAGGAGATGAAGAGAGAGGGGGATACATATTGAGGGTGATAAGTGTAAGTCAAAGTATAGTGTTTGGATGAATTCAACTTGTCGCCTTCTCCCGTGAGTGCCCTGCCCCAGTGCGGTGGCTGTGCTCACTGCTCAGGGCTGGGAGATTTGGGCCGCGTGTGGACTGTTTGGGACGTGATAGGGGATAGGGATGATATAGAATCCACAGCCCGCGCGCGGTGACAATTCAATTGAATATTGTTATGCGAGACGTAGGAGTGACGTGGCGTGGTTGGTGAATGTAGGGAGACTGAGATAGGATGTGGAGCTGAGTCTTGCATTCAAACGATATCGAAAAATTGAGAAGATGGAGTGTCGAACGGCAGTGACGAAGCGTGTATAAACTGGCAACGTTGGAGTTTTTCCATTGAAATACGCGTAAAAAATACTATATAACAAGCAAGCGGCAAACATCCTAGAGTTCGACTTATTTACATTGGTTAAATGGAAGAAATGCAACGTTAAAAAAAGGCCCGCCTCGTCACTGACGTAGATTTTTGTCCATAAAAACTGGTTGGATAAAAGTATATTACCGTAGTTTTTACATTGTTAATGTTTTGGTTCCATCCTCAATGGGGCAGTTGCAAGGGTCTGAAATGTAGTATTTTTTATAAAGAAAATGATAGTACTCGATGAGCTGAGAACAATGGTGACGTTGGTTTTTTCCCAAGTGTCCTGGTTTTTGAGATACACGCGTGCAAAGTTGTAAAAAAATCGTGTGCGTAGTGACGTCACTACACGGAATTCCCATTTAAAACAATGTATTATGGGCCAAAATCTCAACTCTGGAACAATGGGACTTAATTAGAAACCAAATGCATCTTTATTCTCAGCTCATTAAGTACGTACTTTCATTTTCTTTTTAAAAAACGTAACATTTCAGACCCTTGCAACTGCCCCATTCACTGCGAATTAACTATGGATGTGTATAGCCATTCTCCCAGACTTAAATGCAGGCCAAAATAGCACGACCAACGAAATACCGTCTCACGAATTATTTTTTCAAGCCAATCTCAACTTATGCGTTATTAAACCTCTCAATAAAATATCGAGGTGGCAAACCACTTTTGCTGATAGTTGCTATCCATAAACCGCCGTTTATAGCTCTCCTCTATATGCCCTATTCCATCTCGTTGACTGAAGGCTTTGAGGTCCATTTCAGAGTGAATGTATATCACAGCAAGCACTCTTGTGACTTTTCCCCCTCTCTCTTCCGTCTCTTATCTAACAATAAGTATAATCTTCAGATCGGTTCGCGCCGCACTGCGACCTGAGATCGAGGAAAATAGGCCAAAAGTCGATGGAAAAAATTTATTTATTTATTTATTTATTTATTTATTTATTTAATTAAATTAATACAGGAGCCATCCTTAAGGGAGCTATGGTACAGGTCAAAGAGATAATAAACTATGATACAGGGAATAAAAGGATGGACAAGACTAGACTAAACTACATAGTGCTCTCAAAAAATTCAGGGAGACAATAAAAGGCTTTAGCCAAGAGAAAATTTTTAAGATTTACGAAAAAGGAATTTAAATCAGCATTTTTAAACAATATTTTTATGGATGGTGGAAGAGAATTAAATACTTTTATGGATGAGAATTCGATGTTCTGATCTGTGACACATAGTCTACTTGTCCCAGGTCCCACTTATGAGCCTATGGAGGATGCTAACTCATGAAACAGCTCTCAAAAATTCCGATGGCGTCTTTTATTTTAACAACCACTATGCCTTTTCTTTTCCGTGTATTTTTTGTCGTTTTAATCTGAAACATCCTTACGATAATTAACTAATAAATTCTTAAGCTTAGAAACAAGTCTTCCAAAGAGCAATTTACAGGAGACGCATGGGGAGTACCGCTCTGTTGAAGGGTAGGATGGGGGAATCAAAAGGGGCATCGAGCCAAAGAGTCGGTGGGTATAGAGTTCGGGGGTAAGTATAGGCGCACCTACTTAAAATCTAAGACACCCCCGATGGAGGGTGGTGCATGGGAATCGGGGGTGCGGAGGGATCGATGGAAGCGTAGAAGGGGGGTTGGGCTCATTCATTATTCAAATTCGCGCCGTTGATTATTTACCCGTCCCCCAACATCCCTAAACATCCCCCTTCCTCTGACCCCCCCCCCCAGAACACCCCTCGCCCTGGCGACCCCGAGTTCGTTCTCGCGGTCGTGTACAGGAAGTCATGAACGCGCATATCTAAAACTCGTCCTAATCTACCGCCCCCTCTAACCCTTTCGCTCCCCCTTGCCCCCTCTCAACTCTCCCCCCCGCAACCACCCCCGCAGCCAGCCTAGCCTCTGCTCCTCACTGTACTGTTTATTTCGTCCCTTCATCGACGCCTTTCAACCATTGTTTTATCATCCGTGCTCAGTGTTGCCAGATTGAGGGTATAAAGCCGTATCGTCCCCATTTAAATCAATGTAAAACGTACGGCTTTTTCATTCCAATCTGGCAACACTGTCCGTGCTCAGAGCGGCTAAGACACAATATGCCGCGGCACTGTCATGGCGCCGTGTAAAATTACCCTGATTTCACAGTTTGGATTAAATATAAACCTCTGATGCATTATGAAATCCGAAACACAAAAGCCCTCGAGTAAGTTCATTTAATTTTGAGCGACGTATAGCCTTCAATCTGAAAACGAGATTCTCGAGTTAGTCTTCAGTAGTGGAGAAGAAAAATTCAGTGCTGCCGTTCATATATAATGGCATTTTTTCAATTCACCGATGATTTCATCGGTTCAGAAGAGATTACATAGTTCAGTTCTGTTCATGCCTGTAATGCACAAAATACTCGCATTCGTAATCTTGTCACAATCGCCATTAAATTATAAAGATATCTGCAAGTGTTTTGAGTTCATCGACTCCGTCGCGGTTAGGAAAATATTACAGATGTGAGTATTTTAATGTATTGCAGTCATACGCTGAACTGAACAGTGTAATATTTTCTCAGCCGGTGGAATCAATGGCGAATTGAAAAGTACCATTGAATATAAGTATATGTCTCATTAATTATATGTACACGTAGAACGACAGCTCTGCAGGCTGATTATGAACAATCGTAGTGTAATACTATTGAGTCGATGGTCGAGTACGTGTTATTCTTATGGGTGGTGCCATTCCGATAGAAACCCTCCCATCTCTGCGGAAATTCTCCGATGTCTCCTGAGCTATCAGAAAATTTTCGCAGAGATGGGAGGATTTCTATCGGAATGAAACCCATCGGAATGATACCACACATAAGATAACCAATGAGCTATAACTTTAGAGTGGCACATCAAGGAACGTTCCGCTGGTTCATTGTTGTCACCTAAGGCGCCGCCATATTGCCGTAAAAATCGATTTTGAGGTTAAATTTTGTAGGTAGTTTCCGGTCGTTCCGTAAATAAACTCGGGCATCGCCGGAAACGACTTGGAAACGACCTACGAAACTTAACCTCAAACCTTGGAATCTGCCGTCCAAATTCCGCTTTTTCCCGGGATTCCTTCTACCCTGTGTGGCACAAGGTGGACCAATCCGCTGCCACTCTAAAGTTATAGCTCATTGAAGATAACACGTACTCGATCATTGACTCGGTGGCATCACGATACGATCGTTCATAATCAGCCCACTGGTGAAAAGTCGAAAGGAAAAACGTATTGGGTATTGTTTAAACAATGTTGGTGGGGGAGGAGGGGGGGTTGGCAAACGAACAAAACGTGATTGATGTTAATTTGAGAGGGTCAGGAATAAATGGATATTTATTCAAAGCTACAAGAAGGAGAAGTTAGTTACAATAAGTACCTATTTCTTTCCATAAAACATGCCCGCCTAGTTAGTCGCTGTGTAGTTATGGGAAGGATGAAAGTGTCTTTCATTTCATCGCAGAGTTCCTCAGAGAATTTAGCATTGCCTCATTAAGAAAACGTTTTTTTGACGCAATACGCGATGAGATCAGGCTGCTCTTCTTCCAAGAAAACTGGGCCACATTAATTAACTTCTGTAAAAGAGCTTTGTTGGTCCGCGGTCCCATCGTTGCGAACTGCGGCTCGAATTCTATTATTAATTAACTTTCACAATATTTTAATTGTAGAATTTAACTTTCAATTTATCTTGAGAAAAAATGTAAAGGGGGAATTCTGCTATTGGTTGTTTTTTTCATTATTATTATTATTATTATTATACCCGTTATTTCCTCACTTTTTTTCGTCCCCCTCCCCAAGAATCCCATTATAATTTTGATCATAAACCTCCGAAGAAAGTCTCCACTATCCCTCCGTGTCAACTCAACCGCGGTGAAGGAAATCTTCGTTTTATACAAAGGCTGTTCCGTAAATATCCGGACTGACGCTGTACCTTAAAAACGAAGCAACCTACTTAACTAAACTTGGTTTCATTCGAAAGAAGAAGTAAAAACCAATCGACCTAGTTCTAAATCAGCTTATTTGAACTAAAATTGACCAAGTTATAGCAGTTTGAACATGGGATGTAAGAAAACACCCTACCGTTTTTAGAGCAAAAATTTTTTCTCACCAAAATTTACAAACTTCAATTTTCATCGCCGATATTCTCTGAATCTTCAAACTTCTCTCGCTCTTTCTCAAAGTATCTGCCTTCAAATCTTATACACTTTCTTTTCCATGCGTTTCTTCCATTATTGAACCATAGTCTTCTTGAATTCCTCCTTGGGATGCTTTTGAATAATTTCTGAACTTCACTCTGGATTAATAATTGCTGCCCGTGTTTCAAATCGCTTGCCGCGGAGAGCTATCTTTAATTCCGGGAATAGCTAGAAATCACAGGGAGCTAAATCCGGACTATATGGTTGATGCCTGATCGTTTCAATTCAATTTTTCGCCATAAAATCATTGGTGGCATGCAAAGTGTGGGGTTTGGTGTTATCTTCGTGCATCATCCAAGTTGCTTTCAAAAACACCTGCGGGCAGGAAAAGCGCGGTGCAATGCAATTGACTTTCGACTTCGTCACACAATTCTGCATCGTTACTGCTGAAGTCGGACGACGACCAGGCAGTGTTGCCAAGTCAAGTTCGACGTTGTCGAGTTGTCTTCCAAGTTGTCCAGTCGTTTTCGTTGTAAACAAAGCCCCTGGAAAGTTTTACGGGCTAATTCTAAAAAGAAAAAAAAAGTGCTCCAAAAACGGTAGGGTGTTTTCTTACATCCCATGTTCAAGCTGCCATAACTTCGTCAATTTTGCTTCAAATAAGCTGATTTTTGTCTCAATCGATTGGTTTGTATTCCTTCTTTCAAACGATACCAAGTTTAGTTAAATAAATTGTTTAGTTTTTGAGTTACAGCGTCAGTCCGGATATTTACGAGACAATCTATGTATGAATACTTATTCTCATCAACTGTCTGATTTTATAATTAGTTTTTTAAAATGTAACCGTTATTGGTTATATTTATTGTTACTACGCGTTTATTTTTCAATGGAATGTGAAGACCAATGAACCATAGAAATGGAGTCTGCCTTCCAAAAATTACGAGATAGCTCATGAGCAAGTCATGAATGGTAAAATTTTATCAAAGCGGTTTAAAGAAGAAAAAAAAAAAAATGTTTTTAAAAACACCATAGAACTAGTGTACGCAAATAATGACCTGTAACCTTTAAAGAGACACCGACCCCTGCACCCCTGCACCCCCCACCACCCTTCCAACACAGATTTGCAATGAGCGCTCACTGAAGTATATACCAATTCTTTAGCTGCAAGTTACAATGTAGAGCAGCTAAATCATTCTATCGCTTTATGGTCTGAGCAGTGGCGTAGCGTGCAATGTGGCAACGTTGCATTTTTTTTCATTTAAACCCATATAAAAAGGTCGAATGCGAAGGTGTTCACCGAACACCCAATAGTTCGATCTTTTTCATGGGTTGAAATGGACGAAGTGCCACGTTGCCAAATTGCACGCTACGTCGCTACGCCACTGGGTCTGAGATCGAAAAAAAAGTGGCAAAAAAACAGTGAAAAGAAGTAATAAAAAATCATCGTTTTAGACATTTTAAACTTTCTTACAAAACTTTTTAGTGACATGTTTAGGTGTTAGGTTTAAATTACTGGCTAAACGTATTTTCTACGATTAAAATTGGTCTTGAAAATTGATAAATGGTCAGTCAATGAGAAATTACTCTCTGATTTTTGGCCTTTTATTGACGATCTCAACCCATATAGTACGCAATATGCTTATGCTCATGCCGCTTTAATCGCGAGAAACCTATTGAATTTTTTTCAGTATGAACACAAAACTATAAGTTTACATAAATTTGCACAAAGAAGGTGCCTGAATTCCCTATTACACCGCTAACATAGATATTTTTAAGTAATAATAGAAAGCAGGTATAATTAATTTAAAGATTCGTCACTTTTTCCAGAACTTCATAAATGTAACCCTCTCAGTACCCCGCGTTATTCGTATTCGTAATTGGAACTCTCATTGTATATATTGATCGTAAAAGCTACTCCAAATTGTTACCATTCGCAAAATAACGTTTCATCGATCGCCTTCAATTACGGGAATAGGCAAAACGAACACCGCGAAGTACGATCATTTAACTATCCACTAAAGAACAAGGTTTAGCTTTGATTTCTTTTGGTACCGTGTAAACGTCTAAATTCTTACCTAATCAGTCAGCATCTGGGTTTCCTCTCCGATGGGCCATATCGACCAGCGCGATGTCTCTTATTGTAAATTGTGTTTTTCTGTTTTTAATTTGCCTTTTCTCTGTTTCGGTTTTTATTCTCGTTTATTATACTTTTTTTTTAATTTAACTCTCATTTCGTTCCTTTTATTTCTGAGTTATTTGCCAATTTAGTTTTTAAGGTAATCCCTCAATGAGTCTGTTGCAAACTTTTGCTACAACGATTAAGAGTGTATAATCTAATGTAAAATCGCCCGAAATGTCCTTTGGTGGCATCAGAAAGTCATAAAATGCAATAATAAACTCACAAGAGGCGTTTAATGAAATCCATGATGGCGGATCAATATCGAGCGATCTGTATGCAAGCACCGTGAACATCCAAGGATGGCCAACTTTGACAACCTCACTGGAGGTAGAGGTCATGTGTTTGTTTACGTTTTGATTGGTTGTGATCGATATTGTGAGGTTGGCTATCCTTGGATGTTTGTGGTGCATGCATACAAATTGCTTGATATTTATCCGCCATTTTGGATTTCATTAAACGCCTCTTGTGAGTTTATCATTGCATTTTATGACTTTCTGATGCCACCAATGGACTTTTCAGGCGATTTTACATGAGCTTAATCTCTCTTAATCGTTGTAGCAAAAGTTTGCAACAGACCCATTATCGCATCTCGAACGTTCTCGAACATTCTTTGTAGGAAAATTATTATTCCAACACTGGGTAAGAGTCGAGCCGTTTCAATGATTCATTGATTAATTGAAGTATTCTTTACAGGAAGGGCGTACAATCGGGGGTCCGTTTTTGAGAAAAACCACATTTATTAGTGTCGGCGATTAGTTAAGAGTAGAGATAAATAATCGATTGTCACTTTTCTCCCATTTGAATCAATAAAAAATTATCGATTTACAGTGGTTTCAAATGAATCCTCAGAGGATCGATTCTTTTCCATTAGTTTTCATGAAGGAAGCATCGATTTCAAGAGCTGCCGCCGCTCATAGATTGCACGCCTATGCTAAGAAAGCCGAAAAAAATAAGTTATGAACATCGCACAATGCACACTATCGAATCGTTATTTTGCATTTGGTTAAAAAGGATGAAATGCAGCGTTTCAAGAATTCCAGATTTCAGCAGGTGGATTCACCGGGTGCATTCAATGTATTGCAGGTGAATTCACTGGGTGCATTCAATGCATTGCAGTTCGATGATTGTAAGTGAGTAGATACAAAATATATTGTGTCGTCAATAGTACCTTTGCATGTTTTATACTTTGCGGATTTAGGACGCTATAAATGCAATTGTAGACACGCGTGTATGCGGAAAGCTTCCAAATTAAAGAGAAGAGAGGGTTTTGCTATTACGGGAGGGGTGGTGGAGGAGATGGGGAGTAGGGAGAAGGGGTTTGCGATTAGGGGAGGGGGACAGCTAGGAGAGTGGCAACTGACTTCGACACCTGTGACAGCATGGAGCTGAGTGACACTCCTCGGGTATACATAGGGACGTGGAACATGGAAAGCAGATTGGCATTTAAATAGAATTCCAGGAAAAGTTCCCTCGTGGACTTTCGAATGGAAAATGTTGCCGGTTGTCAATTCGGGAAGGAAATTAGGAAAGGAAAAAAACCAAGTAGACAACTTTGGAAAAAAAAAACTAAACGCAATCAGAATTCAAAACTGGATATTTAAATGACTTTGAAGGATTCAATTGATTTATTATGACATTCAAATAGAATCTCAGGAAAATTTTCCTCGTGACCTTTCGAATTGAAAATATTGCCGGTTGTCAATTCGGAAAGAAAATTCGGAGGGGGAAAAACCTAAGAGACAACTTTGGAAAGTAGAACTAAACGCAGTCAGAATTTAAAACTGGAAATTAAAATGAATTGGAATTGATTTATTATAACTTTCAAATAGGATCTCAGAAAAATTTTCCTCGTGGACTTTCGAATGGAAAATGTTGCCGGTTGTCAATTCGGAAAGAAAAGAAGGATGGACAAAAAAATTAGTAGACAACTTTAGAAAGTAGAATTAAACGCAATCAGGAATTCAAAACTGAAAATTAAAATGAATTTGAAGGATTCATTTGTGAGCTCTTTTTATAGTCTTTGTTCATCACACGTACTGACGCTATTCAGTCTAAAGGGGTCAAGTATACCGTCGAACGTTGCCACTTTTCCCTGGCATTTTCAACGAAGTAAAAAAAACAATTAGATGACTAGATGACTTGTTAAAAATATAAACACAACCGCAAAATAGTTTTGGTCATTTAACCAAATGGAAATCTATATTAACAATCAACAGAACAGTTTTGTTCAAACTGACAAAACAGATTGTTGAATCAACTAATGTTTATGTGAAATTCCCGAGGAATAAGTTGATATAACAATTCGTGTGATTCTTTTAACAGTTCTGTTTTATTGATTCACCATTCTGTATTTTTAAATGAACGAGATTTTTTCACAGTCACCACTCTTAATCTTTGAATTGTAAAAGGAACTATATTTTTTTTTTTTTTTTTGTTTTTTAAGAGAACGACGGCCGTTAAAACGGGCCTAGCTCCAATTTAATGCTTACGAATGTCTTCTCGCATGTTACTTTTTTAAATTACATTTAAGTTAATACATTAAAAATAGTCAAAAGTATAGTTTTTCATGTTTCCGGAACCTATATACCTGTCATCACCTCACCTCGATTGATTCTGCGCCAATTGAGTAAATTCTGGCACATTCTGGCAACGGGGGAAATGGGAAGTATTCGTGCGTGAGGGAATTTTTCTATCCAACTCATTCAGCATTCAGCGCCGTGCACACAATGGTGTCTGCAACACTGCAATACACGCTCGCCCGTCCGCCCCGTGCCCCGCCTGCTCAATTCCAATGATCCTGCGACACTCCGCACTATTTTTTTTACCATTTCGCTCTCTCTCTCTCTCCGTCTCCTCTCCCCCTCCCCCTCACATTCTCTATCCATTTTGAGCTCTATAAGATCTGATTCCTCTAGATCTACCCTTAAACATTCCGCGTCAATTGGAATTCGACGCGTGGACTACATCTTGCCTAATTTTGAGAGTTTCTATATCGTGACATTTATTCCCTCCCGTTTAAATAAGAATATATTTATTGGTGGCAAAATTCCAAGCAAATGTTCAGTTGTTCCGAAATCCGGATAGACTTTAACACCGATTCCCCGCTTCTTTGTTTTTACGAAGGTGGATGCTGCAAGCTGATTATGAACAATCGTACTGGGTTTAAAAAAAAAAAGCCGGTCTAGTTTAAAAGAACTTTTTCTTAGGGATTGATACAAAAAAAAAAAAAAAAAAAAAAAAAAAAAAAAAAAAAAAACAACTAAAAAACAAAAATCTGCTCCTAAATCTGATTAAAAAAAAAAAAAAAAAAAAAATGCTAATGATATATGCTGCTATCAAGTCTCAGGTTCTGTTTCATCTTTCTTCAATACTTCTTGTGACCACAGGTGTCATTTTGGGCTTTACATTGCGTTTTACCGTCCAAACATTGAAGATCGGTCGTGTGTGTGTGTGTGGGGGGGAGGGGGTCTGCCAATATTAATCGCTGAAATACGTTTGATATCCGATGCGATCAAGTCCCAAGTGCACTCTCTTCCTACCACTTTAATCTAAGGTGCCCTTTAATAATGGGGGGAAAAAAACTTGAGCCGGCAATTTTTTTGCTTCCTTCGTCTATCCCGTTTCAATTTCACATCGTATCGTCGACCCGTGATTCATTAAATGAAAAGGTAGACAAAGCATTCACTTGAATCCACTTTTACTTAATTTGCATCGGGAAAACGCAGTTTAACATTCCTCCGTAGATCAGCGCTGGTATCAGGAAAGGAATAGGAGCAAAAAAATTGTCGGCTCAAGTTTTTTTCCCCCCATTATTAAAGGGCACCTTAGATTAAAGTGGTAGGAAGAGAGTGCACTTGGGACTTGATCGCATCGGATATCAAACGTATTTCAGCGATTAATATTGGCAGACCCCCTCCCCCCCACACACACACACACGACCGATCTTCAATGTTTGGACGGTAAAACGCAATGTAAAGCCCAAAATGACACCTGTGGTCACAAGAAGTATTGAAGAAAGATGAAACAGAACCTGAGACTTGATAGCAGCATATATCATTAGCATTTTTTTTTAGAGCATGAGTGTCATGCTCTATTGAAATCGTTTCTACAAGGTCAATAATGCTTTTCTTATAGGAAGGCATGGTTCGGGGGTCCGCTCGGGGGATCGTTTGGGTTTTCAGTATCGAGAACGGGTCCTCGAGGACCGATTGACCCATGTGATTCCGCCAACCCGGTGTCCTCCCAATTTGTCGTTTTTTCTTTGTGGGGGGAGTTTTTGGCCAAGATTGGGGTTAAGCTTTTTTGGGGAATGTAATACGTTACTAATTTGGATCAGACTTCAACGAAATCTTCTGTATGAGATATTGGGGTTTTATATCAGAGGTTTGTGTCCATGTTTCGTGTATTCTGCGATTTAAAATGCATTTAGATGATTTCAAATTTCCAATCCTGTTATTGTTGATGTTTCGGTCCGCTAAAAGAGTTCGTTTGGGGAACGCGATCGGCGTTGCGTTTTAATGTGAATCCTCAGCGACCTGTAGTAAGATTCTCATCCGCTAGATAACGTCACTTTTCCCGCGGTCCAGAAACCATTTTTTCCGCCTTTAATCGTTAATTGCGAGAGCTAGAGTTAACTTTTCGAAAATGTAAGAACGTTGCGTTCTAGATCAAACCCAAAGGGAAAAATTTTAAGACCATTCCGAGCCATGGACGAAGATATAACTAAGGACTGCCGACTCCCTATCTCCGCCCGTGTTAAAACCTGTTAGGGGGTTTTCGAGCGCGACCGCAGCGCTCCAAGCAGCAATAAGGGTCAACAAAAAGCGAACCGCTGCGCGGTGGCCGCTCCGGCTCCCTTTCTCCCATCCCTTTCCCGCAAATGTATACCGTGTAGGAAATTTTGAATCACGATTGAACGAAGGGAACAAATGATCAGCAAATTTAAAAAGGAAGCAAAATCCGCTAAAAAGCAAACGTCTGGAGTATTTCTTGAAAGATTCCTGAATTGTCGAAAATGATTAATCAAGGACTGAAATACTATACATCACAGTTAACCTCAAAACGGAATCAAACAAGAAAGAGTACATAGACATTTGTTTTATTAGTAGAGATCAGGCGACTTTTTTAATTTGCTGATGATTCTGTTACCTTGTCCAAAGTTGATTCTGAATTTCCCTTGCTTTCGATCTTCCATTGAGATACTGAGTTATCTGATCCTCTTGGGTCGCCGACAACAGTTGACAGCCATGCCATAACAGACCAACCCCAAACAACGGTTTTAGCAGTCAGTAGCACAGCATGTGAGCATGGACACATCGCCAGGATCGCTCACTTAAAAAAGTAGTTCAGCTGACCGCTGCTTGGAGCGCTGGGGTCGAGAGCAAAACAGGACTAACAACAGTCGGCAGTCCTTATTTATATCTTCGTCCATGGTTTTGCGACGACCTCCCGTCCCCTTTGCCCTCCCCCGAACTACTGCACCTAGCCTACAACAGTTGCTTGCCGCGTTGTGCAGATTGCATGAATGATGTGTGTCCATCTACTTCATCCCAATTTCACAGCCATCACGGATGCCACGCCCGCCACGGGTCTTCTACCTGGTTTTATGCGACATCGGTCATCGTGGCCCAGTTTTACATGGTAATCAGCGGCGGATTCGGGAAAGGCACCCCCCCCCCAACTCACGGTAGCCTTTCCCTTTTTTTCAACAAAAAAAATCCCATAAATTCCTCTCTGAAAATTTTGAAAATTCATAGGCGTGAAGCCCCCCCCCCCCCCTAAAAGAATTTCTGGATCCGCCATTGGTAGAATTTTTGCGGCACACTACGCCGGATTCCCGTGCGCTTTCCCACACTTACCTTTTCCCTTATCTGTAAATGGGCGCTCCCCGAGGGGCGGCGCGGCGCCCCCCCTAATTCAAAAAAATCAAAACTTTACAATAAAAAAGAATCGGAACATTCGAAGATCAAAAAAAACGAAAGGAGTAAGAGTTAACAAACTTTATTCTTATTTTACTTTACAATTTTAATGGGGGGCGTAATTTAGGGGGGGCAGGCGGGAAGTACCCCCCCCCCCCAAGCAGTGGTGCCCAACCACCCCTTGCCATAACAGCTCGCCCCCCAGTTTCAGGATTCCTCTCCCCCCCAGATCTAGACCCCCCCTGTTTTTTCCCCCCCCCCCTCCTGATTCAGACGACATCATCCTTTCCCCCCCGTCATCTCCCTCGCCGAAAGAAGTTTTAAAATCTACTAGTATGAACGTGTCTACATTGGGAACTACCGTTTGGGAACGAGAATTTGCGAACTTCCTTGAAAATTCAGAATCCTCTGGTCGATAATTACATGATTAGAGAATGTATAGGCAAGAGTTTTGGGTTTTTTTAATTTAAATAGGTTAACTCTTAGAATTCATCAGGACAATGAAAAAAAGAAGGAAAGTTGTACTTAGCTTTTTACTATTTTTATCATCTGATGCTGTCACTTTATTCAAATATCAAACACTTCAAAAATAGAATTTCTTTTGATACAACTACATGCTACAATCACTTACAATTTCTACCATTTGGAAAGGGTAATTGATTTTTTTTCTATTTTGGGCGGAAGTGGGGGGGGGGGGGGGGGTTTTCTAGACTTGCCCGTCTCTAAGTGAAGTCCCCTAGACCTTCCATTGACATTCAAAAAGTTGCCCCTCCGGGCAAATTTTTTTGCGGGTGCCCATGTCTTTGTCCCTGGTCTCTGAACCAGAAATTGAACGTTCTTCCGGTCTGTGGTTGCCTTCTTTTCTCATAAGTTTAGACACGGCCACCCTGTAAACCCCACAACAAGTTAAAAGTCCGCAATCCGCACCCTCGACCCGCAGCCACTATCAAAAATAAAATTTCCGGTTTACTTGCAGGTACTCTCCCCCTCCCCCCCAACTTAGATTAGACACAAATATAAAATTAAAAAAAAAAAAAAAAAAAAAAAAAAAAAAAAAAAATGAAAAATAGAATGTATGCCCCAGCAAAGGGGCCCCCCCCACAGTTTTCCAAGAGAGGGAGCGACCCCCTTGCTAGCGTAACTCCGAAAAAAAAATTCCAACTGGGGGCCAAGTAACTCAAGTAAGGTCTCAAAATGAAATCAGATGGATCCAAAATTTTAACGGCGAGTACCCGGGAAGCTTACTCTTTTGATCGGTCCAAACCGGATTGCGATACATCGATTTACTCTCGAGATATCGATTTTTCAAAGGCGCGCGGTATAGGGTCAGAAATCTAAGATTCTCTAAAATCCGCGAATTTCGACTCTCATGGACCTAGCATGCGCCGTGAGAAGTCATATGTGAGTTTTTTTAGTTCACATGAAGTTCATTAAGGGGCCCCGACAAAAGTCGGACCGTAAAGTCTATATCGGGGGGGGGGGGGGGGGGTGGCCCCCAAATCCAGCGTAAGTCTCACGTAAAATGTCTCACTGCGGCCGCGGGAGGTCCCCTAAATCCGTTTTTAAAAATTGGATGGATCTGAATTTTTTTCAAGAATTATCTAAAAACTGAAGCTACCGCCCAATCCAAACCGCAGTGCGCAATCCATCGATTCGTTCTCGAGATATCGATTTTTCAAAGGCGCGCGGTCTTTTCAGATCGACCTTTGAGGGGGGCTGGAGGCTGGAAAAAGGCGAATTTCGTCTCTCACGAACCAGTCGTGTGCCGTATTATATCGGTTCCGCTTTTTTTTGGGTCCCAATGATGTCCCGAGAGGGCCCAATGCAGTTTCGAGCCAAAAAAAATCATCTTAGGGGGGGAACTACTCCCCGTTTCAGCGTAACTCTGACAAGAAAAGTCTAACTGCGGCCGCGAGGGTCCTGTAAGGTCATTAAATAAAATCGGATGGATCTGAAATTTTTGAGGTTGTCAGTCACAAGCAAGCGCTTTCGATCGGTGCAAACCGAATTGCAATACATCGATTCACTATCGAGATATCGATTTTTTAAAGGCGCACGGTCTTGTCAGATCGAACATTGAAATAAGCTGTGGATACTCTGTATCCGCGAATTTTGTCTCTCATGGACCGTTTAAGCTCCCTAAAAAACGAATGAGCTTTTTTTTAAGTTTATATTTCGTTCCTTAAGGGCCTTGATGAGTGTCGGATGACATTTGATCAAAATTAACATTCATTTTTTTAAACTGAGACAAAAAAAGCTGAAACCATAAAAACGAAGAATTTCCATCGTGATGACTTTTGGGTTTAAGCGAGGAAAATTCTATAGAAGTCCCAAATAACTAGACTAGACTTTCCGGCTTGCTAGGGTTGGTATTAAGAATTTCCTTCCTGATGACTTTGGTTCAGGCGAGAGAAATCTAAAAAAATCCCAAATAACTAAACTAGACTTTGCGGCTTGCTAGGATTGGTATTGCGTCATCCGATTTTTAAAAGGGAAATATCGCTATCGAAATCGATTTTCAAAACCACAGTATTCACCCCGCCTCGTGAACAACTGTTTCAACACGCTATAAGTAAATTTTCATTCCCACTTTGACCTATCAAGTTATTTTTACAGCGATCACTGTTATACAAACACAAATGCAGCGTTGCGATTGAATTTGTCGCAGTTTTGTACTATCAATATGGAACTCCACACTTACAATGATTTACGGCCGACACTCATGCTCTCTTTGCTAACACTGTTCCAGTGTTGCAAGTTCCAACTTGTTTTTTTTTTTTTTTTAATCAGATTTAGGAGCAGATTTTTGTTTTTTAGTTGTTTTTTTTTTTTTTTTTTTTTTTTTTTTTTTTTTTTGTATCAATCCCTAAGAAAAAGTTCTTTTAAACTAGACCGGCTTTTTTTTTTTAAACCCAGAGGGTTTTGGATTTTTTTGTGACATATCAAGCTGATTTTGTAGTCAAAGGTTTTGTTTTTTTTTTTTTTTTTTTCATGGCATTCTTTGAGCAACGACAGAGTCAGAGGCGGCGCGTGCAACTTGGCATCGATGCCCCCGATTTGGGGCCAAGGCCCCCCTGGGATGGACCTTTTCGGTCCGAGACTCCTCAGGCCACTTGAAGACTTTCATCAAAATAAAAAAAAATCATATCCAACTTCTCATGGCGCATGCTAAGTCCATAGAAGTCGACATTAGCGGATTTCAGTGAAACCAGTGCTTATTCACGTTTGATCTGGCAAGACCGCGCGCCTTTGAAAAATCGATATCTCGAAGTAGAATCGCTGGATTGCACTGCGGTTTGAGGCGGTAGCTATAGCTTTTTGGTACTTACTAAAACAATTACAGATCCACCCAAGTTGATTAATAGATCCTATGGGACCTCTAACGGCCACAGTTTGGGACTGTCGATGATCGCTATTTGGCCGCCATGTTGGATTTGAAAATTATTAAAATTGGACCTCAGATTCGGTTTTCTCGACCGCGAAAACCCCTGAAAACTAATTTTCACTTAAATCCGTTGATAAACAGGATGGTTATTGAGACTGCCAATAAATCACTATTCTGCCGCCATCTTGGATTTGAAAATGAGTTAAAACAGCTCTCAGATTCGGTTTTCTCGACCGCGAAAATCCCCGGACCCAAAATTTCAGTCAAATCCGTTGATAAACAGGATGCTTATTGAGATTGCCAATAAATTGCTATTTGGCCGCCATCTTGGATTTGATAATTAGGTAAAACGGACCTCAGATTCGGTTTTCTCGACCGCGAAAACCCCCGAACTCAAAATTTCAGACAAATCCGTTGATAAACAGGATGGTTATCAAAACTGCCAATAAATCACTATTCTGCCGCCATCTTGGATTTGAAAATGAGTTAAAACAGCTCTCAGATTCGGTTTTCTCGACCGCGAAAATCCCCGGACCCAAAATTTCAGTCAAATCCGTTGATAAACAGGATGCTTATTGAGATTGCCAATAAATTGCTATTTGGCCGCCATCTTGGATTTGATAATTAGGTAAAACGGACCTCAGATTCGGTTTTCTCGACCGCGAAAACCCCCGGGACCAAAATTTCAGTCAAATCCGTTGATAAATAGGATGGTTTTTGAGATTGCCAATAAATCGCTATTTGGCCGCCATCTTGGATTTGAAAATGGTTTAAAACGGACCTCAGATTCGGTTTTCTCGACCGCGAAAACCCCCGGACCCAAAATTTCAGACAAATCCGTTGATAAACAGGATGGTTATTAAGACTGCCGTTGGTCGCTATTTGGCCGCCATCTTGGATTTGATAATTAGGTAAAACGGACCTCAGATTCGGTTTTCTCGACCGCGAAAACCCCCGTACTAAAAATTTCATTCAATTCCGTTGATAAACAGGACGGTTATTGAGACTACCAATAAATCGCTATTTGGCCGCCATCTTGGATTTAAAAATGGGTAAAAACGGACCTCAGATTCGGTTTTCTCGACCGCGAAAACCCCCGGGACCTAAATTTCAGTCAAATCCGTTGATAAATAGGATGGTTTTTGAGATTGCCAATAAATCGCTATTTGGCCGCCATCTTGGATTTGAAAATGGTTTAAAACGGACCTCAGATTCGGTTTTCTCGACCGCGAAAACCCTCGGACACAAATTTTCAGTCACATCCGTTGATAAACAGGATGGTTATTGATACTGCGAATAAATCGCTATTAGTGTTTTAGCCATTTAAGTTACTTTGGCCCGTTTGACAGTCATTAATTGTTAAAACTCGAACGAAAACCGTGGGTCAAATGTCAGAATAAAGATACTTAGCCGTTGTTGATGTTATGCAGTGTTACTGTTATGTGATTATTGTGATTTGATTTGTCCCTGGTGTCAAGCGGTGATGGTGTGGACTTGTTTCAGGTTTCGGTCTGTGGCAACACTGAAGGGTGGTCTGATTGGCCCTAGAGTCCCTTGATGGAAATATTGTATAGGGAGTACCGACACGACGCTTTATGCATTTTGACAGGAGTCGATTTAGTCGATCGCCTGAACGAATTCGAAGGTTAAGTTCGACAGTGAACCAGTGGTGGACAGGCGGATTTGCCGGCATTCCGGTCAGTTCCCGTGTGTTCCTCAACGAATCGACTCCTTCGTGTGGAGCCTTCGATGTCGTCGACTCCTGCTCGACTCCGTGAGAGCCTAAAACCAACGACCAATCACAACTCGTTGAGCTCGTGTCGGTACTCCCTATACAATATTTCCATCAAGGGACTCTAATTGGCCCATGCTTATTTTCGAGTTTATTTCCTTACAAGTGAATGAAATAAGTTAAACTCTTCGGAAGTATCATCTCCCAGTCATTCTGAATCTATCAATATATGGTTATCTAGAGTTTTGTGTAGGCGTTTACTCTGTGGAGTGACTTATTGAATAATTGGTTTTGGCGGTCGATTCAAAATTGAACCGTAAAAAAGACGGTTTTCTAAAGATTTATTTTTGCTTGAACCATGAATCAAAAATCAATTCATACCATCTGATAGATCTTTTTGGGCCCGTTCTGGCCATATAGGGGGTTATGGGGTTTTGAGCGACGGTATAAGCGGTATTTAACCGAACATGCGAGAAATCCTGCTCAGAGCCTTTTTCGCGATGTTCGTAAAAAATATAAGTGGTCCCGCTAGCCAACTGCTTCTGGGGTTTTAAACTTGACCGGGGTGGCTATCGCCACTTATAATCAAGGCTATCGAGTCAATGATCGAGTGTACGTAGTATTGTTACGGGCAGTGTCACTACGATAGGTTTCATTCCGATAGAAACCCTCCCATTTCTGCGGAAATTCTCCGATAGCTCAAGATTCATTGCGCGAATTTCCGCAGACGTGGGATGATTTCTATCGGAATGAAACCTATCGTAATGACGCCTCCGTACGAATAAAACGTAGGTACTCGATCCAGGGCTGCCGTTTTGCGTATAATCAATGCTATTTTTCAATTCACCGATGATTCCACCGGTTGAGAAAAGATTACACAGTTCAGTTCAGTGCATGACTATAATTAACTAAAATACTCGCATCTGTAATCTTTTCTCAACCGGTGGAGTCGTCGATAACGTTATAAAACTTGCGGATATTTTAATTAATCAACGGAGCTTCCACCGATTAAGGAAAGATTACAGATCAGCGTATTTTCGTGCATTACAGTCATACACTGAATTGAACTGTGTAATCTTTTCTCAATCGGTGGAATCATCGGTGAATAGAAAAGTAGCATTGATTATACGAAAAACGGCAGCCCTGACTCGATCATCGACTCGATAATAACATTACTACGATTGTTCATAATCAGCCTGCAGAATAGTTATTGAAGCTTGCTGACTGCTCTCTTTTTTAAACGTTTAAAAATGTGACCTACGCGTGAGTAATTCCTGCTGGCCGATCTTTGAAATCATCGGATACACTGAGAGCAATCACTTCTTTGAAAACAAGGAAACGCGTTTACTCGTGACAGTTTCCCTTGCGCGAAGTGAAGTTCTGATTGCATGAAAGAGAATCACTGTCATAACAAGGAATATTTTACTTGTAGCAGCAGACATTTTCCTTGGTTAAAGGAATTTCCCTTTAGTCAACATTTCACCGTGCAGTTTTTTTAACACAAACGAAATACACCTTGGATTAAAATAAGAATTCTCTCAGTGTAAGAGTCAAAGAGTTGGTAGACTGGCTGAATAGAGGGTCACCACTGGTCCCTCTAAAGAGTTTATCGGAAAAAAAATAGAGGTCTGTAAGTATAAGTATCCCTCCGCTACATCCGATAAGCTAACCTAGAAGCAGGAGATGGCTCAAAGAGTAAACAAGAGTCGCAATTGAATGGAAGGCCTGCGTGGTCAACGTAGATAAGGGATCCGAACGCGGGCTGGCCTGGGCTGGCCTCTGATTGGCTGCAACGGGTGGAGCAAAAATGACTCGGGGTATAGGGAAAATAACACGGGATTTTCGTTCCGGGGCGTTTATCTCGAAACCTAAGCAAAATAGTATCTAAACAATTTATACGAGTCGATTCAGAAGATTTTTCCAAACAATTTGATAGGTCATAAGTGCCACTTTATTGCAAATTCGAAAAGACTGTTTCAGTTTAAAAGTACGCACAATAGTGAGTTACTCAAACACTGCTCGGACTCACGCCAAGCATGTAATCACACTATTGTGCGTACTTTTAAACTGAAACAGTCTTTTCGAATTTGCAATAAAGTGGCACTTATGACCTATCAAATTGTTCGGAAAAATCTTCTGAATCGACTCGTATAAATTGTTTAGATACTATTTTGCTTAGGTTTCGAGATAAACGCCCCGGAACGAAAATCCCGTGTTATTTTCCCTATACCCCGAGTCATTTTTGCTCCACCCGTTGCAGCCAATCAGAGGCCAGCCCAGGCCAGCCCGCGTTCGGATCCCTTATCTACGTTGACCACGCAGGCCTTCCATTCAATTGCGACTCTTGTTTACTCTTTGAGATGGCTTATTGACTGTGGCGGAGGAAAACGATTGTTTACAGCGACCTCTATTTTGGTAACCATCCATTCAGCAATAGTATCCAATAGGTAACCCAATGGTAACCATCCGTTCAGCAATAGTACCCAATAGTAGTGGCAATAGTTTCGTATGGGGTATTTTCAGACCCCCCCCCCTTCCATGCATTGGTCATATATAGGGTTGCCAACCGTCCTCCTTTTTTAGGCTTGTCCTCCCTCCTTTTTAAAAAATTGAGAATGGGGCTATTGCACACTTTTGCTATAAGCGATTTAATAGTCGATTATGGCGTAAAAACCTCTAAAAATAACGATGGCACCACTAAAAACTTCCAAAATCCACTCCTAAACTCAATAAACGCAGTTATTTGCACGAGCGTAATGGTGGCCGAAGGCACTAACAATGGGAGATTCCCATCTAACAATTCTGAAACTCCATCAAGATGTGACCAATTAGAGACTACTTTCATTTGACACCGGTGTCACTTGGTGTTGCGGTACCATTCATCGGATGTGGATCATCACTCTGATGACTAATTACTCTGTGAATCATCCTTGTCAGCATAGAAAGAGTGACGAAATTAAGATAGGAATCTCCCATTGTTAGTGCCTTCGGCCACCATTACGCTCGTGCAAATAACTGCGTTTATTGAGTTTAGGAGTGGATTTTGGAAGTTTTTAGTGCCACCATCGTTATTTGTTGAGGTTTTTACGCCATAATCGACTATTAAATCGCTCATAGCAAAAGTGTGCAATAGCCCCATTGTCTTCCTTTTTGAAAGGGCTTATTGCCTTTTTTTAATTAAAGGAAAAAAAAAATTGAAAAAAAATAAATAAATAAAAATGTAAGCAAAATAGAAAACAAGTTTGAAGAGTAATACAAAGAAATTAAAAAAACTAAAAAATTAAAAATTTGAGAAAAGAAAATCGCAGAAAAAATAAAAAAGGTTAAAAATTTAAATAATTATAATAATAACAATAAAACACTTTTCAAACACGCCTTCGAAGACAAACATACATTTATCCTTCGTTGCCAGTCCTAAGCCTGGAAAAAGTGTGAAGGAAAAGTAGTTTTCATCAAACCGAAAATGTCCTCCTTTTCTAAGGAAATACGTAATATTGTCCTCCTTTTAAGACATACCCAACTTGTCCTCCTTTGTCTTCCTTTTTGAAGGCTAAATGTCCTACTTTTTGAAAAGAGGAGTTGGCAACCCTAGTCATATAGCTTTGGCGTACATTGGTTAAATATCTACTTGCATATTCTGCATAAGTACGGGGGAAAAAACAACTCACCGGTGAAGATGTGTTGTGGGTTGAATCGACCGATAGATCAGAAAATCTCGCCAGCACGTAAAAGATCATCGTTGATAAAATCAAGAGAGCGGACGCTATCGCCGGAACTTTCCTTCTGGTGAGTAGAAGCTTTGATTTGGACGAAGAATGAGGCGAGTTCTGACTCTGAGATGGTGGTGATGTCATCGAGATAAGTCGGTGAACCGACTTCAAACCGTTAAGTCGACGGTGACCCAAGCGCAGCTCATCACAAGTCTGCAAGATCCGATGCAGACGTTGAGTAGCCTCTTCGACTGAACTCGAGGATGACTTTTCATCGGAATCTGAAATGTTTCCAGGATTTGTTGCGTCATCCGCACCACTCGCCGAAGAACACGACGAAGTACTAGAAATGCTAGTTCCGACACTTTTTCGATATCTCCCACGATTGTTCCTAGCTCGTTTCATTGTTATTGTTTTTTTGTTTTTGTGTTTTTTTTTTAAATGTCAGGTTAATGATTAGTTTAAACCATTTTGAACACACGGGATGAAGCACCAAAATTATGCTACATTTCACTTTCTATGTTATTGCTAGTCCAGTCACTAATTTAGCTTGAAGCGTGTTCTCGTAACAAAAGCTCCTCTCGTATCTCACTTGATACGGTATCCATTTATAGGAAATTAAAAACAGTACGAACACACTTTTCTAGCACTTACGCTCAGTCCTTTAGCAATTCACAAGCTCAGAATTTTCATCCAAGATTAATAGCTTTGCAATATTTTTCTTCTTCTTTTGACACCACATTTCAGATAGAACGTTTCGATCGATTGTACAATGCACGTGCGCCTATTTTTCAAGATTTCTTGTCTGGGAACAAATTTCTAGTGTTAAAGCCGAAGGTACTGATAAAGACCTCATAAATGCTCAATCGCTGACTTCCTTAAATAATATGTGTTTACAGTATAAAAAAAAAAAAAAATAGAAATTTTTAAAAGTCACAATAAAGTAAACCCCGTTTAAAATTAACTAGAGGGCTTGGTTCTCGGATCACGTTGCACTTTTTCTAAAGTTAATTTTTTTTAAACCCACCTCTTTTCTACTTAAATCTTCGTCGAGTTGAGGTGATATTTTATCAAACCTTTGAACTAACTCTAATAGTTCTTAAATTAATCGATTGATGCCACTATCTACGAAGTGCATGGAAAAAAATCTCGGACTGAATAGTAATTCGAAAACACTGAAATTCAACCCCGTGGCGAGCGCACGTGAACCGAAACAAGAAAACACGTGGATTAAACACAGCACCAACACGCGCGAGGACAATAGCACGAGTAGAAATCCTGAAACTGACTAACAATGCGAGGTAAACATTTGAAGCGTGGGACGCGGAAAACAGTCTCAGACTTGGGAAAGTTTTCCCCCGCGCTTTTCCCATCAGCGAGTTTGCGCACTGCAGCCGCTAGAGTGCGCTCGTTCTTCTCACTCCGCTCCGGCTCGTCCTTGTCTTCGCAAATCCTTGATTTACTGCAAAACGCGATATGACACCATCAAGCATGGCCTTATACCAGGGCTTGCAACGTGGGTTGAATCTTGACAACGCATTATTTATTCCAGTCTCCAAATAAGCATATAGATGGTTCAATATAGTAGCACTATACTGAATTTGGCTTTAAAAAAAATAAATAAAAATAATAATAATAATAAAAATCAAGGAATACATTAAATAAAGCATGCCGGATCAAAAAGGACCGAGTCCACTTTCCAAACTTTCGAAAAAGGGCGGGAAACTGTGGTTTTGTTTCGGCAGGATGGAATTTTTTCGACGGTGGCTTTGATCAAAGCCACTGACATATAAGCAATCAGACTTGGAATTTCTGGAGCGTGAGTTCAAAATAATGACATTTTTTTAAAAATATAAAATGGATCATGGCCACTTTCGATCCTGTCTAATGGAGTTAGGTCCCAACTTTGGAGAGAGCATAAGTAATAGAAGCTCTAAGAAAGAAAGCAAAAACTTTTTCTCGAACTAAAGACCAATGACTCACAAACTTGCAAAGCCTGGCAAAGTAGCCAAAGCCAGTTGCCAAGTCAGCTAATTGAGCGAATGTTCGGCAAAACGCAATTAGTTGCAAAAAGGCTGAAGTCTTCTTATCACGTCAGTCTCCTGAGCCACGAAACCAAATAAGCAGAACATTTGTTTTGAAGTTATATTATAATAAAATACTGTGTATTATTTCAATGATTGCGGAAGCTTTAATCCTCACACACGCCGCCCGTGTTGATTAAGCCACTTTTAATCCTAATTCACGCTTTCGACTACTTAGAAGACGTAAATGCGCGTAGTCAATTTGGTTCTGCCCTACTAATTTGCACTCTTTGTTGCCAAAAATGTGAATATAGAAAATATATGCATTTATATAGGTATGTACAAACAATTCTTAATAAGCCCAACATATAAGTCACAGGCAAATCGCAATATTAGCCCTTAACCCCGGATATAGGTCTGTAAGACGCCCATGAAAATTGTCTGCTGATGTATCGGGAAAACAGGGGGGGGGGGGATGCTTGGGTATTTTTCTATCCTGATCGTCTCCCTGGTAAAAGTATTCCATGAATTTCCATGACCAAAATTCTGTGGGCATTATTTCCGTGGGCAATTATTATTTTTCCATAAAACATAGAATTTCGTGGGCAAAATATTATATTTCAATAACATTTCATGGAATTCCTTAAGATTTTCTACTTAATTTTATGGAAAAATAATAATTACCCACGGAAATGATGCCCACGGAAGTTTGGTCATGGAAATTCATGGAACACTTTTACCAGGGCTATAGTGTTGGAGAGCACGCACACCAAGTGGCAATACTGGTGCGTGCTCGGAAGCGCGAAAAAAAATCCTGTTTCGAGCGATAGGGAGTCTGAGGGACTCCTAGTCCGAGTTAACGTAAGTTTTAAACCTGGGTCAATTGGTCTAATACTGATGTTCTGATGACTCATTCTGCAGAATAATTTTCCGAACAGCTCTCGAATAGTGGAACAATAAAGCAAAACATAAAAAAATAACGTAGGGCACAACAAATCCTCTAATCAATACTGCGTGCTAAAATAGTACTGAGCTGCGAAATTAAACCACCGCAAAATTGATGCGCCGCACTATTGGCAAATTTTGACCATTTGGCGGTCATAAATCAATTTTTTCAAGCTCTGAATTTTCGTCTTCAAATCGTAAATACTCCCTCCCCCTTCACTTATGTGCAAAATCTATGGACACAGCCTTGATTTTTGACCTCTTTAAAGGCTTGGGAACCAGTTCCGAGAGTTTGAAGTCATTCTTTTGACTTTCAAAAAGTTACAGATTTATGACCGCCAAACGGCCAAAATTTGCCAATAGTGCGCCGCGCCGATAGAGACTTTTGGGGCCCTGTACTCCCTCTAGTCAACCCAAAATTCCTTTAAAATGTTCTTAAGACACAGGTTTGTAGTTTTCATACAGAACTTAGTGAAAAATTTAAGAAACAATCTGTCTTTCAGCGGAAATAATGGTGGGAGTCAGCTCACAGACCTATAGTCCGACTGAGCGTAAGTTTCTGTTTCGTCTGGGGTGAATAAGGGTTAGGCAAATCACAATCGGCTTGCGATTTGCCTAGGCAAAGAGCAAGCCGCTTATTTACTACCAGAAAAAATTTAGCTCAAGCGTAATGGTGACGTACAAAATTATTACATCGAGATTTCATTCAGCTCATTCTAAAGCTATAATAAGCAAACGATCGTACGTACTGATAACCACAGATTAAGTTTTTGTCAACTGGTTCTCTTTTCATGAACTTTTATAGCGATTGTTCAAAAACACTTCATTTGAAACACCATGTAGGTCAAGTACTAATCAAAATAAACCAAATCTGATTGAATCACCATTTTCGTCAGCTCATTAGCTTTCAAATGAGCTAAAGTGAATCTCGATACAATTATTTTGTAAGTCACCATTACATTTGATATTAAAAAAATTACAAACTAAATGGCCAAAAAACATCATAGACAAAATACAATTACATTATATTTTGTCTATTACATTTGATCTGAACTTTTTCCGATAGTAAATAAGCCGCTTGCTCTTTGCCTAGGCAAATCGCAAGCCGATTTCGATTTGCCTGCGACATCTCGTATATACAAACAATCGACTTAAAACGGGGTAAAGGCTGAAAAAACACACTAAAATGGGACGCTTCGGGGTATTACAACCCCATTTGCAACCAAAAAAATACAAAAAAGGAAAATACAGGGAACACAACCAATCGAAGATGTTCAGGCCATGACTGTGCACCATCGCAGACCTCTTGTTTATCTGAAAAAGAAAGACAAAATTTATCATTTTGGTTGCAAGAATACGCTCCCAAAAATTGGCACATTAATGGTGAATTTTGAAGCACCCTGAATAGAAAACCCACACCTATTCAGTGTTTGTACGGATATGTTTGTTGAGCAACGACCAACGTTCCTTTAAACAAGAAACAAAAAACAAACAAAAAACAAAAAAGAAATTTTGAATCAACTTCACACGGAAAAGGATGAGCTCTGATCGAGACAGAATAGCATTTTGAACTTGTCTTCGCGCCAGAGTATCATGTCAAGGAACATACTTACGGGAAACGAGACTTTGGATTTGAGAGCGACGGGGTATAGAGATATTCTCGAAAGGAAATAAAGGAAGCAGTTTTTATCTTGGCGTTATCCAATTAGTGCTGTTAATTTTATTTTGGACTCAATCCAACCTCGATCTCGCATCAGGACCTCAGCGCCGCGCCGCGCCGCCGCCAAGTGTAATCGGAAAATCTTATAAATGCCATAGACAAACAAAATAAGTAAATGTAAAGGAGCATACGCGAAATACTCTCTCTATCTCTATCTCTCTCTCTGGCTCTCTTTCCTCTCATTTGATTGCACGAGTTAGAGAAAGAAGAAGGTAGGGGCCAAGTCTCGTGATGGCTGTAATCTTTTTCTAACTTAACACTTATGTTCAAATGAGCCAAATATTGAAGATATAACTATAGGCCCACTGAAAAGCCTTATACTACTCAGAAAGTAAACAGGTGGAAAATTCTGTATTTCCGTCCCCCCCTCCAATTTGAAATTTTGTAAGCTTCTCTTATTTGTGAATGTGGAATGAGCCGGTCCGGGAAGTGGACGCCTCATATTTACAGAATGTATCAAATTAAGGGTTGACAAACTTCACGCGGTGATAGTTTATGAACACCTAAACGAACAAAAAGCTTTCATGAATCGCATGAATGTATATATGTGTATCCGAAAAGTTTCCATTGATGCAAGTCAACTTGAACAGTATTGAAACTGTTCGAATGATATTTACGAGACATTTGATTTAGATCGGGACAGTGGCGCGGCGTCGCGTGTAATTTGGCAACGATGTATTCTATCCATTTAAACTCATGTAAAAGATCGAATTCAGGGGGTGCACAGTGCACAAGGAAAATTCGATATATTTAATGAATTTATATGGAGCATTTGCATTGTTGCCAGATGGCACGCGACGCTACTGGATCGGGACGAAAGTGGCGACGCTCTCCTTGCCGCACAGTTCAGTGAGTCAACGGGAAGTGTCCGACATGGAATACATGACTTGAATTGCAAATTTTTATTCTTACTGTCAAAAAACAAACTATTTGGGGTGATTCTTGTAGGAAATTTTACAATAAAACCAACTGAATAATTTTCAAACTTCTACGTTTCTTATTAAGAATCAATCAAAATTTATTAAAGAAAAAAAAAATTGCAAAAACAATCCATTGAAAAATTACGGAGGTGTTAATGTTCCGATAACTCTAGTCTAACACTTTTTATTTCATTCATATATTTATGAGCGTAGCGGCTACACTTAGAACATTGATAAGAAACACTATATCTGTCGGATTGAAATCTGTGATATAGTTCAGCCTAGAATCACGTTACGGATAGTGGCTTTTTCGAAACAATTATTCATCACTCCCATCATTTTTCTACAGTATTTCACAGAATACATCACTGCTGTACTTGTTTGTTGCAAAAGTTTTCCTAGCTGACCTATTGCCCAACGTGACAGCTTTGCACTGAGTTGCGCATCTAAGGCGAATGGCCGGCCGACCGGCAACCCCTCCCCCCCCTAATTCTGTAACAAATGTGCAAGAAGCGCATCTCCAAAAAAAACGCATTTTATTGCTTCATCCCTTCTCTCTTTCTCTATATCTCTCTATTTCTCTCTCTGCCTCTCTCTATTTCCCTCTCTCCCATTTTCTCTCTCTCTCTCCCTTCTCTCTCCCCTCTCTCCCCCTCTCTCTCTCCCCTCTCCCCCCCTCGCTCTCTCTCCCTCAGTCCTCTCTCTCTCTCTCTCTCTCTCTCTCTCTCTCTCTCTCTCTCTCTCTCTCTCTCTCTCTCTCTCTCTCTCGCAAAGCTTCAATAAATTATCCCTTGAAAAAACCTATCTCTCCTCGTCTTCCAATTTTTAATCAATAGACTGGTCTAGTGAAAAGAAGCAATTCAAATGGACCAATCGGACGATGGCGGGAAAATAAGTATACCGTACAGTTAACCAGAAGTACAGGAAATTTTTACGGTAGCTAAAAGGTATGGTAATCTTTACCAATCAAAGACAATACATAGTATGTATAAAACTATTAGGATTTTTGACTCTTCAGGTCACAGCAGAAGTCTGACGTGGTCTATTTCAGGTGATTCCAATTTCCAGCAAAATGTTAGGGATCTTTCAAGTCGCTATCTCGAGCAATGTGGCAACAACAACAACGTACCCTCTCCATTTAAACCTACGTTAAATAATCGGTCTTCGGGGGATTCCTTAAATCCCTCAGAAATGGATACTTCTGCATTGGTTCAAAAGGAAAAAACCATGGTTGTCAAATAGCACCAGCTGCCACTATCTAGATGTCGTTAGTATGTATATCTCACCGCACTCATTAAACCAATTGCTGAAATCTGTTCCCAAAATTACGACTTTATTTTTCAGCCGATTTTGATGGTTATTCATGACTCAAAAAAATTCATCAAAATTTGAAGAGTACCGCTAATTATAGCATAGTCATCCGGTTCATCACATTCATATCACTCAAAGAGACGACATTTTGGAAAATGACAAGTGACACCATCTACCAAATTGAGAGATCCCCACTATTCCGGTGGAAATCGGAGTCACCTTAAAAGGTGAATCCAGGGTCGATTAGTTCGAATCGTATGGACACCGCGTTGCGCTTCTCAAAAAGTCAACAGTTTTTGACTAAAATTGGTGATTTTACGTAAAAAGTACAAATTTGAGGAACGTCAGCACCTCCGTGAAGAAGAACTGAAAGTTTAAATCTGAAAACACTCACAGATAAAGCTGGAAAGGCATTTGCCTCAATGAGTGCGAGTGAGGCAAAAAGAATTAGTAATTAGTATATCACTGACGGCTTCCATTTCCAACCAATTTTGCTCGTTTTGGGCACAGCAAATCCATAAAAAAATACGTGTGCCGACATTCTTGAATTTTGCATTCTTCCTTTTGTTTTTTCTGCTGTTTCCCAGCAGTGACTATAGTAGCGCAGTGAATCTGATTGAAATCTGGAAAAGTTTTGCCTGGAATCAATTTAATAATTATTACAACCGTATATTATTGGGGATCTTTGTGTGTGAAACACTATTTTGGTTCAAAACATCGTAGTATATGGCCCTCTTGCACGATGACATCATCGAAAGAGGTTGCGGGGGGGGGGGGGGGGAGGGTTACTAACGAGCAGTGACTTCCTGTAAAAGTGCCTGAATTCTCTGAATTCGGAAAAGCGATATCAGGTCACGAAAGGTTGAAGGGTGGCGGTATATGATAGATGGGAGGAGGCGGGGCGGAGGAAGTGAAAGCTGTGGGGGGGCGGTGAAGGAAGAAATGAAGGGAGGAGTGGAATAAGGGGTTAAAGGAAGTAATTAGAGAGGAAGAGCTGTGTGATTAAAGGGAGTAAGAAGGAGTCAGGAGGAGTCGGGGCTCTGTGTCGGAGGTCAGATGCGTGATTTTCACGTGCAGTGAGAAGCGTCGTTTGTCGGCCTTCGGCATCGTCGTGCATGTGTATCAGTATGCCGCATGGGCAGTCGAGCCGAGTGAGGGATTGGCAAATGGGGGGGGGGGAGGTGAAGCTGCAGGGGATCCTAAGTATAGTTGGGAAAGCCGGGGGAAGCGAGGGGGCGCACCGCCGCGAGTCACCAATGCTTTGCTGCTGATAGGAAAAGGGTGGCATGCTCCCAAGCTCCCATATTTCCTGTTTGAGCTACAAAGCGCAAACCGTTGCCTCATCGTCACTCAATATGGCAAGTATGGCAGAGTGCTGCCGCGTGTTTGCTCGTAATCAAGGGAGTTCTAGTCGTAACTCCTCGCAACAAGTTCCTAGAGATTCCATCTATTCCTAACTCGCGTCCAATAAATACTTTTTGTCAAAATAAAGAAAAATTAAAAAAAAAATACATTTATCATCCAATGTAAATTTATTCAAATGAAATCCATTATTACATTAAAACTGCCCAATAAATATATTTCGTTCAATTTTCTAATTTTCCAAATAAATGTACAAATTTATACAACTTTCCCGTTGAATTGAATAGAAGAATAGACGCAGTAAGGTGTGATGTCAAAATTCGGATTAACTTCGAGTTTCTTTCCTATGCACGCGACAAGACGCGCGTATCTTTATGTGGAAAGAGCACGTGTTCACTGCTGGTGTGATTATCAGGAGAAACAAAGCTATAAATCTCTTCAATTTAGTGGATAGTTAACTATTCCTACTTCGCTGTGTTCATATTGCCTATTCCGGTAATTGAAGGCGCTCGATGGAAAATTATTTTGCAAATGTTGAGTTTGGAGTAGTATTTACTGTCAATATGAGAGATCAAACTACGCAGGCTAGTAACTCGAGCGTAGTATATTGAAAGAGTTAAAAAATGTAACTAGTTTTCAGCTCATTTAAAGGAAAATCGGTATTTTTCACGTTTCAGAGAGGGGAAATTGTCTCATTTACTCCTCCCTTCCGCCGCCCCTACAAATGCCTCGTACCAATCAACCATTAAAAGAGAGATTCGGTCGATGGTACTTATGACTGACCCGTAGGTTCAGAATTCAGAATGAGCAGAAAACCCCGCGTTTTCTTACCTATAGTGCGCCAGTTACTCTCATCTCATCCGTCTCAGAGTGCGTGTTGATCGCTCTCAAATTTCCGCTCCAGCTCTCAAACCTTTTGAGTTTCGGTTTAACCGCCGGCCCCTCCGCCCCTCCGCTCCTCCGCCCCTCCCCCTCTCGGGCACTCCGACTCCTCCAACGCCCGCCCAAAGTTTGCAGCTCGATTAATTAATAAACTCATCCAGTTCGCTTCATCATTGATTAAAATTTACTCCTACTTTCTCGCTAACGCGTTCACAATGTGCTCATTAGACTTGGAGAATTTTTAGTTTTAAGAACTGCTTTGCTGTATAGTTCAACAACTTTAATGTCCTTTAAGGTTTGACAAACACGAAGTTGCTCATGAAATCCACGTCACCATGCAGTTGTGTTACTACCCTCTAGCAAACATGAACCTTAAGAATCCTCCAGGACTCTCAAAGATTTTTAAGGACACCCTCAAGATTCTTGGAGGCCCTCAAACAGGACGCCATGCATCAAAAAATTTTGTGGGTGTCCTCCATTGGCGGCTCGTGAAATTTGGCAACAGTGTCTTCCTCTCATTTAAACCAATGTAAAACAATCGATTCTCCAGGAAGCTGTCAGCCTCCTCAAGAATCGATTCTTTTACCTAAGTTTAAATGGAAAAATTGCATGGTTGCCAAATCACAGTAGCTTCCACTGTTGTCCTCAAAAATCATTATGACGCCCTCAAGGTTTTGAGAACCATAAAAAATGTTTGATGACGTCCTTAAAATCTTTTTGATGACATCCTCAAAATGATGGTGCAACACTCTCGAAAGCTCTTGAGGGCCATCAACAATTTTTGAATGCGTCGTCAAAACCATTTTGAGGGCGCAATTGGGCTGATATCCTCAGAAACTTGTGGGCGTTATCATCATAAATATGGGAGATCCAACAATTTTAGGATCCCGATCCTGGGTGAATGTGGGATTTTTCCCAGAAAACAAGTGAAAAATTTTAGATTTTTACTTCTTTTGCCTCTTTCAGGAAAATTATGAAAGTTTTGAAACTTCGAAAAAGTAGTCATTCGTTCCTTCCAATGGCTAGAGGTCATAGGTCGACAAAAGAAAATACAAGCCAATCGAATCGAAAAGAAAAAAGTGTAACGCGTGTTGCCTAAACGATACTTAGCTGGCGTGTAAGCATATTGACCGTCCTTTGGTCCCATTTTGTGGATGAAACATCGTCGAAAAGTTTTCTTTCCATTCCTACTTTCAGTCCGTATAGGTAAATCAACATGCATTCATTTTTACGGCAACAAGTACTATGAATTTCAAAAGAAAGGATTTTGGTAGAAATTTTCAATATTCCATTCCTCGACCAGTTTTAATTTTGTTGCTGTTTTCAGGTATTTCAGAGTCCAACAGCAGTGTCACTTTGAAAGTAAAAGATCTAAAACTCATTGAAAAATAATATGGGCAGCATTATCAAGGGCCGTTTCGACGAGAGTACTTTCTTTTGGAGGTCATAATACATCAGCTGAAATTTTTGTTGTTGCTGTTTTTTTGTTTCCAGTAAAAAAGCGAATTCAGAGAAGAGAGCTTACATTCATTATTACTCTGGCGTAAGATCATCAATATGACGTCTCCGGACGTCGAAATTATTTGATTTTCCATTAAATCTGATGTAAATAAGCAATTAATTCTATCGGTGAGGCAGTCTGCTTAGTGCTTATAGCTGAGAATCGATTTTTAACGCAGGATTAAAAGACAAAAAAGCATGATTATCAGATTCCAGGAACCGCCATTCACATACTCCGGGAATCTTTTAATACTGCAGCGAAAAAAATTGCAACAGACTCATTTGACGTAATCTCTTCCATAATGCGAGGTATACGCACTGATACAGTCTCAAATACACCCCGTCGCTCCTCCAAAAAAAAAAGCGAGTAATTAAAAAAAGAGAGAGAGAGTAAAAAAATCCGAGGGAAGCATTGAATTCAATTTTTAATCCCGCACTTTAGAATTAAGAGACAAAGAATTGGAAAGAGGGGGGAAGGAGGAGTGAGGAGTGAGGAGTGAGGAGTGAGGGGGAGGCAATAAAGGAGGAGAAGCCTGAAGAATGAAGCGTCTCAAGGAAAATTAAAACGAAGAGAGTAAAAAGCTCCAAAACGCGGGAGAGAAAGGGGAGAGGGTAGATTGGAGGGGGGGGTGGAGCATAGTAGGTCGAAGGTTGGGGGTCGGTATATATGGTGGTGTTGGTGCTGATGCTTGTAAAAGTCCCAGGACGATGATAAAAAACGTAAAAGGGTGTGAGAGAGTTTTTAATCGATATTCATAAAATGAAAATGGAAGAGCGAGAGAGAAAGAGAGAGAGAGTGTGTGGGTGTGGCCGTGTACCGTTATATATCTGGGGCCAATTCACGAGTTTTTTACCTTGGTTCTGGGGCCGCATATATATCTGGGCTCACACGCAGTGGCCCCAGATATTGACAGGCATAAATTTGGTCAGAAATGCAATCAGGAGTTCATTTTAAGGCGTTTGAGCAAAAAAAAAAAAATTTCATCTCGGCCCCAAATATATTAAAAAAACTTGTTCTGCGTTTCGTGTAAAATCGGGGTTCGAGATCTGGGGCCTCGATGAACACTCATAGTGGCAGGTGAAGGAACTAAAATACAGCGTTGCTCCTCGCAGAAATTCGTGAGCATTATACGGTGCTTGATAATTTATACCATCACCATGACTAAAGGAGCGTAGACTGCGCTGACCTTGAAACCATTTCACACCCTTTGTTGTTTGCTCTGAACCCTCTTTCTCTGTTCTTTCTCGTTTTCCTTTTTGCTTCTCTGTTACGGTCTCGTCGCCACTCTGGTCTTCTTTCCAGATTTTTAGAGTCTCTTTCAAGCCAGTGAATGATTTTTCTCTCTCGCTCCGCGTAATGTTGTCAAGCACTGACTACCAAAATTCGCGAGTTTCGTCTCTTTTGGACCAGTTATGTGCCCTTTAAAATCTGTTGAGAATTTTTCCGGGTCCTCATAATGTCCCAAAAGAGCCTTAAAAGGAACATGAATCCAAAAAAACTTGTCCAAGGGGGATCGCGCCTTCCATTCTAGATTAATTCTGACAGAAAAATGTCCAACTACGGCCGCGAGATGTCCCGTAAGGTCCTTTAATAAACTTGGATCTATCCGAAATTTTTACAGTAAATATAAAAAAGGTTTCGCATTCAAATCGTCGAAACCGTTTTGCAGTACATCGATTCTTTCTCGAGGTATCGATTTTTCAAGGGCGCAAGGTAAGGTCAGATCGGATGTTGGTGACTCCTGACTCCTGCATGCTCAAAAATCCACGAGTTTCGTCTCTCCTGGACCAGTCATGTGCCTTGTAAAATCGGTTGTTCACATTTTCGGGTCCTCATACTGTCCAAAAAGAGCCGCTAAGGAGCATGGAGCCAAAAAAAACTTGTCCAAGGGGGGGCCGCGCCTCCCATTTCATCGAAATTCTGACAGAAGGATGTCTAACTACAAGGTTTCGTGAGATCCTCCATAAAACTCGGATTCATTCGAAATATTTTTGAAGTGTATGTATCACTATATTTGTAAGCATACGCTTTTGGTTGGTCCAGACAGCTTCGTGGAAAATCGCTCCATTTTCGAGATATTGATATTTCAAAGGCACGACATAGAAGTCATGACCCAGTGGTGCGGATACAATCAACTGATGTCATTTCTATCGATTCATGATGGATCTTCTCTTTCATTTTATTATAAACGAATTTTGTACTCTCATAAAACGCGGGTGTATGACGTCGTACTTTAGGAACGTATATAAACCCATCATAAAGAAAATCTCTATTTCGGATTAAATCTGTGAATGTCTAGTATTTACAGATTTAATCCGCAATAGAGATTTTCTTTCTGATGGGTTCCTATAGAGGGTTTTAGTAATGGCGAATGGCGACTGCCGGTGATGAGCGTTCCAAACAAAGCCAGTTTGTCTCTCTCGCTCTCACGTGACCCCTATGTACTGCCATCTCACTCTAATTTCAAAAATTGTATGTAGAGACTTATTTTGTGAAATTTTATGGCAGAAATGAATTTCTCAAGGCAATTTAAGGTGATTTTGATAACAATAAGTCGTAAAACAAGGCCCTGTATACGATTTTCGAAGCTAGAAAGAGATGGATATACATGGGGGTCACGGAAGAGTGAGTGAGATAGTTTGGAACGCTACGCGAGTTTTATCACAACCGATTGCGACCGCGCGATGAGTGCATTGTTGTGGTTGTTGGCTAACCGTTGACTTCGCACTAAAATCGTCTATACGTTCCTAGTAAATATGACTACATCGCGTACACTCGCGTTTTATGAGAATACAAAATTCGTTTATAATAAAATGAAAGAGAAGGTCCATCATGAATCGATATGTATGAGATAGGCCGGTTGCTTGTATCCACCACTGAGTCATGACTTCATGAGTAATAAATCTGTGTAAGTACTTAATGAGTTTACCATTGGCATCTGAAATATAAGTTCTCTCTTTTTGAAGGTTCAGCTTTTCATATTTGCATCAGTTCTCATTTTTAATACCTACGAGTATTAAGGTTTTTTCACGCCCCGCCCCCCTCTAATTTGCCGAACAATATCTATAGAACCCCATATCCTTAGCTTATATGCAAATCCGAAAATCGTGCGATGAAGCGCATCCACTTTGTTCACCCCCATTGGTCACTGAATTGAAGCAAGCAGTGGGTTGAAAACTTTTCAAACTTCTCGATAAAGTCTTCAATTTTTCCAATATTTACCTATGTTGGACACAAGGGATGTTTAGGGGATCATAAGCGGGCTCACACTCCCTAAAATATTGCTGTCTACCCCACAAAACACAGATTGTGCTAATGCGTAGTAATTATTGTTGTGGCCAATTGCGAGTGAACATCAAGTGAAACCGGCACTAGGCAATGGCAGTGTGTGCATAGTTATTCCAAAACAAATGTAAATTTTACTTACTAACTAAGAGTTATGTCGTACCCGTGCCCCGCACGGTCCGTGCTACACGCTACACAGCTAGTACACACCTGTAATGACGATCTTGCCTGACGGTCTGTTGCTGAGGGATTATTTGGTTAAATGTGATGTGTGAATTTTGCATCCTTAAAGGAGCCTCCAAGTAAACTTTCGGTGATTGGTGCGCACCATTCTCATTCATAATTAGGTGATTTGCAAACCTTTGACGATTATCGATGGATCGGAGACTATCATTTACAGTGGCGCACGGAAGGGGGGCTAAGGGGGCTAAAGACCCCCTCCCCCATACCTCCGATTTTTAGGGGTGGAGGGGAAGAGGGAATAACTTTCAGTCAAATGCTCATCAGTTCAAGCCCTTCCCAAAAAAACATCCTGCGTACGCCACTGATCATTGATAATGACACAGTAGCATAGAATAAAGATTACTTCGTAATAGAAGCGTCACTTCCATAAGGCTCTGTATAAACTCCTTTCGTTGACCTTGAAATAAGCCAGCCACCGCGCGATTCAAAATAAGCCAGCCACCGCGCGATTCAAAATAAGCCAGCCACTTGCAATTGAAAATAAGCCAGCCAACCTAGAGTCCCTGTGAATATTTAATGAGTTATATATTTAATATATTATATTTAGTATATTTAGTATTTAATATCCTCTATATATTTAATATACAGGGACTGTAAGCCACCCAACGACCGATTTAAAATAAGCCAGCCACGGCGCGATTCAAAATAAGCCAGCCACCGCGCAATTTAAAATAAGCCAGCCACCCTAGAGTCCTTGTATAAGTGTGCATGAGTACGTAATATATTATATTTAATAATTTATTTAATTTTTAATATCCCCTGCATATTTATTAATACACAGGGACTCTAAGCCAGCCGACGACCGATCTAAAATAAGCCAGCCACCGCACGATTTCAAATAAGCCAGCCACCGCGAAATTCAAAATAAGCCAATCGCAGCGCTGATGGGTGGTGGATGATGTTGATGTTGAATGAAAAGGTTACAGAATTTGAAACATCCTTCCAAACATAATCTTTTCGAGATCGTTCAAGGTCAACGAGTTCTGATAGGAGATTCGGCGACAGTGTCGCTTCTATTACATCTTTATTCTATGACAGTAGTGGCCAAAAAATGTTGGTCCTCGTTTGCGGGAAGTAAAAGCTCTTTGACCAATCAACATCACCAAATGGACTAATTCTTGGGCGTCATTTATATGTATTTGCGGGTGACCGTAAATAAAATGGCGTCGAGGCTGCCAACAGTGAGGTGTCGTTTCCTCGCAATCCTGGCGCATCAACGAACGCCGTAAACCCGCAAAGGACCAATGTTTTTCGGCCGCAACTGGATCGAAATATAGCACGAGACGTGCTGTCCTCTGATGAAGAACGTGAAATCGAGCGCAAGTTGTGTCTTTATCAATTTACAGCGAGATTCCTATCAAATTTGAGGTTTTTTCCCGAGTGTTTCTATAGAAAGAGTGACAAATTAGATAGAAATCCCCCATGACACCTGCGTAGCTCCGCCATTTAAGAGCAAAGATGACAGGACAAAGCATAGGTATCATGGGAGATCACTATCTAATTTGACTTTCTCAATTTAAGAATTTGTCTATCGATACTAGTTCTGACCAAGGTCCATATACATAAGGTCTGGCCGGTAGCTTTCGGCTCCCCTCGTTGGTCCACAGTTTGGGAGCCACTTCTCCTTTTAAAACCATTGATCCAAGATGGTGGCGAACTCGGGAAGAATGTTAAAGTAAATGGGGGTATGGGTTCCCAAACATTGGATTTCCCGAGTTGGCGCTACCGGCCAGACCTTATGTATGGTTTTGACCTCAGAGAAGCTATCAGTAAGAATAACTTTTTTTAGTTAAATTATTATTAGGTCCAGAGTATGTCTGTTGTCCTGTAAGTTTAGTCCAATTGTGTTTTGTCCTAAAAAAAAAAAAGTTCGTTTTGTCCGATGCTCATTTTCGGTCGGTTTCGTTCGTTTACCGGTAAAATAATGAAACGAAGAAGCAGCATTATTCCAAATAGGCCCAAAAGAAAATGATTGGAATGCGTAGGAATCAGTTTCGGCGGAATTTGTCGTTATTATAACATAAGTTTCAACAGACTTTTAAGATGAACCCAAACATTTAACTAGATTGATATCCTTCAGTACTGGTGCGTGACATCTGGTAACGTTGCAATTATTCCGTTTAAACCTATGTATACTATCGATTCGATTGAGTGCACTGTGCGTTCCCCTATATTTCGATCTTTTTTTGTCGTTCAAATGGGTTTAAAGTCTCCTCCCACCCTTAAAACATATGCTGGTCGTTTCAAAACACATGTGCCAAACTTCTGGAGCGTATATTTAGGGCCAAAATAAAACTTTTTTTTCCGATATAGATGGATCCTAAAAAGCCTACCCCCCTTTTTTTTACCCGGAACCTCACAAAAGTTTACAAAAATGTATGTTTTATTTGGAATACTTAGCGTCCACAATTATTCCAAACCGAATGTCACGAAAGTTTGAATCCGAAGGTTTTTTAAAGACCTTAGTAAATTCAGATATTTAAGTAGTGTGACCATATATTTTTCAAGTAATATTGTTCCTAATCTTGTAAATTTTTGAGATTATTGTTTTTTTTTTTTTCTTATTTATAATTTATACAGCACTTCGCTGAGTTGAATAATATTATATGATCCAATTGAATACGTTCTCTGATAATTGAAGTTTATAGTTCTCTTAAATTTTACCTACAATAAACCAGCATTGGAAGAAAATGAAAAAGAGCATCGGACGAAATGTCTATTTCATCGGGACAAAAAAAAAATTGGACCAATATTGCAGGACTGGAGACTTTGTCCAGACCTAATAAAACGTGGACTACAAAAGCACGGCCGTTGTAGTTGAGGACGAAAATAAAGATAGAACTAATTGTTCAATAGGACCAAAGTTGATAGGAGGCATTTTCATGGACTAAATGTGGCGGAGAAAAAAAAGGACGAACGTGCGACGTCGTGCGACCGTTGCGGGTTGATTGCGCATTTCGCACTTCCTGACATGAAAAAAAGAGAAAAAAATGAAGGTCACTGTATGCATATCAGCTCCTAGTCTCAAAACTTTTTTCCGGCGACAAGATAAAATATTTGAAACCATTTCCGAAAAAAGGGCCCATAAAACAAAAGGTACAATAGGCACGCTCTTCAGACATAAGTCTCTATTCAATCATACTATGCTAATTTTTCAGGAAGAGCACACCCGTTGTTTTCGGGGCTCTTTTTCCGGGCCTCAACTGAACAAATCTCGTTTTGGGACCCAACAAAATAACGTAATGGATCTGTTGCAAACGTTTGCTACAGCGCTATAGAGTGAACAGTCTAATGTAAAATCGTCTGACTAGTCCAATGGTGGCATCAGAAAGCCATGAAATGCAATAATAAACTTACAAGAGGCGTTTAATGAAATCCAAGATGGCGGAAAAATATCGAGCAATCTGTATGCATGCACCACGAAAATTCAAGGATAGCCAACCTCACAATATCCACCACAATCAATCACAACGAAAACAAACACATAACCTCTACCTCCAGTGAGGTTGTCAAAGTTGGCAATCCTTGGATGATCACGGTGCATACATTCAGATTCCTCGATATTTTGCCGCCATTTTGGATTTCAATAAACGCCTCTTGTGAGTTTAATATTGTATTTCATGACTTTATAATGCCACCAATGGACTTTTCAGGCGATTTTTCATTGGAATGAACACTTTTTATCGCTGTAGCAAAAGTTTGCAACAGACCCATTAACCTTTAAATCAGCTTATAGTTAGGTAACTGTGTGAAGCCGAGAATGCAGTTCCAAGAGTTGTTCAAAAAGTAAGAATTGCATACATGAGCGCCCGCAGGGGGGAGGGTGGGAGAAGAGGGGGAACTCCCCCTCCCCTGGAATTCAAAGCAGTCAAAATTTCACGATAAAAATGAAAGGGGCGAAAGAAATTGAAATGTTAATCAAAGGAGTAATAGTTGACGAACTTTATTATCAGTTTATTTTGTAATTTCAACTCGCACTTTTTGCAAGGAACAGTAGAGTTATACATTTTTCTTCCTATCATTATCATCTGAACGTTGTTCATTTATTCATAATATCAAACACTGTAAAATTATGATTATTATTTGGGACACCTACAATATGGCTTAATAATTTGTATACTGTTTTGGATTGGGGGAAAAAATGGTTTCCCTTTTTTCTTCGGGGGATAGAGAGTCCCCTATATCTTCCATAGGGGTTCAACAATTTTGCCCCCCCCCCTTCGAAATTTTTCTGCGGGTGCCCATGATTGCATATTGTTTCTCAGATTTCTCCTGAGCCTGCTGAAAGGAGATACTTCGTACACTAAATTTTTCTGGGTACTCTCTAAAATGCAATGATCAAAAGTCTAAATCGTGTTTTAAAAAAGCAGAACTTTTCCAACTTTACTTAATCGCGGGCTCGGGTTTCTTGATGCTCAACATTGCAAATAGAGTCTTCGCTTTTCGACTTCAGTTCTATATCACCAAGCGCAATGTCAGAAAATAAAGTTCGTTTTTATGTATTTCTTTGAATTATCACTGTTGTTTTTGATAGCAATGGGCAGATTTTGGGGGTTAAAATTGGAAGGGGAAGCTTGAAAAGAATGACTTTTTTTGGGGGGGGGGGAATGGGTTAGTAGTCGATTACGCGGGCTTAACGTATGCACTTGTGTGCGCGCGTTGAAAAGCCGTGTATCAGTATGAGAAGTAAAATAGTAGGTATACTGATTTCTTGCTGCCGTTTTGCGTATAATTAATTACATTTTTCAATTCACTGATGATTCCACCGGCTGAGAAAAAATTACACAGTTCATTTCAGTGGATGGCTGTAATTAATGCACGAAAATACTCTGATCTGTAATATTTTCTCAATCGGCGGAAACTCCGTCAATTAATTAAAATATCCGCAAGATTTTTAAAGTCATCGACGACTCCACCGGTTGATAAAAGATTCCAGATTAGATTATTTTCGTGCGTTACAATCATACAGTCATACAATCAAACTGACTTGCGTAATCTTTTCTCAACCGGTGCAATCATCGGTGATTTGAAAAAATACGCAAAACGGCAGCTCTGATGATTCGAGGCATTTTCAAAGACTAAATGTGGCGGAGAGAAAAAAGACGAAAAGGCTTGTAACCGTTGCGGATTTACAGCTCACACTTCCTGACTTGGAAAAAAAAATAAAATCAATAAAAGTGGCTATATGTATATCACCTCCAAGTCTCAAAACTTTTTCAAGACGAAAGAAAACGTAAACAAGACGAAATAAACAAGATGAAATAATAGAAACCATTTCCGAAAAAAGGGCCCTCTTTCTTAAAAAAATGGCGTCAACTAGACAGATCTCGATTGGTGACCCAGCAAAATAACGCGTAGTTAACCTCAACCTCCACATTAGCTTAGTTAGGTAACTATGTGAAGCCGAAATTGCAATTACGAGAGTTGTTCGGAAAGTAAGAATTGCATATTGTTTCTCAGATTTCTCCTGAGCCTGGAAAGGAAATCCTTAATACACCATTTTTTTCTGCATACTCTCTATAATGCGATGATCAAGAGTCTAAATCGTGTTGTAAAAAAATACGAGCTTTTAGTTTTAGAACTTTTTCAGCTTTCCTTGATCGCGGGCTCGGAATTCTTTCTGCTCAGCACTGCAAATAGAGTCTTCGCTTTCCGACTTCAGTTCTAGATCACCACGAAATAAAGTTCGTCACATTTATTTATTTCTTCGAATTATGACTGCGTTGTCTTCAATAATCATGGGCAGCTTTGGAGGTCAAAATGGGGGGGGGGGACTTGAAAGTAATGACCTTTGGGGGGGGGGGGGGTTACTAGTCGATTGAGGGCTTAAAACTTATGCGGTCGTGTGCGCGGTATGAAAAGCGGTACTCAGTATGAGAAATGAAATAGTAGGTATAGGTACCTACTGATTTCTTGCTGAACATCAAGAACAATTCAAGCCACTTCTTCAGTTTACATCAGCCCCCTCTCCTACTCTAAAGCCGCCGACGCGAATAATTATGTTATAACTGTTTAAGATTGTAAGTGAAGAAATTGATTTCTTTCTCCATATAACTAATTCTTTCCTGAACAACGATGCCTTTTACCAAGGAAACTGGGGGATCGGTCCTTCAATGGAAAAGCAGCTTTTATCTTAAAAACAGACCACCAAAAATCTTACTGCTCTTATAATAAGTATGGAAGAGGAAAAGGATTTTCAGAGAACCATTTTTCTTTTCAAAAATTTTTTGGTGATGATGAAATAGCAAAGAGCGGCTCGTGCAGTTCGATACATCTAACTAATTCCAAAGCAGGTCCTCATTACGACACAAATAATCTCCGCGATATACTCATCACAAGATATTAGTGCCATCTTCCTAAATTTTAATGTTTTTCAGTGATTTCTCCCGCATACGTTCGATTATAACAAGGTAAAAATTGTTGTGCATCGGCAAGGTTATAGATTAAAGCGGTATGCTCATCTGACTTTGCGCCACGAAGTCAGTAGCGCGCAGATCCAAAATCCAGATCCAAGATGGCCGACAAAAGCAGAAAACATTCTATACTCTTTCCAGAAAACATTGGGCTTCCCTCTCCAGAAAAGCAGAAAATAGCCCGATGTTTTCTGGAAAGAGTATACAATGTTTTCTGCTTTTTTCGGCCATCTTGGATCTGGATTTTGAAGTGTCGCTACTGACTTCGTGGCGCGAAGTCAGATGAGCATACCTCTTTAATATACATATAACCTTGGTACATCGGTACGCTAGTTTGAAATCATATTTTTCTCTAATAACTTGCCAAGATTTCACGCAAATTCAATTAATGTTTCGCATTTTCTGCAGGAGAGGTTAGAAAATCAAAAGAGTAAGATTTTCTACAGGTCAGAACTGGTTAAAGTCAAACGTTTTGGCATGGAGCGTGTCAGTCTAGTAAGAGTCCTTAACATCAGAGCAGTCCATGATTGTTTCAAATGCTAGGACGGCGCGGTGGTTTACAAAATCGATCACAATCGCAACTTACGGGAATTTAGGATATCTGTTTGATTTCCAATACAGATTCCGTACTTCTAGTCCCTTTCTGAATATTAGAGAAAAGATTTGCTCGTGTTCGGAGGCCTTAAATACCGCGCGTCTTAAAAGAAAATCGGCTCCCACCTTTCTTACCCGACCGCTCTTTTCTCTTCAGTAGACTCCAGAGTCTTGAGAAGAGAAGAAAAAAAAAGTGGTCACTTTAGCCTCCTCCCCCGTTTTTTTTTTTTTTTTTTTTTTTTTTTTTTTTTTTTTTTTTTTTTTTTTTGTCCACGGTCGGCATTTGTTAAAAATAGTTAAAAGATCGTGAGGATCATATAATAGAGTATAAACCTTGACACTGCATTTGCGGTTAGCCTCAATTGTGTTCGACTCCTCCTATTGAAACCGTGAAAATAGGATTAGGACCATAAAATTTAAATTGTGTGTATGCGCTAACAAGATTATTACTGTAGATCTGGGGCCTTGCAACAATTGACAACATCGCAAATGTGTGTCAGTTACACACACAAGAAAATCGACACATATCTAGGGTCGCGAGTTTTTCTGAATAGTTTTGGGGCCTGACCCCTCATATAAAAGTTTTGTGTGTTGACATAACTTTCTTATCTGGGTGTGTTTTCGAAAAAGGACCAGATACTCATATATTTTACTGCTAGTATACCATTTTCTCGCTGCTATCTCCGCGTGACCCCAGATATATGTGGCCGGTCCGGTGGCCCCAGGTATATTCTCGTACAAGTAGGTGTGTGTGTGTGTGTGTGAGAGAGAGAGAGAGAGAGAGGGGAGGGCAGACTAAAGTGAGAACAGAGGAGAGGACTGTATTGGAGAGGATGGAATCCGCAATATTGGGGATGTAATTCTTTTCCTCTTCATTTCTTTTTTTTTTTTTCGTGGCAGACTCATTTTAAAAGAGAAGAATTATCGGCTATTTTTATTCAAAACCATAATCCATTACGGAGGAGGGAGGGACCTCGCTCATTAAATATGTATAACTTTGTCTCCCACCCTTGTGTCTTGGCCTGCGGTGGTGGGAAGAAAATGACTGATTTCTCTGTAAAAAAAAAAAAAAAAAAAAAAAAAAAACGACTAACCATAAGTTCACTGAAACCTGCGGTAAAAATGACGATTACAGCACAGTAGCGTCATTTCAGGTCTTGTCAGAAGAGGGCAGCAAAAACCTTATGACTCCCCCCCCCCCCAACCCACATCTCATGCATTTGATCCCTGAAGTTTCTGACTTTCGAGGTCCTTGATGTTCGTATTCAAATTTCACTCACAATTTGGTAAAATTTTTGAAAAAAAAAAAAAACGCACTTTTTTCACATTCTTTTTCAACCAATATTCGCTAAATTCGCCATTATTTTTTTTTCTGCTTGAATTTTCTATAGCCCGCAGACGTATATTAAGTCTCGTAAATACTGCAAAAACTATCCAGCTATCCGCTTTTTTCCAATAGAGCACTAAACAGAGGAAAATAAACTGCTTCAGTGTGGAAATATCAATTTTTTCGGAAAGTAAAAGGGGAAATAAATTGTAAAATTCCTCCTGAAGATGCCAAACGGGTTCACCTTAACTTACTGATATCATAGATATAGCATACACTTTTTCCATGTTTATTTCAGATGCTTTTTCTCATGCAGCCGAGTAAATATGGACGAGTTGGCCAGGACGAGTTACGCTAAATTATAGGACCAATTTTAAAAAAAAATTTACCAAGGACTTTAAAATCTTTGACAATTTTCTTTGGCCTTATCGTTTTTGGCTGTTTTGAACTTTGCCAAAATATCCATTATGGACGAGTTAGACGGGACGAATCGTTCTATGACTAAATCTTTGTAATTTTGGCTGAGATGCGAGCCTCGCAGACACTTCATTTAGTGGCCAGTTGCTCTGATTTCCAGACCGTGTCTTGGCCGAAGACGATATCTCAATAATTTTGAATTTGGATGAAAGTAAGACCTCTCTTCTTAAGTCGGTGTTTTTAGAAAAAGGCGTAACTCAATCTACCATTTCAATATTTTCCCATCACAGTTTCTTGCTTCAATGGTGAACTGATATAATCTTCATGAAATTTGTTCGAGAGAAATTTCCAGGTTGCGCACGCAAAATCACAGGAAAATAGTCCGGAAAATTCACGCATTTACCTTTCTTTTGAAACTGTAATAGTGCGAATATTGGAGCGAAATTTTGAAACGTTGGATCAAGTTACGGCTCTTTGTAAAAACACCGACTAAATTTCATCTCAAAAGAATGTTTTATAGTGACATGAAGCGAGGAATTTAAAATCCATTGCAGGAACCTGATTGGCATAAAGAGTTTTTTTTTTTTTTTTTTTTTTTTTTTTTTTTTTTTTTTTTTTTTTAACATGAACCCGACCAGTGATTGGTCGATTTTGAATTTCCTGCTTCCCACCAAAACAGTCTATAAATATTAAAGTTGACAACGCGCAATTCTGGAGAGGAGATTGAATGAAATTCCCACTCGGGATGAAGCGCGGTCGGGGTCGGCGAACAGTCCGGGAAAGCACACTTTTATTAAAAGCCGCGTTTGGTCGTGGGAATCATTATTTTTGTCACGTTTCAACGCAACGGTTGCCGTAGTTAGAGATGACTTTTTTCCTGGAATTCGCCACCCAAAGAATCGCCCGCTTAAAGACAAAAAGAAGAAATGACGAGCAAATAATCTGACTTTCAAACAAGATTCGTATTCTCAAAACTTGTATTTTCCATCCTGTCTAATAAATGCGCCCTATAAACTGAAACTATATGAAAGTATGGACTTTGCAGTGGAGACTTGTGAATCGTGTTTATATCGATGCCTCCTGCATATAAACTAATGGGAAAGAATTGATCCACAGAAGATTCAATTGAATCTCTGATTAATCTATCCTTTTTCGCATTGAGGAAAATCCTAGAATTCACCGCGGACCGACAGCAAAGTCATCAGAATTTGACGATGATAGTGTACAATTTGAAGCTGGTTGATTTCATCGGTCATCCGATGAATTTTTGGGCGCTTGTAAAGCGTAGCTTGTTCATGATCAAGTTTCTTTACTTATACTTTGTCCACTGATTTTTGCACAGTGCTTGAAATATCGCCGTTTTCATACCATTTCCTGTTTTTGCAGTCATAATTTTAAGTACAATTGTCAGTCACATCATAATGAGGGATAGAAACACATTATCTTTCCCAAATGCTTAAATGCAAACAAGAAAGTACTAAGCGGTCAATTTGAAGTTAGTTTTTCATTGATTTTATCGGAGGACGTACTCCAATAACAACAGGGAACTCTACTAAGAAAGAACTCTGATAAATTTTATCGGGACCAAGAATGCTCTGATAAATTTTATCGGGACCAAGAATGCTCCGATAAATTTTAAAAAAGAAAATCTTATAAATCAAAAACGAAATCGTAGAGTGTAAGAACGACTTGGAGCTCCTTCGATAAACCGGAAAATTTTCAAGATGAATTCTAGGAATCTCCCACTGGCTCAAATGGGAAGACCACAATAATTATTGACCCTCCGAAATAAGCCGCCACTGCTGAAATGAAATGTACCGGAGTCAGAAATGGTTTCATGGTTCGCCTCTGGACGAGGACGTTGTTTGAGGAGTCGTAAAATTTCAACACGCAAATTAGCTTTTTCTTCTTAAAAAAATCAATAAAATAATCACGCAACCGACATCAATGTTTTCCTCTTAACACATTTGCATCAAGATTGTTATGATTAAAAGAATCTAAGTCATGATAGATAGCGCAGCTTTGAACTTCAAACTTGCGATCAGAATAATCATTTCAGGCGAACATTTGTGCGAGTATGAAAGAGCAAATAAAAACGAGACGAGAAGCAATCTATGCCAGAGAAAATTTGGCCAGGAGAAATTATATAATAAGTGTGAATATGGAGGCTGTGACGTTGCGGTATCCCAAAGCCGCGCCTGCTTTCGCCACTGCCAAAACGAAAGGCACGACTGCGAGGCAAATTGCAGAGCGAGCAAGTCTGCAGGGGCATATTCTTTGTGCGCGCTGGCAACTGAAAGTGTGGGAGCATGAGATAAAACTTACTTATTGAGTGATTTACGACCCGATTCGAACTTCGCTGGCTTTTAATGCTATTATACCTCGACCATCCTCTGAGCTAAGACATCCTCATGTACAGGGTCTACCGGACTTCCCGTTCCAAAGGGGTAGTTTAACCGCAACTCTTCTCACCCCACACAAGAATATTCTGAAAAATGAATTTTTACTACCATTTTAAGTTACTCGTAGGAAAATGCCTGGCACGGTAAGTCTCTGACACCCTGTATTTCCTTCTCATTTTTTATTTTTCTCGTTGATCATCACTTTTTTACACCCGCCTCCCTCCTCTTCTTCCCCTTGAGCTCCCTTCTGTGCAGTCCTAAGCTTGGAGGAAAAAAATTTAGTCGTCCTTGAGGCATACATACATGCATTCAAATGCGTGCGTTGGGTCTTTTTTTGCGTCCAGTTGAGCTATACTTGTTTTTGAGCTTGTAACGTAGTAATATAAAATAAAGTGTAGGGAATTATTTCCCACGAACACTTTCTCAAATCAAACATAATCTGGAGGAACCCCCAGACCATGGGCGCACCCAGGGGGGGGGCCAAGGGGGCCAAGGCCCCCCATAAGAAGAATAAAAAGGAGGAAAGGAAAGGAATAAAGGAGGAAAGGACAAGAAAAAAGGAGAAAAGGAAAGGAAAAAATGAAGAAAAGAGAAATAAGAGAGAAGAGGAAAAGAGGAGGAGAGAAAAAGAAAAGATGGGAAAGGAAATGAGCTCAAACAAAGTATCAATGTCATGAAACATATTTTTCCTTGGAGATCTTTCCCGACAGCAATGACCTTAATTGTTAATTTCGCTCGATCTTCTTCTGAAATCTAGATTTCCTGAAGAGTCCGTCAGTCCGTCTTTCTATCAGCATGCGATGAAGATATTTCCATAACATCAGCATAGTCTCGGAAAATCTCATTTTTCTCGAGAGTTAATTCAATATACTTTCTGAGTGGCCTAATTTTGCGTCTAAGAAGAGCTAAATTTTCAAAAATTTTCGGGGGAGGACCCCCGGACCCCCCCCCATATGAAATGAAAACTTGGCCCCCATACAGAAATCCTGGGTGCGCCCTCGTCTCAGACAACCTTGTGTTCTCTGGGGGGAAACCCCTTGACTCCCCTTTATTACTCTGGGAAGACCTCCAGACAGCGGCGGCTCGTGCAATATGGCAACAATGGATTTCCTCCATTTAAAACTGTGTAATATAATCGATTACTTGGTGAGGCGCAGCGCCTCACCTAGTATCGATCTTTTTGCATACGTTTAAACGGCAAAAGTGCACGGTTGCCAGATTGCACGAGCCGCCACTGCCTCCAGACCCCCCTTTAATATTCTAGGGGAGACCCCCAGACCCACCTTTAGGGGTTAATTTTACAGTAGGCTGGTTGCAAAATGTATTTACAAATTTTCATAAAAATTCAAACAGCTATAATTAAAATATTCCAATTTTTCCTGCATGAATTTTTAACTATATGTTTCCCTCTTTTACCCATTTTAAACAAAAACTGAAGCCTTCTGGAAAATGTTAAAAGCAACTTCTCTGCAGAATTTGGATGCATATCCGGACCATCGGGTCAAACGTTATGATGGGATACAGACGGAGAGACATCAGCACCGTTGCAATACTTTCTCAATTTCTAAATTCGTTGGAGTGAGAGAAAGCAAAAGTCCTCAATTAGAAGTCGGGATGGTTACCGCTTGAGAAAATGAAGGGGCTGTTCATCATTTGAGGGACAGTTATACAACACAAACCTGCGATAAAGTCGACTCGAAAGTAAAAATACATGCAAATGAGGTAGTAATAAAAGAGTATCGATCTTAAGGCTTGTGCTGGAAATTGAAATTGTACTGTAAGTGGAAGAATCTCCTTCAATTTTTCGAGCGGCAACCACACTAACTTCTGAGTGGGGACTTTTTTTTATAATCACCCTACGGAGAAAAGTGATTCATCATAAAGAAAGATCAAATTAGAGGGACTACCCATTCAGACTCGCTCAATCGACCCCTCTTATATTTCTTTTAAAACGCATATTATCTGAGTTCGCGAGAAGATTTTGAGACTTTTTGATGCTTTCAGCGTAATTTTACAACGGAATAATCGACTCTCCGTGACGCTGCACTGTAGAGCTCGTTTCAGAAGTGTAGGCGCACCTAGACCATAATATGTGACAAATTTTCAGTTTTCATTCAATCATTCCTTTAAATCAAAACAAAACTTGCCTCCAACTTTAACCTTTTGATTTTGAAGCGTTCTTCGATAAAAAGTCGCTCAAACTAATTTTTATAAATTTTCATTTTGTAACGTGAGAAATAATGTTGAAAAATATTCCAAAGATTATAGGTCTAGGTGCACCTACACTTCTGAGACAACCGCTTGTAAAAGTTTGCAACAGACCCATTACAGTTTCCTAATTCGTGGTTCCTAGTTCGACGCTTTCGATACTGTGTGGTTTTTATAAAGGAATTTTAGACAGTTAGATATAATCATAAATTAAATAATATATTTACCAATAACAAATCTATCAGATTGATTCGATTCGTCAAAATTTTATTTACACAATTAATTCACAATAGATGGATTCTATACTCAATTTCGATATTTTTATTTTTTTTTTTAGAAAATTTTAATGAGGCTCGTCTTGCAAACTTTTGATTTAAGCAAATAAGTGGTCCAATCTTATGTAAAGACCAGCAAAAATCACGAAAATCACACTAAGAAAGTCTAAAATTTAGTAATAAACTCACATAACTGCTATAACTTCAAGATGATAATGGCGGTTCGACGCAGGTATCATGGAAGATTCCTGTCTAATATGTAACTTTCTCTACGGAAACACAGAAATTTGTCTCAAATTAGATGGGAAATCTCCCATGATATCTGCGTCTGTCCGCCATTAAGCCCGATTCTGAGAGTGGATTTCGTGATTTTTTTTAGTGTATTCATCGTCATTTTTACAGGTATTTATGCAAGAATCAACTCTTCAATCCCCAATAGCAAAAGTTTGCAAGAGCCCCATTGGATCTTGATGGTCATTCCATTTTTGCTTCTTTCCACCCGCAGTGATGGGCAAAAATCAACTTTTGAATAACCATGAATAATTACTAAAACTATTCACATTATTTTCATGTTATTCCTATTAGTAAATTGAAGTTTCGATACTACCAATCATTCACCTAATGACAGATAAATATGCAGTTATCGTGTAACAACTGCGACATACTAATAGAAATAACATGAGAATAATTTGAATAGTTTTAGTTAATTATTCATGGTTATTCAAAAAATAATTTTTGCCCAACACTGTTCCCCCTTCTCCATAATTCACAGTGGATCGAAACATACAAATAGAATTTCCCGGGCGTAATTTTTCGAATAAAAATCAAAGATTATGGACAATAAATAGCACAATGACTTAAAAACGTTTGAACACATTATTGTTAGAGCTTATAAGATGAGTTAACAGTTAAATGACATGGTTTTCATAAGAAAATGTTAACACTAAAATGTTTTTAAATTTAAAACAAAAACAACAATTTTTTTCATGTTCGGAAAAAATCCATGTTTCGAATTTCGATCCAGTGTGCGATTGCTTCTAGTCTCTCTTCATACTAGGTAATGTTGACTTATCTTCGATTGTCACAGCCGGAGCAAGTTGTCAGAAATATTCACAATCAATATTCACAACTGCAGGTTACATGCTGTTGATTACAAAGCTTGGATTTTCCTGATTTACCTGAACAGGTGTTCGACTGAGGTAATCAGGTTGTTTTCTGCTGAATTGAAGTATAAACTGGGCTGCGAATATTATAAAGGAAGCTCACCGACGATTAGCTTCAGAGAAAACGGTTCTTTTTTAAGCATCAAATTTTTCGCCAAATGCATCGGGTCAGTTCTGATTTTGATTACCATGCCGTTTGTATAATAATCGCTGAGAAGGAAATTTTTCTCGGAGAGCGCTAAAAGCAGGTAGCTCTATAAAAATGTTTAAACTGATGCCGATAGCCGAAATGATTGCCGAGCACTCGAATAGTATACAGACGCTTTCAGTAAGACGTCATATGAGTTGAAAGTTGTTATTCAGTGGTGCGCTCATACATGGTCGCCAGCTGTCATCAAGGTTGTCAACAATCTCTCACTCTCTCTCTCTCTCATGACCCACGTGTGTTCAAGTTGTTATCTCTCTCTAATACGAGGATTAATTTAACATTTTCTTCTTGAACTTAATGACACTTCACTCGGAAAACTCAACTTTTCTTTAAAAAAAGAAAAAATAATACTTTTCTTTGCCTTTTACAATTTTTAGATTACAATTTACAGATTTACAATATTCATTCAGTTTTAAACGGGCCCAATGTTGCACGACTCTCTGAGCTCATGATCCCCCCCCCTTATCACCCCTGCACAAATGACCGATTTGTTTTTTTGAAACAATCTCTTTTTTGGGTACAATTTTAACTATAACAATAAGAGAAAAGGTTATCTATATAATATATCTTGAAAAAAAAAATGAAGCAGATAGTTTTATATGCAGTTACATTTGGCTCATTTAAGGTTTTGAACAGAAATTTCTAACAATGCTCTATTTTTTACTATTTAATTTTTTTGGAAATTTCAAGGGAAGATTGTAAATAGCTCTCAAAGTTTTGTTTAAGTATCATTTTCAACCAGTGCCGTAGTATTCAAAGTCGTATTTAGTCCATTTAAACCCATGTAAAGTATCGATTTGAGGGAGTTACTGTGCAGTTCGCACCTCAAATTGTTTGATACTTTTCATACGTTTAACTGGACTAAATACTACGTTGCCAGATTGCACGCGACGCCATTGTTTTCAACAATAATTTTAATGACATATGGTGTGTAATTTCTCTTTTTAGGCCAATTTACAGAAAATAAATAACCAAAAAAAGAAAATGGAGTCGTTTTGCGCGTATACTTAGTGGCATTCTACAATCCATCGATGATTCAACCGGGTGGATTGAAGACTAATGATTTGAGTATTTCTACAAGTCGTTTTCATACTTCTTGGCTGATGTGTGAAATGTTTGCTTCAACCGGTTAAATCACCGACGAGTTGTAAAATTCCAAAAAATAGACCAAAACGGCTACACCAATCTTTGTTGTAGCCATCAAGAGAAGGCATTATAGCACTATTCTCTCAAAACACAGTGGTGGCTCGTACAATGTGGCAACACTGAACTCTCTCCTTTTGAACCAACGTAAAATAATCGATCTCTAGAAGATTCACTGAATCCCGATACTTTTACATATAGGTTTAACTGGAGGGGGCACAGTTGTCAGATAGCACGCGCCGTCACTGTAAGAACATATATTCGGTAATGTTTTCCAAAAAATGTGCATTATTTATTCAACTTTCCTCAAAAGAGAAATCAAATAACTGGGCTGATCGATGTCAATAATGGAAAATTGGACCATATCAGCCATTGCAGGAAACCCACTCTCCCTATGGATGTAGCACGCAGGACGCAGGGTCTCGGGTTTAGGTGCGTTAAAAACCCTTATTCAAAGTCTTTAACCCTTTCAGACCTGGTGTACATTTCAATGTACGTCTGAATAACATGGAATCTTATGGAAAAAATTAAAATATAGTATGCATATCGTTTTATATGAGAAAAGTGTCCTTTGTCCCCCGGACAAAAAGTTTTTTCAGGTTTGAAAGGGTTAAAGTATTTTTAAAGTTTATTTGCCTCTTGCTTGGTGTAGTTTTACACTTGTGTGGTATTTTTATACCAATCAACAACGTATGGATCCGATTTATAATTGATAATTAAAGGATCTTGATGTTTGACGACAAACTTGGATGCGTTAACTCTTTGAATGATAACAGACGCGGGCACAGGGCTCGGGAAATCAGCCGGGGGATTCCCGTAGCCACTCACAGATGTCGCTGCGGGCACTATCCTAAATTGAGTTTCCTGCTGAACAGGCACTGACACTGGGGTATTTAAAGGATACTGCGGTTGAAGCGAATCGCTGGTGGCTACGTTTACAGAGGCAGCTGAATACTGATCTGGAAACGGGATGTACGCTGGACTCAAACTCGAAGGATGCTGATTGATTGCTGATGAACTCCAATCACTGGCAGAACTTAATTTTGATGCTGAGTTGGTTTGCTGATCGTTCGTAGAGTCCATTGTTGTGACTACTGCGGGTGGAGGTCGATTCAAAACATGGCCGTAGTTTTGCTGATGTTCCTCCGTTGCTATGACAACCGGGCTGTCCCCTCGACGACGGCTTGGTCCGCGTAATCCATTAGAATCTTTTGCCCTTGATCTGTAATCTTTGGTCCTTTGATGATGTCTGGCGCGCGATAGGTCGTGTTCAAGGTCACATTCGAGGTCACCATGGTGAAGGTCTAAATCAAGGTCACCGCTGATTGGTGATTCCGTCGTGGTCGTTGAGCGAACCCACGGCTTCGTTTCTGTTGGCGGTTGTTCCGAATGTTCCTCGTTACTGATTGCGAAGTCAAAATTCGGAATATTGTGGATTTGAACGTTTTCGCTGCTGGCATGCTGGGATCTTTGCGCGTTGCCAGAGGTAGAAACAAAAGCAGTGTTTGGTTTCGAAACGAGTGGGTTGAAGGTGTTGCTTGTGATGACGAACTGGTTCTGAAGTTTTTGCGAGGCAGGGTACACGTTCCAACTTTGGGGTCCACTTTGATGGGTGATCGTTATTTGCGGATAAACGAATCTCTCGATTGACCCTTGACCTTGACCTTGACCTTGACCTTGACCTTGACCTTGACCTTGACCTTGAACTTGAACTTGAACTGGACCTTGACCTTGACCTTGAATTTGAACTGGACCTTGACCTTGACCTTGACTTTGACCTTTCTCCGGACTCTTTATTACGATCGCTGGTGTTTCACTCACAACCGTAAAATATTTACTAAGATCAGCTGACGATATTACGCGTGGCAGTGCACTGAGTGTTTGATAAGTTTGGGGCAATGCTTCCGTCCTGAAAACATTCATTTGGGGCTCTATCTTTGAATTTGTCACAGGGATGGTCGAGCCATGAAGTTTTCCGTCATCTAATATTGCCCTTGCTCCCTCAGAATAGGCAATATCAGGTGAGCTGACTATAGGTTGGCTCGGAGGAGCTGGAGAACTTATCGGCTTTTCGTCAATTTCAAGCTCCTTCGGTTTCTCGGGGTAGGCAAAAACTGCTGCACCACTCGGTGACTGTATTGGGAGGGCGGGAGGTGCAATCACTTTTTCCCCCGTCAAAAGTTCCTTCGATTTGTCAGGATAGGCAAAAACTGTTGCTGCAACCTCTTGAGGTTTTGCGTAAGCGAGGGCTGGCGAACTGTGACGTGAAGGGCTGACGGCGGAGGATTGGGGATTGTGCAACATATTGTTTGCTCCAATTGCCCTCCTCATTGGATCATTCACTTTATCTGAATAGTAATCTGGAAGAGGAAGCCCATCATCATGCTGTTGTTGTTGTTGATACAAGCCCAAAAATTTTTGAACGAAGCCTAAAAATTTTCTTGTGACTTTCTCTTCTTCCTGTTTTTCCGCGTTTGTCATTTCAGTCGGATCCTGATGCGAGTGAAACTTCAATTTAGGCTCTTCACTCTTCTTAAGTTGCTTCTCGACCATTAAAAGCGAGCCTTTTAATCTCGACACGATGTCTTTCAACACTGACTTGTCGTTCTCTCTCGTCGGCTCGCGATCCAAATACAAGATATCATCTTCGATGCCTCGATAGTCGCAATATCCCGCATCTGCAGGAGTTTCGGTCTTGAAGTAATTTTGATTTTCCCGAAGGATATTTGAAATCTGCCCGTGCGTAAATATTTCCGGGCTGACGTTTTCCTCAAGGAAATCGTCGGTGTAAGGATTCTCGACCTCAATCAATGAAGATGGTAATTGCTCAAAGTTACGTCCTATTTCCGGGACACCGTCCATCACATCAAAACTATCTGGGATTTCTTTCGTGGGGCTGGATTTTGCGACGTGAACGGGACGTTCGGGATGTGAAGGTGAAAGCTTCGAAGGAATGTGTCCTATTGAAGGGGCGGTGACAGTATGTTGCACTTGCTGCTGACTTCTTTCGTTTCGACCGAGGATAATTTGGTCCTCCGGTGGGCCGGATCCATCGATGTTTTCAGGGTGCAGGGATTCGTCCTCTCTGATAATCGCTTGATCTCTCTCTTGCGGAATAACACTTGAAACATCGTCAAATTTTACCGTTTCTCGGGAAATACCGGGGTTGGTCCCTGAAAATTCTGAATGAATTTGCGAGTTTTCGAAATTCTCACGCGACGCGTCCCTGAAATCTCGAACCGATTCGACCTGATCGAGACTCAGCGCGGATGAAGAATTCTCGATGTTCGATGACGTCACTTTCTCGGTATCAGGCGCGTTCCTTGATCTTTCGCTTTTTATCGATCTTTCGGACGGATTTCTGGACTTCACGCCATCACGACCCTCATCCGTAACTACCCCCGACTTTTTCAACCGCCTCTCATGTCTATGAGCACGCGCTGTCAACGAATCCAACAACGGTTTCAACGATAAACTAACACTTTTGACAGCAAATTTTTTGCTCAGAATCACGTTTTCATCAGAGTCTATCACATCCTCATTTGAACTGAGTTTATTTGAAGACAGGGCCTGTCTGAACTCGAGACAATCAGATAACACAAGGAATAGTAGCGCACTTGAAAAAATACGTTTCATTTTAGAAATCAAATTAAATTCGGTTCACTTTCATTGATTAAAATCAGTTTGATACTCAACTTGAAACAAAACCCTGAGGGATTTCAATTTTGCTTTGCACTGATGTAAAATAGAATGCCACCGAAAATAATTATGCGGCAAAAATGTGATTAATTAGCGTCGTCATTTTTCAGGTAAATCTATTTTTTTCCGAAGAGTTCCGGAACTTTTCTAACACAAATTTAAAATAACCTCACACTGAAAATATGGCCGAAAAAGTGATAAAAAAATTATAATTTATTTATAATGCCTTTAAATTTGTTTTTTCTATTTTGCGATCCAAATTTATTTGGTTTTTTTTTTTTTTTTTTGCACCGACCCGGTAACGATTTCGAGTTGTTTTCTTTTTCTGAACAGAATCCTCTAGGAGCGATCAAAACACCCGCCCTTAATTGCAAAGTAGCAACGTTTCTTTCTGTTAAGATTTTGTTCTTTGAATCGAATGTCTCGCGGATTTCCTTTTTATGCTCGATTATTTTACCTCTTAGAATATTAGCGCGCGCAATTTAGATACTTTTATAAAACAATCGATTTTTTAAAAAAAGTACAAGAAAATATGGACAAAATTAAGAAAACCGTGGAATAAGTCAACAAACTGTTGTTGGTAAAATCCTAAAAAACGACTGAAGTGAATTGTCAGTTGAGATTGGAATAACTTGAAAGACGCATGATCGGAGTTTCAGTAAACATTTTATCTCAGCCGAAGTCATGAAGAAAAATTCTCGCTCTGCGAGCCGCTGCAAGCCGGCTGCTCAAAAAATGATCAAGAAAAATTGTAAACAATTGAGGAGTAAAATCAAGTTCACGACGCTAATCGCTCGCAACGTATCTCGCGTCACAGTGGACGGAAACATGCGTTTTTCGGGACAAGAAAATTTCGAGTGTCTTGCTTCAAAAAAGCTTCACTACATTTATTCTGATATTTTCTGGTTAGAGCCATAGATTCGTTTGCTTTTTAAAGACTGTGAAAGCAATTGATTTAACTGCTTCTTTTTTAGTTATATTGACTGAACTTTAATGTCTACATTATTTTTATATTCATTCCTGCAATTATGTCCACGAATTTTTGGGTTTTGGTCCATTGCGCGCGTCTTATTTGAGATTCGCTGCTCGGAATACATCACATCATATTATGCAGGTTCGCTTTTTATCCGCCTGGTCAAGACTGAAAGTTGCATCTCCCTCAGCTGCCATTTGCTAGACGGTGATGAATTTCAAGATAAATGGCAACTTTTCAACCACTGTGATAGCTTAATAACTTGGGACTACAATAAAATTCACATCTAAGGGCCAGTTGCGCTGTCAACAGCGCATATTTGATAATCAATTTTTATTAACATCACAAATTAGGAGATATCTGGAGGAAGGGCCCAATAAAATTCAGGTGTGCTCTTCGAGAGCAATTCTAATCGGATCAATATCGCAATGCCCTGGAAAGAGCACACCTGACGTTGGTTCATGTCGAATTTTAAAGTTCAATTTAAACGCATCCTAAAAATTCGATATCTCAAATACGAAATACGATATCGATCCCCGAATTGTGCCAAAATTTTCAGTTTTTTATGTTCTTTCAATTGATGTGTCATTCAATAGTGGTTACGCAACGGAAATTTATAGATAGCCCCTTTGAGAGGCAACACTTTAAAAAGTTGTTGGGTGGCTGCTCTAAAAATCAAATTTTGACTAAAATGTCAATACTACTGTTTTAACTGCAAATTACTCGCTTTTTAGAGTACGTACTTTGAACACCCAGTTTTTTAAATTCCAACTTTTTGAATAGGAGTAATGATTTTTTGAAAATGAGTCCAAATTGAACGTTGACCTCGATGTATCAAAACGAAAAATGAAATCGACCTCTAGTTTGCGGCTAGAATTGAATGACCTTCAAACAATGTACCTATCACAAGATAGAAGTTGCTGTTTGAAAATTTTGAGTTAGAGGGCGAACCAGCCCCCCCCCCCTTAGGGGCACCTTTTAAAAATTCTGGGTAGGTCAAAAGGTAGCTTCTATCAAGATATAAACACATTCCTCGAGTTTGGTTTTTTTATCTGCAGCCGTTCAAAAGATAGAGAGGACTTTTTGAGCACTCTGTATAGGTATTAGGGGATTAGGTAAGTATCTATCTGTACCTATCTTCGTTCTGATGCATCACCAATACAAGCGGTATAGCAAAAAGCCATATCCTAATAACTCACTCACTTCATAGTGTTGGTACATATTGGTTTGATATTTTTAAGCTAGGCGGAGGGATAAAATAATAACAGGAAGAAGATTCATCTTCGGAAATCTGTGTGTACTTGTGTACTCATCATACCGTGCCCGCAAAAATGAAAACAGTTATAAAGTGAGTAAAAGAAAGAGAGAGAGAGAGAGAGAGAGAGAGAGAGAGAGAGAGAGAGAGAGAGAGAGAGAGAGAGAGAGAGAGAGAGAGAGAGAGAGAGAGAGAGAGAGAGAGAGAGAGAGAGAGAGAGAGAGAGAGAGAGAGAGAGAGAGAGAGAGAGAAAGAGAGAGAGGAAGAGTAGTTAAATTGGAAAAAGAGAAAAATCAATTGATCTTCTGTTATGTCAGTGAAGTCCGCGAGCATAGTTTATTTGTAAACATTTGACTCAAGTTCACAAATTAGTGCTGACTCAATTATCATGAGAAAATTTGACGATGCTCGATTCTTTCGAATAAGTCATTGCACCGTCGGTAGAGACTCGGAAAGCCCGCACTTATTAAACGCAAGGCAACGCCAAGAGTATGATCTATGACCGCGCACGTTAAAACTATGTCCAGTCTAGTGTTGCCATTTTTTCGATTTATTGTCCGATTTCTCCCGTTTGACCTAGAGTAAAAGTTGGTCACTTACAATGAAATCTGGCAATATTGTTACCCTCTTCTCTCCATTTGAACCTACGTTAAATAATCGATTCTGAAATCGACATTTTTACATAGGTTTAAATGAGAAAAGAGCACGGTTGCCGGATTGCTCGAGCGGCAACTGGATGGTTGGATGCGGACAAGGTAAACACCCCAGTACCCGACACTCTTAAGGATTTTTTTTTTTTTTTTATCAAAAAATCATATAAATTCAAGGCAGTGTCCCACGAAGTTAAGTAAGGGATATTCTGATAGAGAATTTCATTAGCTTTCGTTTGAATATCAAATGAATTTAAAATGATGGTTTTTTTTTTACAGTTATGAAAGAAAAACGGGAAAAAGTCAAAATCCCCAGTATCCGACACTCCGACTGCCGCAGGTTCTAGTAGCCGAATTTTTGAATCTAGTATCCGACACCTCTGTGTTTACAACCAACATAACCTCAAAATTCGTTTTACAAAAAAGGTCTCTTTCTCGCACTAATTGCTTCTTATGGCAAGTTGCTCTCGTAAGCGACAACGAGTGCGAGAGAGAGACCGTTTTACGAAAAAAGTCTCTCTCTCGCACTCATCGGCTCTTATTATGGCATGTCGCTCCCGTAAGCGACAACGCTTGCGAGAGAGAGGCCGCGTGTGACGAAAAAGGTGTCTCTCTCGCACTCATTGCGTCTTATGGCGGATCGGTCCGTTTTCCACGTTGTTCCCGTAAGCGACAACGAGTGCGAGAGAGAGACCGTTTTGCGAAAAATGTCTCTCTCTCGCACTCATTGCTTCTTATGGGAAGTTGCTCCCGTAAGCGATAACGAGTGCGAGAGAGAGACCGTTTTACAAAACAGGTCTCTCTCTCTCGTACTTATTGAATCTTATGGCAAGTTCCTCCCGTAAGCAACAACGAGTGCAAGAGAGACCGCTTCACGAAAAAGGTCTCTCTCTCTCGCACTCATTGCTTCTCAAGGGAAGTTGAACCCGTAAGTGACAACGAGTGCGAGAGAGAGAGATCGTTTTACGAAAAAGGTCTCTCTCTCTCTCTCTCGCGCTCATCGGCTCTTACGGCATGTGGCTCCCGTGAGCGACATAGAGTGCGAGAGAGAAACCGTTTTACGAAAAAGGTCTCTCTCTCGCACTCATTGCTTCTTATGGCACTGTCACTGTCTCTTAGTTCGTTAGTTGAAGACCGCAACGCAGCACTTCCATTTTGGACACATACAAATATTACTATAAGATAATGCAAACAGGTCCAAAATAATTTCTGGAGATACCCTAAAAAATCACTAATATAAGTCAGTATGATAATTAGGTAAAATTTTCAGACAATCTCAATATTTTGGGTCGGTAAGACTTCAAAATCGGGTATTGGGTGACATCATTCGCACCTAAATCCAATACCCGACACGCCGCGATTGACAATGTCGGATACTGGCTCAAGGACGGAATTCCGACCCAGTACCCGATTCGGCAATTCTGAGGGCAAAAATAGACAAATAGTGAACAATTTACCGTGAATCGACTCCCAGAATTACTAAGAACTCATTTAATCCAACAAAAGTTAAATACAACGTTTAATAACTTCGTAAAACCTTAATTTCTCTTCCCCTTTTCTTAACGAAAGCCACAACAAACCGGCCGCTGTTGCGAAGTTTTGACACTTGACATTTTCGATGACATGAATATTTACTCAAAAGGTAAATAAATAAAAACTTAAATACTGGATGGTGCTGCAATCTATGTCTAGTTTTGAGAAAAAAATCGGCGTGAATCAATCTTGCATTACTTTACTTATTTTTCCCCGAGTTGTAGATACGGTTCGGATACTAGCGCGATTTTCGGGGGTGTCGGGTACTGGGGTGTTTACCTTAAATCAATAAGAACCAATCTGGGGCCTCATTTTGTTCGTCACGAATATAATCCTCTGATTAAAGTGATTGTTGACGTTTCTCCTCGCTTCTGTGCTTTGGTATTTGGAAAGACCGTGTCAAACGAAATGAAGCCCCTGAAGGGTGGATTTGCAATTTTTGTCCGACTTACAATTAATCCTAAACATGTAGAGACGACTATTTGTATACTTGTACCATCATCTATCTACTTCATAAAATCAGTGATATCGCGAATGGGCCATCTTCCCACGTATTTCCACTGACAGGCACGTTATTTCACCTGTGGGGAGGGGGACCCTCCTGTTTTGTTTGGTCTTTTACGCCAAATTGAAAGAAAAAAACAAAACATAACAAAACGAAAAAAATCCTTACACCTAGGCCCTCCCACCAAACCAATTTCAGCCAATTTGAACCAGCGATTAGTCAGAAACCACCGCGGGGGGGGGGGGGGAGTTTGCACGTGCCTGCATCACTAGACAGTGGTGGAGATTATACAATCGATCATACGTATTCTTTACCGATGCAAAAAAATCGATTTCTTCGGGTTTCAGACGAGGACTTTGCCGTTATAGACGAGGGCACACTAAGCAGCAGGTTTAATCTTTTCTTAAAATCAGCATTTAAACTGAATAGAAAATTTTAATAAAGAACACACCTGATGGTCTAAGGGCAAACACTGGAGTTAACCACAGTATACTAATCCCATAAAGTGGCGAAACTCTAAAGGATCGCTTCGGCGAATGTCGTTTTTAAATGTAATCAAATGTGAAAATTGAGTTGTTTCTTCCAACTACTTAGTGGCCTCGAGCCACCGTGTCGCGGTCAATGCAAATAAAACGGAAAAATTGAGTTGCTTCTACTGACCACTAGGGTGGCATTTGCCGTTTTTCTAACATTGAGTTTCGTTACTGTGTAAGATACTGTGGAGTCAACGGGATCACATATAAGATTAAATGAAACATATCAGGTGTGTTTTTTATTAAAATTCTCCAATCGAATTATGTATGTTGATTTGAAGGAAAGAACACACCTGATGGGATATGTGCCCTTCTGCCGCCTCAATGGAGCTCTTGCAAACTTTTGCTATAAGCAAATAAATAATTCAATTTGATATGTAGACCAGCGGAAATCACGAAAAGTACACTAAAAAAGTCTAAAATTCAGTAATAAACTCACATATAACTGCTGTAACGGCAATATCGTAATGGCGGTTCAACGCAGGTATCATGGAAGATTACTGTCTATTATGTCACTTTCTCTACGAAAACACAGATTGATATGTCTCAATTTAGATAGGAATCTCCCATGATACCTGCGTTGAACCGCCACTAACCCCCGATGGGCCAAGCCCGAGTAAACTCGTTTTTCTCCTCTAGTCTATTAAACATTGTTCCACTCTCTATTCCGGATAAACGCAATTTTATAGATGAAAACACTACAAAGATAAGGTCTCGTCGGGAGCCTTCAATTCGTAGGATAGGCAATTTCAACTCCATCAAGTACGAACAGTTAACTACCTTCCCTGTGAAAACGGAGGAGTGGTGTTCTCTTGAAGTAACGTGGTCATTAAAGGGTTAAGCTCAATTCTGAGAGTGAATTCCGTAATTTTTTAGCGTACCCATCGTCATTTTTACAGGCTTCTATGCAAGAATCAACTCTTCAATCTCCTGCAGCAAAAGTTTGCAAGAGCCCCATTGAACTAACAAATAATCGATTCTTTTCTATAGGTTTATCCAGAAGGGACGTCGATTTATTGCATCTCACGAACCACCATTGCATCACCGGCTCTCCTAGCTATAAAGTCCAAAATATTCAAGGTCCAAATTCAATTTCCAAAGATTGGCATGCAACTAATTTGTTATTTCGATGTTATTAAAGTGTCACTGTCATTGTGTTAAATAGGTACTTGATTACTGTGGTAATATGCACGACTTCATCATGAATGGTTCAGCTGTATACATCTTAGGTATACCCACGTAATCATAGGTGATTAAATTGGAGGTAATCAGCTGGTCATCAATGCATTACGTCACTCAGCGATTGGTCTTACAAGGGGAGGCTCAGAAGTCGCCGCCTCCGAGTTTGAAAACAATTGCACGAAAATGTAGCTAAAGTAAAACTATTAGACCCGTGTTTCTCACTTTTTGCCAATGGGCCTTCCTAAAGCGACAGGAATTTTTTGAAAGCTGCCGAAATTCATGTAAATATTCGGAACGCTCTCCGCTCGGGGTTTTTACGTGAATTTCGGCAACTTTCAAAAAATTCCTGACGCTTAAGGAAGGCCCATTGGCAAAAAGTGAGAAACGCGGTTCTAATAGTTTTACTTTAGCTACATTTTCGTGCAATTGTTTTCAAAATCGGAGGCGGCGACTTCTGAGCCTCCCCTTTTTAGCTGAAATTCTTGCAGGTGTTTATGCTGTTCAAACAAATAAATTAAATATTCATCATAGTTGTTTATCAAACTGCCCTCAAAAAATCCATAATTCCGATTCTTCGTATATGTATAGTACTCGAGAAATTGTATTTCACCTCTGCTTAAAATTTAAAAATATGGAGAATCAATAAAAGCAGCGAGCAAGTACTTAGCAGGCAAGTAGACGTTTAATTAGTGACGTCGCGCGTCGCGTGCAGCCTGGCAACGCTGAATTGTGTCCATTTAAAAGCATGAAAAAGTTCGAACTATTGCAGGTGCACAATGTACTCCCTCCAAACGACATATTTCATAGGTTTAAGTGGACGAAATGCTGTGTTGCCTCTACACGCGACGGTGTGGCGCGGCCACGAAACTGCGTTTGATGGAGGAGAGAAGTGAGGAAAATAACTGTTGCAGATTTTTATCATCAGATCCTTATTCGTTGTCATCTAAAGGGAACTTTGAACTTTCGCTCCCCGCTGAAAACCGCTTCACTCATTTTCTGAGCTTGGATCCAAATTCATTAGGTATATAGAATAAAGAGTGCGGCTAAATCTATATTGTATATTCCAAAAAACCACGTAATACTTATTTTGAATTCACGCCCTTAAAAATGTCAAGTTAGTAGCTTTTATTTGAGCCGTAGTCGAAGAAACACGATATACCTTGCTAAAAATAAACCATTTTTCGCATTTTTTCGAAAATTTGTAAAAATGAATTTAGCCACAATTGATCCCACAAGTTTCCATCGAGGAGATAAACGTGAAACTAGATTTCTCTGAAAATTGCATAATGCGAGCGAAAATAATTGCGGCATTTTGTTAGCTTGTTGACCCTCGTCCGTGACGCTCTTCTGAAAGTTGTTGCGTCATTTTGAATTTCCCTCCTCTTATGACGTCATTGTTGATGGATGGTGTGATCTTGAATCTGGCCGGAGCAGAAAACGTTGCTGAGTTCATTGGCGCGGTTTCATGTAAAATGTAAACAAAGACGTGATAAGAAAAGGTTAGGATAATTATAATTTGAGCGAACATTCCTGGTACATTCTTGGTTTTTATACTCTTAGGATTTTTTGGGGTTTGAGTTTTGAGTGTTTGATAACTCGTGTCTGGATCAAAGAAGGAGTTACCGCCTCTCTTCTATTAATCGAGCGAAGATTTTATTCAATCGTTAAGCCAGCTAACCCAGTCTCCTGAGTCCAGCTGAATAGATTCCTGAGCTTAATGTAAACTATAGCTACTAAACTATTACTTCGAACGGACATCATGGATACTACTGACTCGATTGCGGAGGTATGGTTTTTATTATATTTCTTAAGGTTTCCTGTTTCATCAGAAGTAAGTCTGAAATTGCAATCTTCTTTTGATGTTGTGAGACACAGTCTTCATCAAGATCAAAGGTATTAGTTCCACACAAGAACTTTCAATGGCCATACCATTCATTGTGTTTGCATGTTTGCCTCTTATGTCTGACTTAACCCTTTTCACTCCGCTGTCGAGCTGTAGTCGACAATATCGATTTACGGGTTCCGCTCCATTGTCGAGCTGTGGTCGACAATATCTTGTAGCTCGAAATTGACGCTATCAACAGGACAAAATAGGTGTCTGAGAAGTGCAGCACTCTGACAGGCTTCTTCTGGACCTACCAGTGAAGCTCTAGTTCACGGAGTTCTAGTGGAGTACAGGAAGGTTCAGCTCGAAAAGTGGTGGAGTGGAAAGGGTTAAAGCAAATGGCTCTTGACAATCCCTTATTTACTTTGGTCTGCTCATTTTGATTTGCTTCGAGTATAGCTTCGGCCTCGGTTCTTTCAGATAAAGTGCGGCTAATACTTTGCTATGTTTGTGCACTAGGACTGGATTCATAGGTTCTATGCCTTCGAATCAGTGTCTCTATTCTTGAGAGCCTTTACATTGCTCATCTTGTGTCATGTGATGTGTCTGGTTGATTTTATGGGTCTACTGAGGCAAGGGCAGGTATATCTGGTTGAGAGTGTCACAGACTGAATGGTTTTATTTAGAGCAAAGTGTCAAAAACCTTGGTCGAAATCAGTTGAAACAAATCAGAATATGATAAATAATCTGCTACTTTAATCTATAATTTCGATATGCTGCCAACCTTGGAAAATTAAATGGAACTAATTGACGAGGGTTTGTGTCAGCACTCCCTAGTGATTTAAAGTAGAGATCGTTTAAAAAGTGTTGGCAGCTGACAGCTCTTTGTTTTCATGGGCAGTGGGCCGGTTAAGCACTTACAGCGCAGGCAGGGTGCGGGGTTGGTGGGGAACGCACTCCCAAATTTCAGTCAGCGCCATGCACGGAAATACGTCTGTTTGCGCTTGTAAACAAAGAGCTGTCATCAGTCAACACCTCTGAAACAAGCTGTACTCACCTAACCAAATCTACCGATCATTTCTGACTGAAACACCCTTTGAAGCATCACTGCCTTTTTAGGTTGTTCTAGAAAACATTGGATTTAACAGATAACACGAGTTGCACACTGCTATTAGCGCCACCACAGTGATTAGTAGGCTCAAGATCCATTAATAACAGGTCAATCTGGTAATGCTGCAATGTTTGAGCTTTGCCTTATTTGGAAAGAAGACCCCTGTAAATCTAATGGGAGAGAGGTTGCACAGAATTGGGAAACAATTTGCTGCTTTGACATCGTGCTTTTGGAATGAATCTCAGAGACTATAGCGCTACGGAACTGAGATGTCATCATTGGACCTTGGATTCGTAACAGAATAAAGCTGATGTATTCTTGTTCTTGATAGCTTTGTTTATGTCAAGGCTAATCTTTCCTAGTACAAATTCTAACTTATTTTTGCCCTGACTATGCTTGTTGTGAAATACCTTTGAAACAAAGCACCATTTTGGTAATCCTAGTGCTGTCTCTCAAGGTAGAGGAAACAAACAATGCATCGATGAGCAGATAGTTCTTGCTCAACAATTCAAGATGTATGTCTATGAGCTTTGTTTAACCCTCTTTTTTAAATCGTAATACTAAAGTGTCCCTCAGTTATAGTCATGCGTCAGGGGTGCAAAATGTGCCCGATCTAGCGATCCGCAGATCGCGTGAAAGTGAGGAAATTTCTGGGAAAGTGAGGAAATTTATCCAATTTTTTTTTATTTTTTAATTTTTTTTTATTATTAATAATGGCGATTAGGATTTTCCAGGAAAATAGTGTAAAAAATGGCAGAATACTGGTCATTTTGCGAACATACGGTGTTGAAATGTTAAAATAACCAAAAAAAAGCCATCACTTTCAAATTTTTTTGAGGAAATTTTTTAAAATCCTGTGAGGAAATAAGTCATGGATCGCGTGAAACTTACGAGGTTTTGGAACATTTTGCACCCCTGTCATGCGTAAGACAAAAACATATTTTTTTAGCTGGATTATCGTAGACTAGATCTGTCCTGGTCCTGGTTAGAGGTTTTATTCATCACCACTTTTAAATAATAATCAAAGAAGTGATCACTTAATAATAACACATTCGCTTCTCTTTTTATGATGTCGTTTATCCATTGTGTTTTATTTCCAGGGAGTATTCGTTTTCAAACCGAAGGAAAAGAAAAGCGTCAAGAAGAGGAAGCCAGGCAAAGAATTTGAATCTCTTGAAGATGAAAATTGGTATCGCTCATATGTTTCCGTATGGAATTCTATCTCAGCTCAAGTGAATGTATGTATTACTCTTTGTATTTTTTGCTATTTTGTGCTGGAGTGGATTGGTCTGTTGCAAACTTTTGCTGCAGCAATTTTGAGCAATTTTTCAGTCAAATGAAGCAATAATAATGATGAATGCAAATAAATTTACTAAAGTTTCCTCCTGAATTGTAATTGAAGAACAGGAAAGGAAAATTCTTTTTACGATGATACAACTGGATACTGTTTAGACTAACATCTATTCGTTCTGGATATTGTCCATGCAGAAAATTGAAAATGACTGTCTTGCGTGATCACGTAAACAAACAAAATTTTGGCGACATAAACTATCGATGGCTTCAAATTTTTCTTCATTTGTTAAAGAAACACTGTAAATGAGTAATAAGTTTTGTTACATCAGCAAATCATAGCAACTAAACAGTTTTTCATTTTGCTGTAGTGATCTGTTGCAACATTAATCTTGAACCAACTGCTAAAATCAAGGAGAGATACATTTAATCTGGAGTGGCAGTCTAATAGAAAACCTGCGGAAGGAAAATGGAGAATTTTTAGGTTAGGTTTAAGGAGGTCATTTTCCTATCTACTTCCTTATTTTAGTGCAGGCACACAGTGGATTCAAAATATGCTCAAGCCTCTGTTCGTTGTACCAAAATTCATGGGAATAGGTAAATAAATCAGTTTGAATCCGAATCTTTAAGTTGAATTTTTTCGAATTCAAACCTGAATCCGCATGGTAAAAATGGAAGATTATTTATTTTAAAGTGCGGAGCACTTATTTGCTTAATGATTAGTAATCTCAATTTGAGTAGAAAAAATGGACGTTTCGCTGTCATACAAAGTTGTCTCAAATTCTCTATAAAACATGCAGTGATCACGTGTTCTTTGTTTTGAAAAAAAGTTTAATTATAAGTATGGAGGAAAAATCAGTGCTTTTTCATTTTGTGGATGGTTTGAAGAAATTACCAATTGAAATCTGAGCTCTGTTAGTTTGGGTCTTTGTTTTCTTGGCCAACCTTGCATCGCAGAAAACTCCAACAAACTGGCAAGTAGGTAGATATTCCGCACGCCGCCATCCACGTTTTTCAAATCCTGAATGCGGATTGAAAATATGTGGATTTGCACACCCATACATTTAATGAAAAAACTTCTTTCAAGTACTTCAGAACAATTTGGCTTTCAAATGAACCCGCTGATTTTTGGACTATTATCAGACTGAGCTCTTGTCATGGAGAAAACACCCCGCTATTTATATTTCTGTGATCTCAAAATGCACGGATTAACTCTGAATTCAGTTTTTCAAACGGGTAGAAGTTGTTTTAAAAAACAACCCAGTTGAAGATGGAAGTAACCAATGAATTATGCATTTAGAATATCCGATTCTCACAATTTTTTTTTTTTTTTTTTTTTTTTTTTTCAGGAGGAAAATGACAGATTTCATGCTGATCTCTACAGGAAAGTCAATGAGTTTGCTCACTCAACAGAGTCTGAAACTAACACCATTCCAACAATAATCATGTTAGCTGGTGAGTTGAGCTAGTTGATTACAAACAATCGAGTTCATTCATGTACCTATTTATTCATTTATCTATTCATTAAAAGCAGCAAGCTTTTACTGTAGATGAGCAATGCCGGGTCATAAGTCCTATCCTAAAGTGAGGCAAGCATTGATGGTTTCTTTGCCTCTTTTAAATCTTAAATGAAAAATTGTGATGTATGCAATCGTTACTGGCTTAGAAGAAAAGTTCAAGTGTTTTAAAGCTGCTTTCTGGACATAGAATTTCCATGTAACTATCCAGGTGAGAAGGGATGGGCACTGGCTCTGTCGTTTACTGCGAAACGCACTGTTTTGTCACTTATTTATAAGCAGCATCTATTCGTCGGATTTTGTCCTTTGAAAATTGAGCTGCGGCTTATCTGTATGACACACCAAAGTTCTGAGTCTAACCTTCAATAAATTGTCAGAGTTTGCATTTTTCTAAAATTTGCTCTCCACAACAACCGCAGTAACAATTGAAAATCAGTGGATTAGAAAATATATGTTTCATGCATTTTTTGATTTGCAAGATTGCTCTGATCTGTGTGTTATCGCTTATAAATGCAATACCGCTGGAGAGTGTATCTCATTTCTTTTCATCTGCATAAAAACACTCGCCCTTCCCAGTGGCTCCTGCCACAAGAATAAGAATGAGGTCAGGACTGGGAAAGATCTGTCAATGCTGCAGATGGCTGTTTTCATGCATCTGTGATAACATTAACAGTCACTGTGGAGGAGAAATCAGTTATAATGAGAACACGTTGGGTGCAACTTTCAAGGGAAGGCAGTTGTGAAGATTTTTACTGGGACACTGACGGCATTTAACTTGGTAAACCAATGCTCCCAGTTGTGTATTTCCCATTTTTTTGTGTTCACTCTTCAGGATAACATTTTTTTTTAATTGTCAGCAATAAAACAATCTTCCTTAGCTTTCTTACTTGTTTCTATCTTTTATTTTTGAACCCTTCCGTCAATATATTTACCCAAAACGAGGTGGGATTTTTATTCCAGTAATTTTTTTTTTTTGATCCTTCTGAAATCTGGGGTGCTAATGTATGATTGCGGCTTGTACATGCGACAAGATGGAGAGAACAACAAAGCAGCAAGTAGCCAGGGCGGCTGGATTTTTTTTTTTTTTTTCTATTTCCATGTTGTCTTATTTTTGTTTCAGGCGTAAACATTGGGGATCATAGACAACTTTTTGATAACATTGACGAATATATGATGACACATTCCAAATCATATGTTGCGACATTACTAGCTGAGCAATGCACGAATGTAAGAAACATGATCGAAAGTATGGTCAAGGAGTTTGTCACCACAAAAGAAGAAGAGTCAGATGTTGAGGTAAGTTTTCAATGTTCTTATATTTGCTCTTATATAAAATACTTGAAATGTTTTTGACTTTTTGTAATGGAGGTAAGTGGCCTCCTCTCTTTTCACAAACTTGAGATTCTGCTTGAAGTATTTTTTAAAGCTGCTGAGCTTCGACTGGCCAAAAGTTCTATCGACGAATTAAAGATTGTTGCGAGATTTTCACGAGCTAATTTTCGCCTTAGAGGTTCCGGTTTGGCCACTCTTTATACTCCTCATACTTTGCAAGCAAGGAGCCAGTGCGGGTGGGGTGGGAAAGCTTTAAGGATCAGTTTCACACTCACTTGCATAACTGCGGCAGTGGTCGCTGAGAGTCGCTGAATATTGTTCAGGGTGTACCAGACCATCCGGATAGGGCATTATTCTCAAAAACTGCTGAATCAAATGATGTGAACCGTAAAAATTAGTCAGGGAATAAACCCAAAATTTTTCATTTTTGATATTTTCAGATTTTTGATTTTTTTTTTTCATTTGGGGGGTTTCAAACCACTTTTTCAAGTTTCAAGGCGAAACTTAGCTCGTGACAATCTAGGGGCATTCTTTAATTCATCGATTGTACAATACATTTGTTCAAAATCACCCTGGTGGCTACCCTATTTTCGAGAAGTCCTGTCTTTAACTCTGGTGATTGTTTTATTTTTCAGGATGACTCTGAAGAAGATAGTGACAATGAAGATGGGCCATCGATCAATAGTAAAAGAGCAAATCATAATCTTCCTTATTTGGTCAATTGGTTTAATAACCTTGGAGCTGATCAAGGTGAAGAGCCGTCTAGAAAGAAGATGAAGAACGAAGAGGATATTGCAGTCAGTCCCAGATTCGTTGTCATCCTTCCTGATTTTGAAGCTCACAATGAAAAAGTCCTGCAAGATTTTATCTTGATCATGAGGTAAGTTTTTGAGAAAGTTTCAAATCGCTGTGTCAAAAGTGGAAACAGATTTTCCACATTCAGTTGTTCATCATTGCCTTTTAAATGCATGTTTTAGGGGAATGACATATTTCGCCAACTCTAACGGTCATTAATCATTATCTCTTGAAAGTTGCAAGTTTTAATATTCCTGAGGTGTTGGCGCAGGCAACGGACGGACATAAAAAAAACCGTTTGGAAACCTTGACTCCCCAAAGGCACGCGCTGTGCCAATGTAACATTTTTATGATCTATTTCTTATCCCCTCCTACTGTTTCTCTCGTTTCTTTTCATCAACTATAAAGTGCGGCTCATCTGGGCTGTTTTTTTTTTTGCCTTTGCCTTTCCCAAATCTGTTCGGAGATTTTAAATGTCCTTGTCTTCAAGGAACTAGGCTCCAACTCCATCCCTGGGTCAAGTATCTAGGAGTAATTCTGGACTCGAAACTAAGATGGAGAGAGCATTTGGATGTGCGTATAAGGAAAGCATGTGCAGTTTTCTGGGCATGTAGGAGAGCTTACGGACGCAATTGGGGACTTGGACCGAAAGTCCTATTTTGGATCTATGTCTCTATAGTGCGCCCTAGCCTCACCTTTGCGTCATCAGTGTGGTGGACAGGACTAGAGACGGCCAAATCTCAGGCCGAACTAGGACGTCTACAACGTATAGCGTGCCTCGCGATCACAGGGGCTCTGAAAAGTGCCCCTACAGCTGCACTCGAGGCTGTCCTCGGACTTCCACCTCTGCATCTAGTGGTGAAGGCTGAAGCGGCAACGACAGCATATCGCCTGGCAAGCTGGGGCCTTTGGTCTGAAAGGCCCTACGGCCATTCGAAGATTCTAAACCAACTGCAGGGGATGGTCCCATCTAGCTTGATGAGGACTGACTACATGCAACCGGTCTATGACTTCGAAGGTCGTTTCTCAACAGTCATTCCTGAAAGGAAGGACTGGAACACTACTGTCCCCAATTTGCTCAAGGATGGTCTAGTATGGTATACGGACGGGTCCAAGACAAACACGGGAACAGGAGCGGGGGTGTATGTGAGAAGGCCTAATGTTAGGCTATCATTCTCGCTGGGACACTCTGCAACTGTGTTTCAGGCTGAAGTCTTTGCTATTTTGGCCTGTGCACAGAAGAGCACTGAAATGAACCTTAGGAAAAGGAACATCTTCATTTGTTCTGACAGCCGTGCGGCTCTAGGGGCCCTTAAGGGACCTAGATTTGCATCCGAACTAGTCTGGGAATGTAGGCAGGAGCTTAATGCTCTGGCCCTATCAAACAGGGTTACCCTTGTTTGGGTCCCAGGACATAGTGGAGTGGATGGGAACGCAAAGGCGGACGGTCTGGCCCGCAAGGGATCTCAGACGAGACCCATGGGACCGGAACCCTTCTTTGGAGTTCCCAAAGCTCTTGTCACCTCTGAAATCAGTAGCTGTCTTAAACAACAGCACCTAAAATACTGGAAGGAGGAAGCAGGGGAGATGAGGGCCTCACGATCATTTTTAAAGGGGCCTTTGGATCCTCAGAAAACTGGGACTCTGCAATTCAGTAGGGACCAGCTCAGGGCAGTGACCAGATTCATAACTGGACACTGTACCCTCAATCGCCACCTGAGCATCATGGGACTCTCAGAGGACCCATGGTGTAGATGGTGCGGTGAAGAGGAGGAAACTCCTCTTCACATTTTGTGTGACTGTGAAGCTTTTAGCAGTAGCAGATATTTACTCTGGGGCTGGGATCGACTGGACCCAGAGGATGTAAAGAGCTTAACGATGAGAGACCTATTGTGCTTCATTATGAAGACAGGGTTACTCCGTTTGCTCTAATTTAGGAGGAGGCACAATGGGCCTACTTAAAGGCCTGAGTGCCGACTTGGCTCCATCACATGGGGACACCTCCACCCTCAATTCAATTCAATTCAATTCCCAAATCTGTGGTGCGCATTCTATGCGGAACAACATGGTAAGTACTTCGAACAGTTTACCTATGTTTGACTCAATTAAAATTTGATATTGTAGTGCTATTTTGCAAAAAATTCATCTTCAGTGTAGTACTCTTTATTATAATAGTAAATAGTATATTTTCATTTGATTTTTGAATAAGTCCAGCTCCTCTATATTTTTTGTACTCTCTGATGGCTGATTCCGCTCTTTTGAATAAAACGAGACAAGATAGTGAAAGTGGGAATCGATCAATCCCATTGGTTAAAAAACATTATGTGATAGATTTGAAATCGTTTAAGTAGTTTGAGCACAACTCAAGAGTTATTTCATTGGAAATGAAAAAGAAATGAACGACTCCAACGACTGCTGTCTTGTCTCGTCCAAAAGAGCAGAATCAGAGCCCACTGGTGAATGATTGAATATTCAGAAGCAACTACATCTTCTTTTTCATGCGGATGGAGATTCTAAACTGTGTTGTTTTGTTATTGTTTGCATTGCAGTCTGGTTAATTTTCCCTTTCTCTGTTAAAGACGATTAGGTACAAAATTTCGGCTGCCGTTTTAACGATGACAGTCCAACATGGACCGTCTCCGCAATAGGAATATCGATATAGATCACTGAAAGCCATTTTTGTCTGAAGCTGAAGGGAAACAGTAAAAGAGGCTCAAAAATTGCTCTCTCCCACAAGATGCAATGTATTTTCATTTTCATCTTTTAACATGATTGGCTTGTGTCTCAATGGATCTCAACGTAATTCGTTCCGTAGTATCCTTTCAGATAAACATGACAGCAATCGTTTTACTCATGGACTCTTTATTTAAAAAAAGAGCATGACTGAAAATAGGTTGTGGGTGTAGTGAAAGTTTGTTGTGTGGAACCTCGGTCCTGTCCCTAAAAAAATTCCGACTGAAAGTTCCACTAAGGAAATGGTGGTCAGAGTATGGGAGATTTCACTATGCTGAAAAAAATTCCACTTGGTGAGATATTCCGCTTAGAGGACGTTCCTTACAACAAAGTTTCACTGTATTTTTGGCATGTTTTGCTTCTTACGTACGCTTCTTTGAAACGTTTCTTTGAGAAAGAGAAATAATTTCAAATTCCCAAGTAATCTCTTTAAAGAAGTTATACAAATTTTCAATTTCTTTTGAATCTCCTTAAAATATTACTTAATATGTAGTGACTGGAAGGCAAAGGAAACACTAATTAAATGTTCTACTTCTAGAGCAAACCTAAATTATTCACTCTAGGCCTAGAACCTAAAAATCCTGTAAGTTTGTCACTTACTACGGAGATTGCCTCTCCAGATGAGGTATTGCTCGTTGGTGGAACCTTCTGATTTTAATGCTGCCTGAATGGAAGGGGTCACGTAAGGGTTATTAAAAGACATTTTTGTGCTAATATGTTCAAAAATTAAAGGAGCTTTTTTAACGGTTCATCAATTAAAAAATGCATAGCAAATCAAGTATTTTCCCCGCGAAGTATAGGTAAAGATTGATTTTTATTTTTCAGATATCAAAGGTTGTTCGTCAAATCTCTTAAATCTCTTAAATTTGTCGTTTCAAACTTTGTCCTTCTCTGTCTGGAGACCAAAGAACCAAATTGACCTGCAGTTTACGCTTAAGGGCGCTGAAATCATTTTGATTTATTTTCATAATTTTTCATAAGAGTTCTCATTTTTCTCGTGAAATTGGTATTTTTAGTTTTCTCTTGGAAACAGTATACTTCGGAGCAAAAATTTTGAATTCATTTTTTCATAATTTTGTTATTTTTTAAGATTTTTTGAGGTAAAATTGGCTGCGATTTGAGCCGAAACATCCTCACCTAAATTATTTTTTCGTGTTTTCAGCATTTCCCAGTTAATATGTATTTCTTTCATTACAAGAGTCAAATCAAGTACTGGATTAACTCTCAACTTTGAACGTAAATTTCTAAAATATTAGCAGATAAGGCAATCATAGGTGGCGCATGAATAGGGCTATAGCCCCCTCCCCTCTTTTTTGAGGAGGTGCTAACCTATTTTGAAAAAGAGAAAAACAACCACTATTTCCTCATTGACAAAGAAGCCCCCCCCCCCCCCCCCCGCGGGTGTAAGTTCAAACAAAAAATCAAATTACTGTAACTGAAAAGGAGAAAATCAAAAAGTCATCAATTATTTTAGCCCCCCTACTCTTCGACCCGACGAAAGCAAAAACATGAGAGCTTCATTCTTTGACAAAACAAGAATTATTATCAATGGAAGGGCTGGGGATGCTCTCAAATTTTTCGGCTCGAAGAAATTTCATGGATTTCAGTTTTTATCACCATCAATGTTCGTGGTTGAACGGAGCTCTTGTTTGGGAGAGTCACAATTCCTTTGCTTGTGAAATGGAGGAAAATTCACACTGCCCATGGAAGCGGTAACGCACCCGTGAGGACTTTTGTCCAGTGTAATCTCAAGAACAACATACTAAAATCTCATCAAATTTAACTAGGAGCCGGCTCCTGAGATTCTTGCAGGGCTTTTTGCTGGGTGAAGAATTAGTATCCTTCAGTAGCGCAGCGAGAACTTCTCTATCCCTCCCTTTTCATTGAAACACTTCTGTTAGATAAAGATAAACAGGGGGATAAAACCTCCTCTTTTAATCATTCTACTTCTCATATGCAATAAGAAAATGAGAGAGATGAAAGAGATCCCCGATGGGCAATTGTATAGACGTGTTTTTTTTCCCCCCATCCGCTGCCCATCGATCCAGCAAACCACTTCTCTCAATTCCGATGGAGTCCGATGGATTTCATATGCTGCCCATCACTCCAGCGGCCTCAGGAGACAGCTGGCAACAGATGGGTAGGCCTTCTTTGCTTACAAACGCCAAACTCTTACCTCTTCAAGCTAAATCATACCAATTGACAGTAACGCTTCAATGGACCGATGGATTCCAGTGGTCCCAGCTAAATTCTTGATGGATCAGTGCAGTGGATGGGAAAAAGAACGCATCTCATCCTTGGTGGTTGAATGCAGGGTTGAATAGTATATTATGACAATTGGATCCTAACAATGACATAATCAGGCGATTTAGCTTAAATTTTATTTTTCAGTTTAAGAATGGATGTTGCGCTGAAAAAATGATACGGTATTGGACACCGTAAATTACGGACTATATAGGTTTACCGAGGGATTACGGGCGTCACAACCATAATCCCTCCGTAAACCTATATAGTCCGTAATTTACGGTGTCCAATACTGTATTGTTTTTTCAGTGTGGAAGTTTTGAGCAAGGTATTGTATATCCAAATATCCTGTGAATAGCTGACCTGATAATTAAATCAGCTCACGTGAAAACGTCGGATGTCCAAAATATTTTTATTGAAAAGACAAAATAATAATAATAAAAAAAAATAATTGCAATTTAAAAAATAAACAATTAGTATAAACAGGCAAGATGAGGGAATAGCTGACCTGATAATTAAATCAGCTCACGTGAAAACGTCGGTTGTCCAAAATATTTTTATTGAAAAGACAAAATAATAATAATAAAAAAAAATAATTGCAATTTAAAAAATAAACAATTAGTATAAACAGGCAAGATGAGGGAAATAGGAGCAAAAAGCCACAGAACAAGTCTGATCAGTACTTACTTAGATGGAGTGTCTTCTTAAGAGTGATTACGCTTTCAAAGTCAACTTTAAAAAAAAAAAATGGAGTCTGGATGTTTTTGCATGAGCTGATTCAATTACTTTGGTCAAAGTTTGGAAGTGGCGCCCGTTAAGGGCTGCTTAAGTATGCCTAGCATTCTAGAATTCATCCCCTCATTGTCTCAATGCAGAAAATATTATGAATAGCAGCACTTTTCAATATACCTAGATGTACTACATCACAGGATAATGTAATCTTTTTTTCATGGATGTAGTAAATGGTTGAATTATAGAATGCTAACTATGGATGTTTCACATGACATTAATTGATGGTTCCTACTTAAATGATGAAAAACATGCAATAATTGTCTTCAACAAAATCTTAATTGGTCTCTTAAATTTCTTGAAGATAGGTATGGATGTCAAAGATTTTGTTTTTATACATGTTTTTGATCCTGTCATTTTCTTTTCAACATTATATAATGATATGCAGCAGCCATCAGGGTTCCAGCTTTGTGGTGTCTGTTGGTGTGCTCTGAAGAGCAAAGATCATTTCAGGGACCAAATAATGTTACGTCCTCATGGTTCTGCATGCTGATGATCGGTGAGCACTTGGGGGAGTTAAAACCCCTTGCAACTACCCCTAAGTACGTACCATCCATCGTCTTTCGGGGGACTGTCAAGCCGCAACATTATTTGATCCTAGGTCCCATCAATCATCTTAAACTGTGGAAGTTGCAAAAATTCACTGTTTTAAGAGCTTTGAAGGATAATTTTTGAGAGGTTAAGAATGACTGAGGGAAAATGCAATACTTTGTCCTAAAAGTTTACTAAAAGATATTATGAAATTTGAAAACTGGACGCTAGGCTGCTGGAAGTCCCCTGAACTGGAAGATGTGGAATCCGGATTCATATGTACTGTCATACTGATTAGCTGACATCTTGGATTTAAAAATTTAGAAAAACTACTATGTAATTTGGATTCAGCGACCATAAAAATCCTCTCTTACTTGCAACTGGGTGAACCTTACTAATTTTGGTGGCATCAATGCCAGGTCAACCCGAGCGCAGAATGCTGCAGAGTTTATGCTCAAAACTGAACCAGAGATCACCGACTCGACTTAGTTCTGGGCTCGAGTCAAGCAAAAACTGAAGCGGTCAAGCGCGCATGTTAATTTGGGTTAAGCTCAATCCGAGTTAGTAAGCCGCGTTTCAACTACCTATTAAGGATGAAGCATCTTCAGTCTTCAGTCCGTCTTAAAGACAAGTAACCTATCTTGAATGGTCCTATGGATGTGTTTAAAACCCCCTTTAGCTCCACCCAACTTGGTCTTTGAAGACATCTTGCAAATCTGTCTTCAAGGCGACTTTGAAAACCGTCTTGATCGGTGTATTTAAGATGGATTAAATATGCTTTATAAGTCTTGATGATAAGATGTATTTAAGAACCACTTTGGAAGATGGATTAAAGCAAAGTTTGGGAAGCAAAGTGTCTTTAAAAGACAAATTTTAGATCAGATGAAAGAATGTCTTTAGAACCGCTGTCACAAGAAGGATACAAAAAGGTTTTAAGACAGGATGAAAAGACAACTTATTAATGGCACTTTCAGTCTAATCTGCAAGATAAGTATTGTTATCGAAGCAGAGCCATCTTTTCTTATGTCCAAAATTGCCGGCTGTGGTCCATGGTCGCTGTTTTTTAATTTTGAGAACGACTACGAAGGGGTGGAGCTTATCGAGCAAAAACACGGCGGGATTTCCCTTTTTCCAGGCTGGTAGTGCTGCTGCAAGCAGTTGTGGACCACAATGGGGCTATTGCACACTTTTGCTATAAGCGATTTAATAGTCGATTATGGCGTAAAAACCTCAAAAAATAACGATGGCGGCACTAAAAACTTCCAAAATCCACTCCTAAACTCAATAAACGCAGTTATTTGCGGGAGCGTAATGGTGGCCGAAAGCACTAACAATGGGAGATTCCCATCTAACAATTCTGGAACTCCATCAAGAAGTGACCAATAAGAGACTACTTTCATTTGACACCGGTGTCACTTGGTGTTGCGGTACCATTCATCGGATGTGGATCATCACTCTGATGACTAATTACTCTGTGAATCATCCTTGTCAGCATAGAAAGAGTGACGAAATTAAGATAGGAATCTCCCATTGTTAGTGCCTTCGGCCACCATTACGCTCGCGCAAATAACTGCGTTTATTGAGTTTAGGAGAGGATTTTGGAAGTTTTTATTGCCGCCATCGTTATTTTTTGAGGTTTTTACGCCATAATCGACTATTAAATCGCTTATAGCAAAAGTGTGCAATAGCCCCATTGTCCACATGGTGTTGGAGCATGCGAACCATTGGGGACGGAAAGGATGTCCTGCGCAGTGTGCAATTGACACTGTGAAACTACATGACTTTGTAGGCGGAGTCCACCCTACATTCACAGTCCGTGTTAGCAAAATCGTTGTGGACATAAAAAAAGACCGCTTAGGCTTTTAAGTCTTTCAACCCGTTCGCTCACGCTTTTTTTCAGTATAAAAAGAGATATTGAAATAAAAAATAGAGAGATAAAAGATATCTGATCAGAGATTCAGAATCAGCTGATTTTTCTGAATTTTTTTTGGATAGGACCATTACTGTAAGAGATACTGAATGTCCAACTGATTGGACGTTATGAGCCATTGTGGTCAGTGATAGAAATCTTGACTTCCTATTTGTGGTCATTAAATATTGTTTTGAGTCCATGAATTGACTCTTTGAAGTCACAAGAAGAGCACTAATGCTATTTATTTTTTAAATTTTTTGAGGGGTGAATGTCTAAAACGACAAATAAATTGCAATGAACGCTAGAAATTTCATGTAATTTTATGAAATTTGTGAATGCTTTTTCTGGATGGCATGTTTTTGGTGAATGTAATGCACAAAAGAGATCTACAGCTTGTCTATTTTGAGTTCAACTCTTTGCCAACTAATATCAGTCATCAAATGGCAGCACTGATACTTATCGATGTCACGGAAAACCCGCATACTTGGGTGTGCGGCAAATAGAGGAGTCAAACAATGTCACCATTTGATGACTGATGTTAGTTGACAGCAGGGGCATCATTTTGGGTTCGGCTGGGGGGGGGGGCAAAAATGTGATGACCTTTTTTTTTTTTTTTGCTCATGAATATTATTTTAGACATTCTACAGCCCTGCATATCCTGTATTTACGCCCTAAATTCCAACAAAACTCGTTAATGACCACCAAATCTTAGTTCGAAACTTTTTCTTCTCAAAAAAAAAAAAAAAAAAAAAAGTCACTTTTTTTCACTTTTGGCCGACCCTTGGGGGGGGGGCAGTTGCCCCCCCCCCCCCCCCTGCCCCCTTGCAAATGACGCTACTGGTTGACAAAAAGTTAAACTCAAAATGGACAATCATCGTCAATCATGGTCATCGTTGGAGAGACAGTAGAAGCATTTCACAAAATCACAACATTTCACTAACAATATCAATAATGGCGTTTCTTCGCTTCCGACACCGATGACGTTCGGTTCATTGGACATCAAAATTCAAACATTTGCCAACAAAAAAAATTGTGGCTGGAATTACATGCGGATTGCGCAGGCACCTTCCTTATATGCAGAAGAACGAATAATCACCGGCCAAACATTGACATAATCTTTCACGTAAACATTGCACAGAGATAAACAAGCGAGTGTCAGGCCATGTGATATATCTCTGGAGGAGGTGCATTTCATTGTGTTGCAAGAAGTACTAAAAATTGCCGATAGATGCCACCACTGTGCAGGCACTCTAACTAGGTGTCCTAGGACAGAAAAATTGTAAAATAACCGGGTCCAGTTTGCATACACTGTCGAATACCAAGGTTTGAATTTAATGTCCAATGAACCGATCAAGGTGAGCGAACGGGTTAAGATGCATCAACTAGGCCATCAAGTCTTAGGACAATGTTCTGAGGAGCATTTGAACCCACAAGGAAAAGTTAATCCTAACTCTTTGCATTCAGTTCAGATTAGAGCAGGTTCATCTTGAGGAAAGGGTTCTAACACGTATTCTTTGACAACCAAAAACTTGTAAGTTCGTAATGGTGGTAAACACTGACTCACATGTTCCGATGTGTCCATGGATGTAGAAACTCAGCGATTTGTCTCAACATTACCCCTCAAATGAGTCTGTTCTAGTTCAGAGTAACAAGCTAGTCTTTAAGGTAGCTTCTCAGGTATCTATATTTCAGTCACTTCTAGAGCGAAACAAACCACATCTACCTACCTGTGCAGAATAGGTTAACATAATGGAGGACTGCGCATCACCGGCAAATTGTGATTCACTATAGTTAAAAGACTGAACAACAGGAATAACAGTTGCACTTCAAAAAACTTTTATTTAAACAATTTAACAATCAATTATTAACAGTGAAAGAATTTTGTTAGCAGTTCTTTGTATAGTCTCGTCCCTCGCGCATCAATCATCGAAGGGTCAACTTCTAAGTTTTATTTACACTATTTACAATCATCTATGGATAAGAGTAACAAAGTACTAGGATTGAACGTTTTCAACAAGCTCAGATCGATGCTCTGCGTGTGGGTAGCCCAGTCAAGTGTGGTTCTGCGGAAGCGATCCTGAGCGCTGATGACAAAGATCTAAGGTTTGTCGTTGCAAGGGATCCTAGGATTGAACGTCCTTGTCTGATTCAGGCCGCCTTCGTTTCGAAGAACTTTGTTGAGTCTGTGCTTCTTTGATCGCTTCGTCAAGTCTTTCCTTTGCGCTGACCACTTTCGATTGTATGTAGAACGAGCCCCCTTTGGCTTTTTCGTTTACATTGAACAAATGTTGATACTTCTTTTGGACTTCTTCTGGATCAAGCTGGTCCACATCAAGAATTTGTTTCGCTTCTTCAAGAGTGATGCCCATTTTTGCGTTGACCGCGGCTCTGGCTGCCCCTTGAGGCCCACCCCCTGCTCGGTTTGCAGCTTGTTGACTCGCCGCGAATTCTTGTTTCAAGGCCTTGGCGAAAGCGCGACCGACCACTTGCGTACCGAGAACAACGATCTGAATTATGTATTTCGCCATTTAACCACGGTTATGTTGTTTTAAAGCACTTATAATGAGAGGAGGTAATAGTTATCACTTCATATTCGCGTGTTAACTTACGCAATTTTGCGGGATATTTGTTGATATTCACTTAACCTCACTCTCATCAGACGTTCGTTCGATTTGACATTGTCAACGGTGTCAACAGTCAGCGACGACGCGCGGTGAATGATGAACGACGTCAGCACTCAGTTGCCGCGGTTTTTTCGGCGCTCAATTCAAATTACCGCGTGTCAACAAGGGAGCGCCAACTTGCCGCGGCTCGCTTGTAAATATTACGTGCACGATAATAGACTGTTTTAGTAGAGCGATATATCGTATCGATTGCCGTCCGAGGGCCTCTGGTTCCAAACAAACTCTGGTTCAATGTAATTTCCCCATAATCGAACTTTTGAACGGAAATTTAGGGTATTAAATCAAATAATTAATGTGACCTTTTTGCGATTATGAATTCTACGTCCTCAAAAATGCTTATTCATGCCTGGTTCCTTGACTAAAACTGCCGAAATCAATAAGATATTACAGATTAATTGTTGCATTTGTAGGTTAGAACCGCCCGAAATCCCGCCAATTCCACAGCAACAACAGTAACATTTGGGTGATTCCAACCTCCAAACGCATCGTTTAATCTGTAATATCTTGTTGATTTTGGCAGTTTTACGGGTGGAACTAGGCAAAATTGAGCATTTTCGAGGACGTAGAATTCATAATCGCCAAAAGGTCGCATTAATTGTTTGATTTAATACCCTAAATTTCCGTTCAAAAGTTCGCTTATGGGGAAAATGCATTGAATCAGAGTTTGTTTGGAACCAGGGGCCCTTGGACGGCAATCGATACGATATATCGCTCTATTAAAACAGTCTATATCGATGGTTTTTGGCAGAAAGGGGTAAAGTTACCTTGGGGTAAAGTAACATTTTGCCGGTTTGAAGTTAAACTGCATTGTTTTCTAACTTAGCCGCATTCTATAGAAAGGGAACGTAAGTTTTGCCAAAAGTGCTACTTGACCTCTTTCTGCGGGCGACCGGCGGCGATTTGTCGACAACAATAAACTTTGCAGCAATACATAGGCGGACCGTACCAGGAGCCCCTTTGGGTCCTTTTGGGCGGAGGGGCTAAAAATCGGGAAATAGTCATCACTTGAGACTTGAGAAGCGAAAAAAAAAAAAAAAAAAAAAAAAAAAAAAAAAAAAAAAAAAGGTTGTCATCACTTTTTAACCCTCCCACTTTTTTTGGTCTCGGTCCGCCTATACAGCAATATCAGTTGCTGGTCTCCCTACATGCATAGATACTAACATTGTAAAACCCCCATTTCCATCGACGTTTGTCGGTTTCACTAAATGAGGCTCTTGCAATCTTTTGCTTTATAGGATTGAAGGGTTGGTTCTTGCGGAAAAACCTGTAAAAATAAAGATGAGTACACAATCACTCGCAGTCGGGCTTAATGGCAGCAAGACGCAGGTATCATGGGAGATTCCTATCTTAATTGAGACTTATCTCTGTGTTTCCGTAGAGGAAGTTACATAGTAGACAGGAATCTTCCATGATAGGCACCTGCGTTGTACGGCCGTTGTAGAACTTGCCATTATAGCCGTTAAGTGAGATGATCACTGAATTTGAGACTTTCTAAGTATGATTTTAGTGATTTTCGCTGGTTTTTACCATAGATTGGGCTATTCATTTGCTCACTGCAAAAGTTTGCGAGAGCCCCATTGGGGCAGATAGTGGTGAGAAAGTGTGGATTTGGTCTCTGACTTCATTTTTTCTCTAGAATCACTGATCTCTTCAAAATCCTCCATTTTCTGCATCCCCCCTCCTTACCTGCATTCTTCCTAATTCTTCCTCCAATTTTTCCTCATCCTCTTTTCATCCTCCACGTATTTCAAATGACACTTTTCAAGAGGAGGAAGTTTCAAGGAATCTGTTAAAACTTGGCCCTAAGCCTGTTCATTGTATCTTGTCATTTTCTCCAATATTATTTCTGTTCAGTTCATTGATTTTTATGCTTCATTGATTTTTGTTGCAGCGGTTACACATCTCAGTTACCCCTGGTGTTCATATTTGGAGTTGCATCTATGATCTCAGCTGTCCACGACAGTCTTCCAAGTCACGTAATATCAAAATTGTCTTTTGAGACCTTCAAATCCCCTCCGTCCATTGATTTCCTAAACTCTGCTGTTGACGCTGTTTTTCTAAAGGCCGATTGTCCTTTCCAGCTGAGTGGAAGTGTATTTAAGTTCCTGACCGAGGCCTTCTTATATTATGATTTCTCACTCCACGGATTCATCAGATCAATGCAGGTAGGTAATACACTAATAACTTAAAAAAGAGAAACTGACGAAGCATATTTTATCATCAGGTTTGGGAGCAAATCCAAGGTTTGGAAGTTTCCAAGTAACAACAGCCATCAAACAATACCAAAAATTCCTGACCAATCAAAATGCATTGGTGGGTCTTCTGTCTCACTGTTCGGAATTCTTTTTAGGACCCGTTTTACAGGGCTGGGGCAAATTTTGAGGTTTGTGTGACAAAACGGTAAACATGAAACCTAATCTCTTGTGTATTGGAGCAATAGTTGAACCTTTAATTTTTACACCCAAATGATGATGAATGATGCTCATTGCATATTCCTTTCTGAAGATGAGTCACTTGGGAACTTTTGCTTAAACAATTTTGAGAGTTGATTCTAATGTGATTATGGAACTGAATGATTTTGTCCTTAAAAACCTCCTTTGAATTTTCATTTTCAAATGGAGCTATTGCACACTTTTGCTGTAAGTGCATTGATAATAGTTGCTGGTGTAAAAACCTCCTAAAATAACTATGGTAGCATTAAAAACTTCCAAAATCCACTCCTAAACTCAATGAACGCTTTTATTTGCGGGAGCGTAATGGTAGCATAGGGCAGTAATAATGGGGAGATTCCTGTCTTAATTTCGTCACTCTCTCTATGCTGACAAGGATGATTTACAGAGTAATTAGTCATCAGAGTAGGTGATCCGCATCTGATGAATGGTACCATGACACCGGTGTCAATTGAAAGTCGTCTCTTATCGGTCACTTCTTGATGGAGTTACAGTATTGGTAGATGGAAATCTCCCGGTATTACTGCCCTGAGTCACCATTACGCTCGCACAAATGAAAGCGTTTATTGAGTTTAGGAGTGGATTTTTGAAGTTTTTAGTGCTGCCATCCTTTTTTTTTGGGATGATTTTTCATTAGAATTGCCTATTAAATCGCTTACAATAGAAGTGTGCAACAGACCCATTAAATTCTTTTCCAGCTGTCAAGTGCCTGCCTTACTAAACTCATCAGACATGTTAATGTTCATTCTCCAAGTGATACTTTGAAAAATAATTCATGAAGTGTGTCCTTGTTTTTTTTTTTTTTTTTTTTTTGTTTTTGTTTTTTTTTTTTTTTTTTTTTCAGTTCTGTATCATGGAGCACTTCTATGAGTCTGATGTTGCCTTGTTCTGTTGCCCTAGAAAAGATCTACCTAAAGTCATCTCATCATTGACCACAGATCAAATTTCAGCCCTGAAAAAAGTACCATCCTTTGAGAGATGGATTGATCAACGTGCCAGATCCAACCAACCTTCTCTCAAAATGAAAGATTTCAAAGTAATAATTTTCTTTAGTATCACAGTTTAAATTATCCTCTCTTTTGCTGGGATGAACTGCATCAAATTCTCCAATATATTGTGTTTACCTGTATACAATGCATACTTTGAGTTTTATAGGGCGAGGGAAAAAGAAAGAAAAAAATTATATCATGAGCTTTGTCATGACAGCGATTGCACGTGAAAAGCATGTATTATTGACAGATTAAAGATTGTCGCTAGATTTTTACGAGCTAAGTTTTGCCTTGAAATTTGAAATGTTTGTTTGAACCCCCCAAATTCCTCCCAAGAGAAAATCGGGGGCTTTTGAAAACATCAAAAATAAAAAAATTGGGGTCAATTTCCTACCTGACTTTATCGTTTAAATCATTCGGTTCTGTATTTTCGAGAAAAATGTCCTATCGGGGTTGTCCGGTACACCCTGATTCTGGTTAGTTTGCCTTTTATTTATTTTTTTTTTACCATGAATCAAAAATTATTATTAATTCAGTGGAAATTGGTTTTAAATAAAAGTGCAAATATTTTAGAGTGGCTACCTGGACACAGCATTCTAATACAACTATCCAGGTGACAACATTTTGCTCGGTTTCTGTCCTGTGTCATTTTATTTAGGGTGCAAATCCCCCCAGAAGAAACAGCTATATCGATTTCTGTGTCCAGATCGCCACCCTCAAACACTTGCGCTTTAGTTTAAAACCAATTTTAAGTGAATTTGTCACTATTTTTTTTCAATGTTAAAAAAAAATGAGGGAAACAAATGGACCCCGAGTAAAATGTCCATAAGAGTTTTTCATCATCGCTGCCTCCTTGAAGTTTCAAAATCACACCCCATAAATCCTATCTGTCTCTATGCCTTGTTGTTTTTGTGACTTTCATTTGATTTGTTTCTAATACGGCTACTGATGGTGATCTCAATGATTAAAAGGTCTTTGGTTTAAATAAGTTTAATGATGAATGAAAGATTAGGCAGTTTAGAATTTGTTTTCATGCTTTGTTCCTGTGCTTACTGTTGGCCCAGTGAGCTTTTATATGGTAGTTAAGTGCCCTTCAACTAACATGCTATTTGATGACAATCAGTAAACTGAAAGTACACTGATATTCTTGCCTGACCAAATGGTTTGAACAAGTATGAAGGTCTAACTGAAGTCTGTCGTCTGCGGTAAAAGATCCACACAAGAGCTGAGCCAGTAGCTGAGGCGTTGGACGAATCTATCTATCTTATCTACTTTCTATCATTTATATTTTGATGAAGGAAGAACAGCTGCGGAATCAAATTTTCGTCAAATTTTTCTCATTTGGCTCTCTACACCTTTTCTCCCACAGGAAATTATTTCCAAGCTATTGACCGAGTTACATGATTCTGTCCAAATGTTCTACATTGGTCTTCATTGTCTCCAGATTTTAGTCCATGATCTGCCGGGAAAACTTCTCGGCTCTGAGGTAAGTTAGATAGGTTTAAGCTCATTCCAGCTTTGCAAGCCAAATCGGCCTTTGAATTTGGCACTTTTCGGATTTTCATCCCTTTCAATGCAATGATATTGTGGATGAACTATGTATTCAAAAACGTTTCTCTTTTCAGAAATGTAGCCACCTGGCCATTTTTGTGCTGAATTTTATACAGTCTGTCTCTTCAGGTGATTCTAGGCGAAGCTTGTCCAGTTTTCAATCCGATGGATAGTGCCACTAGCGCTGCTTATAAAGTCAACTCTTTTTGGCTAAAGTGGATAAATTTAAGCCAAAAGTACAAATTTAAGAAACGTCAGCACCTGCAAACGTACCTCTGGAAGATACCCAGTATGTTTCAAGCTAAAATTCTCAAGATTAAAGCTGGAAATTATGAAATACAAAAATTCCCATAAGCCCCAATGAATGCAAATGAGGTAGATAGACATACTATCACTTGCACTCACTAAGCTTATGGCAAAACGAATTTCATCATTTGCGGCTTTAATTTTTAACCAATTTTGCTCGTTTAGGGCTCAGAATATTCATAAAAAAATTTGCCGGTGCTGACATCTTTGGATTTTGCGTCTTTTCTTTCGTTTTGATTTAAAATGCCAAAAATCCGACTTTGCCCTAAAGCGACTAGTGGCGCTTTTCATCGGATTGAAATCTGGAAAAATTTCCGCTGGAATCACCTTAATTGAAAGGTATGAGAGAGAAAAAAAAACAATTGATTGTTTTAGTGTCGTGTCATAAAAACCATATTTTTCAAAACGTTGTCAAGAAAACAATGTGTTTTTGACTTTTTGGTTTGCCTCATTCTCGCCATCTTCCATCTCTCTGGCTCTCTTGTTACCCTCATTGGAGCTATGTATTTCTGTACTTCTAAGTTTCATATTCACAAATGAGACAGTTTTGGTCTGACTCTTCTGTCAGAAAGGAACTCTGTGTGTCATAACTTGCAATTATCTGTTGACATGAATTTCAGTTTCAAAGAGAAAGAGAAAGATGCTATGTAATTACCTATTAAGGTCTTATGAGAGTAAAAAAGACAGAAAATGGTAGGAATTGAAAAAACAAAACCAAACGAAAACTTTTAGATGCGTTTGTTTGTTCACACTTTCTCAAGATCACACACATGTTTTGTTTAGTTTCCATGAAAAATAAGGGCTGTAAGGGGGCAGGAGGCTTCAGCCCCTAAAGCCTCCCCCTGGCTGCATGCCTGACGTTGCATGAAATGCATCAAATGTGTTGTTGATTCCCCTCAATATTGAAAATTACTCTTCTAATTGTCTGATTTAGGATCATTAGAAGAAGTCCTGTTTTTAAATCTAGTCTTGTTGTTGGTGTAACCTAAATTTTTATGGCCTTTCTCATGACATGATCTATGCTTTTAACCCTATAGTTGAGGAATCTTTATATCGAAGCAATGAAAACAAGAATTACTGAAAATAAGAGTTATCAAGAATGTATGAAGTTGCTAAAATTCCAGTCACGGCAGACCCTCCTGAAGAAATTAGATAAGGTAAGTTAAATATCAACTGTCGGAAGTGAAAACGAGGGAATTTCTTTTCGATGCTTGGATTTGCGAGGTAATTTTTTTGTATCAGGAAAAATCAGGGAATTTCACTAGACTTACCTAAAAGCAGATTGAAGAAACGGATGTTTGAAAAAAATTATTCCCAATTTTCAAATTTTATATAATGCACTGTTGAAAGGAAACGCTTTTGTTCACAGTTAAATAAAGTTTAAATAAAGAGTAAAAAAAATTAAATAAGCTCTAACAATAAGATGGAATCGGGCAGTTGCAGGTCTGAAATGTTGTATTTTTTATAAAGACAATGAAAGTCAGTGGCGCAGCCAAGGGGGGGTCCAGGGGGTCTAGACCCCCCCCCCCCCCCCCCCATGACACCAAAATTTGTCCTAAGAAAAGGTCTTTTTTTGCGTTCTCAGACAAATTTTACCAAATTAGTATCTTTGGACCCCCCCATGACAATTTTGGGACTCCGGTTTCCCCCCTAGAAAAATTCCTGGCTACGCCACTGATGAAAGTGCTTGATGAGCTGAGAACAAAGATGCCTTTGGTTTCTAATTATGTATGTCCCATTTTTCCGCAGATGAGATTTTAGCCCAAAATACATTGTTCTAAATGGGAATTCTGCGTTATGACGTCACTACCTATTTTAACTTGTCAAATTTTAATTTATCAATGACCAAAACCAATATCGCCCTGCGATTTGTGCTAAAATACTCAGATTTGTGTGCCCTCTCAAGCGATGGATGACTTAATAGGGGGCGTGCCTTGGAAATTTTGAGAAAGCCCCTCGGAGGGGCAATTTTTTTAAAAAACTATGGGGGGGGGGCTCTAAAAACAAATTTTGACTTAATGCATATCAAAACCGTATTTTTTCCTGAAACTTACTTGCTTTTTAGAGTATTTTAGACTCCTGGTTTTCTAAAGTCCTACTTTTCAAATGGGAGTTCCCATTTTTTGAAAATGGGTCAAAATCGAACTTTGACTTTCGATATATTGAAAACGAAAAATGATATAGACCTTCGGTTTGTGACAAAAGTCTTAGAATTGTATGCCTTTCTGAACAAAATATCACAAGATAGGGGTTGCAATTGAAAAATTTTGAGTTTGGGAGTAGAATCCCCCTTGGAGGTGCCCCCCCCCCCCCCCCCCCCGAAATGTTGGATACGCCAGCAAGTAGTCCCCATTAAGGTTGAAATATCTCCTGAGTTTGGGTTTTTTCCATTCATTCGTTCAAAAGTTAAGATGGGGGGAGTGGATTCTTTTGAAACACCTTGTATAACAAATTTATGCTAAAGTGTTAGAAGGATGCAATTTCTCTAACATTTACCTAACAGTTAAAATTATTTAATTTAATTAATATGTAAATTGCTTGTTTCCTGTCCAAGATCAACATTTTTTTCTGTTTTTGGAGAAGAGGGGTAACAGGAAGAATTTGAATATACATAATTAACTCATAGGCAATAACTGATACTTACATTTGATTATTGACTTTTTTTCTTTGTTTTTATTAGATTGTAGATCTGCTGGATCCCCATACCAAAGCCCTAACAAAAATTCAGAGTTGCCATAGTAGCCTAAAAAAGGTCTCTAATAAATTGAAGAGTGCCAGCTTGGTCTCAAATTCGAAATGCGGAAGTCCAATAAAGAACTCTCTTAGAAGTCCAACCAAAGTCACGCCTCTCAGCAAAAGAGCTGATCTCAACAAGGTAAATTTAAAGTCTGATTTTCAGATGGTTTCTTTCTTTGATTTAGCTGTTAGTTGGTATCTAGCAGAATTATTCTGACTGTACTAGTGAATAATTTGGTTTTTCATGCTTTTTTTCCCTGTGTTCATTGGCTTTTTTGTGTACTTATTTTCTCTCTCCCCGAATAACATCGAAGGCAGTGGCGGCATGAAATGCGATATATTGATGTCTACTCCATTTAAAACTATAGAAAAGTATCGATCATCAGGGGGTGCAATTGAACCCCCGAGAAATCGATACTTTTCTATACTTTTAAATGGAGTGAACTTCGATATGTCGCATTTCTCGAGCCGCCACTGATCGTAGGTGAAGTATGGTGGGAAAGTGAGTTGTCGCTGTAAATATTTTTCAGGTTGGTACCTGTGTCACAATATTTTGTTTTAGGTGTCAAAGTCATTTAAACTCAAATTAGAGACTGTCAAAAACAGGTGAGTTTAAGCGTTCAGGAAAAGATGTGTCTTGAAAAAGCAACAAAATGGCTCTTATGATGATCTACTGGGAAATGGACAATACAGTCTGATACTTAAATACAGTAAAATCTCATTGTGTGGAACCTCCTGTAATTAAAAAAAAGAAAGAAAAAAAATTATAGAAAATTATTTACCAGCACCTTCAATCCTCCAATAAGATCATTTTAAAAAAATGCAGTTTGGCTGGAATTTCACTAAGTGGAACTAAATTTTTGGCACAGTTGATCTTTCTTTTTTTTAGCCCTTACCGCTCGAATTAATTTGTACACTCAAGTGCCACCATTATTATTTTTGCAAGTTTTCACATCTCATTTGACCCTTCAATAGCATAAAGCAAAAATTTGCAACAGCCCTATTACTGAGATGCTCATTTTTTCCAAGGATGAAAATTACTGCTTTTTATAAACTCCTCCGATTATTTGAGAGCTTTTAGAGTCACAAAAGAGTCATGAGTATGCCTCAGACTTAGCTAAATTATAATTTGTTACTTAGTTTATGAGGAGCGTTTAGAGTGCAGTGTCCAGTCATCAAAACGAGTGCCTGATTCATTTTTTATAACTTTTTATGTACTATCGACGAATTAAAGATTGTCGCAAGATTTTCACAAGCTAAGTTTCGCCTTCAAGGTTCTGGTTCGGCCACTCTTCATACTCCTCACACCTTGCAGGTGAGAGGCCAGTGCGGGTGGGGCGGGAAAGCCGTTGCAGATCATTCCCTCACTCACACCTATAGCTGAAAATGTGTGAAAATATTGCGACAATTTTTAATTCGTCGATAGTACTTAGTTTCTGAGGAGCGTTAATAATACAATGTCCGGTCATCAAAACGAGTGCCTGATTCTTTTTTCTGTTGTACTGCGAAGAACTTTTTAAGAACTATGATTGCACTTCATAGTTATTCAGATTCAAGTTTCTTTCTTAAGCTTTTATCCTACCAATATTCATAGATTTAACTTCAGTTTCGTTTTCACTCATTTTTTTTTACTCTTGTTAAGTCTGTTAAACATTCTATCATGCTGTTATTTTATTTCAGTACCTTGAAGAGGCTGCTTTGAAACAAAAGACTGATTTTGAAATCGAACGTGATGAAGCGTTGACATTTTTATCTAATGACATTATCGATGCTTTATTGATCCGATTGTCCAAGTTACCATTCCATGAGTCTATGATTTATACAAATGTTGGAAGCGTTAAAGAGCACATAGCTGCTGGAGCTCCTCGCGCTGATTTGTATCGGGCTCTAAATAATCCGCAACATTATTTGCAGGTAATTTTTATCTTCCTGTCCACCATAGCGGGAAAGCTAAAATGTAAGTGCATGCGTTGTTGTCTTTGTGTCATTTTACAATTGAATCAATACTCAAAATTGCAAAAGTTGGCTGCAGATTCAACGAAGAATTCTTTTATCAAACATAAGGCACACTTTTTTTATAATCAATTGATAAAAAACAGAACAAAAACAGTCGCAAACTAGTGAAAATGTCACATAGAATGAAACTCTTCCCAAAATGGAAAAGAAATTAGTCCTAGAATTGAAATTTTCTTGGTAAAACTCATCTAAGATATCAAATTTCTTGATAGTTTGACCTTGGATAGTTAACTAACTAGGAGTTGATGCTGTTTTTCGTCCCATTGAATAATAACAAGACTTAAGTCAGTTTTAAAGCAAATTCATGCTGCTGAATCATAGTTTTTCACTTGTTGTTTTCAAAAACCCTTTTGAAATTTTTCAAAACTCACAAGTACCTTGGAAATAAACCATATTATTCAGAATTTTCGTAGAATCTGTTTTACTGATATACTCTAGTGCAGGGGTGCAAAATGTGCCCGATCTAGCGATCCGCGGATCGCGTGAAAGTGAGGAAATTTCTAGAAAAGTGAGGAAATTTGTCCAAATATTTTTGTTTGTTTTTGTTTTTTTTTTGTTTTTAATAATGGCAATGAGGATTTCCCAGGAAAATAGTGTAAAAAATGAGAAAATATAGGTCATTTTGAGTATATAGGGTGTTGAAATGTTAAAATAACCAAAAAAAGTCATCATTTTCAAATTTTTGTGAGGAAATTTTTTAAAATCCTGTGAGGAAATAAGTCATGGATCGCGTGAAACTTCCGAAGTTTTGGAACATTTTGCATCCCTGCTCTAGTGCTGGTTTTTGAACTTGGCCTGAGTGGCTCCTGCCAGTTATGAACTATGATTTATGAAACACAAGCACAAGTATGTGCTTTTTTTTTTTTTTTTTTTTTATAGGATCTCTGTTTTCAATGTCCTTTATTTACAATAATTCATGTGGATAATATACATAATTTTTTATTTCAGTGCGAGTGCTGTGTGCTGAAAAACCAAACTGAGATTTTGAAAACCATGCCAGATATTTGCATTGTGTATAAACTTCATCTTATGTGGGGCTCATTGATTAACGTTTACGATTGGATGCAGGTATTTATGATCATCTGATTCTTCAATCTACAGATTTAAATTGCTCCCATTTTATTTAATTTTTTATGGTCATAGCTTTAGTCTTTTTGGCATTGGTTTGTCAATTTTCATGCAAAAGAAATTTTTATGCTTGAACTCAGGAATTGGAAATCTTTATTTTTCTTAGTCCACTTTGATGGGGTCCAAGAGTGTGTGTGCGTTTAGATGCATTGTTGAGTGGATCTTTGGTCGAATATTTTAACTTTTCACTGTGTACCGAATTACCAAGAACGAATCTCACTCCTCCTGCTTTCTTGTTTAGTTTTAGTGGGTTTTTGATTGCTCTTTGTAAACTTTCATGTACTTAGACTTGGATTTTCTGAGCTCTAACTTAGGTACTTCCAATTATTTATTTTTATTAATGAACCATACTTACAAGCATAAAAGCTAACTATGGTCCAAGTTAGAATACATGGAGCGTAAAGTCGCTAATAAATTTAATGTAACATAACAAAACAAATACATGAAACTCTAGATTTGTTGGATTTCCAAAAATTGAAAGGTACACGATCATTAGATTAAGTTTTTGCACTCCATTTTACATTGTTATTCAGACTTTTTGAGTGAAACCCTGTGTTAAAATTTTATAATAATTTTTGTAGGCCCATATATTTTCCTCAGAAAATTGGGGTGCTGAAAAATCAAGGTATTTTAAAGTTCCAAATTCGAAGAGTCAAAAAAATGTTTGACAGGTTTTCATATCAGGACCGGCAGTCGCTGTTGATCTCTCGATCGGTACGGATGCGTTTCGGCAATCTCTCCGCGAAAATTCAGTAGTGAAAATATCAATAAAGTGACGCGCTTCGGCGCTCGCTCTGTGAAATTCCAGTGGTGAAAATATCAACAAAGTGCTATTCTGAACCGATCGGAATCGCGTGAAAATGCGTCAACGATAGACGCGGTCGCGTAGTGTAAACAATTCTTATTGCCGCTGAAAGCGTATGTCGGACGAAAATCCAACGGTAATTTGTAAACACGGGTCATTGTGCTTCTTTAACAATGATATTTTCATAGGCTGCAATGGATGCAGAGTTAAAGGTAAACTTGGACTTCTCAAGCTCAGATATGAAACATGGAAAATCAGTAACACTCGCGTGTTGCCAAATAGTTCAAATATGAGTAAAGAAATCAATCCATTCAACAAAAGTTCGCTGTTACCCAGATCCCCCCCAGCTATCACCTCAGGGGGAAACGGTGAACAGTCTCTTCCTATGGAGACCTCCGATAAAAAAAAAGATCCTATGATGGAGTTCTTGAAGCAACAAAATAGAGAACTTCAAGAGCAAAATAAAAACTTGATAACGGAAGTGAGCAAACTCAACGCTCAAATAACCAAACTAACGGCTGACATTGGCAAGCTTGCAAATGGCAGTAAAACGTTACAGAGACCCGAACCTTCAGTCAATTACAAACAACAGAAAGTCGATAAAGTTATCAATAATAACTTCGCCAATAAAAAGGCAACTAAATTATTCAACGGTAATGCAGATAAGGCGGATAAAACGAAAGGCCACAGCAACGGGGGAAAATTCAAAATATTGTCTACTGATGTGGAAACAACGGACGACGAGTTTTCCTCAGGTGAATGGGCTGGTTATAACTCGGACCCTGAGTTCCAGACCAAGCGTAATGCGGCGCATAAAACGGCGGCGAAAGAAAATAAGAAGAAGAGGAAGAGGAATCAAGATTCTGATGGGTCTACCGGACAATCATCCAGTAACACCGAGGGAGTCGATTCCAACCCCAAAACTCCGGCTCCGGCGAGTGGTGAGACCGCTAATAAAGTTTTTTCCGCAGGAAAGAAAATTTTACCTCCTCCTCCGATTAAAGTAATCGGGGTGGATGATTTTTTAAAATTAACTGCTCTTTTACAAAAGAAAAATGTTAAGAGAGAAGATTTCGTCATCCGATTTATATCCACTGATGTGTGGAAGGTAAATCCTAAGAATGATGAAACAGCTAAATCGATTCTAGAAACCCTCAAAGAGGAAAATGATGAGAATAGTAAAATTCAGTTTTACACTCATGAAAATAAAAACCTAAGAGATATTAAAGTTATTTGTAAGGGGCTTCACCCTACAATCCCTAATGAAGAAATTATTGAGGATTTAAAAAATAAAGGTTTTGCCATTAATAAAGTAACCTGTTTAATGAAACGAGTCCCCATTATTGAGGACAAATCTAAAAAGTCTAAAAATCTAGGTCAACAAACATTGGACGAAATGGTTGTTGATCAAGATAAAAATACGATCGCTGAGGCAAACAAAGAAGCTACCCCTTCTGGGTCAGCTCAAGATAAAACTAATAATACTGATCCTACAGATACAAACCTCTTATTTATTGAAGATAAGGATTATAAAGCCAAAACCAAATTAGTTCATATTCCGGTGCACCAACTCGATTTTAATCACGAGGAGGACATAGAAAAAATCTATCAAATTAAAGGCATCTGTAATATGGTCGTCAAAATTGAACCAATTAGAGTTCATGCCGATAAAATCATACAGTGTAGACGCTGTCAGTCTTTTGGTCACACAGCGAATTCTTGCGGAAAGCAACCAAGATGCGTAAAATGCGCATCTAAGCATATTACGCAAAATTGTCCGTTTGCAAAACGAATTTTAAATCCTAGGTGCGCAAATTGCGGGACTATAGGTCACCCCGCTAATTACCGCGGATGCCCCTTTGCGAAGGAGATGCAAGCAGAGAGGATTAACGCTTTTAAAAAAGAAAATTAAGGAAAATCCCAAAATTTCTGGAAACTTCCCTCGTCTTCCCACTAAGGGAAAGGGGAAAAATCAAGAAACAAAAGTCAGTACCCAACAGCAAGGCAGATCATACGCCCAAACTGTTATCAACGAGCCGAAAGCCTCGCCATCGCAAGATGACGTCACTAAGCAGTTTTTGAAAACAATCGAGTCACAAAGAGTCATGATCGAAAAATTAAACGAGCGTCTCGCCCGTTTCGAAGAATTGTTTTTTGTTGATCAAGATGGATAATTCTATCTCTGCATCTATGAATGTTATTGCATGGAATGCTGGAGGTCTTACCGAAACAAAAGCACTTGAATTTAGTGTTACGCTAAAAAAATTAAACATCGATATTGCTCTAATTTCGGAAACGCATTTCACTAAGGACAAGTGCTGGATTTTCGAAGGCTACAAAACCTATAACTCCAAGCACCCGTCTAATAACTCGCGGGGGGGCTCTGCGGTAGTCGTAAAACAAAATTTGAGGCACTCGCTTATTAATATAATCGAGAGTGAGTTATTTCAAATTGTTACTGTCGAAATCGGGACGGACCTTGGGGCCTTTAATATTGCCTCTATTTACTCGCCGCCCCGTTATCGGATTACAAAAGATGAATACACGAGCGTGCTTGAAAAATTGGGTAATCGCTTCCTTATCGGTGGCGATTGGAATTGTAAAAACGTGAGATGGGCTTCCAGACTCACTAATATTAAAGGAAGTAATTTAGAGGAGGCTGTCAATGAAATTAATGGCAATTTCATTACGCCCGGTAAACCTACATATTATCCCCCTTTAAATAGTAATAAACAACCCGATGTAATTGACTTTTTTGTGTATAATAATATTCCCTTGGAACAAAGAGTTGCTTGTGACACCTTGGATGTTAAAATTGACCATTCACCCGTAACATTAACCATTTTTACTACCCCAGTATTAATGAAGAAAACTCCTAGTCTTTCTTCTCACAAAACAGACTGGGAAAAATTTAGATCTGTATTGAATGAAAAAATAAATTTAAATGTACATATTAACAGTATCGAAGATCTCGAAAATCAAAATGATTTACTCGTTAAGTTGATCCAAGACGCTGCTAAAGCATGCACTCCAGTCGCCACCCAGGGTATCAGGTTTTGTTGTCTTCCATATGATCTGGTCGACTTGATTAGAATTAAAAGGAGAGCAAGGAAAATAATGGTAAGAACGAGACTGGGAAAAGATAAAAGGGAGTATAATAGATTGAATAACGTAGTTAAAAACAGACTGAGTGAATTCAGGAACAATAAATTTGAGAGATTCATAGCAAGCCTAGGGGCTAGGGAAATTGATGACTATAGCTTATGGAAGGCTACAAAATACTTGAAGCGACCTGCCCAGCTTAGTTTTCCGATACGTAAGTCCGATGACGGGTATGCCAACAATAGTCAAGATAAAGCAGAAGTTATCGCCAATCACCTAGAAAATACGTTTCAACCGAATCCATGTGACGACGATGACCTTTTAACTCACTTGCATCAAGAAAATAAAAATATTAATTTGTTGTCAAAAGTGAAAATTTCAAAATTTACCTATGATGAACTTTTCGAGGAAATTAAATATAAAACTAAAGTGAAGAAGGCCCCAGGTTTCGACCTGATTTCAGGAGCTGTAATCAAGCAGCTTCCAGCCTTAGCTTTAAGATTATTGATTAAAATTTTTAATTCAGTTTTAATTCTAGAACATGTACCCAGTCATTGGAAAAAGGCTGAGGTAATTGTACTTTTAAAACCCGGAAAGCCCCCAGCGGAACCGAGTTCATACAGGCCTATATCGCTTTTACCCATCATTGGCAAATTATTTGAAAAATTGTACATTAAACGATTAAACAGGATCATCGGTGATAAAAAACTTGTCATCGATGAACAATTCGGATTCAGAGCCAAACATGGGACTCTGGAGCAGCTCCACAGAATTTCTTCCATTGTGGAAGCTGCCCTGGAGGGGGGAGGCTTCTGTAACGCTGTTTTCCTGGATGTGTCGCAGGCTTTTGATCGTGTATGGCACGAAAGATTAATCTACAAGTTGTCTAAAATGCTTCCGGGAAACCATGTTAAGATACTATCATCGTATGTCTCTAACCGATTTTTTAGAGTGAGATTTGAGGACTCCTACTCTGATTTTCGTCCAATCAGAGCCGGAGTTCCTCAAGGCTCGGTTCTCTCGCCCATTTTGTACAGCCTGTACACTTCGGACCTACCGAGGCCACGTAAAGGCTGTAGAGTTGGAGTTTTTGCCGACGATACTGTTTACGTGGCTTCGGCTCAAAATTATGGACGTACTGTTCACTTGTTACAAGAAAGCATGCTGGACGTCCAGGAATGGACCTCTCATGACCGTTCAAAGGTGAATGCGACCAAATCTGAGAATGTTGTTTTTACCAACAGAACTTACGTCCACTCTCCGCTAGTTTTAAACGGGGATATCATTCCCCATTCCATGAAAGCAAGGTACCTGGGCCTTATCATGGATTCAAAGTTAAAATGGAAAGATCACATTATAACAAAGAAGGAACAAATTAATCTGAAAAATAGAAAAATGTTATGGCTAATTGGACGCCGCTCGAAATTAAGGCTGAGTAACAAAATACTCTTATACAAATCCATGATAAGGCCCATTTGGGCTTATGGATGCCAGTTGTGGGCGTGTTCTGCCAAGAGCAACGTTCATAGGATAGAAGTCGTACAGAACCTTTTGTTGAGACAAATCGCGAATGCGAGATGGTATGAGAGGAACAGCGATATCAGGGCTGAACTCGGGATTGAAAGCTTAGAGTTGTTCGTATCCAGAATGTACAACCGGTATGAAGAGCGCTTGCACCTCCATCCAAACCCATTGGCCCTTAGGCTTTTGGACTGGGTGGGAGATGTAAGACGACTAAAAAGGAGGAAGACTCATGAGCTTTCGACCCCCCACTTTCTCAAAATTTAATGGAAGTCCTGGCCAACTCTAACCGCCAGGGACTTTCCATTTCAATAAATTTAAAGTAAAAAATACTAACCTTTTTTACTTTCATTAGATATACATGTTAGGTATTTTTGCCCATTTTTGTACCATTTTCTTTTGCCCATTTTTGTACCATCTTCTTTTGCCCATTTTTGTACCATTTTCTAATTTTCCGTTTTCAGCTTTTACCATTTTTCTATTCTAGTTTACCACCATCACTTTTCTTTTTTAAATCCGGCTTATATTTCTATTATTCTATTTTTTTTTCTCTCTTTTGTAATTCTGATTCAGTTCTTTAAATTTGCTATATTTAATATGCGAATGACGAAATCTCTCTCCCTCTCTCTCTCTCTCTCTCTCTCTGTCTTAAAATGGATGTATATATGTGTCATACTTATATTTTAGTTAGTATAAGTTGAACTAAATGTAAAATTTTAAAGACTACATAGTCTGAAATTGTAATACAAATACTTTAATTTGTGTATTGTAATAAATAAAAAAAAAAAAAAAAATCAGGACCGGCTTATAAATCTGGAGAATTAAGGCTTAGAAAATTGAGCTATGTTTGAGATCAGTTGTTTTTGGGACCTTCTCAAGAGTATAAAAGCTACTTTTTTTTAAGAAAGAGAAACCTTTTTAATTTCTCTCAGGCCCATTCAAAGTTTACCTAATCTTCTCCTTGAAGAAAAAAAATAAAAGTAAATAAATTTAGGTTTTGATAAGACTTTTCAATTTATATCTGTTATTATTATTATTCTTCTTTTTTTTCACTGAATACAGTAAAACCTCCAGTTAACGAATCTCAGGGGACAGAAAAACCATTCGTTAATGGGAGTATTCGTTACCGAGAATTTCGCAGAAAAACCCATTTTTCAGCTTGAAGAAACAAAAAAACTTGAAATTTTCTGTTTCGCGTGTTGGAGCCCCTTCATTTTACGATATATGCAGTAACGGTGGGTGTACGGTAGATTCACATCCTCACCGCTAGGAGCCGGCCAGCTACTCCCGTCCCCCTCCCCTCTTGCAGCTGGCGCCAGCCGTCAGACTGCACAGCGCACACGCAGCACACCAAATAGACGTGTTTGAACGGAAACTCAGCTTCTGCGCAGCAAGACTCCGATCCGCATCTGAATCTGAAACGACGACGAGTCAAACCATCCTTTCGATCACAATTCTTCTTGACTCTTGTTACGCGGGCATCAGGGGTAGAAATTGTGAATACGGCTTGGAACTATGCGATTTTTCCGAGGAAATTCGTTGAAATATGGTAAAAATGGTCGGCGGACTGCAAATTTTCTTCGTTAATTAGAAAATTCGTTATTCAAAATTCGTTAATCAGCGTCTTTTTTTACACAGGTAAGATAGGACTTTTGACGGGACCGGCCGAAACATTCGTTAATAAGAGGTTTTCGTTAACCAGAGTTTCGTTAATCGGAGGTTTTACTGTATTTCAATTTTAATTTGATGCCTCACCTGCTCTCTATGTCTTTTGTAATAATTTATAACTTTCTTGGTTTTTACAGAATTTCAGAGTGATCGTTGATCCCAAAAGTAAAGAAGAAGATGAAATAAGGCCTGATATACAGTATCCTTTGACCTTTACTCATAGTTCATTTAAGTTTCAAGTTAAGTCAAAGTCGCTTATGCTTTTTTTGCAGGAAATGTACCCAAAGTTTACCTGAAAATTTATATTAAAAAAATTACAAACTAAATGGCCAAAAAAACATCATTGACAAAATAAGGATTAAACTGGGAACTAGTTCCCATTTTAATCCGTATTTTGTCTCTGAAAATTTATGTTCGAATTCACAAATCTTAAAAGAGGAGGTTCCCAGCTGACCCCCTCCATTTTTGATCAAATTTTTGGAGAACGTAGTGTTTGGTATGGAAAACACCTCCTAACCCTTTCCGGTCCACGGCCGTTTTACCCGGCCGCCGTAGCGGGTCCGCGTACTTTTTGCCAATTTTCGGCCTTTTTGGGGTTATCCCGAAAAAAGTGAGAATATGCAAAGGGAGACAAGGTTTAGCCTGCTGTCACCATTGCCAACTGCGAGCCTAGTTCCTTAAGTGTTCACCAGAGCCCGCCACACGCTGGACTAGTCGAATATATCCAACATCGGACTGCGAAACAAGTTTAACTTTCGTGTCGAATATATCTGACAGTGGACCAAAACTGCTTTTTTGTATTGTCGGTTATATCCGACATTGGACCGGAAAGGGCTAAAATATTATTTTCAATCCTATAGGCTTTTGAAATGCCATATAAGTTGATTTTAAGTTATAAGTCGACGGCAATGTACCAAAATTTCTAACCTTGGTTTGGCGCTGTAGCCCACTGGTAGCATGCTCGCTTAGCATATCGGAGATCTCGAGTTTGGATCCCTGCTGTACCCGTCACTTTTCAAGGGTGATGGTCGTTTTTCTTTTTTTTGCTCTCTCATTCACTCCCTCTCCCTCTCTCATTGTTTTCTCTACAGAAAACATTTCTAGCGTATTCTTTCATGCCAATTGACGACAATAGAGTAATTGGGGTAGAAAAATTGTGACGAAGAGTATAATCAGTAAAGAATTAAAATAGAGAGGAAGCAAGTAGGGCTGGGCGAGAATTGAATTTTGTCCTCGAGCAGAGTCAAGTCGAGTTTTTAGCAAAAGCTTCGTCGAGCCGAGCTTGAGTAATCCCAATTCTTCATTTTCATAGTATTTTTCTATGAAAAACAAAAAATACCGACAATAAAATTTAACTTCTTCCAAATTTGTTTACTTTTTTTCTCTTCATTTCTCCAATATCGGGCAGTGAATCAAATTTATTGGGCGCTACAGGGTTTCTTCACTTAGAGTAGAGCCTCTTGAGTATATCAAAACTCGAGTTTCGAGCTTTTTTATAGTACTTGCCCAGCACTAGAAACAAGTAAAGATTCATTAAAAAAAAAAAAAACAAAAAAACAAAAAAACCGAAAGACTAATTATTTAATTCTTCATTGATTTCATTTTTTGCTTCATCAGTATTATCCCTATTACTCTTTGTCATCCAGTTATGTAAAGAAAAATGTGCTTTGAATGTTTTCTGAAGAATTTAACAACTAGAGACGGAGAGGGCGAGTGAGTGTAAGACAGAGCAAAAAGAAGAAAAAATGTCAATTACCCTCAAAAAGTTATGGGTAGAGCAGGGATTTGAACTCATGACCTCCAATATGCTGAGTGACCAAGCTATCAGTCGGCCACAGCGCCAATTGTTCACCAGGGTTGGAACTTCCAGTAAATAGGCGTCGTCGTGTAACTTTAAATTGACTTTAATGGCATTTCAAAGGCCCATTGGATCAACATATTTTGAGAGGTGTTTTTCCTACCCCTGGACTTTGTTCTTGGGAACTTAGATCAATAACAAAGGGGGCCAACTGTTGTTAGTTAAAAATCCCCTTGTTAGTTAAAAATTCCAGAGCTGAGAATTTTAATTTGCTTATTGCTGTCACAGTGGCTTTCTTTATTTTCAAATGATTCTGCCCTTAACCTGCCATTAATAAGAGCTAGTTATAAGAAACCCAGTGCGTCATAAGAGGATTAAGGGGAAACTAGAAAAGGGCAGAAAAACATGAAGAACAAAAATGAAAAAAAAGAAAAAAATGCTACAGTACCGTATTTACCTGTGTATAATACGCATCAAAAACACACTTTCCGCGGCTCAAAAATCCGGTTGCGTATTATCTATGGAGTGCGTATTATCTACAGGTATTAAATGTCAATTTTCAACTTTCTTCATATATGTGTGAGTCCTTTTCATTCGGTAACTACGCGATACCGGGATAATTTTCATCCAAAGATAAAAACTGCGACTATTTGATTATTTCGCGATATAATTATAGACTTTACGCGATAAGAGAAAATACTGAACGACTCCCAAATTTCAATCAGCAAGATAAGATAAGATTAGAGACTCGGGCTGCCCATAAGATAACGCAAGCTAGGCCAGAGAATGATAAGTCTGATAAGGAGTCAAATGCCGCGCCGGCGACTCGGGTTCTTATGATGAAGAAGAAGAAGAAGGCGCTGAGTCAGACAAAGCGGACGATCGCCGATCCGTCCCTAAACAAGTGATAACGCACATGTTCACTGTGCAACGAAGGGTTGAATTTGTATTTACCGACAACTTTCTTGAGTTTCCTTCGATAAGGTGCATGCGTATTATCTATAGGTGTTTATTTTTTACATTTTTAGCCTCTTGAAAATTTGGGGTGCGTATTATCTACGGGGGCGTATTATACACGGCTAAATACGGTAGATCTCGTTTATCCGGTTATTTCGGGTATCCGGATTTTTCGGTCAGTCCCGGCGAATTTCCCATACTTTCAATGTGTTTTTTCCCCCGATTATCTGGATTTTGGTTGTCCGTAAATTTCGATTATCCGGACAGAATTTGCGGTTCGGCGACAAATTTAACCAAGTTTCTCCTTAATATTGCTTGAAAAAAAAAAAAAAAATATCTGAAAACGCGATGTCCCATAAAATGGGTAGCTCCGTATTTACGCTGCAGGAATAACCATATACTTTGCCTTTAAAGGGGCGTTTTAAAGAAATCTTCGCTGACTGCATTTCAGAGCGTCTAGATCGCGTTTTTGGCGATTTTCAATTAACCAGATATTCGATTATCCGGACAAAATTTTTGCTCCGGCAAAATCCGTATAATTGAGATTCTACTGTATTCCAAAAGAAAGGTACAAATACCTACCCTCTCAAATCAATTGCTGTAGCCTACTACACCAAATAAGCAGACGACTGCTCAATCATCAAAGATGTTCATTTCCTTAATAAGATTTTCAGAGCTCGTTTCACTCAAGCTGTCGCGGATCTCCAATTTCTAGGCTACATCAAACATACAAATGTTAAGAAGGATCATGTCGCAAGGCTGGCATTTGAAACAGCCGGTTGAAGTCACCTGTTCTTTATTATGAGACTAACTATATAGCATCCTTGAACTTTGATACTCAGGTTCGATTTTTTTTTTTTTCAAAACCTTCATTTGAAGCATTTACTGTAAAAGCTCGATGTGTCGGACGCTCAGCCGACGGCGATATTTCCCACAGCGCCGCGCCGGTCATTGGTGGCCAACCCGAGGTATTGCCAATATAAGCGTTCTCAAAGCGCGGCTGGTTACCAGATCAGGGTGTATGCGTATACCTCCGAGACCGGCGTGGCGCGGCGAGTACAATGCACCTAATAACTTACGGATTTGACTAATTTTTTACCCAAATATTTAGCTTTGAAGTTTTTTCTAAATTTTTTGTCGTCTCTGCATTTTGCTCCACAGCTACTACGTTATTACTTGCCATGGAATAATCCTGTCAATCTAATATTCTTAGAGGGCCGAGGAACAATGAAAAAGAACCAATTATTGTCAAACAAATTTATTGAAACCTTATAAAATTGTTTGAAAATTAGTACAGTGAAACCTCGCTAAGTCATTCCCCTCACAAGCGAGAAACCCGCCTAAGTCAGCGGAATCGCCCGGTCCCGTTTTTCACCCATATAATTCAATGCTAAGAAAACCCGGATAAGCTAGATTCGCGTAATTCAGAACCCGCTTAAGTCAGCACAATTTTTCGGACCCGACTTACCAAAAAAACCCCTAAAACTCGTCATTTTTTCAAAATTTCCTTTCATTTCCTCCAATTTTTTTTACCTTTCGTGCATTCCTTTTTACGATCGCTGGCGACGGCTCAGAACGATGCCCCTTTCTGTCTTGCAGAAGGACAGCGACTAAGTGTGAGGGACTGAGGACTGAGGGAGTGATCACTGCGATCAGTAGTGCTGTACCCACTATCGTTTCCCCCACCATCGTTTCCCCTACTCCTTTACGAGAGGCGTGGCGACTCGTGTAGAGTGAGAGTGCTCTACAGTCGGTCTCTCTCTCAGTTTCGGTCCAATCATGAGCTCTCGCAGAGGAAATGCATTGCAACCTCCTGTTATCTATTTTTAACAATCTCGGAAATATGCAGCGGTGAAATAAAAAAGCATAGAGATAGGTTATGTAGTCTTAGTCTTAGCCTTAGTCCGTATAGTCTTGATTACGTAATTTGTAAACAGATGCTTTTGTATTTAAAAAATACATTTATTTCAGAAATTAAAACAAAGAAATAAGAAAATTTCGTCAATGAGACGGATCATTTAGTACGGTTTTAAAAAATCGTCTTTGAAAAAATTCAGAAAATTTGAAGGGGGAAAACAATTTAAATTTCTCTAATTGGAGACAATGTCAAATTAGGAATTATTTTTTTTTGCAAAAAAATCTGTAAGGGATGATTGTTTCTTATTCCGCAATCCTATGATCTGCGTTTTCTCCTCGAAGCGGTTCAGATACTGCTGGTACTCATGGTCTAGGCCTTGCTGAGCAGCAAAGTTTCTCAGAAGGGTCAAGGCGTCAAGTGCTTGAGAGGACCGGCTCTTCTTCGTCTTCAGATGAAGCTTGGTCCTCTTCATTGTGAAGATCCACGATTTCGCCGATAGTCAACTCTGGTGCTATATGCGCCTCAGCTTCTACAGAAACAAAAGATGCGAGTGAGATCAATGGGTCCGCATTGAAAAAATCTTGTAACTCATCGAATTGTTCCTTGTCTGAGGGGGCATTTTCAGGCAAGACCTCCTGCTCTTCGGAGTCTTCAGAGTCGGAGTCAGGGATGGGGAAACCATCTTTTTTGAAGCAGTGCTTGATAGTCGTTGGTGTCACCTTATCCCATGCACCACCGAGCATGCTGATGGCTTGGTGTAGATTGATTTTGAAGTTGGCCGAAGTGGGTGCTTTGTTCGAGGAAATAACATTTAAACATCGGCGAATCAAATTTCTTCTGAAATAACCTTTTGTGACTTTAATAATTCCCTGATCCATTGGCTGTAAGTGGGAAGTTGTATTCGGCGGGAAAAACTCGATTTTCACGATAAGTCAGTGAAATCGGGTGGATGGGCACTACAATTATCAATGAACAGAAGAATGTGACGATTTCTTTTGGCCATCAATCTGTTGACTTGATTGACCCATTTTTTAAATTCTGGCCCCGTCATCCACGCTTTTGTGTTATACTATACGTATAGCTGCAGGGGAGGGCCGACTTTTTAACATTTTTGAAGCATCTAAAACAATAAGAAGAGAAGAAGGGAGATTGGTAAATGGAGAGAGTAAAAGCACTGAAATTATGGCATATTAGTGTATCTAACTTTTTTTTTCCTTTAAAAATTTTAACGGGCCGACTAGCTATTTATTTTTTTTCTAACTAAAATAAAATAAGAATTTCTGGGAGGAGGTCCCTTTAAATTAGTAAAAAGTCGAGGATTCGGAGCTGACCACAAATTACGTGATGCTTGGGGGAAGGGGGGGCGCTGTGAGTTATGAGTGCGTTTCAAGGGGGGTGCGATACGACTTATAGCGTTACGTAATTTATGGACGGCCTCTTTAAGTAAAATAGTTACCTGGATTTGAGTGTTTTCCAATGACGAGTGGCTTCAACTTGTCGGTCCCTTCACCATTTGCACAAAGGAGACCTGTAATACGGTCTTTTGATTGTATAAGGCCTTTGCAGTTTTCTTTCTTGTGGACGAAGCTGCTGTCTGGGAGTAGATTGTAAAAAAGAGCAAACTCATCCGCGTTGTACATATCCTTGATATCGTAGTCCTTAATTAAATTAGGAAGCTGATTAGTTTTCCAAGCTGAGACAGTAGTCGTATCAACACTTTGGGCTTCTCCCGAAATTTTACGATATTTCATTCGTGCCTAACTTTAAAACGTTCAAGCCAACCGTTTGATGCCACAAAATTTTCGAGTTTCAATAGCTCAGCTATAAGTAAAGCCTGTTCTTTTAGCATGGGTCCGCTTACAGGAATATTCCCCACACGCGCTTGGGTGAACCACTGATGCAAAACTTTTTCCAATTCTTCAAACTTAGCCTTTTTGACTCGTTTAAATTTAAGATTATTCTCACCAACTTTACTTTCATATTTTTTACAATCTCTAAGATGCCTGCTACAGTGGAGTAAGGCACTTCGAATTTGCTTGCCAACTCTTGCAATTTCATATTGGGGTTCTTATCACGAAAATCAATCAGATCAAGTTTTTTATTCATTGTTAAAGTTGACAGTGAACGTTTCGGAGACATAATGAATGAATAAACGAACTAACAATAACATCAGATAAGAAAACCACTCCAACCCTTCACAACAATTAGCAATAACAAACAGAATATATCTGTCAGAAAACAATAGAGATTAGGCTAATCAGGTGTGAAGTAGGCGGTGCAATTAATCATTTTCACGCATCGATGACATGTCAAAGGTTAGGCGCATCAAGAAACATCGCTCGCTGCACCCTGCACAGTGCACGTGCCGTCGGCCCTCCCGCACTTCCCAGTCACTCTCACACCGAATTCCTCTCCCCTCTCCCCAATCTGTTTTGATTCTCGTTGCGTAGTCGGTCAGCCCACCCCATCAGTCTCGCCGGCTTCGCACTGCTCGGCGCACGCAAGATTTTCCCAAGAAAAGATGTAACGCTTAGGAGTTGCGATACTTACGCTATTTCAGACGCTCCAAATAAATATTCAACGCCCTTAAATCAACTAACTTTGGATTAAATAGCCGCCTTTTAACTCTGACAAGCCACCTTATACACGCACGATCATTTATAAGTGATTCTGTCAACAGTTGGGCGCGAAATTCGCAGATGCGAACCAAATGAAGCGAAAACCCGCTTAACTCAGCACAGTTCCGCAGTCCCGATCGAAAATGACTTAGCGAGGTTTCACTGTATTACACTTTTTTCAAGTTTTACAAAGAAAAACGGGCTGAAAAGTTTGGACTTTCTTCAAAGGACGTGGCACAATCCTTATGGGAAATGGCCTACGGTCAAACTTAATAAATGTGGCATCATTTTTTTCGTCTCGTCGTCCTGATCAAAAAGTCTCACGGGCCCAAAAGATTATCATCGCCCGTTTTCGAGATAATCGAGCTTAAAGTTTGAGCAAATCTCGGCTCTCAGGGACGAATTCGCTCGGCAATTGAGCGTACGTCCTACCCTGGAAGCGGCTTACCGCAAACTGGCGATGGCTGCGGCCCCTTTTGCTCACACTCTGTCCGGAGAGCGTGTTGAAGCGTTTGGAGTGGGAGAAAAAGGGGCATCACCTCCGGACGGAATGTGAGCAAACGGAGCGGCAGCCATCGCCAGTTTGCGGTAAGCCGCTTCCAGGGTAGGGTGCACGCTCAATTGCCGAGCGAATTCGTCCCTGAGAGCCGAAATTTGCTCAGACTTTAAGCTCGATTATCTCGAAAACGGGCGATGATAATTTTTTGGGCCCATGAGACTTTTTGATCAGGACGACGAGACGAAAAAAATGATGCCACATTTATTAAGTTTGACCGTAGGCCATTTCCCATAAGGATTGTGCCACGTCCTTTGAAAATAAAAATAGCAATGAATTATAAGATTTATGTCTTCAAACGTTGCCCCAAAAATTGAGCTGAATTTTCATGGAAGATTGACAAAAATTTTAGAAAATTTTATAATTAGAAAACTGAAAATTTACCGATTTACATGGCGTATCTTTTAGCGGTGGAGAGTGTTGTAACATGGGAGGCGAAAGTGGGGTTCGTCAGGACATCCGCAGCAGTAAGTTGCAAATTTCTTTGTGCTCTTACTAGATTTTCTATCCGTGTTCTTTCTATTGATCTCGTAGCATCTTTTGCAGTATTTACGCGTGTTTTTGACACTTCCATCACCTTTCTTTAGTTCATCGCGAATTCTTCGGGGTCGCTCAACAGCAGCTGGTCCTTCCGCGTCCGGTTCATCTCAAAACTTTACAAGCGCCTTGGCAATACTTTTGCGAAACTCTACAACAGACATCACTTTCCTTGTTACGGCCTTGTGCAAAACCAAAGCATTGACAATGGATGTTGACAGTATTAGTTCAATAGCTAGCTTTTTGTACCATTTCACAGTCTTTCGTAAGGTAGTAGAATAAGCAGCCATCTGATCAGACAAGTCGACTGACCCTTTACCATTATTATATTCTATCACGGCGGCAGGTTTGATGATGTTGGTGCCACGTGTATTGCTGACCTCAACGGTTTGATTCGAGTGTTTGGTCGAGAGCATCAACACATTTCTTGTGTCCTTCCAGTTTAGTACAGTGATTCCGTTGTTTTTTTTCCTTCGCCTTAATTTGTCCTTTTTGTATCCGTCTCTTCATGGTCACTTCTTTCGGGGTCCCTTTCCGATTTTTGCAAATTGTGCCTACAAGGTGTGTCTGTCTTGCAATCATTTTTTCTGCTAGTTCAATACTGGTGTACCAGTTGTCGGTGCAGATTGTGCGCTCCGCATCCAATATTGGCTCAGAAAGTGACATGACAGCACTGGCAGGAGTTGTTTTTTCTGGTCCATTTTTTTCCAGCGTATATTTGAAGCCAAAACGTGTATCCAAGATCACAACACAGTTTGAACAACTTTATTTCGTACTTATGACGTTTTTGCTTCAAATATTGCCGCATCACAAGGCGGCCACAGAAAGGAATAAGACTTTCATCAATGCAAGCCAGATCGCCGGGAGTGTAATACGCCTGGTAGTTTGTCATCAGTTTGTCGAGAAGACCTTGAATTTTGAAAAGTGGATCATTCGGAGGGCACTCTTCATTATTGGCAAAGGGGAGGCATGGTGAGAAGAAGTTCGAATCTGTTCCGGCTCATCACTGAAGGGGCAAAGTTGTTTCTGAACAGTTCATCTTGGCGCCAATAGTCTGTCATACTTGATATACGGATCAATCCCATGTAAATGATAAGACCAAAAAAATTGCTTCACTTCATTAATACTTGTGGGTTTCCAATGATGAAGTCTTGAATCTGGTGTAACATCCTGCGACAGAAGTTTTTGCTCTGAAAAAAGATTGGTCTGATCGGCAATCAAATTGAAGATTGCGTCATCCACCAACAACTGGAAAAAATTAATTGGTTCTCCCTCGGGTAGTTCTAAAGCAACTGCAGGATTGACACCAAAGTGCTCCATGAACTTTACTAAAATAGGCTGGTTTCCCGATGGCTCTGACCAAACAGCCTCATCATTATCACTATCATCTTCCGAATCAACGGGATCACTGTCAACATTAGAAGGTCCGGCAGCGTCTGTATTGTTTGCGTTTCGCATCCATTTGGCAAAATTGTGCGAAAAGCATTTGATTATCAAGTGTTTCATTATCAGATGAACGCGAAGTATCATCACTTTCACTTGAACTTCCTGATTGCGCATACTCAGAGTCCCGAAAATCGTTGTCAATCGACACGTCATCGTCACTTTCATCACTGGGCAAAAAATCGAGTCTCTGCGGTTGTCGCTTAGGCGTAGACTTTTCCGAAAGTTCCGAATTGGCAATGTAGAAGAAAAAGCGGAAATTGCGAAAGAACTGTGAAACTCGTCAGTATGAACTACGGAAGAAGATCAATCGCACGAAAATTTACCCGAACAAAAAAAATAAAAAATAAAAAGAGACACGTGATTATCCGAATAAGTGGACAAAGCAGACACTGACTGCGTGCACGCTACTCGAAACCTAGAGGCAACCTATGATCCTTTCTCCCCTTTCCCACCCCCTGCCTTTCCACGGGTCGCAAATTCGAGATAGTACTTCCCCCTTGCCCCTCGCCCCTTGCAGATCATCCTCACAGTGAATGCGAGACAGCCGTGCGACATACAGGTTGAAACATGTTTCGCGCTCAAACTTAAGATGGTGCAGTCTGGCGGGCGGCGAGATGCATATCTCGCGGTGGCCGGCGGTGTGGCCGGAGAGGCGCTGGGCGAAAATGCTTCTTTCAGCGCCGCGCCGGCCACAGGTGACCGGCACTCTTCAAAGGTTCCGTAAACATTCAGGGAACCCAATCACGGATGAGCAACCTTATCCTTCTTCTTAGAGGCATCTAACCTAGAAAAACACGACATGGCGCAGCGGGAAACACTAGCAGAAATCGCGTGGCGTTGAACGTGTTAAAAATTTAAAAAATATATCACCACATCGGTCGATCGGTATAAAAAATAAAAGCGGTTTTTAACTTTACCTTTCATCAGAGTTAGAGAAGCTAACACTTGTGGATGGTAAAATGCTATTTGCTGATAAAAGTGGTTGCTCATATATTACATTGAACTTGGGCTCTGAGGAAAGTCTTTTCTGTTGTGAGACATGCCTAGAACGCCTAGAAAGTCTCGAAAAATCCCAAAAACTAGTCAATTAAAAAAAAAAAAAAAAAAATCTTTGTTCAATTTTCCTTTCATTCATTTATTTTTTATCTTGATCTCCTCTCATAGAGTTACGAAGAATCAGTTCAAAAATAGAAAATTGATGAACTGACTCATTCTTGCGCTTACCTTTGTTTCTCAAACTGTTTTCACCGGGTCTCAAAGGCTTCGAAGCCATATTAAAAAAAAAAAAAAAAAAAAAAAAAAAAAAAAAAAAAAAAAACAAGCAGGGAAAATTCCAACACGCAGGTGTTGGAAAAGCGTGCCACTAAAGTCTGAACAGCTTTAATGCTTTTGCTAGCAATGATAATTCATCAAAGAGGAACCATGTGACATGGAGCTGATCTCGAGAAAATTGAGTCCAAAGTTGAAGAGCTAGCATTTAAACAAAAAACGCGGAATTACTTACGTTTTGATTTCATTCAACTACCGTGTTATGTTTTTGCATTTCAACACCGGAAAAGTGGAATTTCCTATGCAGGAAAGGTACCTACTTAATTTTTAGCGTTTAAAGTGACTTGGTTCCTTTCTTCTTTTTGTTTGGCATAATCACGAAAAACGAATCTCTAAGAGAAACCAAACGGCAGAGTTGGTTTACACTGTTGATATTTTAAAATCTGTTAATCCGGACTTAAGTCCGTTCCCAATTCTATAAAAGGAACCAAGTCGGAGTTGGTTCCTTACGTGACTCGGATTAAGGTTTAAGAAAAAGGAACCAAGTTCTCATTTTATTTCATCACATGGACAATGACTTCAATGAGGCTTCAATGAGGAAATAGTTGTTATTAGAAGAAGCACTTGTTGCTTCGAGATTGAGTATTGCTAGGTCTATCAATCAATAACTCAATTTTATCAAAAATGTCACTCAGTTCTTTTGTGACAAGTGCTGTCCAATTGAGCTGATTTGGTGAGAAATGAAGAAAAAAATAAAAGATCAGATGTATCTATAAGGAGATGAGTCATCAAAGGCGTTGTTTTTTGTGTTCGTTTTTTGATTTTTGTTTTCAAAACTTTGGAGGGCTCTAGCTCAGAAGAGAAACATTTGCAGCACATATTCGTGTAGGAAAATAAAGCCTTATATATGTGTTGACCCCAAAAATACACTCCATAAGTTTGGCACTTAAGTTTTGAAACACCCTATATTCTTGATATTTTGCTCCCCCCCCCCCCCCCCCCCCCCCCCCACCCTTCACAGAACACAACATCTTGACCATGCAAATTTTTAAAATCACAGTTTGACTGTAGAGATATTTCCTTCCCCTCCCCCCCCCCTTTCAACGAAAAGGGGAAAATGGATCGCCTATCTTTGATGTTCGTCGTATGCGCGTGCAGAGATTGTTCGGCTTTACGACTGCCATTTTGGCTTTCTTTATAATGCGTTTTGTGGGTTTATTAATGGATTTTATGACTATTTGATGCCGCCAATGTAATTTTCAGGCGATTTTACATAAAAATCAAAACTCTATAGCGCTGTAGCAAAAGTTTGCAACAAACCCATTGAAAGCTGAAAAGAGAAAATTATTTGATAAGGCTCGATCTTTTTTACCCACATAAAGTATAGACAATAGATATTTCTAAATCCCTCCACCTTTTAAACGGCTTGTTCAGGGATCAAAAATGAGGTTGCGTTCTTTTGAAGTCAAAAAGTGTCATATTCGGAAAAGCCGTGATTCTAAATAATAAACAGTTTTTTTTCTTCTTTTTTCCGTTTTAGGTGCTGTCAGCACTTGTTGCGATTGTCACGATGTAGATATGTAATATGTATAAATGGAACACTTGCGAATTCATGAAAAAATAATCCTTTAATATACAGAACTAACCATTTCAGGTGCCCTTTACACGTCAAGCATTCTGGGGGTATAGATTATAGTAGGTGTGGAGGTTTAAGACGTTTGTGGATTTTAATTCCCCCTCTCCCCATTTATTTTGTTGAAAAGTATCGAAAGTTTACAGTTAAAACTAAGCCTATAACGCATTGTAATATGATTTTTTTTTCTGTTGCCGTGGGTCGATATCATTTTTCGTTTTGGAAAAGCAAAGTTTCATATGGACCTATAATTTCCAAAATTTGAAGAGGCTTCCAGTAAAAAATACTGTACACGCGAGAAACTTTTTAGGATAGGTAAATAAGTTATTCCAGAGTCAATTCCATAGCCGCAGGGAGGAGGCTGCCCAGGGGTGGAAGACACGCGACAGCCCCTCTCACTTTTTAGAGCTATTAATGCGAATTTTAACCCCCTCCCTTTGTTCTGGATTTTAAAAACCTTTTTTTCAACAAAACGCCCAAAATTTCCTCAAAAATCCCTTGATTGCATAGACGCTCATTAAGGGGTTTTCAATTTGCCGATCCCCCAGAATTTCAAATGTTTCCAATGACCAAGACCTGTTTAGTGTGACGTCATGAAAATAATTGGTTCCAAAAAAAGGCTCCGTCTCACTCGCTCTCGTGGTTTTTCCCATATGAAATACGATCCAAATTTTCAAATACAAGTGCTAGTAAACAACAAGTTCTTTGCACCAGTTGTGTTTATCACACCATTGGGTTCCACGTCCCTTATAAAAATTTCCTAAAAATTTCCTAAATTTCATTAAAAATGTGTTATACCTCGAACAATAGCTTCGATACGAAGAGAAGTTAGAATGATTGAGTGTCATGGCGGTGATACTCCCATAAGAGACCGTGAGTAAGACGAGGACAAAACGTAGAACATCTTTCGGTATAACTGTGATTGTAAATTCGCTTGTGATCTTTTAGGAATTATGTTAGAGTGAAAAATACTTGTAGGTACGTGGAATCTAATGGTGCAATAAAATTTGAGAAAACTGTGCTTTAACTAGCATGAATATGCGTTCGAAAATTTGGATCTGATTTCTTATAGGTAAATCAACGAGAGTGAGCGAGATAGAGCATTTGTTTGGAACCTATTTTGATGGTGACGTCATCACTACACAGGTCTATTTAAGGATATGAATGAGCCCCTCTCTTTTCTATACCTCTCCCGCTCTTCATCCATACCTCGCCGTCACTTCTTTTCGAAACCCTCGTCAAATAGATTTTGACACTTTTATATGAGTCCTCAGACCGTGCGAGTCCTGAGACACAAAACCTCTCTAACACCCTCTCTCTCCCACACATTCACAAATCTCTCCGCTTAATGAACCGTGAAGAAATCTCGTGACCGGTGGAGCCCAAAGCCGAGGGGCAAAGAGGGTTTCTGTGAAGGATGTTTCCACCCCCCTCCTGCCTTGGAATTTTGACTCATAGGTTGGCACAAATGACTTAGGTTGCTGGACCTGTATGGAATTCTCGTTCAAAGGAATTCGACTTTGACGCTTAATAACTTATTGAAATTAACAGGAATACCAAAACTTTTACAATTTTAAGAAAATAGACGCCGAGACCTCCTGGATTGCAGCAATAAATTAACGATTAATGAAACCAGTTTTAAGAAAACACGTTTTTAATTTTTCAAACCTTTCCCGCCAAGGTTTTGCCATAAGCAAAGCATGCAACCTATATATTAGATATGAAAATGAAAACAAAAAGCGTACCGTATATATACGGCACGCTTAAAAAAAAAAAATAATACTGCAGAAAAAGAAAGGGAAAATAACAATTTATTCAAAAGATGGATTCATATTCACATTTTCTGTAATAAGAGCCTGAAAAAATCATTTCTAGAAGCACTCGTATCCGAAATTAGAATCACGGTGATAAAATACTGCATGTAAGCACATAAAAATCAAAATAAAGCTTCAAGCGCTGTTAAAAAGCGAAAAACCTGCGAAAAATAACGACGAACAATAATGACGAAAACTTGATTTTGAAGTGACGAAAAAGGGCATTTCAATATGACGATAAAATGGTGTCTCTAATAAAGGTGTATTGATAAACACAGAATAGGTTCGATAGGATCGTTAATGCGTCAATTTCTAAGAAAATTAGCATTGAGTTAGAAAGCTAAAAAAATTGAGTAAGCACAGGAACAAAAATCGGTGTGTTTAAGAAAAGGCAGTAAAAAAAGGATAATCTTGGAAAAATGAAGAAAAAAAATTACAGTCAAACTGAGGGTTAGTTAATTTTTCCAAGCAAACTTGAGTTTATTAAAAAGAACTGAGCAATATCCAAAGAAAAACCAAAACTTTGCAATTATTTTAGCAATAAGTTCAAGAGGAAAAGAAAAAAAGCAAAAGTTGCAAAAAAAAGTAGAGTGGAAAAGCATGAAAAAACGATTATTTTAAAACGGGAATTAAATCTCTAATGTTGGTTTGTTTCCTCGTATGAAGGGAAGTAATTGTTATTAACGTCTCGAAATCCACGAGAGCTTTCGCTAGCTGAAAAACAGAATGAGCCGTCGAACAATATTTTGTCTATAAAAATGTTGGAACTATTTAATTATTCCCTGATCAAGGGGTTGAAGGACAGAGGTCGAGTTTGGTTGTAAAACCACTTTTGTATTCTCCAGGTCCATAATGTCGGCCGGATCAGCAGCACAATTATCCATAAAAAGAAGAATTTTTTTATTCTTCCAGGTCATTTTCCTATCAACAGCAGTAATCCATTCCCGAAACAGCTTTCCTGTCATCCAAGCTTTACCGTTGTTATGGTAATTACAGGGTAGTGCCGATTTCTTCACATTCTTAAAACATCGCTGATTTTGCGGTTTACCGATAACAAAGAGGGGCAACTTATCACTACCATCCGCATCGCAACAAAGCAGCTCAGTGATTTGCTCTTCGGACCTTTTGCCTCCATGAGCTGTTTGGACCGCGCTTGAATCTCGGAGAAGGTTGAAAAAAAGACCTAGTTCATTAGTATTGTAAACATCTTTTTTTTTCCTCTGAGTTTTATTACATTTTGTACAACTAGCTTTACTTAGGTATTAATTACAATATTACTAACTGTAATGGTACACCTTAAGGATATACATTTTTTATTTAAAGAACACATTCACACATTCATACTACTTCTATCTTGTCTGCTCATTCCTTAGCCAACCCAACACATTCGAAAAGATTCATATAAAGAAAAAACAAAAATCACACAACTAGAAACAATTAGAAACATGTATCAAAGCTAGAGACAAATTGGAATTAAATTGTCTTTTAATATAAAATACCGACCCCACCGGCAAGCTTCATCCTTGACCGGAGGGGACTGAAAAGGGAAACAGCGCCGCCGCGGGAGGTGGCGCTTTTGTATGAGCTTATAGTGAAGACTAGGAGCTACGATTATGTAAACAACCTGGAGGCCTGATCACAAGGCTTGTACCTTTTCAGTCTCCTTCTTACTGGATTGTGTTGTGAAATTTCTTGAGCAAGCTCGCTAGGATGCACATCTAGCCTCTGATGATGCCTCCTTGAAGGTCGCTCAATGATTTCTTTGACTGTTTCAACCTGAAGCTCCTTCGGGATACTCTCGTTCGTAATATACCGTGAGGCCCCGGAAATCATCCTGAGCTCCTTGCTTTGGAAGGACTGTAAACATCTGACGGAGAAATTTTTGAGTAATTTCAGGTTTATTTTCTCTCCTTTTTTGTAAAATTAACCCCCTTTGTATTTTGAAAAATTAAAGTAGGAGTTTTGGTCATGTACTACCCTCCATTTTAATTTTCTTCCCACAATCACTGCCTGTCAGATCACAAAAAAAAAAAAAAAAAAAAAAAAAAAAAAAAAAAAAAAAAAAATTGACTCAGTTAACGCAGAGCAAGATTAGTGTTATGTGCAATCAAAAAACGGGAGGAAATTCAATAAGGAATGGGTACAGGACCATAAAAGGCCAAAAATGAAAAACAAGTTTTTCTAATTTTATTTTAAACAAAATTTGATGAAAAATAGAAACAGAATAAAAGGGGGAAAAATTGAAAAACGACCACAAGAGGTGACAAGAATGAACACAGAGATTTATGATTATGAGCTTTTCAGTTTTAACTTTTCTTGTTCTGCTGTAAAAAAACTAGAATTTCAACATTCTAGGTTTTAAGCAGACACGCCGGTCTGTAACAATATGTCCAGCGGCTGAAAATTGTCTTTCACTATTAATTTGTGAGGCTGGAATCGGGAGAAGTTTCCTGATACTATCGACCAAATTCTTATAAGCATGCCTAGATTGCCTACCCTCACTTTCCCAATATTCACATGGGCTACTATTTAAAGGAAAGAAGGCACCTTCTAAGTATCTCCTTACTTCATTTTCCATATTTGTTCTTGAATTGACCGACAAAGACAATGGCTTCTCTTGAAATGAGCCAAGGTAAGACCAAATAGAGTCAAATGAGGAGCTAGTTGAAGGCCCTGCTACATTTAGATCAGGAGGAAGATAAATCAGAAGGTCCGTGGCTGGCATATTCTTCCTTATTTCGTCTGTCAACTGAAAGAATCAATGCTCTTTTTCCTCGTTTGGAAGGAGAGAACCCTTGAATCTTGGATCAAGGAGCATATAAAACACAAAGATGCTATCCCCTGTGTACAAGGAAAATCTAGATTTGACTACTTTCATTAAGCTTTTGGCAAGTGTAACTACTCTTCTATTGTCTAATGATTCTATATCTTCGCTGATAATTTTCTCATAGAGGAGGAAAAGGCATGGAAAGATGATTGATGAGGTAGGAAAAGAGTTTGAACCCATCTTTAATGTAGCTTCCTTTAATTGAGCTATTAATGTTGCATAAGTTTCACAAAGCTTCTATTGTTCGTTTGTAAGATTATCAATATCTATATTCAATTCGGCAAGCGTCAAACACAAGGGCCTTTTGATTTCAATCAAACGGTTGATCATATCGTATTCCGAGTTCCATCTGGTGCAGATGTTCTGAATAACAGTGGGCGCAGGTAAACCGAGTTTGTTTTGAGTTTCTGTCAGAGCATCACTTTCACTAGTGCTCCTCTTGAAGTGTCCAACAATCGCATGAACTTTAGCGCATAGTGTGCTGAATTTAGATACTTCTGCTTTTGAATCATTGATTACTAATTGAAGGGTGTGAATGGGGCAGGAACGGGGAACCACCTCTTTTGCTCTTGTAGCTCATTCAAAGCAGCGGTAAAGTTTCTAGCATTGTCAGATACTACATACACAGGGTGATAAGGAGGAATGATTTTAGATTAAAATCATAAGCACAGAAAACACTAAGATCTGACTAGATCGACCGCTTTTATTCAAGTGATAACGTGGCAGGAATCGGACTACCAACATGGCAGGGACAATACCCTTATCTCATACGCAGGAGAACCACTCCAACACCTCCCCTCCCAAACCTTTTTTTTTTAAGCTGTCCAAAACAATTTTTTTTTTTTTTTTTTTTTTTTTTAAGAAGTGCTTGCTTACTAGGGAGTATCTCAGTATCACTAAGCCTTAAGGGCACATTAATTTCATTTCATGAAGCGTTAAGCGCAGAGATATGTTTTATTTTCAAACATGGGCGTCATTTCAAGTTCGGCTTGGGGGGGGGGGCAAAAAATCTTATGACTTTTTTTTTTTTTTTTTTTGCTCATCATTATAATTTTCGGCTTGGAGGGGGCAAAAATCGGATAACCTTTTTTTTTTTTTTGCTCATCAGTATAATTTTAGAGCCAAATAGCCGTCTTTTGCGGGCAATAATCGGATGACCTTTTTTTTTTTTTGCTCATCAATATAATTCGTGCCAGTTTTTGAGCCTGACTTCAAATCCTTGGGGGGGGGGGCAACTGCCCCCCCCAGCCCCCCCTAAATGACGCCCATGCGCATTTTGAGCGAGATAAATTGCTGCGCAATGTCGAAAAGTCATCGCTTTTACTATGGCGGACGGGACCGGACGGACGCACAGTGTGTAATTCGGCAATCCAGCGCCCGAAAACCTCCAAAAAATGCATTGGCAGGTCATTGAAAAAAGGTCTGAGATTGATAAATTGGACGTACAAGGAGCAATCATATATGACCATAAAGCACCTTTTAAAGGGTAGAGGGGTCCTCAAATTCATCAAATTTAGTGGACACGAATCATGCATCAGCCGGCGAATCTCAGAAACACACGAAGATAAAACAATAAACATAGATAGATTCAAATAAATTTTTCGCATGATACACTCAAAAATACTCGACTTTCCATCGTATTAAAAGAAAGCTGACGAGACTCTCTACTTTCTTAATCTGGAAAACCATTCCCCGATAATTTGCGATTTTAAAAATTGTGATCAGAAAAATGAACGGCAAAATTGGTCTGTTCTTTTTGCGCATCTCAAAAATGCAAAGACAAGACATTTGGTTCACAATAGTGGTCGCTAGTCTAAAAAGCCATACATTTTTTAAAACTTTGGGGGGCTGTAGCTCAAAAGGGGGGCATTTTCGGACCCATGTTTATGATAGAAAAGTCTTATTTTTAGCTCTAAAACACGCCCTGAAAATTAAAGTATATAGTTTTGTTACACCCTGTATAACTGCGGAAAAATTTAAAATAATCGGCGAAATAGAGGGATCATTTTGAAAGGATGGCCTTTTTTAATACGCTTAAAATCACCCGGTAGAAAAATGCAACACGTTAAAAGAAATTAAAAATTGTATGTATTTCAAACTTTTTTACATAAATGTAAATAAAATAACCAAATTTAAACTGTTCACCACAAAGAATCAGCTCAGAGCGAATGAAGTTTTTTTCGGGCAGCTAAAACTGAAACAAAATTGCATGCCTTTATCATAGGCACGCTTAAAACAATCTCTGCATCAAGCATTGAAAGAATGCTTAGGCGGAAAATCTCAACCTACGTTTCCTTGAGAAGTGCTCGCCTGATTCTGAGGAAGCAGATAGCAATTTCTGATTGGTGTCCAAACCCATATTGTTTTTTTTTGCGTCGATGTACCCAACCAGATGCTGTCGATTGTTTTCTGCTCGGTGCGTCTACATTCGAAGGCACAAAAATTCAATGTTTCCGATGAGCCCGCAGTCCCTGATTTTGCTGGCTCCCTGCACCCTGCACGCCTGGGCATTTTACAATTCGGTCTCTCGGCGAGCGGCAACTCATTAAACGCCTTCAGTGCTGCCTTGCAAGCTGAGTGGCCCGCGTGTGCGCTACATCCCATCTTCTGCATAAAATTTAGCCTACTCGTCCTGCACAGGTCATTAGCGATTGTTGCTGCGAGCGTTCTCCTCGCACTATTCTGCTTGTCAGCCTGTACGCATTAAATTCATTGTTAATGCGAATCGGTTTTTTTTTTTTTTACATGGAACAGGATGGAATAACTTAGTTTTCTGATTTAAAAACGAAAACGAGAAAAAAAAAAAAAAACAAAAAAACAAAAACAAAAAAAAAACAAAAAATCCAAAAGGTAAATTTTTTTAATTGGAACACAATGGAACGCATTGGAACACACCAAAACACCCCACTTTTTATGTCGATTAGCTAGCGTGGTTCGAGTGTTCCATCAAAACGGAATGAAACCACTCCAACCCCTTCGACTAAGTCAACCGACCGCAGTTACTTGTGTTCCAACTAGATGTAATCTCAAATCAGAGACAATATACAAGAGACCACACATTATCTGTCTTGCCCATGTTTGCGTGCGGTGGCAACTTTTTTTTTTCGGGGGCTCAACAGAACACCGCAAACAAGGTCCATACGTTGACTGATGAGAAACGTCGTTGAGATTTTCGCCCAGTGAAACGGAAGCACCGAAATGGCATCAGTCAACGTATGGACCATGTTGGATGGTGCGAACCCTCATGCTTCCTGTCTTAATTCCTGTTGAGTCCCGAAAAAAAATTCAGCCACTGCGCGCACGGCTAGCGCATGGTCTCAGAATTCCGCTCAGATCTCGAATTTCTTGACCTATTGACCTGTGTGAACGGCTCAAGATACATTTCGAAAAATAGACTAGAAGAGCCTCTCCATTATAAAACGATATAGAAAGTAAATAAATTGTGCAGTTCCATAAGGTAAGAAAAGTCGGAACGCAAGCATTCGGACACACCCCATTTGTTGTGTTGTTGTTTTTAAGCGTGTCATCTAAGGCAAGCTTCTTCCAATCGTAACGATGCTTCCAATCACCAATGTATGTGTATACAATGCATTTTTTTTTTTTTTTTTTTTTTTTTTTTTTTTTTTTTTTTTTTTTTATAAACAATATACATAAGTAAGCACCTTTGGTTTTATTTTATAATTTATCTAGTCTGACAATGCAGTTGCCACTAATAATATTGTGAAATGGCAGCACCGACTGCTGCTGGGAATCCTAGGTTTGCGGCAGTGTCATTTTTCGTGTAGTTTTATAGGTATATTATGTTAAATGATTGGTTGTGTATCATTCCCAGTTTTTTTTTTTTTTTTATTCAAATACGTAAGTAATTTGAAATCATTTGATGCCATCGTTGTTTTTTTTTTTTTTTTTTTTTTTTTTTTTACCACGTATTTTTGGGGCCAAAATAAGACTTTTTTTTCCTCTCAACACGCCGTAGCTATAGCCCCCCAATGTTTTAAAAAAATCCGTTTTTCTTCGATTCTAGCAACGGATCTCCGTAAAAATGGATGGAAATTGGTTTCCATGGGTAATTTTAGGCGTTCTTTTTGATTCCGGGGTCGAAAATTTCCGAAAAGGTCAAGAAAGGGGGGTTTGAGGGGGGTTCAAATTTTAAATTGAATAATTTTTTAGTGCTCCGTAAGAAAATGAGAAAATAACAAAAGAATCTAATGGAACAAAAAAAATGGAACATTTTTGATCTCTTGTGTTTTTCTCATAAGACACACGGAAAATGAGTAAAATCGATTTTTCGCCGGGAGCGCACAGCCCGATAGCGCTGTTTCAGTGCCGCGTTGCGTCGAGTCGATCGTTGAGTCAGTTGAGTGCACAGAGCAGCGCTATCGGGCTGTGCGCTCCCGTCGAAAAATCGATTTTACTCATTTTCCGTGTGTCTTATGAAAATAAAAACACAAGAGATCAAAAATGTTCCATTTTTTTTGTTCCATTAGATTCTTTTGTTATTTTTCTCATTTTCTTACGGAGCAGTAAAAAATTATTCAATTTAAAATTTGGTCCCCCCTCAAACCCCCCTTTCTTGACCCTTCGGAAATTTTCGACCCCGAAATTGGAAAGAACGCTTAAAATTACTCATGGAAACCAATTTTTATCCATTTTTACGGGGATCCGTTGCTAGAATCGAAGAAAAACCGATTTTTTTTTTAAAAAAACTTTGGGGGGCTGTAGCTCCGAGGGGGGGGGGGGGCATTTTCGGACACGTGTTCATAGGAAAAAAAGTCTTATTTTGGCCCCAAAAATACGTGGTAAAAATATTTACCATCAATTTTGGGACACCCTGTATATTTGCGTACACAAATCCCATTGTTATAGTTCCGCCTCCTATCCAGTACCTGTTCATCCATAATCCAAACACAGTCATATACGAGGTGTGATCAAAAAGAAACCGAACTTTTTCCACTGTGTGCAGAGAAATGGTCCAATCAACGTTTTCTTGGTCTTATCTGATAGCTAATAATCTGACAAACACGCTGGTTTTCACGGATTTGAATTATCTTTATTCGTTAGGCCGCAATATTGCTTTGAATACAGGGTGTTTCTGTACAATCTGCGATGAGCGTTATCATGCTGGAGAAACCACGAATTTTCGGCCCACAGTTCTGGCCTTTTTCGGCGCATATTTTCTCGAAGTCTACGCAAAACATCATTGTAATAATGGCGATTCACAGTCTGATTGGAGGTTAAAAACTCGTGATGGATGACACCTCGCGCATCAAAACAAACTGTCAACAGAACCTTCGTTTTTGTTCTGGATTGGCGAATTTTTTTTGGCCTAGGGGCCGACCTTTCAACCCACTGCGACGACTGAGCTTTTGTCTCTGCATCATACCCATAAACCCATGATTCGTCGCCTGTAACAATTTTATTTAAAAAACTTGCATCGGTATTTGAGCGCTCCAAAAGCTCTTGACTGATTAAAACTTTGTTAGCTTTTTGATCTTGAGTCAGTAACCGGGGAACCCACTTTGCTGCAACTCGCACGAGTTTTTACCCCCCCCCCCAAATCAGCCTTTGAATCGCCATTATTACAATGATGTTTGGCGTAGACTTCGAGAAAATGTGCGCCGAAAAAGGCCAGAACTGTGGGTCGAATATTCGTGGTTTCTCCAGCATGATAACGCTCATCGCAGATTGTACAGAAACACCCTGTATTCAAAGCAATATTGCGGCCTAACAAATAAAGATAATTCAAATCCGTGAAAACCAGCGTGTTTGTCAGATTATTAGCTATCAGATAAGACCAAGAAAACGTTGATTGGACCATTTCTCTGCACACAGTGGAAAAAGTTCGGTTTCTTTTTGATCACACCTCGTACCTTGCTGATGAAAAGCAGATATTTCAAAGGTTTCCCCCGATCATGATTGGATATGAGTGATTCTTTTCAACATGATTTGTTTCGATTGTCGTAGATGTTCGAAGAACGAAGATGTCTCTGATAAAGACGCGACAATTTGGTACCTACCATGAATCCATGACGCATGAATCTCACGCTTCTCTGGACGTATTGATGTTGATCCAGAGGGCCGATCATTTACTTCATCGTTAAACCGATCGATAAGACTGGCTATGAGTGATGCTATTGGTCGAAAATTGTAAAACTTGGCTGTTTCTATGGTAACCATCGTTAAGAGTCTCGTTTTATAAAGGCTATTCATGAGTAACCTTTAAAAAACGGACACTGTAACGATGGTTACCATAGCAACGGCTAAGTTTTACAATATACGACCAATAGCATCTCTCATAGACAGTCTTATCGATCGGTTTAACGATGAAGTAAATGATCGGCCCTCTGGTGCATATTATATTTTCGACCCTCGCGGACGTGCGGTAGGATCGAAAAAACTAACTTGTCGTGCGATTGCATCGTAAAATTTTAATCAGCTTAAGTTCATATTGCTTTTGACGCTTTTTACCAATTTTATTCGCAATGAGTCAAAAGTTATACATTCGTTTAACAACCACAATTTTTTAAATAAAAAACAAACTTGCATAAACCGCAACTGTCAAAGTGCCAACTATATCCCGTACCCCTAGAATGCTGGCCGTGGAGGGCACCCGTAGGGTGTCTGGAACGGCTAGTAAATTATACAGGGTGTTGAAAAACTGTTCCCGAATATTTCAGGGGCGGATTCTACAGGTCAAAATAAGACCTTTTTTGCCTATAAACATGTGTCCGAAAATGCCCCCCTTTTGAGCTACAGCCCCCCAAAGTTTTAAAAAATTTACGGTTTTTTTGGAATAGCGACCCCTATTATGAACCAAATGTCTTAAAACTTGGTGTCCTGGGGTAATTTTACGTATAGAATCCATTACTGACCTCGAAAAATTCAGAAATTGATTCTAATTGTACTTTTCACGCAGTATTGTACCTTTAACGGCACGAATTTTATGTTACGGATTAAAATTTTGAAGAATAATTACCGAAATCAGATGCGAAAAACCCTTAGAAAGATTTTTGTTACTCCTTGTTTCTTTCGATACGAAGCGTTTTAAGCGAGATAATCGCTGCACAGTGTGGAAAAGTCAGCGCTTTTACCATGAAAAACGGCAGTGAGTATGCAACCCGCCTCTCCGCTGCTTCTACGGGCCGGCCGCTATGGTAAAAACGCTGACTTTTCCACACTGTGCAGCGATTATCTCGCTTAAAATGCGTCGTATCGAAAGAAACAAGGAGTAACAAAAATCTTTCTAAGGGTCTTTCGCATCTGATTTCGGTAATTATTCTTCAAAATTTTAATCCGTAACATAAAATTCGTGCCGTTAAAGGTACAATATTGCGTGAGAAGTACAGTTAGAATCAATTTCTGAATTTTTCGAGGTCATTAATGGATTCTACACGTAAAATTACTATAGGACACCAAGTTTTAAGACATTTGGTTCATAATAGGGGTCGCTATTCCAAAAAAACCGTAAATTTTTTAAAACTTTGGGGGGCTGTAGCTCAAAAGGGGGGCATTTTCGGACACATGTTTATAGGAAAAAAAGGTCTTATTTTGACCTGTAAAATCCGCCCCTGAAATATTCGGGAACAGTTTTTCAACACCCTGTATATGTACTTGCGATACAAATGTCCCTCGTGCATTATTGCATCGTTATAGTGATTCAAAATATAAAATGAGTGGTTCAAGTCGACTGTTTTGCCGATGAAAATTTCGTTTGGATTTTGTGATTAATTACGTGTATAAAGTCAAAAATTGGGCATGTTAATTTAGAAATAAAACAAGAGTGGCTCAAAATATAGACCTAGCATTTCAGAGTCCGTTTCAGTGATTGTTTTCTAGTGAATATAGTGTTGAAACCTCTTGTTTCAATTTTGAGATTTTTTTTTTAAAAAAACTTTGCTTACAATTAGTATTATTACATTTTTAATTTTTCTTGGAATTTCTCTGAAAATAAAATGAGACATGGGTAATGAGTATAGTGTAAAATCGCTTGAGAATAAGAGCATCAAACATTTCCGAAATTGACTCGAAAAATGAACAAATGTGTTTGAACAAAATTCTGAGAAGGTTATCGTCACACCACTTACCAGCTGTTGTGGGGTCATCCCTGGTGGTGGTGGGATCTGTCCTTGGTTCACCAGCGAACGAACTTTGTTTGCATGCTCGAGTAACAATGCACAAGAAAGAAGAACGAGAATAAATCTTCTAGACACCATTATGTGGTCATGGCTCATCCGAGGTAGAAACGTTGTCAGCAACTTGCAGACTATGAATATTTCACCTCTGATTTTACTCAGCGTTTTATATCCTCCAAATTTTTGTGCTCTAAATTTATCGACCTTTTTCATCTTGTTTTGTTTGTTCCCGGGCCATGGGCGGATACAGGGAATTGTTTTGCTCTCTCTCCTCCCACTTGAAAACGTGCGTTAAAAAAGGACAGAAGGGGGGGGGGCAAAGTCACGTGATGGCCCCCTCTGCTGTCCTTTTCTAACACACAAGTTCAAATGGAGGGAGAGAGAGAAAGAGAATTCCCTGTATCCGCCCATGTCCCGGGCAAGCATTTCTTCTCGGGCCGGGATTGACGGATGCACATGTGACGTCCTCTGACGTCTCACATTAGATCGGAATATCCATTCCTCTTGGAGATGAACATTTTTCGTTTTTGCCTCAGTAAAGTATCAGTGCCCCCTTTCCTTCCAATCTTTGCTTTTATTTCTCTTTCTCTTTCTTTTTTCGTTTTTCTTTTCTTTTATTTTTCTCTGTTTAGAAATAAACATAGACATGTAGGAATATAAGAGGGAATATAGATCCTCGTTTTTACCGATTTGAGTTAATCCTTGTGTTACGAAGGTATTTTACACCTTTTAATAACTATAAGCTAGGGGGGGGGGGGGGGATCACACTGACTTTAGACCATTGCTGATTGCTTCCATTTTAATATTTTTCATTTATTTAAAAATCATCTTGTCCAGTGTTCTCTGAAAAATTCGAGTATAGGTATGTCTGTTTTTTTTTTTTTGTTTTTGTTTTTTTTTCAAATTGTTGGATTTTTAAATGTTTGGCGAGGAAATTACCAAAAAAATACCAAATTCATATATTCTACTGAGTACCGTTAACGTACGCTCCTTTGATTTCTTTGAGTTATAAAATGTATACATTATACGTATTTAACATAATCCGAAAAAAGTTACATTTTCTGAAACTGCATAAAGTAAGTCACAAGATCTCATGCATCCTTTTTATGTTCATCCAAATTGGTTGAAAATAGGTTGATGCTCCAGTGGGGGGGGGGTCTAACGTATAGGGGGGTTCTATAAGTCGGGGGGTACGTATAAACGTGGGTCCGTAAATGCCCCCCTTCTAAGCTACAACCCCCCAAAGTTATAAAAAATGTATGGTTTTCTTGGAATAGAGACTGTCATTATGAATCAAATGTCATGAAAATTGGTGTCTCGAGATAATTTTATGTGTAGAATCTTTTAATGACCTCGTCATAAATCAAGCTTGATGACTGTACTTTTCAGGCGATCTTGTACCTTCAACGGCTCAACTTCTTTGTTACGGATTTAAAATTTGAAAACTAATTACTAAAATAAGATGGGAAAATCTATTAGGTAGAACCCTTGCATTTTTCCGCTACGACGCGTTTTAAGCGAGATAATTGCTCCACAATGTGGAAAAGTCAGCGCTTTTACCATGGTGTGCGGCAGTAAGTATGCAACTCGACACTCCGCTGCTTCTGCGGGCTGTCCGGACTGCCCGCCCGCGGCATAGTCAAAGCGCTGACTTTTCCACATTGTGGAGCAATTATCTCGCGCATAAAACGCGTTGTATTCCATCATTTTTTCCGCAACCACGGCCACTGGAGTGAGTCCACTCTATGTTCTTTTCGGTTTTTGTTTGTCGCTTCCTCCTTGATCATTGCTTTTGTCAGTTGCTCTATCACCTTGTAGGCACTCACTGTGTTTTTCGTTTTTTATTGATTGAAAATGGACTCGTTCTAGTCCCAAGCGTCTCCTCTTAAATTTTTAAGTTTTCTTAGCCTTTTGTCCCACTTTTCTTCCCATTTATTTCTAGTATCGGGCTATTTAAATTTTTCTGTGTATTTATTTATTTATACCAGGGGCGTTCAATAAGTCATTGCATCCCCCTTGCCATTTCTAGAAAAATCGTCCGATTTTCAAAAACTAAAAATATTATTGGAGCTCAGGGTATACCTGACAAGTAGCCGAAAACCCGGACCCGATCCGCGGATTTGCGCCTGAATGCAACGCGCGTTTACCTCTCACGCGCGTCAAGCCTCCCGGCGAAAATGAGCAATGCCTATTTCCGCCGCTCCATGGGCGCACCCAGGGGGAGTCATCCGGTGATGAGCGTTCCAAATAAAGACAAACTATCTCTCTTGCTCTTACGTAACCCGTAACCCTTATGTTGTATTGATATACTCTAATTTTAAAAAAACGTATGTAGAGACATCTTTTGTGAAATATTTTTTGGCAGCAATGAATTCCTCAATTATAATGCGATTTTGCTATTAACATAGCCGGCAAAAAATGATATTGTCCGAAAAACGTCCCCATCATGTTTAAGATTATTTTCCGGAGCCGAAAAACGTCCTGGGAAAAACCTTAAGTCTAACGCATGCATATGGGCTAAGGTCTGCATTGTTTCCGAAAAATACACGAGAAACGGACATCCGCCTTAGGTACTCAAACTGCACTGCAGGCCGACACTAGGACGTTCGTTTCGAAACCGAAACGACACTCGGATAATATTAGGCGTTTTTTAGGAAGTTTTTGGGACCAGACCGGGCGATTCATTTTTTGCCGGGATGCCGCGGTAATACGAGGCCCAGTGTATACGAATAAGGACACTGAAAAGAGATGGGTATACACCTGGGGATTGGAGGTCACGGAAGAGTGAGTGAGATAGTTTGGAACGCTACGCGAGTTTTGTCACAACCGATCGCGACCGATGAGTGCATTATTGTTGTAAATTTTGGCTAACCGTTGACTTCACACTAAAACTCTATGGTGAACTTGAGATGTCCATAGATGCTGGAACTGCGTCCAATGGACCCGTTGCGTCGTACGCTAAAATCGGATGCCAGCAGTTCACTGGTCATACTAACTTGAGCTTCGTATGAAGTGGTCTAAAAATACTCTAAAAAATAGAAATTTCATAATTGGGGGGGGGGGGGGAGGCAACCATTCAAAAGCGCCAATCCCCAAAAAAGATAAGCCAAAAGCGCTAAAACATACAGCAAATACGCCCAGGAATTTTTGAAAAAGTAGCCCAAAAACTGCAATTTGCTGCGAAATCAATAGTCAAAAAGCGCTAAAAGAATGACCCCAAATGATAGGGAATGTAAATGACCCCACGTCCAAAAAACTTAAAAACTTAAAATCTCAGATGAAGTATGAAGTTTGCTTGAATTTTCGAGCCAACCTATTTCAAAATATTATTTTCGTTGATAAAGGGCTGTTTGAAAAAGGCATACTTTTCCCACGCAAAGTTTCTCTTCCATTCTTTTATAGATTTTTGATTTACTGAAACGCCATTTCTTATTGTCATGTCAGTTCAACGAAAGGTTATCGTAGGTGTGCGATCTCGGTCATGCGCATTTGTTTGCTTATCCCGAACTTCTTATTTTGTAGGGAATGCAGGTTTCTCACGCTCGCTATCTCTTTCTCTTTCTCTCCTTCCCTTCTTTTCACTGTACAGTTCTAATCTAAATCGTATAATCCACATGCGCTAATACGGTGCATCCAAATGAGCCGATTCTAGGGGTTTCGGCGTCTCCATGAGTGCCAAAAAAATTGGCGGTTTTGGATCGGGCCCTCTTGAGAACGACTACCCCTAAAATGTTTCAGTTTCATGTAAGGGGGTGGGGGCGGGGTTATGCTATTTATGCCCTTCCAAATGATGACTCCTGTTTTCTAAACCTTTGGTGTACATGAGAAAATACCACTTCAGTATTTCAGGAATAAGATAGTAAGTTTTTAGATTTCGTTTTTCGGAGCAAGATTAGATGGGCCAATAGCAAACGGAGTTAGGGAGTAGATGATATCGAGTCAAAGTCTTAGCTCGAATAAACAAAAATGACGCGCAAGACGCGAAACGGAAGGCTTGGCCGCGAAGCGGCCACCGGCCTCTAGTTTTTAATATTTTTATACTTCTCAGGGGGGGGGGGGGCTGGCTATCTCAGAAATTCCGGAAGACGACCCCTGTCGAGTGTTGTATTGATAAAAAGAGGCATAACAAACTGAGCATTTTGGCGCAATTCGGAGGTCAATACCTATAGTTTTCCGTATTTAAGATATCGAACTTTGTAAATAAAACTTAGAAATTCGATATCTAGAATACGGAAAAATATATACCGAACTCCGAATTGCGCCAAAATGCTCAATTTTTTATGCCTTTTTGACCGATGTATCACTCGATACGGGTTGTCTCCCGGAATTTTTGAGATAGGCCCCCCTGAGCGTTGAAAACATTAAATGCTTGGGGGCCCTAAATCTAAATTTTGACTAGATTTATGTGGAAGTTTAGTTTTTTTTCTGAAAAGTACTTGCTATGAAGAGTGTTTTAAACCCCTAGTTTTTTTTTTTACAAAATTTCGAATTTTCAAATAGGAGTTATGATTTTTCTTAAAATGGGTCCAATTCGAACTTCGACCTTCGATCTATCGGAAACGAAAAACGATATCGACCTTTAATGTACGCCAAAATGCTTGGTTTTGTATGTTCTTTCCAACCGAATGGCACAAGATAGGGGTTGCTGTTTGAAAATGTTGAGTTGGGGGGCCTAACTCCCCCATGGAGGGGTCCCTTTAAATTGTTGACCCCCTCATAAGATAGTTTATTTTGAGTTATGAATATCCCCAAGTTCCGTTTTAATATCTGCAGCCGCCGTTCAAAAGTTAATCGGGGGTCACCGGACTTTTAGATCACCCTGTATAAATATTTATAGTGAGTGTATGTTTGTGTACTGTGTAGAGCTCGTTTCAGAAGTTTCGGTGATTGGATTTTCATTAAGGAAATTAAACATCGAGGAAGGGAAATGTTTATAGCTTAAAGAAATCTCGAGGTTTTTCCGGACTAGCCTTGAGATTTCCTCCTAATCTCAACATTTTCCTACCTCGATTTTTAATTTCCTCAATAAATAAACAATAAATGTCTACCTTTTAATATGTTCTCAAAGTACTTCGTCAGTTCTATACTCAGTTATTTCACATTTCCCTATCAACTGGATTTTTCCCAAATCGTCCCATCGTATTTCAAATTAAACTTTTCGACTCGAGGAAGTTTCGACGCACAGTCGAGGAACGTGTCTAAATTCGGCCCTTAGCTTTTTTAAATTTGTAAACGTTCACAAATTTAGAAACACGGCCCTCTGTAACAGATCGTGCAACAACGTGCGCAGATTTTGCACCCGAATAACTTGACATTTAGCTTGCGTGGCCATCACTCAAAAATATAAATAATTCGTGGAAAAAACTTGTAATCATAGGGGTGGAGGGAGGGGGGAAGTGATCACGCGTAGAGAACATTACCCATAACCGTTGACGATGCATCAAACTTGTGCGCAAAAGTTTTAATTTCGTTCTGCTTTTTACTTTTTCATGGAACTTGGCAGTTCTCGAAATACTATGTGTGAGGTCATCTTCTAAAAAAATACTCATGAAATTATAAAACCCTTTTTTCCTGTGGCTCAACTCTCACAAAATGAGACTTTGGCCTTGAGATGAATATGCTGCGATCGTGTTGCTGGCGAAGGTGACAGCTACGTCATCGCCGAGAACTAACTAGCTCAAAACTCCATAAGCTCCCCCTCATGTCCATGCCTGTTCCTCTATCTACCTTGTATTTAGTAATTTATCTATCTATTCAATCATTTGTTTATTCACTTATCTTTTTACGAGAATATTGAAACTAAATCTAAACTAAAAGTTATCCTTACATAATATAAAAATCTAAGGAGTAGGTCTCCGAATTCTCAATTTTTCCCCATTTCTCTCAAAACCTTCGATTTTTTTTTCATTTTCTGGCATTTCTGTGTGTTCGCCCAGAAGTGCCGTGACTAATTGCCGATGTGGCGACGGGGGGGGGGGGGGGGGGGTAAGCTCCGCCCAGCCCGGTAGGCGGGGTGAACCCTTGAATCTAGCCCCTATCCCGCAGTCTTTGAACTGGTCACTTCTCTTTTGTCTTGCGTAACTGATCAATTTCCCCCAATCTTTTCTCAATTTTATATAGTGGTAAAAGTCGGCGCGCAGCGTCGCATTGTAGGCGCGAAGCGCCTCCGGGGAATGGGCCGCGGAGCGGCTAGGGGGCGAAGCCCCCTATTTAACTATAATAATGAGACAGGAGTGGGAACTAAGCCAGAAGGGAAATAAAAACCCGAAACGTTTCGTTCAAAACACAGGATCATCTTCAGTCGGATGTATAAAACACAGAAAAAACAAAAAAATGTGAGTCTGACCTACATCACATCGGATTCAATACTGGTAATGTATAGGCTACCCAGTACACACCGAGGTTAGAAACTGATAAACGAGAGAAATGAAAGAGAGAGGCAACCCGTCAGGTGTTATCAACGTGCGCCGGGAAAAATTGGTGATCACTCAGTTGTTTTAAATCAGCGCGGAAATTGCAAACCTCATCTCTGTTCTTAATAATACAAGGTGTACCAGACCACCCGGATGCATAAACGAAAACCGAGACAGGCTGACGGGCGCTTAATATTTTTCCCTTGCGAGCGGCGACTAATTAGTTATCGCGGTAAGCAAAGCAGAACGCCGCGGCCGGGAACGGTCTGTGCCGGGCGGTCCGGTGCCGGGAGCTCTCTGTGTAGGTGGAAACACACAGAGAGCTCCCGGCACCGGACCGCCCGGCACAGACCGCGCCCGGCCACGGCAGGCGTTTTGCTTTGCTTACCGCGAAAACTAATGCAACGCAACACACTGAGAGTTGACCGGCCCGACCAGCGCAGAGCCACTGGCCGGTGCCGGGAGATGGAATGCTCCAGAGGGCATTCGACCGGCATTCTAGACCTCCCGTCTCATCTTATCAAACATCAGTTCCAAACTTCTACGATAATTTTTAGGCGATGTCAATGGTAATATTCAAAAATAAAAATGATGATCACATGAACAATTAACTTGAATAGTTTTCTTTGGAAAAATAAAAATAAAAATGAGAAAATAATGAGAAAACTGACAAAAAAAACGTAAATTTTATTAAAAAAAAAAAAAAAAAAAAAAAAAAAAAAAAATGCGGGTTGGAAGTAGCGCAATCATGCAAAACTGTATATTTTCCTCTGAAACCCGAACAAGAGTTCAAATTCAGGACAGTGGCGTAGTTAGGAATTTGTCGAGGGGGAGGGGGGCTCCAAGTTAATTCCAAAAATTGCCTGGGGGGATCCAAAGATACCAATTTGGTTTCTATGGTATCTCAGAAAACGCAGAAAAATTGCCTGCTTAGGGCAAATTTTGGTGGAAAGGGGGAGGAGGGTGTCCAGACCCTCTGAAAAAAACCCCCTCCCCCGGCTACGCCACTCATTCAGGATTGCGCCAGAAAGGTTCGATATATTCCACATGGATTTATTATTTATTCTCATTACTCTCATTTTTGTGTTTTTATTTATTTTTTTATTTATTGATTTATTTATTGATTAATTTATTTATTTATTTATTTATTTTTATTTATTTATTTATCTCTTTATCTCTTTATTTAATTACTAATTTATTTATTTATTTTTAATTGTTACTGATTTTTTTTTTTTCAATATCGGATTTTCCGGGGTCCTACCTCCCCATTGTAGCTACGCCCATGTTTTTTACTGGCTTTTCAAATAGAAACAAGTTGGAACTTGCAACACTGGAACAGTGTTAGCAAAGAGAGCATGAGTGTCGGCCGTAAATCATTGTAAGTGTGGAGTTCCATATTGATAGTACAAAACTGCGACAAATTCAATCGCAACGCTGCATTTGTGTTTGTATAACAGTGATCGCTGTAAAAATAACTTGATAGGTCAAAGTGGGAATGAAAATTTACTTATAGCGTGTTGAAACAGTTGTTCACGAGGCGAGGTGAATACTGTGGTTTTGAAAATCGATTTCGATAGTGATAGTTCCTTTAAAATCGGATGACGCAATACCAATCCTAGCAAGCCGCAAAATCTAGTTTAGTTATTTGGGACTTTTTTAGATTTCTCTCGCCTGAATCAAAGTCATCAGGAAGGAAATTCTTAATACCAATCCTAGCAAGCCGCAAAGTCTAGTCTAGTTATTTGGGACTTCTATAGAATTTTCCTCGCTTGAACCAAAGTCATCACGATGGAAATTCTTCGTCTTTATGGTTTCAGCTCTTTTTGTCTTAGATTAAAAAATGAATGTTAATATTGATCAAATGTCATCCGACACTCATCAAGGCCCTTAAGGAACGTAATATGAACTTGAAAAAAGCTCATTCGATTTTTAAGGGAGCTTAAACGGTCCATGAGAGACGAAATTCGCGGATACAGAGTATCCACAGCTTATTTCAATGTTCGATCTGACAAGACCGTGCGCCTTTGAAAAATCGATATCTCGATAGTGAATCGATGTATTGCAATTCGGTTTGCACCGATCGAAAGCGCTTGCTTGTGACTGACAACGTCGAAAATTTTAGATCCATCCGAGTTTATTTAATGACCTTACAGGACCTCTCGCGGCCGCAGTTAGACATTTCTTGTCAGAGTTACGCTGAAACGGGGAGTAGTTCCCCCCCCAAGATGATATTTTTTGGCTCGAAACTGCATTGGGCCCTCTCGGGACATCATTGGGACCCGAAAAAAAGCGGAACCGATATAATACGGCACACGACTGGTTCGTGAGAGACGAAATTCGCCTTTTTCCAGCCTCCAGCGCCCCTCTAAGGTCGATCTGACAAGACCGCGCGCCTTTGAAAAATCGATATCTCGAGAACGAATCGATGGATTGCGCACTGCGGTTTGGATTGGGCGGTAGCTTCAGCTTTTAGATAATTCTTGAAAAAAATTCAGATCCATCCAAGTTTTAAACGGATCTTATGGGACCTCCCGCGGCCGCAGTGAGACATTGTACGTGAGACTTACGCTGAACAACTGTGAACAACTGTGAACAACTGTTTCAACACGCTATAAGTAAATTTTCATTCCCACTTTGACCTATCAAGTTATTTTTACAGCGATCACTGTTATACAAACACAAATGCAGCGTTGCGATTGAATTTGTCGCAGTTTTGTACTATCAATATGGAACTCCACACTTACAATGATTTACGGCCGACACTCATGCTCTCTTTGCTAACACTGTTCCAGTGTTGCAAGTTCCAACTTGTTTCTATTTGAAAAGCCAGTAAAAAACATGGGCGTAGCTACAATGGGGAGGTAGGACCCCGGAAAATCCGATATTGAAAAAAAAAAAATCAGTAACAATTAAAAATAAATAAATAAATTAGTAATTAAATAAAGAGATAAAGAGATAAATAAATAAATAAATAAATAAATAAATAAATAAATAAATTAATCAATAAATAAATCAATAAATAAAAAAAATAAATAAAAACACAAAAATGAGAGTAATGAGAATAAATAATAAATCCATGTGGAATATATCGAACCTTTCTGGCGCAATCCTGAATGAGTGGCGTAGCCGGGGGAGGGGGTTTTTTTCAGAGGGTCTGGACACCCTCCTCCCCTTGCCACCAAAATTTGCCCTAAGCAGGCAATTTTCTGCGTTTTCTGAGATACCATAGAAACCAAATTGGTATCTTTGGATCCCCCCAGGCAATTTTTGGAATTAACTTGGAGCCCCCCTCCCCCTCGACAAATTCCTAACTACGCCACTGTCCTGAATTTGAACTCTTGTTCGGGTTTCAGAGGAAAATATACAGTTTTGCATGATTGCGCTACTTCCAACCCGCATTTTTTTTTTTTTTTTTTTTTTTTTTTTTTTTTTTTTTAATAAAATTTACGTTTTTTTTGTCAGTTTTCTCATTATTTTCTCATTTTTATTTTTATTTTTCCAAAGAAAACTATTCAAGTTAATTGTTCATGTGATCATCATTTTTATTTTTGAATATTACCATTGACATCGCCTAAAAATTATCGTAGAAGTTTGGAACTGATGTTTGATAAGATGAGACGGGAGGTCTAGAATGCCGGTCGAATGCCCTCTGGAGCATTCCATCTCCCGGCACCGGCCAGTGGCTCTGCGCTGGTCGGGCCGGTCAACTCTCAGTGTGTTGCGTTGCATTAGTTTTCGCGGTAAGCAAAGCAAAACGCCTGCCGTGGCCGGGCGCGGTCTGTGCCGGGCGGTCCGGTGCCGGGAGCTCTCTGTGTGTTTCCACCTACACAGAGAGCTCCCGGCACCGGACCGCCCGGCACAGACCGTTCCCGGCCGCGGCGTTCTGCTTTGCTTACCGCGATAACTAATTAGTCGCCGCTCGCAAGGGAAAAATATTAAGCGCCCGTCAGCCTGTCTCGGTTTTCGTTTATGCATCCGGGTGGTCTGGTACACCTTGTATTATTAAGAACAGAGATGAGGTTTGCAATTTCCGCGCTGATTTAAAACAACTGAGTGATCACCAATTTTTCCCGGCGCACGTTGATAACACCTGACGGGTTGCCTCTCTCTTTCATTTCTCTCGTTTATCAGTTTCTAACCTCGGTGTGTACTGGGTAGCCTATACATTACCAGTATTGAATCCGATGTGATGTAGGTCAGACTCACATTTTTTGTTTTTTCTGTGTTTTATACATCCGACTGAAGATGATCCTGTGTTTTGAACGAAACGTTTCGGGTTTTTATTTCCCTTCTGGCTTAGTTCCCACTCCTGTCTCATTATTATAGTTAAATAGGGGGCTTCGCCCCCTAGCCGCTCCGCGGCCCATTCCCCGGAGGCGCTTCGCGCCTACAATGCGACGCTGCGCGCCGACTTTTACCACTATATAAAATTGAGAAAAGATTGGGGGAAATTGATCAGTTACGCAAGACAAAAGAGAAGTGACCAGTTCAAAGACTGCGGGATAGGGGCTAGATTCAAGGGTTCACCCCGCCTACCGGGCTGGGCGGAGCTTACCCCCCCCCCCCCCCCCGTCGCCACATCGGCAATTAGTCACGGCACTTCTGGGCGAACACACAGAAATGCCAGAAAATGAAAAAAAAATCGAAGGTTTTGAGAGAAATGGGGAAAAATTGAGAATTCGGAGACCTACTCCTTAGATTTTTATATTATGTGTGTTATTGTGTGTTTTTATATTATGTGTGTGTGTGAGTTATGTGTCTAGTTATTTGGGACTTCTATAGAATTTTCCTCGCTTGAACCAAAGTCATCACGATGGAAATTCTTCGTCTTTATGGTTTCAGCTCTTTTTGTCTTAGATTAAAAAATGAATGTTAATATTGATCAAATGTCATCCGACACTCATCAAGGCCCTTAAGGAACGTAATATGAACTTGAAAAAAGCTCATTCGATTTTTAAGGGAGCTTAAACGGTCCATGAGAGACGAAATTCGCGGATACAGAGTATCCACAGCTTATTTCAATGTTCGATCTGACAAGACCGTGCGCCTTTGAAAAATCGATATCTCGATAGTGAATCGATGTATTGCAATTCGGTTTGCACCGATCGAAAGCGCTTGCTTGTGACTGACAACGTCGAAAATTTTAGATCCATCCGAGTTTATTTAATGACCTTACAGGACCTCTCGCGGCCGCAGTTAGACATTTCTTGTCAGAGTTACGCTGAAACGGGGAGTAGTTCCCCCCCTAAGATGATATTTTTTGGCTCGAAACTGCATTGGGCCCTCTCGGGACATCATTGGGACCCGAAAAAAAGCGGAACCGATATAATACGGCACACGACTGGTTCGTGAGAGACGAAATTCGCCTTTTTCCAGCCTCCAGCGCCCCTCTAAGGTCGATCTGACAAGACCGCGCGCCTTTGAAAAATCGATATCTCGAGAACGAATCGATGGATTGCGCACTGCGGTTTGGATTGGGCGGTAGCTTCAGCTTTTAGATAATTCTTGAAAAAAATTCAGATCCATCCAAGTTTTAAACGGATCTTATGGGACCTCCCGCGGCCGCAGTGAGACATTGTACGTGAGACTTACGCTGGAGTTGGGGCCACGCCCCCCCGATATAGACTTTATCGGTCCGACATTTGTCAGGGCCCTTAATGAACTTCATGTGAACTCAAAAAACTCACATATGTTTTCTCACGGCGCATGCTAGGTCCATGAGAGTCGAAATTCGCGGATTTTAGAGAATCTTAGATTTCTGACCCTATACCGCGCGCCTTTGAAAAATCGATATCTCGAGAGTAAATCGATGTATCGCAATCCGGTTTGGACCGATCAAAAGAGTAAGCTTACCGGTACTCGCCGTTAAAATTTTGGATCCATCTGATTTCATTTTGAGACCTTACTTGAGTTACTTGGACCCCAGTTGGAATTATTTTTTTCGGAGTTACGCTGGCAAGGGGGTCGCTCCCTCTCTTGGAAAACTGTGGAGGGGGCCCTTTGCTGGGGCATACATTCTATTTTTCACTTTTTTTTTTTTTTTTTTTTTTAATTTTATATTTGTGTCTAATCTAAGTTGGGGGAGGAGGAGGAGAGTACCTGCAAGTCAACCGGCAATTTACTTTTGATAGTGGCTGCGGGTCGATGGTGCGGATTGCGGACTTTAACTTGTTGTGGGGTTTACAGGGTGGCCGTGTCTAAACTTATGAGAAAAGAAGGCAACCACAGACCGGAAGAACGTTCAATTTCTGGTTCAGAGACCATGGACAAAGACATGGGCACCCGCAAAACAATTGCCCGGAGGGGCAACTTTTTGAATGTCAATGGAAGTCTAGGGGACTTCACTTAGAGACGAGCAAGTCTAGAGAACCCCCCCCCCCCCCACTTCCGCCCAAAATAGAAAATAAATCAATTATCCTTCCAAATGGTAGAAATTGTAAGTGATTGTAGCATGTAGTTGTATCAAAAGTAATTCTATTTTTGAAGTGTTTGATATTATGAATAAAGTGACAGCATCAGATGATAGAAATAGTAAAAAGCTAAGTACAACTATTCCTTCTTTATTTTCATTGTCCTGATGAATTCTAAGAGTTAACCTATTTAAATTAACAAAACCAAACTCTTGCCTATACATTCTCTAATCATGTAATTATCGACTAGAGGATTCTGAATTTTCAAGGAAGTTCGCAAAATTCTCGTTGCCAACGGTAGTTGCCAATGTAGACACGTTCATACTAGTAGATTTTAAAACTTCTTTCGGCGAGGGAGATGACGGGTGGGAAGGATGATGTCGTCTGAATCAGGAGGGGGTGGGGTAAAAATCAGGGGAGGTCTAGATCTGGGGGGAGAGGAATCCTGAAACTGGGGGGCGAGCTGTATAGTGGCAAGGGGTGGTTGGGCACCACTGCTTGGGGGGGGGCTACTTCCCGCCCTGCCCCCCCCCCTAAATTACGCCCCCTATTAAAATTGTAAAGTAAACTAAGAATAAAGTTTGTTAACTCTTACTCCTTTCGTTATTATTTGATCTTCGAATGTTCCGATTCTTTTCTATTGTAAAGTTTTGATTTTTCTGAATTAGAGGGGAGGCGCCGCGCCGCCCCTCGGGGAGCGCCCATTGACAGATAAGGGAGAAAGGTAAGTGTGGGAAAGCGCACGGGAATCCGGCGTAGTGTGCCGCAAAAATTACTACCAATGGCGGATCCAGAAAATTCTTTTAGGGGGGGGGGGCTTCACGCCTTTGAATTTTCAAATTTGCAGAGAGGAATTTATGGGATTTTTTCTGTTGAAAAAAGGCAAAGGCTACCGTGAGTTGGGGGGGGGGGGGGGCGTGCCTTTCCCGAATCCGCCGCTAATTACCATGTAACACTGGGCCACGATGACCGATGTCGCATAAAACCAGGTAGAAGACCCGTGGCGGGCGTGGCATCCGTGATGGCTGTAAAATTGGGATGAAGTAGATGGACACACATCATTCATGCAATCTGCACAACGCGGCAAGCAACTGTTGTAGGCATAGGTGCAGTAGTTCGTGGGGAGGGCAAAGGGGACGGGAGGTCGTCGCAAAACCATGGACGAAGATATAACTAAGGACTGCCGACTGTTGTTAGTCCTGTTTTGCTCTCGACCCCATCGCTCCAAGCAGCGGTCAGCTGAACTACTCTTTCAAGTGAGCGATCCTGGCGATGTGTCCATAAGCGTCCTTTTCAATCGGATTTGACTCGGAATAATTCCACTTTCCACGGCGGATTTGGAATATTCGTCCTCGAGTAGTCCAAATCCACTTGGCCCGTTTCCGGATATGACGCAATAATATTGGAACTGGAAGGTGGAATGTGGAATGTGCTCAAGAGCACTTTCCAAGTCGGCCATTTGCAATCCATTCTCTGCTAAACCGTCCTCGAGTTGCGCTTTCACTTCCACTCCGCCATCTTGGATTTGACTGGATTTCTTGGATTTGGAATAAGAAAGTCAAATCCGATTGAAAAGGACGCTTCATGCTCACATGCTGTGCTACTGCTAAAACCGTTGTTGGAGTTGGTCTGTTATGGCATGGCTGTCAACTGTTGTCGGCGACCCAAGAGGATCAGATAACTCAGTATCTCAATGGAAGATCGAAAGCAAGGGAAATTCAGAATCAACTTTGGACAAGGTAACAGAAATCATCAGCAAATTAAAAGAGTCGCCTGATCTCTACTAATAAAACAAATGTCTATGTACTCTTTCTTGTTTGATTCCGTTTTGAGGTTAACTGTGATGTATAGTATTTCAGTCCTTGATTAATCATTTTCGACAATTCAGGAATCTTTCAAGAAATACTCCAGACGTTTGCTTTTTAGCGGATTTTGCTTCCTTTTAATTCGCTGATCATTTGTTCCCTTCGTTCAATCGTGATTCAAATTACCTCCACGGTATACATTTGCGGGAAGGCATGGGAGAAAGGGAGCCGGAGCGGCCACCGCTGCAGCGGTTCGCTTTTAGTTGACTCTTATTGCTGCTTGGAACGCTGCGGTCGCGCTCGAAAACCCGCTAACAGGTTTTAACACGGGCGGAGATAGGGAGTCGGCAGTCCTTAGATATATCTTCGTCCATGGCTCGGAATGGTCTTAAAATTTTCCATAGGATTTGATCTAGAACGCAACGTTCTTACATTTTCAAAAAGTTAACTCTAGCTCTCGCAATTAACGATTAAAGGCGGAAAAAAGCATGGTTTCTGGACCGCGGAACAGTGACGTTATCTAGCGGATGAGAATCTTACTACAGGTCGCTGAGGATTCACCTTAAAACGCAACGCCGATCGCGTTCCCCAAACGAACTATTTTAGCGGACCGAAACATCAACAATAACAGGATTGGAAATTTGAAATCATCTAAATGCATTTTAAATCGCAGAATACACGAAACATGGACACAATCCTCTGATATAAAACCCCAATATCTCATACAGAAGATTTCGTTGAAGTCTGATCCAAATTAGTAACGTAATTTTATTCCCAAAAATGCTTAACCTCAATCTTGGCCAAAAACTCCCGCCACAAAGAAAAATCGACAAATTGGGAGGACACCGGATTGGCGGAATCACATGGGTCAATCGGTCCTCGAGGACCCGTTCTCGATACTGAAACCAAGCGATCCCCCGAGCGGACCCCCGAACCATGCCGTTCCTATAAGAAAAGCATTATTGACCTTGTAGAAACGATTTCAATAGAGCATGACACTCATGCTCTAAAAATATACGTAAAATAGTTTTGGCAGTTTGGCCGGCTGCGAACGAAGACACGACGGCCGCGGCGCGGCCGGTCGCAGTGTGTTTCTGCTCATGCAGCGGCCTGCCGGTGACGGCCGGTCCGTTGAAGTCGGTGCCGGGCGGTCCGGTGCCGGGAGCTCTCTGTGTGTTTCCACCTTAATAAGTCAGTATAAGACCTGCAACGCTCGTCTTCCGCCCTGTTCAATCAGTGCTCTCTGCGGTTCGCGCCTTCTCTCTCCGCATGCCCCCCACCTATCACGCCTAAACCTTTCTGATTTTCATCCTCCACCCCTTCCCCTCATCCATCAAGCTTGAAAACCTTTCTGGTTCGAGTTTATTCATTTACTTCTCCTCTTCCCCCACCTCTCTTGCCTACACCACCTTTCATCGACTTCATTCATCTATTTAATTTATTTGTCACCCTAATTTAACAAAAATAAGAGGAATTGGAATTTGACAAGAGTTTAAACTTCAGCGGAAAACTTGCCGAAAGTGTCAATAATATATCAAAATAGTCACACTGTGTGTGTACGTACACATCCAATCATCCCCCCCCCACCCTCATCCAATAATACAAGATGAAAATGATTCGGGAGCCTTGCAGAAAATTATCTTTGAACATGTTTCTGATTTCAAATAGAGTTGTACAAAGTTATTTGAGAATGACGACCTAACAAGATGCTCTGAAGGTAAGTCTGCAACGCTCAAGAAAGGAGAAAGAACCTTTTGCCTGTTCTTCGATGAAAATAATGCAACTCTGAGCTGTTTTTAGTCTGACGTTTAGAAAACAAAATTGGATTTAAAAAATGGTCCGTCTCACTCACTCTCTCTCTCGTGGTTTCCCGTAAGAAAAAGGATCCGAATTTTCAACTGCAAATTCATGCATCTAAACAAACGGTTTGCGCAGATTTTATTGCACCAACAGATTCCACGTACCCAGAGCGTCGCGTCACATGCAATCTAGCAACGCAATATTTCACCCATTTATTTCCATTCAAAATATCAATTCAAGGTTAGATCGATCCTAGAGATCTTTATTTTTCATGCTTTTAAATGAACAAAATTAGACGTTGCCAGATTGCACCCGATGCCACTACACGTACCTGAGAGTAAGTAAACGCTTCAACAAAATGTTCGAAATATCGCGCATTGTTAATTTACTATTACAGTTTTTTTTATCGAAGGAAATCCTATGTTTTGTCCTTGATGTTTCACTCACTGTTTCTTATGGCCGCTGGGAAATGGGAGCATTGATAACATGACATGTGCGTGTTATATCTTGGGAAAGTTTCGACACGAGGAGAGGTTAGGATGATTGGGTGTTTCTGAATATCATGGTGGTGATATGCGCATGAAATACTAGGCAAAAATTCGTTCTTCGTTCGATATAATTGTGATTGGAAAATTACTTGTGATCTTTCAAGACGTAAGTTGAAATGAAAAGATACTTCGAGGTACCTACGTAAAATTAAATGCTGCAATAAAATTTGAGAAAACTGGTCGTTCATTAGTACCTACGACTTTGCATTCGAAAATGTACATCCAATTTCTAATGTGTAGCTTCACGAGCGTGAGCGAGAAAGAACATTTGTTTTGACCCAATTTTGATCGTGACGTCATCATCAACCGGGCTATTTTTAAGATTTTTGTTTAAAAATCGCAAACTTGTTAAAAAGGATCCGTATACAGGCTGTATCGGAAGTACCTTCAGCCCCCATTTTAACTTTGGAACCGATATTCGCCTTTACCCAACTTTTCTGTCAAATATCTGGGTAGGATTACGAAATCCGGCAATAAAACTGTGGCTTCTTTTCCTTTTTGACATTCCCGAATCGAAAAAATATCTCTCCGGAAAATAAACAATCATAACTGCATCTAATCCTGTCAGTGAACCTCAGGCAAACCTTGGGCATTGCATTGAAGGTTGCTGACCGCATTTATTCTCTGAGATCGGGCGTCGATATTCAAAGAGGGGTGCTGCCAATGTGACTGACAAAAAGGCATGAAGATGAGGGGGAGGGGAGAAAAACGGAAAGGAATGAAAAGTAGCGCCAAATGACGGGTAATGAAAAGGAGGTACGGAACGCATCTCAGAGAGCAAGGATTGAATAGGATAGTAGGCAAGGATAGCAGGTCTTTTTCTGACTTGCCGTACTCCTCGCCAGGGTTAAAAACTAAGCGTCCGTCAGCCTGTCTCGGTTTTCGTTTATGCCACCCGCATCAGGCATTTGTCTCGAAAACTACCGAACCAAATGATTTGAAACAAAAAAGTCAGATAGGGAACCAACCCCAAATTTTTCATTTTTGATATTTTCAAAAGCCCCCCGACGGGCTGTCGGGGGCCCATTTGGGGGGGGGGGGTTCAAACACATTTTTCAAGTTTTCTCGTAAAAATCTCCAATATTGATATAAAAATTAGTTTATATTCTTCAAGTAGAGGCAATTGCCGACATTTTTTCTCCCATAAACTTTTTCCAAAAACCCCCCATTTTTGAGCTATGGGAGCTTTTTGGAACTTTTTTGAATAGCCTTTGTGACCACCCTGTTATGATATTCTCAAAAATATTGACAAATTCTGAAAGAGTAGATCAAGACCTTTCGATTGATGTGCCGTATGTTACCTTTAAGTGAAAAAATAAGGTATTTTTGGCCGAATCAAAATTTTTGGGCTTAAATGCCAGAATTGGCTCGATTCTATGGTTTGTGCCATTTAAGTCCCAAAATTTAGATTCGGCGAAAAATACCTTATTTTTTCACTTAAATGTAACTTATGGCACATCAATCGAAAGGTCTTCATCTACTCTTTCAGAATCTGTCAATATTTTTTGAGAATATACAATAGGGTGGTCACAGGCCTATTCAAAAAAATTCCAAAAAGCTCCCATAGCTCAAAAATGGGGGGTTTTTGGAAAAAAATTATGGGCGAAAAAATGTCAGCAATTGCCTCTACTTGAAGAATATAACCTAATTTTTAAATCAATATTGGAGACTTTTACGATAAAAATTGACAAATGTGTTTGAACCCCCCTCCCACCCCCAAATAAGCCCCAAGGGGCTGTCGGGGACTTTTGAAAACATCAAAAATGAAAAATTTGGGGTTGGTTCCCTATCTAAATTTTATGTTTCAAATCATTTGGTTCGGTAGTTTTCGAGAAAAATTCTTGATCCGGGTGGTCTGGTACACCCTGTATGAATTATTTCGCATAAAAGCCTTGCATAGTCATCGGGCCAACACTTTAACCTTGCTTGACCTATGTAACCTACAGTACAACAGTGGCATTCAATGCAATAAACTACACATGACAGTTCACAATTGTATTAAGCGTGCCCTACGAAGTATATGGCAAGTTTCTTACTCTCGTTTTGCTGTATACAATGAATAATATAACACAGTGGAAGAGGTGCCCTCTGGTGGCCGTGTGTGTTTTGGAGATTTCGTTTTCAGGATATGAATCAAAACTTCAATGCTCGGGTTGTACTGTGTATTTTCGAGAAATTTTTGAATATGTACAATCAAACACTCAGACACGTTTAAATTTTTCATTTGGAGTCATTTGATGCCTTCGTTGATTTTATTTTGCACAAAAACGGGGCCCCATTTTACAACAAGTCAAGTTCTCGGACTCTGTTATTGACTTCAGTTGTTTTCGATGCACGGCGTTCTCTCTCTCTTTTTTTCACTCCATCTCTGATTTGTCTTCTATGCACACACAGAAAATATACTGAGTTTATACACTCACACATAGGTAATTGACCCATGTCAAACAGGTCTTGACACATTTACAACACACCTGATTCTTTCCCGAATCTCGTGAACATCTCCCCCCTCCCCCACCGCCGTTACATCCCTTAGCCGCGAGGAGCCGCGCCGCACTATGGTCTACAATGGGTATCTAGCTAGACAAAAGTCGATTTTTGGAGGTCGGAAAAACGGAAATCTGACAACGTAGTGTGATTCCCCATATCTTAGTGCATCTGTATCTCAAATTTTTCCGACCGATCATGTTTGGTAAGGTTGCAACATGCGTTTAAAGCAACGCGCGCAAGGTGTGTTTGTATACTTTAAGGTGCTATTGGTTTCTAGCCATTGCAATCCCCAGACAAAAAGTACGATTTTTACTTATAGTTACTTTATTTTTTGTTCAAACTTAGAACTTGTTGATCCTTCCTGATGATAAGGCGAATACATTCATCTATATATATTTCATTTAAGTCAATAATTTGGAGTTTTTAGAGACTGTATAAGGTCGGTACCAATTTTACTCAAAATTGACGAGAATTTTAGGCTTTAAGGCCACCTCCGTTTTTTGGCCCACGGATGCCCACGCTTAGAGTGGCAAGGAAATGTTCCTAAGACCTCTGGGAACACGTTTTTCAATATGCGAATGTCGTCTTTTGTCGTCCTTACAAGTTATGAATTTTTTCGGTTGGAGAAATCAGCGGATAGTGGGGGATTTTGCCGTTGACGTGGACGAACAATCTTCAATCATCAAAACAGTAAAAAACTATAATAACTGTGAAAACCGTTTGGAACTCGTAAAACTTTACACTACATAGATTCTCTGTGATCTTGAAACTTCCGACTCAAGAAAAATATTGAGCGGGGAACACACCTCCCCCCCCCACACTACCATCAGCTATCTGAACCCTCCACATTCAAATATTGGCATCTTACACAGGGGTGGGCAAAAGTAACGCACAACCTCCCTCAAATTTTTTTCCTGATTCATATTTAGAGAATCGGTTTCTGCCAATCCTTTTTATTCAGGGGGCTCATCTGTCCGGCTATGTTGGGTGCCCCCCCCATTTTAGGGGGGTGTGGGAAGTGGTCACGGGGTCGGGGGGGGGGGGCTAAATCGAATATTTCAAATAGGGACCCCATGATTTTTTGCATACTTAGAAAGAACATAAAATTCTAAGCATTTTGGCACAAACCGAAGTTCGATACCTTTTGTCGTATTCGATATATCGAAGTTCAAAGTTCGATAACCACCCATTTTCCAAAAGTCGTTGCTCCCCTTTAAATGAACCAAATCTAAAAAACTTTGGGTGCAAAATGTTCTACTAAACAAGCACTGTAAGGAAAAATATACGACAGCTCCCAAAAATTTGCCCATACTTAATTTCTGGGCCCTCAAAATTTGTTCGATTTTTAAAAAAAATGGAATACCCAATTTTTTTTTCAAAAAACGGTCAAAATGCAGGATAACGGACTGAAAATCGCATGTTCTACTGCACTGACGGCTGAGAAACCAGAAAAATAACCAATTGCCAATTTTCACCACCGCAACTGCATTAGGGGACTTTTGTCTAGCTAGCTGGCTTGCGTAGACCAGTGTGCGCCGGCTCGATCAGAATCCCTGAACGCATTAAATGAACGAGTTGTTGAACGCGTATTTTGCCTCACTCAACTGTTCCAAGAGCAGGTATACAAACACTAATGATTCGGACGCGGCTCCCGTGAATCGAACGAAACGTCGCTTTGTGCTGTTCGCTCATTTGGAACTGAACGGAATCAATAAGATATCCTTCCTTCTTCCCGCAATACATGACTGGACTATCTTATTCTGCTCTGCTCCCAGCGCAACGAACCGAGCTGTGGTCGAGAGGATTCAATTCACTCGTTCCGAATGCGAACGAATTACTTCCCGCTAGACACACTCTGGTGAATGTGAACGAATTAGTTCTAACGAAATATCGAACGAATTTCCGAACGAATTAGAATCAATTAATTTCACTCATACTCATTACCTGCTTCTTGACTATCCCCTCCCTTCACCAAAGTACCCCTGCTGATTGACTTAATATTGTACCGTAGGATCCGATATACCTCCGATGTATCAGTGATGCCTTTAGGGGGGGCACCTCCCAGGGGAGGTACCCCCCTGAATTTCATACTTCAAATGAGGACCCTCATTTTTCTAAGATGATTGGAAGGAGGATAAATTCTAAGACTTTTCGACTAAAACCGATAGTCGATATCCTTTTGCGTTTTCGATCAATCGAAGGTCAAAGTTTGCTATGGACCCATTTTCAAAAATTCGTAACTCCCCATTGAATGATCCTATAAACAACGATGGGTCTAAAATGTTTTAAAGAGGAAGCAATTTTCAGAGAAAAAGATGTCTCCTCCAAAAACTTTACTTGAAGGTCGCTTTTCAGCCCCTATTTTTTTAAAATTCCACAATTTTCAGAGGCTGCAAAAGGACTTCGAAACTCAGAAAACGCTAAACTATGGATTTCATTAACCTTTTTCCCTGGCCACCGATTCTCACGCGCCCCGAAGGCGGGGGGCGGGAGGAATTTTTCGATTATTAAGAGTTATGTCCCCCACCCCCACTTCCCGTGGGGGCCCGAAAATAGTTTTCTTTGAAATTAATGGAACCCGCCTGCTTTGGCGTTTTCTGAATTTTGAAGTCGTTTCTTTTCTTTCAACCTCTGAAAATGTTGAAATTTTAAGAAAAAAATTAGAGGCTCAAAAGAACCCTTTCAAGTGAACTTTTTGGAGATGACATATTTTTTTCCGAAAGGTGTTTGCTTTTTAAAGCATCTTAGAAAGAAAGCTTTTAAATTTGGATCATTAAATGGGGAGTTAAAAATGTTTAAAAGTGGGTCTGCGTCAAACTTTGAACTTCGATGTATCGAAAAAAGATATTGACTTCCGGTTTGCGTCAAAAGTCTTGGAACTTTATTATCTTTCCAATCATCTGATTAAAATCGGGGACCCTCATTTGTAGTCTATAGTATTGGATTTAGGGGTGGTACTTCCCCCTGGGAGTCCCCCCTCCCCCAAGGGTACCCCTTCGAAGGATGTCCCCCTCGAAAAAATTGATGGACTTTTTTACACATTAATTGAAAGGTCTTGTAAAGAGAAACTATTCAGCGCATATGAACAGTCAAAATATTGATTTGGGCGGAATTTATGGGGCTTTAAAGGTGTTGACTTCATGCTTCCCTCCCTCCATTTGCAGTGGACCAAAATTAAAGAAAAAGGCGTGTTAAAACGTAGCTTTCTCAAAGAGGCCTATCGAGTATCGACTCTGAATTTATGAGATTTTTTGAGGATAGCCCATTCCTGATGGGAGTTGGATTAACCTCTTTCTGTTTTGCGTGGGTGCACAACGCATGCCCTCAAACACTAAATAGCAAATAAATTGTAATGAACAAAATTACAATCATATCATGGTACGCTTTACCAATACATAAATTGTATTGGAGATCCCCTGCTTTTTTTTTTTTTTATTTTAATGGGGACCATAAAAAATCCAAATCATTGTATTTTTTATGGACCACAGTAAAACAATTTTTTTTTTTTTTTTTTTTTTTTTTTTTTTTTTTTTTTTTTTTTTTAAATTCCCGACACATTTTCTGAGAGCAGAGGCACGTATGGAAGTGCAACCATTTTGGATAGATCAATGTTTTTAGAATGTTATGAATTTATTTGTTCATATTAATCTGTTCATTTCAACTAATAGAAGTCTTAAATGAGCTATTTTTAAGAACATACTGTATTTACCTTCTTGTGAAAGTGTCTTCCTGAGAACAAATTGCACTCCAGATTTTTAGGAGGCTGATAAAAATAACAACAAAAACGAAGAGTTTCACTGATGTACTAGTCAAAATTCATCATAAAACTGACTTTATTTATTCGTATATTTACTACAGAAAAGTGTATTTGCAACTTTAGCATCAAAATTGACCATTCAAACAATGTCATCATGTGTCCATCTATTGCAGAGCATTCGGTGAAAAGCATATAGCCACATTGTCATTTTCTGTAAAGTTTTTGTCTTCGACACCCATCTCAACCGCGGAAGTGGGGGTGCAGAAGAAACCCTTGACAGTCCAGTCCCTGCATCGACTGCTGGTCTGAAGTAGTGGTTGTGAGGTTTCCATTTTCTCTCTTTATCTTCTTTGTCGCCGTGATATTAACCAGATTTATCCTGCTTTCTTCCAATGCAAATAGCGTCAACTTTATTCCTGTCCAAAGCACTAACTTTTGAAACAGGCTCGGAAGTAGGAACGGCATCTGTAAAATTAGGATGTTTAACTGGACTCAAGAGAGGTATAGGTACTACAGGTTTTCCGCTTCAGAGGCAAATATGAGAGGCGTTTAATAAGTGATGAGATTCAGTAATGATGAGCTCGCAAGCATTGACTGACGGTGAGTAACATTGCGCATTTGTCAAGATGGTCACACACACTCCTAGCTGTAGCCAGAAGGCACATTACCAACTTACTCCGAACTTTTATTTCTTCGGTTGCTAAAAGCTGAGTTGTATGAGACAAGGATGATCTAATTTGCGAAGTTGACATTGAATAAGGATCATTATAATGACGAGGGCCATGCTGGAAGTATAAAGGTGGAGGCATTTGTACCCCACCCACATCTCAGCGTGACGAATCAAGCGAGTGGGGTCTGAGGGGGGTGTTCGCAGATGGGTCCTGCAGGGGTACCGCGCTCGCCAGTCACGTGCTTGTAGGGTACAGATTAGTCGCGCTGTAATGTAGGTGGGGTACGCATGCTTCCACCTTTAAACTTCCATCATGGACGAGGGGTTCCTTGGAGCAGCCTTGGACCACAACATTACCAATCATTACTTCGCAAACAAAGCCTTCAACAACTACACCTGTGTATGACAGTGACAGGATATGATGTTGACAGCATTGTAAAAGATGTGGGTGAGGAAAAATGCTTCGAAAGATAGAAATGGCCTGTCTTTGATTGTTTCCTAAATCACTCTAAACTGCCGCTCCATATAAATGTCTGTAACCCGTTGACGTTGAGTTCATCAGTTATCACTAATTGCTGCGATCGAAATCGGAAGAGTAAACTCGACTTGAGTCTGCCTGCAACCGCAAGTGAATGCTGAAGAGTGTGTTATTGAGGCGAGAGTGTTTTTCGGGAGGCAGTGCATTTCAGCTTTGCAGCGATACAGTAATCGATCCTGTCTCGTCGCAAGTTCATTCAACTTTTAATGGACAATTCGCAGGATGTTAGTTCCTTCCGCCTCTCCTTGTTTTGGCGGGATTCCAATTTTAGACGCCCCACCCACCCCCTCTTCTTTCCTCCTTCTCTTGATATTCTTCCTTTTTCTTCTTTTCCTCCACATACATATGTAAGTACATCTTAATTTAAGAAAATTTTCTCCTCGTCGTCGGCTCTGTTATGAATTTAGTCTCAATGACTTGTTTCTTTGCGGAAACCAACCCCCGTTTGTTTTTCTTAGTCTTTGAAATGACGGGACTGGTTGAAATGACGGGACTGGTGACTATCACTTTAATCACCTCAATAATTTCAGCTCGACTCTTCCACCGCCTCTGTGCACACCAAATATTGCACGTATCATTTGATGTATTTCTCTTACGGCCATTTTAAGTATTCATACTATTTACCCCTTACCTGATACTTCCGTACTGCCATTTCGAGTGTACACATGTAGTACTGTTTACTCCCTACTTAATAATTCGCAGTGTAACTGTAATAGTCTATTTATGTCTATACCGGAAAAAACGAACATTTTTTCATCTGATCTAAGAGTTTGAAAGAAATTTATTTTACAGTATAATTAATGATGAAAAATGAATATCTAAAATAAGGTACATTTGGTCTAGGGCACGGTGATTAACATACAAATTAGTAATTAGGTTGGAAGTGTATAACTTATAGAAAATTCAGCATTTTTTAATGTACTGTCAACACGTTTAATTAATGCTGAGAAGTAAAATTGGGGCCAAAGTACGCAGAGATACAAACGGCGTATTTTTGGTGGTTGAACTACTGAATTTCCGAGAAAAAGGAAATGAATGAATTATACTCTGCTTACTATTTAGAGGCGGTTAAACTACCCGCGCAAGATGCACTATTTTACAACACTGCCCCAATCCTACAGATGATCCGTGACTCAATCTCACCCTTGTCAGGCAGTTTTCAATTCCGTCAAAAATCTCCTATCACGATCGCTAATGCGGATCAATTAAAATTATCATTTTCGACCCTTTAAGCTTAATTTAACAATCACTAATGCGGATCATTTAAAATTATCATTTTCGACCTTTAAGCTTAATTTAAAACACTCCAGTGAAATTTTTAGGTTTAAATCACTTGATATAAATGTTGTCTGTGATTCAAATTGTTGTTGAAAGTCTACAAATGATAAATTGATGAGAAACTGTCCCTCTGATTCTCTGACTTTTTGACCGATGGTAATTAGCTTTCACACCTAATAATGAATATATGAAAAGTAGGATACACAGCATATCAATAACAATTATTGAGGACTTGGGTGCGAGCACTTGTTCGTTATTTTGGTGTTTCATCATCTCCTCAGCCTCAATATATTTTATCTTTCCAAACAAAGCAAATACTTGTTACTCATCAACAATTTCAATGATAATTATTGATGGTTACTGGGGCTTTTAAGTGAAATCTACAAGATAAATTACATACAGGGTGTCCGAGAAATGAGTTCACACTTTTGCTGTGAGCGCCTGGTTGATTGTAAAAATCTGAAAAATTCAGGAATAATCTATTACCCCTAAGCAACTTCAGAGAAAATATCGGGGGGCTCCCACCCCCCTTGAGGGGGGGGGGCGTAGGCCCCAAAATGTACCCCGTGTTGCCAATATATCACATATTTCAAATGGCAGGGGGTATTTTTTATTTCATCATTCAAAAGAACTCAAAAAACTGAGTAATTTCGTTTTTTCAGATTTTCGGTAGCCCCTCTCAAAACAAAATGGCGGCCAAATAGCTACCCCATACTTTAGAGGCCCACAACTTCAGTTTGAACCAATATTTTTTCAAAAACTAAGAATTTTCTAAATCTTCAGAACGTCTTCTTTCCAATGATGTGCCACACTTTATCATTTGGTGGAAAAAAAATGGGGCGCGGAGCCCCCCCAAAAATTTTTGAGTTTGGGGGGCTGTAGCTCAAAAAAGTCAAATGTAAAGGGGGGTCGTGTTGTACATCAATCGAAAGGTCTTAAAAAAAGGAAGAATTTGGCGCAAACCCGAAGTCGCTACAATGCGTCTATTCAAAATGGCGGCCATTTAACCATTTGAGGGTGGGGGACCGTCCCCCCAAATAAAATCCCTCCATCGAGTGATACACCAATCGAAAGGTCTTGGAAAGAGAAAGAGAATGGCGCAAACTGGACGTCAATACGATGCTTGCATCCAAAATGGCGGACGGTCAAAGTTTTTTGGCTTATGACCCTGCAGGACTATAGCCAAAAAATTTTAACCGGCTGCCATTTTGGATGCAAGCATCGTATTGACGTCCAGTTTGCGCCATTCTCTTTCTCTTTCCAAGACCTTTCGATTGGTGTATCATTCGATGGAGGGATTTTATTTGGGGGGACGGTCCCCCACCCCCAAATGGTTAAATGGCCGCCATTTTGAATAGACGCATTGTAACGACTTCGGGTTTGCGCCAAATTCTTCCTTTTTTTAAGACCTTTCGATTGATGTACAACACGACCCCCCTTTACATTTGACTTTTTTGAGCTACAGCCCCCCAAACTCAAAAATTTTTGGGGGGGCTCCGCGCCCCATTTTTTTCCACCAAATGATAAAGTGTGGCACATCATTGGAAAGAAGACGTTCTGAGGATTTAGAAAATTCTTAGTTTTTGAAAAAATATTGGTTCAAACTGAAGTTGTGGGCCTCTAAAGTATGGGGTAGCTATTTGGCCGCCATTTTGTTTTGAGAGGGGCTACCGAAAATCTGAAAAAACGAAATTACTCAGTTTTTTGAGTTCTTTTGAATGATGAAATAAAAAATACCCCCTGCCATTTGAAATATGCGATATATTGGCAACACGGGGTACATTTTGGGGCCTACGCCCCCCTTAAGGGGGATGGGAGCCCCCCGATATTTTCTCTGAAGTTGCTTAGGGGTAATAGATTATTCCTGAATTTTTAAGATTTTTACAATCAACCAGGCGCTCACAGCAAAAGTGTGAACTCATTTCTCGGACACCCTGTATAATGAACAACTGCAGCGGAGAAGTGCCCTTCCTGAATTGTCTATTTACATATTTTTGTACCGTTACATTCGGGGGCTCAATAAATTTGCGCATAACGGTGACTCTGATGAGTACTTGTTCTGCTACGCATTTACTGGAACCAATCAGTCCTTCGAAAGCTGTTTCATCATCACTATAGCAGTCTTGTTCTTCAATTTGTCGACTCCGGAGCTTAGTGTGGCAGCCCGAACTGCGATGGACCGACGTTTCCTCGGTGTTAATCGATGGAGAAAAAACCAATCCTTTGACACCTTTCTAGTAATCGATACTTATGCAAAGGTTCAAAAGTGCAAAGGCTCAGTTTAGATTCCTCTGCATCTTGATCTCTCGCCCAGTATTCTTGACGATTGAGTTGTAATCCTCCGGTAGTCCGACCGCACCCCAGCTAAAATCCCAAAGCAGCTTGGCTGTTTTTTCATTCCGAGCCCTCTTGAGTGGTTTTATCGGTCTACAATTACTGTTTGAAGATTCAAGAAGACAAGGACAAGAATAAGATTTTTACTATATTAATAGTTTAGTTTTACTGTTGGTCGGAATACAACAAAACAAGTTCCAATTCATGGTGAATACATAAGTATTTACAATATGAGGAGAGAATAAAATGGGATCAAAGCTAAAAAATTAAATAAAATAAATAACCGTGGGACGTTTTGAGGCAACAAACGGCACTCTTCATCAGCCACTCAGAGTGGCTGATGTGGCAAACGTGAGTGGCTGATGAAGAGTGCCGTTTGTTGCCTCGAAATGTCCCAAGGTTATTTATTTTATTTAATTTTTTAGCTGTGACCCCATTTTATTCTCTCCTCATATTGTGAAATTTTCGGGCTATTTGTGTAATTCTGTTGTCCATAAGTATTTACATGTATTTCTCACAGCTAGACTACATCAGAATTCTGCTGAAGTGAACATCGGCTCAGCGTGCAAGCTGGCAACAATGGAAAAAATGTACTTTGTTCACTTAACCCCAAGAATAAGAGGACGTCATGGATGTACAGATATTATCATGCGTGGTACAAAATATTCCTCGAAAAACAGCAACAACATGTACCTTTGATTTTCGGCATTGAAATAATTTCCACATTAATGACTTCCCGTTAGTGTCTGCCATCGCTTATACATAGGCTGTCCCAAAACAACTGTTAGTTGGTCTGTATTTCAGAAACTATTAAACATTTCGAAATGCGGTTTGTGGGAGATTATAGCTCATACTAATAGCTTTTAAACGAGCTCTAGTTTAGCTAATTTGGTTTAAAATTCGCCAAGTTACAGCAAATTTTCGGGGGCGTGTAAAAAATAACCCTACGAGATTTTTGAGCTAAAAATAACTTTATTTCTCAACTTAACAATTTCATCTTAGAGATTAGTTGGTACTTTTACAACTGTGGATAGCATACCTTTACAGTAATAGATGATAATTGAGGGCTTTAATCACTCCTCATCTGAAGATTCAACATCCCGATCTTTTTCGAAGTAGTCGCCATTGATGTCGATGCATCGTTGAATGCGCTCGGGCCATTTCTCGACGAAGGACTTCCGAAATGCTTCGTTAGGCAGTCTCAGGAAAAATCCGTGCACAGTGTTTTGAATTTCTTCGCGGGTGTTGAATCGCTTACAACGTAAAAACTTCTTCAAACAGGGAAAAAACCAAAAGTCGCATGGAGCGAGGTCAGGACTGTACGGGGGTTGTGAGATAGTGGCAATGCCCTTGCGCTGGAAGAACTGCATGATGGAAGAACTGGAACGATGCATCGACGTCAATGGCGACTACTTCGAAAAAGATCGGGATGTTGAATCTTCAGATGAGGAGTGATTATAGTCCTCAATTATCACCTATTACTGTAAAGGTATGCTATCCCCAATTGTAAAAGTACCAACAAATCTCTAAGATGAAATTGTTAAGTTGAGAAATAAAGTTATTTTGAGCTCAAAAATATTGTAGGGTTATTTTTGACACATCCCCAAAAATTTGCTGTAACTCGGCGAATTTTCAACCAAATTAGCTGAACTATAGGGCTCGTTGAAAAGCTAATAGTTTGAGCTATAATGTTCCATAAACCGAATTTCGATATGTTCAATAGTTTTCAAAATATAGACCAACTGACAGTTGTTTTGGGACAGCCTTTGTAATTCGTGCGTAGTTGGATTTGTCGAAACTAGCCCTTCTTTATATCGATTTGAACTTCGTCAATTCGTCATGTAACTAGACTTGTGCCAGTAGCGTAGCCAGGACTTTTTCTAGGGGGGGGGGGGTTGGAGATCCGAAAATTGTCAAGGGGGGGACCAAAGATACTAGCTTGGTCAAATTTATCTGAAAACGCAAAAAATTAAATTTTTTTAGGACAAATTTTGGTGTCGGGGGGGGGGGGGTCGAGACCCCTGGACACCCCCCGGCTACGCCACTACTTGTGCACAACCGCTGCGAAAATGATTTTGAATCTGCCTCCACCTCCAAATTGTTCGAATAATCATGGTTGTTCTACAGCTCCCACCTCTAATACCACGAATTCAAACCAATTAATCAATTCTTTAAAATTAATTAAGCTGAACAGAGTAGCTCAAGGTATTGATGCTAGTCCTTTCCGTTTTTGAACTATTCTTTAAAATTAATTAAGCTGAACATAGTAGCTCAAGGTATTGATGCTAGTCCTTTTCGTTTTTGAACTTTCATTTCAAGTAAAAAATTCCCTAATGATTGGCTACCAAATTTTGAAGGTGGGTCCTTCAAATCTCGACTTTTGAACAGGCTGAATAAGAAGAAAAAAGTGTGAATTGGTGGAGACGATTCATATGGTTGTCAAGTCTTATTTAAATTCCCAATAAATCTAATTGGTTATCAGATGCTTAAGACTATCAGATAAGCAAGTAATTATTTTCCGTATTTCGATTAGACTTAACAAGCACGTGACCTGTCTCCACCAATTATCGTTTCCTATTCTGATCCAGCAAATTCATAAGCCGAGAACTTCAAGGATCAGCCTTCTAACCACTGCACTGTCTGAATTAGGCTGAAAGAACCTCTCTCGGGCGTCCATCCACACCAGAAAAAAATGTGCCCCTAAAATGTCGATATATAGTTGATAGTGCTAAAACTTTGGTCTGTGCTACCCGTTTATTTCTGCGGAACAATTTAGCGGTTCTCAAGATTTTTATGGTTCATACTTAGGTTGTTTGCATATTCTAATATGACACAATCACAATCAGAATTTATAGTTTTCAAAAAAGCGAATATGTCCAATAACTCAAACTGAAACCTAAAATTAAGATGTCTGAATATAATTTTTTTTACTCAGTTTTCTTGTTTTGAAAAATACTTTTGAAACTTGTTAATTGCTTGTTCTTGAATATGTTCTGCAAACATCTAATGGACCAATGAAGTGTGCTGTTTGAGTTGTTTATTTAGATCCTTTTTGCGGGGACATTTGAGAATACACACCTAAAATAATGTCCATTTTCTTTCTCGATCCCCTCTTGCAGACAGCAGTGGAGTATCGACTGAGTTCCTTGCCACGTATTTTTTTGGATAAGTTTCATGAGTCTACTTTCCATAATCTTCCTGATCCGCAGGGAGTAAGCATTTTCATAGTTGCGCATAAAGTCCGTGGAAGCAAATCCTGGATGCACAGTAAATGTCGTCACACCTGTCCCTGTCGTGTTCAACCGGTAAAATAAATAAATACATGAAGAAATGCACAATATTAACCATCGAGTCTCACACAAACTGTACGGGTGAATTAAAAGAACTTAGGCAAGCTGGTTCAGTGGTTTAGTGATGTCACGGCTAGATCAGTCCATGACCTTGAAGGACAAAATCCCAGTGAAAAGAAATTTTTCACTTTTGAAACACCATGGCAGTGGCGAAGCGTGCAATTTGGCAACGTTGCACGTTGTCCATTTAAAGCCATGGAAAAAATCGGACTGATGAGTGTTAGGAGAACACCTTTGTATTCAAACTTATACAAGGATTTAAATGGACACAATACAACGTTGCCAAAGTGTACGCTACGCCACTGCACAATGGAATAGGATGGCCCGCCAATCGATGTCACGTTCGACGTATGACCCTCTAATTTAAAGTTTAGCTTTCAGCATTGTTATATCTATTTTTATAAGCTATCCACATTTTCGTAACTCACCGAAATTTCGAACGTATAAAAAAAATAAAAAAATAAAATTGTACATCTCCTCTTCCCTTTACTATTCTGGATTACCTGCGAGTCTCCTGGCAAGCTCCTTCGTGAACAGGATGATTGCAAGTTTACTTCTTGCGTATGCATGGAGTGGTTCGTAACTGTGTTCGAGGGTCATATCCTCAAAGTGCAGGTCACCATCACCTGTGAATATGAAATCAAATTCGTCGGTGTACTATTTATCCAAAAAGTACTCATGAACAAAAACCGACTCGTTAGCTCTTCAAGGGGGGTTAAACTTGTCTCACAATCAGATTGACGTTTAAGTGCTTTCTGGACAAATCTCAGGAACTGAAGTTATATTTTTCTTGTATTATCATTTCTCATGAATGGCTGGAGGCTGCTTGTAAAGGCTTGAAAACTATAACGATATTTTAAAGGTGTTTAAAAATGTTGATTTTTGGCTGCAAAGTCAGTCAATCCTCCCCGCGCTGTGCGCCGCATTATTTGCTTCATTGTCCATTTGAGTTGAGGTCGGTAAATACAGAAGGGATAACGTGGAATTTGGTGGCTCGCCATTCAACACCATGCGAAAGCAGAAGGTTGTTGGTCGTTGTTTTTTTGAATTCGATAAATTATGTAGTGTGCCTACTTTGCTGCCTTTACAAGGTAGATAACAGTAGCTCTGTGCACTCGCACACTCGCTCGCGCCGCCCGCAGCCGCTTCACGCGCTAGTATTTTTGCAAAAAAATGACGTCATGTGGGTGGCATCTAGTGGCGCGCTCGCGCGCTGCTCAAGTGTGCGTTGGACAGAGGAACTATTCCTTACTGTAGAGGAACTTTGTTGAACTTTTAACTCTTATTAATAGTTTATTAACTCTAAAACAGAAAAAAACTGACAACTTCGATCATCTTTCGTTTGACGTATCCCTAACCAACGAAATAAACACATACATTACAAACCTCCCACTTCATGACAATGTGACTCACTGTGGGTGAAATCGTTCTGATTGGCTAACGAGTTTTGAAGCGGTTGCGGGCGGCGCGAGCGAGTGTTACACAATTACTCATACCTTGTTTCATCTACCTTATTGTCCCTATTTGTCTGGCTCTGGTGGACCGACTGACGTTGCTAACCTATAAGCTTTCGAGGTAAATGGTAATTACATCTCTGCCACTAACCGAGAGGTCCCGGATTCGAATCCCGGCCGAGGTTACAAGATTTATCGATTTCGGATCCAGTCATCTCGGAAGGACATGGACGTAACTCTTCCCTCTTTCATCTTTCCTTCTTCTTCTCTCTTTCATTTCGTCTGTTATGCCCTAGTCAGCAAAAGAGGACTCTTAAACTTTCAAAAACAAAAACAAAACAAAAACAAGTCCATCTCGCACGACTCTCCAAATACAGGGTGTTGAAAAACTGTTCCCGAATATTTCAGGGGCGGATTTTACAGATCAAAATAAGACCTTTTTCTCCTATAAACATGTGTCCGAAAATGGCCCCCTTTTGAGCTACAGCCCCCCAAAGTTTTAAAAAATTTACGGTTTTTTTTGGGAAAAGCGACCACTATTATGAACCAAATGTCGTAAAACTTGGTGTCCTAAGGTAATTTTACGTGTAGGATCCATTAATGACCTCGAAAAATTCATAAATTGAGTCTAACTGTACTTTTAACGCAATCTTGTACCTTTAACGGCACAAATTTTATGTTACGGATTAAAATTTTGAAGAAAAATTACCAAAATCAGATGCGGAAAACCCTTAGAAAGATTTGTGGTCCTCCTTGTTTCTTTCGATACGATGCGTTTTAAGCGAGATAATCGCTGCACACTGTGGAAAAGTCAGCGCTTTTACCATGAAAAACGGCAGTGAGTATGCAGCCCGCCTCTCCGCTGCTTCTACGGGCCAGCCGCTATGGTAAAAGCGCTGACTTTTCCGCACTGTGCAGCGACTATCTCGCTTAAAACGTGTCGTATCGAAAGAAACAAGGAGGACCAAAAATCTTTCTAAGGGATTTCCGCATCTGATTTTGGTAATTATTCTTCAAAATTTTAATCCGTAACATAAAATTCGTGCCGTTAAAGGTACAAGATTGCGTGAAAAGTACAGTTAGACTCAATTTATGAATTTTTCGAGGTCATTAATGGATTCTACACGTAAACTTACCTCAGGACACCAAGTTTTAAGACATTTGGTTCATAATAGTGGTCGCTATTCCAAAAAAACCGTAAATTTTTTAAAACTTTGGGGGGCTGTAGCTCAAAAGGGGGGCATTTTCGGACACATGTTTATAGGTAAAAAGGTCTTATTTTGATCTGTAGAATCCGCCTCTGAAATATTCGGGAACAGTTTTTCAACACCCTGTAGACAATTTCATCGACCTGTATTAATGTACCTTGCTATTTCTCCCTCTAATTTTAAAACTAGGCTCACCGAAGACGTAGACTAAAGAAGTGACGTTGACAATTCTTGCCGGTGCCGAATTCAGCATCCTCGGTAGGAGCAGTTGGCTGAATAAGAAGTGTCCCAAGTAATGGACCCCGAATTGTTTCTCGTGCCCGTCTTCGGTCAATTCGCGGCTACAAAGTAATCCTGCCGACAAACAGTATGCCGAAGGTTAACAAATTAGTCATTCTCTAGAAAAGTGACGTATGCTGAAGGTACTTACACGTGTTCTCTCTTTTTCCCTGGAGAGAGCTAGTTCTACGTCGTATGGACCAGTTTTTCCCAACCTTTTGGTAGCCGTGGACGTAGACCACTTGAGAGGTTAGTCAGTGAGGTCGCAGACCACTTACAAAATTTATTAACTTTTCTCTTTTAATCATTTATTCAATTTCTCTGAGACAAAAATCATGTTGCCGTTACAAGAATTCAGTTTAATTGGAATTACGGTAAGAAAAGTACTGAACAGAATTCTTGTTAAAGGAATGTATGTTTTATTTATGTACTTGCTATGAAAAACGACTGTACAGGGTGAGCCAGAGCACCCTTATCAGACATTTTTATCGCTATCGGCTGATTGAAAAGTTTTGAAACAAAAAAGTCCGACAGGGAATTAACCCCATTTTTTTTTTCATTTTTGATATTTTTAAAAGCCCCCGACAGTTTTTGGGGCGTATTTGAAGAGGGCGGGGGATTTGGGCTCTGGGTAGATACAGAGGACCAGCTCAGGTTGAGGAAGCGAGGCGTTAAAAGAAAAAGGAATTCAAGCAGTTTCAAAGGTTATAAAAGCACACGTTGATAGGCAACTACAGGATGCAGAGGCAAGCAAAAGAAAATTAGTTTTATTCGGGGCTTACCTTGAGGTAAGATCTAGTGATGCGTGCAGCTACCTACATACTTAGGAGATCCAGGGCACCTTGCCTGATTAAGGCTTGGTACCTAACACATTATAGGCGTTTCCTGCGACCGGCATGGTTCCAATCTAGAATCTGATGGTTACTTCAGTGGGCTGAGATCCTCAGATTCGTTGATCAGGCCGAAACCAGACCGCAGCTTAAATTCTTAAGTTGGGCGTAAAAGGCGAGCGTATTAGCGTAATTGACTTTCTCAGTCTAAATTCACGATTAACAAAGCCTAAGTTTAGGCACACATGTTGTACGTAAGTTCAAGAAGAATAAAGAGAATCACTTACGTAGCATCACGAAACAGTAGCACTACGAAACAGAAGAAACACACATTGTATTAGAACACTGTGAAAAGCAGAAAGGAAGGCGAGATTACATACAGCTACTTATTAAGTAGAAGAAATGCGGAGATTTGCAGGTTGCAAAGGGAATCGGTAATACTTTTGGCAAATAGGCGAAGGTAATACAACACCAAGCAAAAGCACTAGTCAAAGTGAAGTTAACATATATGCGTGCAAAAGGGCAAGGCGAACAGGTTATGTAACTGCAGCTAATCAGCTGATCAAGCTGGGTCAGGGCGTGGAACTCGGGGGAAGAGGCGTAGAAAAAAAGGAGCCCCGAGACGCGGGCGGATAGTCAGTACCGTTGGGTGGCATCTGAAGGCGAACCCGTCCTACCAGTTGCGGCGGCAACATACCCCCGGCCTTGAACTCTCAGGAGTCTGAAAATAAAAGAAGGGGGAGGGGGGGTAGAATAGGGTAAGGTGACCTTCAGTAAAGTAAACATTAAAATAGTTTACGTTAAGTTAACAAAATATTTTATTGAAGTAGGCAAAACACTAAAAAGACGTATCACTAGGAAGGTGTAACACTGGTAAGGCGTAGCGACTTGCAGTGGCTCAAGATTCGATAAGAGTCGACTTGTAGATTCATTCTTTAAAAGTCTTATCTCGTGGTTGGAGGTCTCGCTCTGGGAGTCGAGTACCTCCTATACGGATGCAGGTGCCATCTTGGCGCTGATACCCTTGCGGCGGAAGAAGGCGTAGGCGTAGGTAAGGTTGGACCGATCGTTTGGTTCGGCACAACCACGACGCTGGCCAGGCGTGCGCGTGGGCGGTTTGCACCGCGGCGCGGCGTGAGCTGGAAGGAGAATTTCGTGGCGGCGGGTGGTACGCCTCGAGCAGCAATGTGTGATGACGTCCACCACACCGGGCGCAACATTTGGGGGAGTTACGCTGCTCGGTTTCGTGAGTATAGAAACACTTCAAACAACGCTCCGGTTCCGTCATCCCACGACGGCGCTCAGTTGGACCCATGGCCCGAAAGAACGCGCACTGAAAGGTTAGGTGTCGTTCTCCACACCATTCGCAGCACCGCTGGCTACTTGCATGCTGTGCGGGCCTGATTGTGGTGTTGGTGACAGTTTGGGTCGTTCGAGAAGGAATCCGAACAAAAGGCGGGAGAGCAGGCGGGTGAAATGGTATCCGAGGGATATTTAGGATGCGAGGCGGCGATCGTGGCGGAGGAGAAGAGAGCGAGGATCTACTGGGAGGACAAAGGCGGAAGAGAAGGGAGCGGGATCTAATATGGGACAAAGGCGGAGGGATGGAACTGGAAAGAATCACTGGACGTACTGTGGCAACGGGAGACGGCATACATAGTGGAGAGCGGGGCACCTTGTTACAGATTTTTTTCTTTTATTTTTCTAATTTTTCTGGAGACTTTCTTGAAAGTTCTTAGTGGCTCATAAGTTACCTTTTGCGTCTTCATCGGCATTCTGTTGAAAGAGATATTTTTTGGCAGCTGATTCGTGAATCTCTATCTTCTTTTCCCGATTTTCAAATTTTTCCTCCAATTGTTTCTTGATTGGTGTGTCAGTAGCAATGATACTTTTGCCCCTTTCTCTTGCTTTTCTGTTACTTTGCTTTGGCTTGGTTTTTGGATAGCCTCGAATTTCCTACGGGCTAACTATTTTCGTTTTACTCGTACTTGTGTCACTTGAAAGTAAAAGAATATGTACCCGAACTGGAGGTGAAACTGGAATTATTTCATCAATGCTGTCTTGAGCTGGAGTGGACTGTTCTGGTTGATCATTTACATCTAGAGAGTTCATACGCGCAATTTCACATTGCTCCTTACTTGGATCAGAATGATCAGTTACGGCACTGCAAAGAAAATCATCATCAGTGAAGATGTGCTTATCAAAAAGAAAAATCCCTGCACGTCGGAAACCACTCATGATATCACCGGGTGTTAAGGCTCTCTTAAGAGCAATTTTCTCAAAACCAGCGAATATTGGATAGCATCGTTGTAATAGCGCTTAAATGGGCCAAAAACAGAAAGAGGCTGAAGGCGATAGCTTGAATGGGGCGGAATAGTTAACAAGTGAACACCGTTTTCTTTGGCAATGTTGAGAGCGTCAATATGCAGGTGGCTCTCGTGATTGTCACATGTCAGTAGAGTGGGGTTATCTTTTGATGATCCTGTATTAGCGACAAAATGTTTCATGACCATGTCAAATTATTCCCCTGTCATCCATCATGATGGATTTGCGAGTCCTAACGTCCCAAAATGTGCATTTTCTGTCATTGCCTTTGTCAAATTTTTCCTAGGAAAACCCATTACGGGTTGAATGTAACCCCTACTTGCATTAATAACTTCACAACTAGTGACTAGAATCCTTCTTTCCCCACTTGTTACCACGTTCTCCTGTTTCAAAAATAATTGCAAAGAAAGGAGAGATCCTTTCTTTGCAATTATTTTTCCAGATGCCTGAACAGTTGTCGTGGCCGTCTCATCGAGATTCCAAATGCGACTTGGATCTTGAAGTTTCCCATGCTTTTGCATGACCTCCTCGAGATTTTTGAAAAAGACATCAATATTGGTCTTATTGAAAAAAGTCATCCTTGATAACGAGCAGTCCTCGGGCTGTCGTAGACTAAGGTGGTGTCGGCCTAAAAAAAGCTGCAGCCAGTCTCTGCCGGCTAGTTTGTTGGAGTTCCAGTTTTCTGGAGTTTTACGCCTATTTCTCTGAGTCATCTCATACGCAATTTCCCTCGCCTCTTTTGTAGTTTGGCCATTGCACATTTTAGAGCACATTTTCAAATAATCTGCGAGTTTAAGCTCTTGCTCATCAGAAAGCACCCGACGGGATGTGAAATTGGGTAGCATGTTCATCGAATCAATTCCACCAACTCCCAGCGTGCGAGCTTTTGGAACATACCTGAACCGAAAAAGTAAACCCCCCTTTTGAGTCATTCAGCTGAGATAAAGGGAATGTCAGGAGTATTTTTTTTTTTTTTTGTGCAAAAGAAAGACGATTAATCGGTGAAACGCTAATCGATCAACGTGAAAATAAGCTGGATGGATAAAGGCCTTCGTACATGCTCAGGATCGTCCAATTGGCATCGATGAGCCGAGATCCACCACAAAACTGCAGGTGAGCTAACCGTTGAACGTTTGGTCGATGGTCCGTTTGTCAAACAACTGTGCGATTTGACAGCCCGTCAAACTGCACAGTTATTTGACGATGGATGGTGTGTCATTTGTCCTACTGTCAACACAACCATTAAACCCGTTTAGGAGGTGTTTTGATTGAGGTTATGTTTGAATTTTATAAATATCAGGTTGGCAGTTCTACAGTTTGCGGCGGATTTCAGCTCACTGATACCAATTTTACAATCCTACTTTGAACGTGTACGAAGGGCATAACATTGGGTAGGTACTTTTGTTACTCATCGTTGTAGAGTCATGAAGTTAACATTCTTTGATTGAGCAGCAACTCTTAAAGAATAGCCATCTCCAATTATCAAGTTTACAGCTTCTCTTAGATTTTGTCGTCTTTCAACATCTTCTTCCGTCCTATAGCCGTAAGGCGAAGATGAGAAAGCTTGATGACCTATAAGGAAATCCTCTTCATCCAAGAAAAGGTATTCAGTTCCGTTTGAAGACATACCTGAAATGCAAGGGAAACAGAAAAAATATAAGGCGGTAAGTTACAAGCTTCCTGACAGTAGGTACAGCTTGTCAACTGGGCGGCGAAGATTTCCAGAGGCAGTTTGGACCTCAGCTCCTCGGACCCAGCCACCATCACCTGGAAAGACCTCAAGGACGCGGCCTAATTTCCGAGAGAGGTGAAGCATTGGGTTTATGAATTAGAACCATAGTATTGGGCGTTATGGATGGCGTATCTTTAGTCCATTTACCACGAGGTTGCAGTGTCTGGATGTATTCCAGTTGCCAACGTCGCCAATTTTTTTGGAACATGGCTTCTACCAGCATACATCGATGAACCCTTTGAATGTCCTGATCGGAGTATGCAGGCGTAGGGACGCTAGCAAGAGGACGACCAGTAAGGAAATGTCCTGGCGTTAGAGGTTCCAGATCATTCCAGATCACAAAGGCCGCCTTGGTGTGTGGCATCAAGGGGGGGGGGGGTTTGAAGTGGAACTTGGTTCCACGATCCAAAGAGAACTGGCGTAACTCATGCGTGGCATCCTCCTTGAGTTTCGCGAGGAAATTGGCTACACTAACAAAATTCGTACCGCAGTCGTAGTACAAGCCTGCTGGACAGTTTCGGCGTGAGGAGAAATGGTGAAGGGCGGCAAGAAAAGCGTGCGTGGTTAAATCATGCGTGACTTCGAGGTGGATGGCTTTGGTGCTTTAACACACGAAGACAAATAAGAGATAAACCTGAACGATTCGAGCGGAGCGCAATTGGTGCGCTTTAACTTTGATCGGACCGGCATAATTGACGCCTGCATGAGTAAAGGCGGGATTAGGTTGGAACAGGGGCGTCATTTCGAGTTCGGCTTGGTGGGGGCAAAAATCTTATGACTTTTATCAATATACTTCGTTCCCGTTTTTGAGCCTAATTTCGAATCCTGAGGGGGGGGGGTGTAATTGCCCACCCTGCCCCCCCCCTCAAGTGACACCACTGGGTTGGACTTGAGCGACGGGTAAGTCTCCCATTGTAGGACTCTGGTTCCGTGGCTTTTCTCGAAAGCATTTTAGACATTTGTAAACGCAAGATCTGATTAGGTTTCTTCTAGCCAGGATCCAAAACTTCTGGCTTATAAAAGACTGACCATGAGACCATGAGAAGACCATGTTGGGGCTCTAGGAAGATACAGAGGACCAGCTCAGGTTGAGCAAGCGAAGCATAAAAAGAAAAAAGAATTCAAGCAGTTTCAAAGGTTACACCAGCACATGGTGATAGGCAACTACAGGGTGTAGATGCAAGCAAAGGAAAATTAGTCGTAGCCGGGGCTTACCTTGAGTTGAGATCTAGTGATGAGTGCAGCTACATACTTAGGAGATCCAGGGCACCTTGCCTGATTGAGGTTTGGTACCTAACACATTATATAGGCGTTTTCTGTAGCCGGCATGGTTCCAATCTAGAATCTGAGGGTTACTTTAGTGGGCTGAGATCCTCAAATTCGTTGATCAGACCGAAACCAGACCACAGCTTAAATTCACAAATTGGGTGTAAAAGGCGAGCGTATTAGCGTAATTGACTTTCTCAGTCTAAATTCACGATTTTTTGATTGATTTGCCTATGTTACATTAAAGTGAAAAACTAAGGTGTATGCCGTTATATCCAAATTTTGGGTCACAAACCATATGGAATCGAGCCAATTCTGCCATTAAAGCCCCAAAATTTTGATTTAACAAAAGACACCTTTATTTTTCCTTTTAATGTCACACGTGGCACATCAATCGAATTGTCTTGATTCGTTCCTTCAGAATCTGTCAAAATTATTCAACAAAATTGCAAAAATCCCCCGTAACTCAAAAAAATTGGGTTTTTGGAAAATATGTATGGGAGCAAAAATGCCGGCAATGGCGTCTCCTTTAAGGATATGATCATTTATTATACCTTCATCGGAGTATTTTTAGATAAAACTTGAGAAATGGGTTTGAACCCCCCCCCCCCCCCCCCCTTCCCTAAAAACGCCCCAAGGGGCTGTCGAAGGCTTATGAAAATATCAAAAATCAATATTTTGGGGTCCATCTTCTATCAGACTTTTTTGTTTACAAAATTTTTCAATCAGCCGATCGCGAGAAAAATGCGATCGATGTTAATTTCAATCGCTCAATTTTTTAAAAGGGGAGGTTTTGCGTAATTATCATTGTTTAAGTAGGCAACAATGTTCCCTCGGAAGTAAAAGCACGTTCCGGCCAGTCATCGCATGTCAGGTGTAATCGAATAATTGAATTCAACTAAGTTCTTACAATATTCTCTATAATAATATACAGTCATTAGTTTGTAAGTAAATCCGACCACCCAAAACACCCAACATTTTAGAATAGAAGTCAAGGTTGTCTACCAATGCTGGTAAGATTGACGAGCGATAAACAGGATAGTTGAAATAATACACGCTAAAGCGCGTCACCTAGGCTAACTACACCAGATTCTCATTCGTAGGCAAGATGGGAATGTGCCGATGGAAAAACGCAGCTCACCATTTGGATTTGAATCGTAGACCGCGCCAAAAGATTAAGGTGGTGGGTTGATAAAGGAGTGAATAGTGCTGTGGATTTTGCATTTTGTGCGCTTAGCAATGGTTTTCGGTGATTTTGATGCTGCTATTGTTGTTTTTTGTTTTTGTTTTTGTTTTTTTGTTTTTGTTTTTTGTTTTTCTACAAAAACAAAATTGTTTATTGTGTTATTGTTTTGTTTTTCTACGGCATTCTACTAAAATCATGATGCTTAAAATTGCTCTAGCCGAAGTTTGCAACTGACAAAATATTGGGTTCGTACTCGGCACAGTAAATCTCTCAAGCTTAAGACAGGAATTCGTGTTTCTTTCTTTTTTCCCATTCAAGCACATTTGTTGGAAAGATATGAAAAGAGGGGCTATCAAGTGACTTCAGCTCCTGCGTTTGTCCTTTTCTAACACAGAAATCAGATGTTCTGATGAAATGAGCAATGAGAGAGAAAGGCGAATTCCTAGCTTTGGCTTTGATATTTTTTATGGGCTTTCATGGAAAAATCGCAACATTGCTAGATAGCGTGACTCCTTGAATTTCGGCCTAGGTAGGCCACCTGCCGTGTCTCAATTCATTGAGATGGGCATTGCGGGTAGCCTACCTCCAGGCTAAGTCTGACATATTTTGGTCCCCAAATGCTCCGCATAGAAAAATGTCTCTGCTGTGAATACATTTACCTGCATTGTTGACCAGGAGATGAATTTCTTGCTCGGTAGTCAAAATCTCTTCTGCGCATGCGCGGATAGATCTGAAGGATGCGAGATCCAACTCTCTTGGTACTAATTCTCCCGTGTTCTTAAATGAGGCGAGATCCTTTCTGATTTCTGCAGCAGCTTCGTTGGCTTTGTTTAAATTTCGACATGCCATGATAACTCGTGCGCCTGCACATTAAAAAAATTGACTCTGAGCCTTCATGATCTTGAACATTGCAGAGTCTTTATTATGGCAATACAGAGGTGCAGATCACCACTCAGTGCTCATTTGTCAAGGCAATGCAAACATTCAAGTAAGTGGAAATGATAGTGGGCGAGAAAGGTAACGAAGCTCTTTCTAACTAAGAGTCCCTTGAGGGAACAACCTTAAATTTCAAGATTTTTCTAGGACCCTCTGATAGCTGATGACATGCCATTCTCTAACCAATCTTGACGGTATGACAATCCTAAAAGTATTTGTGAAAATTGTCGCCCGTTCCCGCGCAATTTGAAAAATTTCCCCGGCTCGTCATATTTCTCGAGCGATTTCACTAGTTATCGGCAGGTCATGGTGAATGGCGAAGCGTGCGATTTGACAACGTAGCTGTTCGTCCATTTAAACCCACGGAAAAGGTCATACTGGGTGTTCGGTGAACTGGTGAACTTCTTCGCATTCGAACTTTCACGTCCGTTTAGATGCACAAAATGCAACGTTGCCAAATTACACGCCATACCTCTGCTCATGATCAAAATTTCTAACGCAGCGTTCAAGTCTCCTGGCTACCCCTTGACATAGTATAGGGATACTCTGACACGTTAAGCACTGCCATTGTATCACCGTGTGACTTCAGATTCGCGCTTTGTTTAAACTATATCAAATTTCCTCCTGCAAACCACGCACATGTCGGTACTTGTGGCATCTTTAGAAATACTGACTACCATTATTTTTAGTTTTAACCGAAAAATTAGCTTTTTCTGCCATGCCGTTAGGAAAACCAAAAAATTAGCTTTTTCTGCCATTCCGTTAGGAAAAAATCGTTGCGTACGATTTGGCAACATCACATTTTGTCCTGTAAAAGCCGTGAAAAGGGTTGACAGGTATAATGTGCATAGTGCTTGCCTTGGAATAGATATTTTAAACGGTTTGAAATGGACGAAATTTGATGTTGCCAGATTGTACGCGACGTCACTGCGTTAGGACGCGTGATGTAAAACGAGCTGATGTAGGAAAATCTAGAATTGAGCCGGATTAACCATAAGGCTGACTAGGCTGGAGCCTAGAGCGCAAGTTATTTAGGGGCGGCGCAAAATTTTGAGGGGCAGCTCTTATTAAGGCGAAAAGTACGTGCAGAGAAAAAAGAAAGAGAGAATGAAGGAAAGTCAAAGAAAGAAAGAAAGAAGAAAGGAAGGAAGGAAGGAAAAAATGAAGAACACCCACAAAGATCAACGCTTCGTTGTATCATATGCGGTGCTCTACATATAGAGTGATTTTGTGGCAAGCCTCGATTTCAATGAGATTATTAAAAAATTTGCCGAGTCAAAGAGTCGGGGGAAAAAAATTCTCTTGAATCAAAGTAAGGTCAACATCAGTAAAGTTCCTTCCATCCTCTTAACCATCATTTTTATCATGAAATTTCGTAATTTTTTATCATTCACCCCTCCCCCTTTTTTGTGTTATTTTTATCAGACACAAAGAATTTGCATCCTTGTGCCATTATTTCCTATTTTTTCATTTTTTCCTCGTTTCACTTTTATGCTAAAATCATCGAATACCTACTGGGCAAATAACGTTTTTGGTATCCCGCATATGGGCATTGAAATGAACATTTTATTCTGAAATAGGATTAAGGGGGGAGGAAAGATAAGAGCAAAACATTTCTTTCAACCATAATCTTTGCTGCTATTAAACGGTCGAATATGATCTGAGGAGTCGAGGTAGGGTGGTTGATGGGTGTTCGGTGGTTGGGGGGAGGGGGGGGGGTTGCCCCTCGAACGGGGTGCGAGCACGTAACCAGCCTATAGGGCGCCAGGTAGGGCTAATGCGGCTCTGATTGCGAGCAATACCAGTACAATCAATAAATACCTAAAATTCAAGCGAACGGTAGTTATCGAACTTCACATTTAATAATCCGATAACTTTGTTAGAAAGGAAGATTTTCCGTGCGGGAATCGAAGGCCAGTTTTTTGCAGAAACAGCAGATGCATTTTTAATCAGGCTCTTTTCAGACGATTAATGCGTTCGTCTTTCCAGTTTTTTTGTCACTTCAGAGGACCGTCAATGTTCGTTCCTCGACTTTGATTATTTTAAAAATAAATCCGCGATAGTTTTATATCAACGGTTTCAGAGATTACTGTTTTTCTGTAGAGGAAAAAAAGAGTAAATTGTTAGAGTCGATACATTGGCGTATGCATCTGCGCAAAACGTCCTTCTCGCGGATTTTCAACGGAAAGTTTATCCAGGAGTTTTGTTCATAAATTTTATTTGTCTTTTTTTGTTTAAAGTTTGAAATCCTACGTTTATATAACTATAGCCTAGACCGTGTCGAAAATATAATAAAAAAGAATTCGATTTTAAAAAAAGGAAAATATTTGCACAAAAAATTAGACTTTGCGTAAGTAGAGGAGATTTACGTAAAGATTCAAATGAAAAACAATGAAGATATTTTCTACTAAGTAATTTGGATCTTTGAAGATTTCTGGCACGTTTACTTTTTCGGGAAGGAAGAGGAACAAGTGAATCCACTTGTTTAGTTTTATAATTAACTTTGTTATATTAGTCTGTTTGTTTGATCCCTAGCTTTTCCAAAAATTTCCCTCAGAATAAAATAATGCCTCATGTACCCGTAGTTCTCGCTACACATGTAAGTACACCGCTAACATCGACTCAATATCTCCCAATCACTCTCACTGCTTGAGCCGTAGAGTGGGGGTAACAAAATATCCCCTCTCGCCGTGATGTGGAAGATTCTTATTATATGATCTTATATGATTGGGAGCCTCAGTACTACCTAAAATTTTCAAATAAGGCATAAAAAAGGCTAAATGGCTAAAACAAATAATTAAAGATGCTGCAAAAAATACTTTTAAACAAAATAAAAGTGCTTACCTCGTTTAAATAACTCTTGCGCTGTAAGTCTTCCCAAACCAGCATTGCTACCGGTGATTATCACCACTTTCTTATCTAGCCTCGCTTTACTCCTGCATTTTCCAGCGAAAATCCTGGGCAACTATTCCAACAAGGGAGAGTAAAATAGAATAAGGCCGTTGCAAGGGTCTGGAATTGGTGTATTTTCTAAAGGAAATGAAACTGAAAGCACTGAATGAGATGGGAAGACGAGTGCCTCTGGTTTTTTCTTAAGTGTCCAGGTTTTGGAGATACGCACGTGTGAAATAAAGTAAAAATCGTTCGTGTTTTGTCGTCAAAACACCAGATTCCGGCATTTAAATCAAATTATTTTGGGCCAAAATCGCATCTCCGGAAATTTGATACCTAGTTAAAGACCAAAAGCATCCTTATCTTTTCAGCTCACCGAATACTTTCATCTGTCATTTTCCTACAGTCACTCGCCCTAACTTGGGACATACGAGGTGACATGGGACAGGATTGTATGCACTATTTTCAAATAAAGTATCTCATATTACCCTGTCCCATGTTACCTCATACGTCCCAAATTAGGGCGACTTACTGTACTAAAAAAAATGTCAATATTCAGACCCTCACAACTGTCCTATGGCGCAAAAATAGTAAAGTCCGTATTTCTAATGATAAAAGTGTTAAATGCACTTTTTTCAGTGTAGGAAATACATCGGAAGACTCGTTTCAAATTTTGGTTCATAGTTCTCAGTCTCAATAAAGTCTCAGAAAGTATTTTCGAGAGCGCAAAACCCATGCATTATCGCCAAAAAGCCTCAATCAAATGAGCCCCTCTCAAACTTTTGTTATACTGTTGACTGAGTTGTCGGCTTTCCATTTGAGCTAGCGAAGATAACGATGGTGTCACGGAAGATTTCAAGTATTGAGGTGAGTATTGGGAGAGGTTTTTCTGTTTGGTTTTTTTAGAAAGCCCTCGTACACGCTCAAACTAGGATCGTCAAAATAGCATCGATGAGCCAAAATCCACTACAAACGGCAGGTGAGCTACTGTCGCATGTTTGGTTGATGTTCCGTTCGTGAAACAACCAAAGAGGCCTGCACGCACTAGCGGTGGCTGACTCATTTTTCGGTACTTAATAGGAATTAACACAGGGAGCATGATTGAGGGTGCACCATCCAACACGGTCCATACGTTGACTGATGCAATGGGTCTGTCGCAAACTTTTGCTACAATGATAAAGAGTATTTCATCGTATGTAAAATCGCCCGAAAAGTCCATTGGTGGCATCAGAAAGTCATGAAATGCAATAATAAACTCACAAGAGGCGTTTAATGAAATGCAAGATGGCGGTAAAATATTGAGCAATTTGTATGCATGCGCCACGAACATCCAAGTATAGCCAACCTCACAATATTGATCACACCCAATCACAACGTAAATAAACACATAACCTCTGAAGCTGTGAGGTTGTCAAAATGTCAACGTTGGCAATCCTTGGATGTTAAAGTTGCATGCATACAGATTGCTCGATATTTTACCGCCATCTTGGATTTCATTAAACGTCTCTAGTGAGTTTATTATTGCATTTCATGACTTTCTGATGCCACCAATGGACTTTTCAGGTGATTTTGCATACTATTTAACACTCTTTATCGTTGTAGCAAAAGTTTGCAACAGATCCATTTCAGTGCTGCGGTTTTACTAGGCAAAAATTTCAACGACATTTATCATCAGTCAACGTCGCGTATGGTCCATGTTTGCGGTGTTCTGTTGAGACCCCGAAAAACAAAGTTGTCACCGCGCGCAAACATGGGCAAGATAGGTAGTGCGTGGTCTCTATTATCTGTTGTCTCTGGAAACAACAGTGCAATTTGACGGCCCGTCAAACTGCAGCGTTATTTGACGATGTATAGTGTGTCATCTGTTCACCAATCTACAGCCAACAAAACCAATGAAGCCGTTTTGAAGGTGTTTTGGTCAAGGTTATGTTTGAATTTTAGAAATGTTAGGGACCATAAAATATTACGTCCTCACGGTCCCGCACGCATGATGATCGGTGAGCACTTACGGGGCACGTAGGAGTATTTACCCCAAAAACCTGGCCAAAAATATTTGAGTGTTCTTGAATATTTGAAAATCGATTTTGGTTAATTTTCCAATTTAAGCTCAAAACTCCTATTGCACGGTTTATGGTTGGAATAGGGGTAAAAAATTAAGAATTTTGGCCCAAACCAAAGGTCGATAGCTCATTCTTTTGCCGAGTTATTGAAGCTTATTTCATAAAAAAGGCTTGACTTCAACATGTTTTTTAAAAAAAGGGGGCAATTTCTTGCAATTTTTGACTGTTGGAGCAGTTGCCTAAAGGGGTCTACTCTAACCCCCTTGTTTTGGTTGTGCCCGGTTTTGCCCGGAACGTAATCAAAATTGCCTATTTTTAAAAAGATAGAGCCTAAAATTAGAGATTTTTTTCATGTCCATTTTAAATTAGATGTAAAAGGGTAAAAAATGCACGGAAAAAGAAATTGTTGCCACCAAAATGAAGCACATTCCATCTAAAACAACGTCCATAATCGCTGAAATGTTTGGATGCCCCAACGCTTGTCCTCGATGGAAAATGTTGACTGATTAGTAACAGCGCTTCGAGCTGTGAACAACCGCAGGTGCGTCGAGCGCTCAGTTCCATGTTGTCCCCTAAACAGTAGATAAACGTAGATGTTCCGACACATCTATTACGCAATAGAGTGGTTACTTACCTCTCAAAAACCATCAATAGTTTTTTTTTTGGACGACTTTTCAATTTTCCGTTTTTGGCCAGGTTTTCGGGTCAAATACTCCTACGTGCGGGGGGTATAAACCACACGCAACCATACTTAAGTACGCACCATCCAACTAACGTCTTTCGGAGGACCGTCAAGTCGTAACATAATTTGGTCCCAGGTCGACAATACTGCAGTTAAATCGAATCCATTTGAGTGTGTACGAAGGCCTCTTGTGATTTAAATCAGCCTCAAACAATGTGCTGTTTTAGCATCGATTAGGTCGAAACTAAAACAGCTCATTGGTTCTTGTTCGAGCCGCTTGAAAGCGAGTTTAGGAAGCAGGTGAAGGCACCGGACACTTCTCAACGAATGGATTTTCAGTTACATCATATTGATTTTTTCGCTGGTTTTATGAGAAAAATTAAATTGGGTCAGATTTTGTTCGAAGCAGAATAAACGAGTCACCGATCGCAGTGGCGGCTCTTGCTATGTAGCAGCAATATGGCTTCGCTCCATTTGAATCTATGATTCACAATCGATTGCTGGTGAAGTGCTGCTTTACTTTCGAATCGATTATTTTACAAATAATCAAATGGAGAGATAACATTCTTGCCGAATTGCACGAGCCGCCACTGACCGATCAATAAATATCGATTACTGTAAGTCGGCGATTGAAAATTTTGCTACTGTAATTTTTTCGTGAATAATTTCGACACTTCCTTACAATATTGGCTAGGGCATCTCGAATGAAATTGTTAGCCCATGAGATAGCGTCTTCCATCTCCTGATGCTGTTTTTAACGAAGATTAATCAATAACGTTTGGTTTTTTGTCACTAAAAAAGAACACTGGTGCAGGCACTAAAGTTGCATTTTTAGAATCATACGCATTAAATTATTAATAAAGCAGGTATTGGGACGTTCGAGTTTTTTGGGCTTTTGAAACCAAATACTGGCTGACTTTTGTGCGGCACGTTGAATCAACTTAGTTTATTGGTAAACTGAAAGATAATTTGTAGTATTAGTAGATCGTAGGAGTGTAAACAAATCTCGTTAAGTGATCTCTTATAACCGAGAAAAACTGTTCAAAAGTTGGTTCGCACTTATTTTTACAGTATTTTGACTTTCATTGATTTATCACAGTAATTTAGCACGCAACGATAACCAAAACTGATTCACTCAGTAAACCCGAGTTTTTGAAGGTAGTGACGGCGACTTTACCGGTCCGGTTGAGAAAAAAATTGTAATAAGATTATATCCGTACATTGCGCAGTTATTCACTGAACTAATCTCTGTAATAGTTTGGTCGACCAGTTATTCAACCGGTTGAATCACCGGTGAAATGAAAAATTTCATTGCACATACACGAAGCTGCATTCCGGAGCGGCACGAGATCATTAACGTCAAACCATTCGTACTGCAATGCAAGTAGTCGCGAACTGACTACCAGGCGCAAATTTGCGCAAGGCATGGACTGCGTAGTTTAAGAAAAAAACAAGCGGCGAGACGCTCCGCGCCGCGTGCTGGGGGGCTGCGCCCCCCAGGCCCCCCGGGCAACGCTCCACGTTACTATGAGTTGCTGCGCGACGTTGGGGGGGGGCTCCAGAACGTCGCTACGCGCCGCATTGTCGGTGGGTGTTTCTAATCTATGCTGTAAATTTTACAGCGGAACGGCTATGTTTTTGGTTTATTGTCGAAGTGACAGAAATTTTATTGATGATCCGTTTGACAGGTACCATTTACAAACTTTGACAACAGTATTACTTTTTTTTAACGTCCAATTGATTCGCTTTTTTCATTGCTCGCTTTAGTCAAGAACAGCGCTTGTATCTTGCGATTTTATTTGTTATTGTTTTGTATTGGCTACTAATGCATCAAAGCCGACGTCGTTTGATTTGTTTTGACTGTAGAAGCAATAATGCTTATTATATAGAAGCATCCGACGAAGTCTGCCAGTTTTATCTCTTTTAAAATTCAATTGTTTCGGTTTTTCTTTTCACAGGTATTGGTATATGTTGAGAGTATTTTTTCGTTTTGAAATGACTACGAATGTATCATGGTAGACATTGGGTTATTTGTTTTCCCTGTATGAGCAATGATGCTTATAATAGAGGCGTCTTCTTCTATAATGTCTTTGGTTAGAGGCCTTCTGGAGTCGGTCAAGTGACGAAGTCTAATAAATTGTTTAGTTGATTTATTATAATTGCAGTGCTAAGTTGCATAAATGTTACGGATTTATGGAGTTATATTGTGGTAGTTAAGCTTTCCATTGTTCACAAACACATAAGATTCAGTTGCCGTAAGTTGCTTTCTTATGATTCCTGTTTGGTCATTATTCCTTCTTCGTAAATCTTATAGTCGTCCTTTGGAGAAATATCAGAAAAAACATGGTGCCGTGACCAGGATTTACACAACGCAGGTAGTCTCATCATTGTTATAATTTTGCACGAATGAATATGGATTGGTATTACTGCGTATTTCCATGTATATAACAGTATACAGGGTGTTTCTAAAACTTATGTCATCCTTTCTACCACGTATTCTTGAGGTCAAAATAAGACTTTTTTCCTATAAACATGAGTCCGAAAATGCCCCCCTTTTGAGCTACAGCCTACAGCCCAGGGGGGCTACAGCCCCCCCCCCCCCCAAAGTTTTAAAAAATTGTTGGTTTTTTTGGTGTATCGACCATGATTATAAACCAAGTGTCATGAAAATTGGTGTCCCGGGGTACTTTTACGTGTAGAATCCATTAATGACCTCGAGAAATCCAGAAATGAGGTCTGACTGTATTTTTCAGGCAAACTTATACCTTCAACGACACAAATTTTATGCAACGGATTGGAAATTTGAAAAATAAAAACTGAAATCAGATGAGAAAAACTCTTAAAAAGATATTTGGTCCTCTTTGTTTTGGTCGATACGACGCGTATTAAGCGAGATAATCGCTGCACAAGGTGGAAAAGTCAGCGCTTTTACCATGAAGAGCGACAGTAAGTATGCAACCCGCCACTCCGCTGCTACTTCGGCCCGCCCGCTATAGTAAAAGCGCTGAATTTTCCACCTTGTGTAGCGATTATCTCGCTTAATACGCGTTGTATGGACCAAAACCAAAAGGACCAAATACTTTTTTAAGAGTTTTTCCCATCTGATTTCATTTTTCAAACTTCCAATCCGTAATATGAAATTTGTGTTGTTGAAGGTATAAGATTGCCTGGAAAGTACAGTCAGACCTCATTTCTGAATTTCTCGAGGTCATTAATGAATTCTATGCGCAAAATTACCTCGGGACACCAATTTTCATGACATTTGGTTCATAATAAAATTATGGTCGATAATCCAAAAAAAACAAAAATTTGTTGAAACTTTTGGGGGGCTGTAGCTCAAAAGGGGGGCGTTTTCGGACACATGTTTACAGGGGGAAAAAAGTCATATTTTGACCTCAAAAATACGTGGTAGAAAGGATAACATAAGTTTTAGAAACACCTTGTATAGTCCAGCGACTACGTCGCACGCCTAAAAATGGAATTAAAAAGTAAACAACGGGACCTAAAAATTAAACACTTCAAGATGATACTCACTACTTGGATTCAATTCAGTGCGCAGCCAACATAAAAAAGTAGTTTAAGAAATCTACCGTGAGCTTTGAGTGACTCATAACTCGTTTAGAGTGTTACGTAACTGAATTCAACAGTTAGCCACAGGCACCGCACTGATGCCGGCAAAAAAGCTGGTTACCGTATATGACCTAGAAAACTTTATATTATCAGAGCTCCCGTTTTGCGTATAATTAATGACATTTTTTAACTAACCGTATTCCACCGGTTAAGAAAATATTACACAGCTCAGTTCAGTGTATGTCTTCAATGCAAGAAAATACTCGCATCTGTAATCTTTTCTCTACGGTGGATTCGTCGATGACGAATTAACGGCGTTTCCACCGATTGAGAAAAAATTACAGATTAGATATTTTCGTACTTTACAGTCATACACTGAACTGAACTGTGTAATATTTTCTCAACCGGTGGTATCATCGGTGAGTTAAAAATGTCATTAATTATATACGCAGAACGGCAGCTCTGGCTATTATCTACCAGGATTGCTAAAGTAGCCTCAGCAATCGTGCGGTCAAGTGTTTTTCCTACCACTGTATATAGACTACCCGACTACCCCTGGTTGATTATTTGCAAGTCCTCGATAGTGTAACCCCTACACCTACCGAGGTGGATGAGGAATCTACCATGGTAGAAAAAATGAAACATATACAGCATATTATTTACTGCCGGTAGGTGATGAAGCTTTTTTTAGCAATCATGGTAGAACATATGAAGAACTGATTTTTTTCCGTAATGGCTTCATCTGGACTCATCAGGACTCATAAATCGTCGTCATGTCAGCAGTCATCGCTCTTCCTAAGCACCGCTCTCGTGGCCCTTTTTTATTGCTGGCAGCTCGATCCCCAGCCCTTTCAGACCTCCGATTTTTGGTGGTGGAGGGGAAGGAGGGAATAATTTTCAGTCAAACGCTTATTAGTTCAAGCTTCTCCGGAGAAAAATCCTGATGCGTTCGCCATTGCGTGAGTCCCTCTGAAAGGAAGTGATATTGCTGTAATAGTTTAGGGTCTTTTAAGCGAAATGATAAACAAAAAAATCCACTCTTAAAGTTAATCACTTTTTAAATATCGATTTTGACCCATTTTCTAAAATACATAACTCCCACCAAAAAAGTCAGAATTTAATAAAATATTTGCTCAAAATACTCATCAAAACAAGTACTTTTAAGAAAAAAAAATACAACTGTCCAAGAAACCTGATTTTTAGGCTTCAAAAAAATTTCAAAATTTTACAAAAATTTTGAATCAGCGATATTCTTGTGAAACGGCCCGAATCAACAATTTTGGCTTGAAACCTTTTGGCTGAGTCCAAATAAGCGATGTAAAGCGCTTTAAAGCTCAAGAAAGTCTCAAAATCTTCATTAAAATTAACAAATTCAGGATTGAGAACATTGCTAAATTCAGAGTCAGGTAACACCTCCCTAGTAGCATTGAAACTTGAAATTTCATTTGAAAAAAAAAAAAAAAAAATTCACGTTGGTCTGTGTCCAGTGCAGATGAGGTGGAGGGAACAGCTAACACATCAACATTATTGAGGACAGATTGAGAATCCTCCTCAATCTGTTCATCGTGGCCTTCATTTTCTTCATTCCCACGTTTTTCTTTCTTTTCTTTTTCTGTAGTTCTTACAGCATTTGCTTGCATTTCTTTTTCTGTAGTTCTTACAGTTTTTGCTTTCGAAACTTGTTGCTCCCTATTTTTTGAATTACTGTCACTTGTCAGAATCGGATCTGGAAATGTACAAGAAGAACAAATTAATACACAAACTGTAGACAAGTGGCTAATGCAATGTGGCAACCATGCAATGTGTCCTTGAAACTCCGGCGAAACAATAGATTCTTGAGGGAACCGACTGTTACTTTAGAATCGATTGTTTTACAAGATTTGCGAATTATATGACTAAATGTTTAAGTGATTCATATGCTTATTTTAAGACAAACTTTGACTGTTTCAATACTGGGACCGGAAAGACTCATCCGAAATGCACCCTGTTTATTTTGAGTTTGTCCTAGAAGCCTGCAAGGCAAGAGTGCCTGAAAAACTTAAAGATAAAAAAAAAAAATGGGCGGAATACATGATTCTTTTTAAAGAATCGAACGAGACATGGCAAAGCTGAAACCACGAAGTGCAAGGACGCTCATCACATCATTTTCACGAAGGGTCGATTTTCCTTATTGGACACAATCGGTTGTGGTTTTTACGCCAAGCAGGTACTATGGATCTCCGAATCTCACCAACGCTGGCCTGTTTTGAGGCAAAAGTCCTCAGCGGTGGATACTGTACTACCCATTCGAAAAACGTCCGCTAAGAAGAGTATGGATCTCCGAAACTCGAGAGTATGGATCTCAATGGAGATCCCTACTCTCATTTCTCATTACTTGCTGTAAAACAACGATTCCCAACCCTTTATTTGATTTTTTCTGTAGAAAATTAATGAACATTTGATCGCTTCCAAAACAAGATGCTGTACATTGTTCAGGCTAAATCTCGATTCATTGCGAACATAGTTCCAGTCCATCAGACTTGTTCTGTAGTTTTTTGCAAGTTTCATCTAGATCGTGGCTTTTTGCTCCTGTTTCCCTTGTTTATTTGTTTCCTTTTCTCTACTTTCGACAATATTCTAATGTAATAGTTGATTTTCATCGATTAATACTTAATCTTAATCAATCCAATATATTCTTGCTTTGTTTCCTTGTGTCTGTAAGTTCCGTCTTAATTGAACAACTTGTAATACAAAAGGTTTGGTTCTCCCAATCATTTATCATCAAAATGAAAACTGAAATAGAGCCAGTTCAAGACTGCAGTAGAGGTAGTTTCAGAAGTGTAGGCGGGCCTAGACCGATAATCTTTGGAATTTGTCAACATTATTTCTGATATTACTCGACAAAAATTAATGAAAATGAAATTGAGCGTTAACTTTACAATGAGGAACACTTTTAAAGCCAAATAATAAAGTTGGCAAGTTCGGTTTTGATTTGAAGGAATTAGAGTTTAAAATTCGCAAAGGATTATGGTTCACGTGCGCCTACACGTCTGAAACGAGCTCTACCTCTCGGTAAGGTGGAACTGAAAATGGACTAGAACCAAAATTGGAGGCAAAACAGTAGCAGATCCGGTTCCAAAAATTAATTCCAATTCACAGCCCTGTCAAGAGGCTGACTTTCAGCGATCTTTCAGCTCTTTATGTCCCTGCTGAAGTGATGGCACCAGTATTCAGTCCGCAATAGACAGCATTGCATAAGGCATCGACAATATGAATTGCTGTAGGAACTGAAACTTTTTCTGAAGCCATTAAATGAAAACTTCATTTAAGTGCCACAGAGGGTATTGAATAAAATAGCAAGAGGCACCTAGAGAAAGAGAAGATGGAATTTGTCTCATATTAGATAGTTGCTAAACAGCTAAAGTTTTCTGTGCAGTAAGTGAACAAAAATGTATCACTGTCCATTCAGATTAAGTAAGCAGTACCTACAGAGAGACTTCCAAATGACAATCGGGCATGAAAGACCAGAACTGTCAGCAACAGGTTACTAATTTGAAACTACCTTGACTTCCCCCCAAATGCAATGTATGTTCTTTCCGAGTGTGATTTACTTAAAATGTATCTTTATCAGCGATTCAAAGGAAATTTAATAGAGGCGGTTTTCAGTGAGAAGACAAGTATAGGTAGGCACCCTGACGCTGTGTCCTTAAAAAGCCATAAGTTGACACACCACCGTTTAGCTGAGAACTAATGAAGAAACGACTGCTGGTATGTCAGTACTCACTGCAATATAAACTTACAAATACGTTTTTCTCAAGAATAAATTTCACCCAATTTGCCCTTTAACTGAAAAACACCTCATATGTAATTATAAGGTACTGTAAAACCCCATGACTTTGGACAGGGATCCGACTTTGGACATCATGGAGGAGTGTTTGTGGTAACTAAACTGAAACTCCCCCGAACTCCCCTGTGGTGTCCAAAGTCGGGTCTCTGTCCAAAGTCATGGGCTTTAGTATTTGTAATTGCAGCAGGAAATTACACAATAGTGCAGAAAACCCCTAATTTTCATCTTCTATGATGGACAAACTAGCAGTAAATTTCTGTATTCCAAACTTAAAAATGTTTTGAAATTAATAATATAAAGGCACAATAGAACAAAACAGCGCAGAGGACACAGCACAAGTCAAGTATACCGTCATCTACCAATTTTATTTATTTTTTTAAAAGAACGTATGCATTCAAAATTTCAAACATTATGTTATGATTGTTATGAGAGTTTCAGTTTATTAAAAACCAAAATATTGGTAGTATTATAAACAAAAAAAAGAGAGAGAAAAAAAAATGATTGTTATGAATGAAAGTAAACAAATCCTGCTGAACTACCTACTCTACTACTCTTACTAAAAACGTAAACCATAATAAAAGATTTTTCAGGTTTCTACGGTTGTTTTCATCGATCAACATTTGGTGAGATTCGGAGATCCATAGTACCTGCTCGGAGGCCTGCTAATCGGTTGTCGAAAAAAGTCCCTTTTGTGCCCTTGTCACTCAGCCTTCTTCATCATTTTATCTGCACTAACCTTGATTCAAGAAAATTACTCGTAATTGCTGCGTTTCCAAGATTTTGAGCTGAAAATTTGGATGAGAGTCTATTTTTGAAATGGAGATTTATGCATTTTACCAAAAGAGGTTTAGGTATCGTACCAAAAGGGGTTTCGTGCCAAAAAATCCCTTTAACATAAAACACCACAGTTACTCACCAAACCTTTGTTAGATAAACTGGTATGAAGAAGTTTAACCTCCTCCACCGATTTCAGCGGGAAATTGTCGATGACAGAATCTTCAGATGGTTCAGAAGGTTCAGTTCGAGATTCTGCTACATCAGCAGGATTTGTCACTGGTAGGGCAGGGTGAGGAGTAGCCCCAGTAAGTTTAATCAAGGCTGCGGTCATTTCTGCATCGGGACTTTCGATAGTACGAATGTGCTCTTGCTGCTTATTTTTGAGTTCTCTTAGTTCTTCTGCAAACAGTAATAGAAAATGAATTAATTGCATGGAACCCCAAGTAACGAAATAATTAAGTTTACGTTAAAGTGCACCTGTCTTAACCACATTTTTAACGGAATAAAGCAATCTGCTGCTTAAAAATTAGAGGTTTCAATGGTTCCAATTAAACAGAAGAAATAAAGTTGTGTTATTAGTGAACTGGTATAACTTCCAAATTATCACCCCTTGATATCCAATCAGATGCTCAAAAAAGCAACCTACTGCAGTGCCACTTTCTCCAATTTTTGCAACATACAACGTTTTACTGCGACACAACCTAGCATCTTTGGTGAGGAAAATACAAGAAAGTTTGAAACCGGCTCACAATAGTCAACTTCATTTATATTGAAGTCAATGCTCAAATTAAGGGTCATTTTACTGAGAAGAATGTTCCGGAAATTTCTGAGACCGTAAAAAGTAGGTACAGAGTAACAAGGTAGTTTGATTTTCTTTTCAATAATAACAATGAGCAGCGGTTCAAATATTTGTGTCAGTCAATTCAGCACGCAAAAGTCGTCAATAAAAAGAACAAATATTATTTCGTTTTTCATAATTAAGTCTTTCGGATGAAAGTCATGATTGAACCAACCCTCCATGATTAAAATTTAGAAAATAAAAAAATTGTACAAATTTCAGCATAGATGTACAAAGAGCTCTCAAGTTACATAAAAATAAATGAGATGCCTCAAAATACTCACTGGACATATAACACTGTTGAACAGCTAGCGACTCGAGGGTTGTTGCTTCATCCTGTACTGCGCAGGAGTGCGCTTTGCTACGGACAGGGCACACTGTCTTGACTGCTTGGTCCTTCGGTGGCTTTTTTGATTGCTGCACCATTGATTGCGCTGGTGATCCTTTGGTAGGTTGCGCCTTAGGCCTAACAGGTACAGCCGGTGACTTGCTGCGTTGCCCCTTGTTGACCAAAAGCCTCCTTCGGATTGTTCTTAAGCAGAGACGGAGAAGTTGAGGGCTAAAAAGCAACTTTGACTGTTTTTGAGCTCTTGGAGCCTCTTTCAACTGATCAAATGAACTTCTCTTTCTCTTCTTGCCCTCCCTTTCTGCGGCACTTCCAGCCGCTGTAGGCTTTCCTAAAGTTCTTTTCACAACATCTTTATAACATGCTTCATAAGCATCTTAGAATATCTTAGTATCTTAGTGGATCAATTGGATCACCAGCTGCATTAGGAAAAGCCTCATCTGAGCTCTCCAACAAGTCTGGGTCTCTATCAGAGGGCTCACTGACATCCCCCCTCAGAGAAAAGATCAAAGGTTTGGGGAGTCGTTTCGTGCGCAGAAGTTCTTCCCATGCGGCAGATGAGACGCCTGAGGACTCGACCACTTTAGACAGCATGTCATTCCAGGTGAGACAGGGCCTCCCGACTTTACGCACACCGAGTGTATACTGAGAGGCTAGCCGAAGGATGTGAGTTATTGGGCGACGCAATACGTGTCTCCAATATTGAAGGCGAGAGATAGAAATTTGTCGTTCGAGGGTGTGGCGATGGATTGAAGCTGACGGGCGAGCATCAGGAGGTACAGTAGAACTGACATTGAGGAGAACAGCAAGAGCTAGGAGCCAGGCGCTCAAATCGTCGCAACTTGACACGATTAGCCTTTGTCAAGGCTGCAACTTTCATCCTGCAAAGGACTGTTGGACAAATAACAGTCGTGTACAACACAGACAGTAGACTCAAAAAAAGATGATGCTGCTTCAGGATCAGAACCATGCTGTACAATGCTTTATAGACTAAATTAACGCGATGACGAACGATATCTGGCCGTGGCAGGGTACTACAGATGGTTGAGCTGAGGTAAGGGAAAGATTTCACCCAAGGGATGTGTTTCGACACCGGGTGTCGGCTCGGAGGACCACGGCCTAAGGCCGAAGAGAAAATAATATAAAATAGGAAATTGGGCGCTCTCAGAGCCGCGGTGAGGGTCAATAATGACTTCGATGCGAGTTTCATCAACGAGCGCCCTTTTTCCTGAGAAAGAAAACTAACATCAAAACCAAAGAAATTAAAAACAAGTCAATTTAAATAAAGATGCGTCCCGAACAGGCGCGCAAAACTTTAATTAGGGTGGAAAACAAAGGCGCGTCCCCAACAAGCGCGCACAAAGCTAATTAAAAAGGGAAAATTAATAGTGCATCCCTAACGGGTGCTCACAAACTTGATTTAAAGGAAAATAAAATAGTGCGTCCTTAACGGACGCGCACAAACCTTTGAGAGAAGAGAGAGAACAAAAGTGCGTCCAAATCTGGCGCGCACGAACAAAAGAGAGAAAACAGAGCGAAGAAAAGTGCGTCCAAACCTGGAGCGCACTAACAGAAATCAGAGAAAAAAGAGAGAAAGAGAAAATGCGTCCAAAGCTGGCGCGCACGAGCGGAGGAGGAGTGTGTCCAAAACAGGCGCATAGAGAGGCAAAAGAGAAGTGCGTCCAGAACTGGCACGCACGAGAGGCAAAAGAGAAGTGCGATTCTTAGGCTCGGCGCGAGGGGTTTTATAGAGATGGTTACGTAACTCTCATTACGCAACACTTTCTATATTATGTAAAACTTTCTCTGTTATGTAACACTTTCTCCTGCGATGTAATCAGTGCAGTGCTACCGGGTGTTCTTAATGTCGACGCGACTTGCGTTGACAGGATGTCAAAAGTCCCATTAGTCATTTTATCAAGCACCTCAATTAGCCCAAAAGGATCTCGAAGAAGGATGGAACTCTTGGTGCAGTTCAGAAGCAGACCAACACGCGCCAAGTTCTTAGTGAGCTTGGCCAGAATTGGCCCTACCTCTTCAGCGGTCTTCGCTATAATAAGCAGATCATTCGCATAAGCCAGAACACAAGGAAATTGGAGTTCTGACAAATGCTCAAAAGTTGAAAGGGAGACTTCAGAGGCGGTTTTACGGATCATTTCATTAAGGACAAGGACAAACAAGAACCCTGAAATTGGACACCCCTGTTTCCTTCAAGATCAGATGGACTAATACGATTCCGGAGGAGTACCGGACGAAATCAGACATGCCAAGAGCGCAAAGGCTAAATAATGAGATGAATTTAAGAGAGTAAACGGTAACAGAGAAGATTCTTCCTGAAGTCAGCTGCGGGGAGATGCGACCGCGCTTATCAGGAAAGCCTTTAGAAATGCTGACAATGAGTGTGTCATGTGAAATACGCAAATTGCAACGCGTGATGCTCGCGCGCGGAGCGCGTAACGAGGCCCGAAGGCGCGGAGGCTTTGGCACCGCTAAACTTCGGACTTCGCGAAACGCTCGCAAACGGCCCAGCGCAGCGCAAATCAATCTATCCTTTACCCAGAGATAAGAAAGTCATGCGGTTTGCCTTCCCTCTCACTCATTGTGACACCGCACTACGGTTAGAAAATCGATATTTTTGGCCTTAAATCAGGGAATGGACCGTTTTGCATGAAAATTTGGTTACTTTTGTTTTTTGAGGTGCTTCTTGAATCCAAGATGGCGGCAGCTTGGTAAAGCTCTTAAAATAAGCTTTTATGCCGACGTCTCAAATTTCAACGAATATATGAATGCTGTATTTGTATCGTCACTGCTTTTGAACCATTTATAAAACTTTCAGGCCCTAAAATGTCCATTTTCGTCAATGCACTCAAACAATTTTTCCTTTTCGATGAAGAAATAAGTTGCATCAAAAAGTTAAAATAAAGAAGAAATATGGGAAAGATGTGTTGCAAGAATATTGGATTGGGTCTAAGTTAGATGCTTCCACCTCCCCTCCATACCCATCCCCCTCCCCTCTGTGGCCCTTTCCCTCCACCTCCCCGCCTTTCTACACCCCTCCCCTCCCCCTCCCACCTAAATGTTTGTACTTTTGCAAGTTTACAGAACCTTAATTCCTCCGAGTCATATGGATGTACTTTTCTGGAGAATTAATTAAGCGCTCGTTTTTATATTCTTATTGAAAAATAAAACATGCAGAGAATTGAATGGTTAGGGACGAGAAGTAATTACGTCAATTCTGAATTTTGAAGGTGTAATCAAAACTATCAGCTGTTTTTTATTTATTTTTCTTAACCTAAAATTTACTCGTAATAAAGTGGTTCTTGTATTTTGACCGATCTAGATGTGAAAGCTAATTTACACGGGTTATGGGCCCAGAACGTGAAAGTTTGACGCTATTTTTTTTAAATTATTGTAAATGCCAGCATTGTAAGAATAGAAAGGTTATCAAAATTGTTCTCTGAAAGGTGAGGGTTTCGTATTACTTTTGTCTCTTGTATAGAAACCTGTACACTTAATCTACAACATGTCTTCTGAGAAAGGAAGACTGCCTTTATTTAATGGAAATAATTTTTCCGATTGGGCTCTTGGAAGAAAAAGACCTACATCGCTTCATCGAAATGGCAATTGCCGATTTAGTCCAAGGGGCATCGGTAACTATCGAGCAGAATATGCTGAAACGGGACCGTGAATGCAAATCGCTTATCGCTCAGTGTGTCTGACAATTTTTTACAGTACACCAATGACAAGCCCACCGCTTATGAGATGTTTCAATCATTGAGGTTAAAATTTGAAAAAGAGGGGATCCTCTCACAAAGAGAGGATTTTCATTTTTCATTCATGCTGCCACCAAGTCATTGATCGATGTCATTCAACCTGCCTACTTTGGTAAATTTATTTTTGTTTGGAGAACTTGAAAACATTTTCACATTTTCATTATTGTTAGCGATGAGATGTTTTTTGTTTGTTTTTGTTTTTTTTTTTTCGTTTGTGTTTTGTTTTTGTTTCCTCCCTGTTACTTTCCTTTCTAGTCTTTTTTTTTTCTTTTTTTACCTCATCATTGAATAGTCAAGTGTCTCGGTTCGCGAGTCTATTTTTATTATTTATTATGGTTTTATTTACGTATTTAATTTCGTTTCGTGTTTCAAGTAAACTTTCATTTCTAGTTTCTATTTCTGTGATACAAACAAGCTGTGCAAAAATGTACTTTTTTTCTCATAGCAAAGACGAATAACTTTTCTTCATTCTATCTTGGAGACTGTACGAGGAAATCAAAGAGTCTGACGTAGCCATGGCTCGGTTGAAGATGTCCGTTAAGTTATGAGTCCTTGAATCTTTCCTCGCGTGCATTTCTCTATCCTGTCTGTAAAATTTATTTCGAGACTCAGCAGCATCCTCGCCGAAGTAACCCAATGGAAGTACTGAATTCCGGATTATCTGACTGCCATGTATGCGGACTTTGTGGACAGTCGCCGTCATTGGTATTGTCGGATAAAGCTGCATGTATAATCTTGCTGTTTCATGGCAATGTTCTTGAAACAGTTGAACGTTTACGGGATACTTGCAAAAGATGACAATCAATGTAGTTTGTAACTTTTTTTTTTTATCAAAGTCAGGTTTACTTGAGTTATTTCAGCAAAAACTATTGGATCTCCGAATGCCTTTTGTGCCGTGTTTCCTGAGTTCGTATTGCCACATCCACCACTTTTGGGCTTATCAACCTTCAAACTCATTTTTTCCTAGAATAATCTTTGGATATTTTTTTTGGTTTGCGCCACAATCAGTTTTTTAACAGGGTCCGTCACTCGCCACTCTTTCACATCGCGCTTTTACGCAAGGTGAACAATAAATTCAAAAAAACGGACCCAACAATGCATCGGACTTATTCCGTAAACGAGGGCTTTACATTTTGGAGAGAATTTCAGAAATGAAAAATTTGTGATCAAGCGAAAATCAGTCGGAGAAGCCTCGCAAATCGGACTGGAAACAGACGAGGCTGTTCCAGCTAAACAGTTTAATACTTTTCCATCGATCAAAGTCATAAATAAACGTTGTTCAATTTTGAAGAATTTTCCTCCATCACCGGGGATTTTTAGCACTTGCAACATTTCAATTTCAGTTTCTAGGCAGCCTTTTCACTCAGCACCAGCTCTTTTGATTCCTTTACATACTGCAATTTAAGAGGTCGACAAAATCTGACAGATTGTGGCGTTTGATTAGACCATGATATTGCCCCTGACTCCGTTTCCAATCTTAAAGGTATAACAGTTTTGGCGAACAAGGTTGAATCGAACCCTGCTTCTCCCGCTGAATTTGAATAACTTGTATTGTAATTCGAGGCGTCAGAACTGAGTGGCTCAAGACTCGGGGATAAAAACGAAAATTAGATGAATGACACAACGTTAGATGAAAAGAACTTCGTCTTTGCTTTCAAATCCGTGCTAAATAATTATTCTTTCGCCATTTTTAATTTGCCCCATTCTCTATATATTATCACTTCGGCGCCACATTTGAACTGATCGATTTATCCACAAAAAAAAAAATCAATTTACTGATATTAAAGTGAAAATATGTTAAAAGTCCGCACCAGTCCGCAGCAGGTCTTTAATGATCTGAAAAGAGGAGAGTACGAGGAATATTTTGAGACTATACAGAGCTCTTCATGTATCTTAATTTTTTTTAAAACGTTCCTTAAAGTTTTAGTCAAGAGTTTTTTCCCCCCCTCAGAGGTAGCACCAAAGAGTAAACAAGAGTCGCAATTGAATGGAAGGCCTGCGTGGTCAACGTAGATAAGGGATCCGAACGCGGGCTGGCCTGGGCTGGCCTCTGATTGGCTGCAACGGGTGGAGCAAAAATGACTCGGGGTATAGGGAAAATAACACGGGATTTTCGTTCCGGGGCGTTTATCTCGAAACCTAAGCAAAATCGTATCTAAACAAATTATACGAGTCGATTCAGCAGATTTTTCCGAACAATTTGATAGGTCATAAGTGCCACTTTATTGCAAATTCGAAAAGACTGTTTCAGTTTAAGAATACGCACAATAGTGAGTTACTCAAACACTGCTCGAACACACGCCAAGCATGTAATCACACTATTGTGTGTACTTTTAAACTGAAACAGTCTTTTCGAATTTGCAATAAAGTGGCACTTATGACCTATCAAATTGTTCGGAAAAATCTGCTGAATCGACTCGTATAATTTGTTTAGATACGATTTTGCTTAGGTTTCGAGATAAACGCCCCGGAACGAAAATCCCGTGTTATTTTCCCTATACCCCGAGTCATTTTTGCTCCACCCGTTGCAGCCAATCAGAGGCCAGCCCAGGCCAGCCCGCGTTCGGATCCCTTATCTACGTTGACCACGCAGGCCTTCCATTCAATTGCGACTCTTGTTTACTCTTTGGGTAGCACATTTGAAGCTCCAAAACAAGGATAGGAAAGAAATAATAATAGGTTAATGACGCTAAAATAGGTGAAAAGAACTTACTTTTGGCTTCTAAATCCATGCTTGTTTGTCATTATTGACGTAAATGACACATCACCCAAGTTCACAGTGTGCTTACTTACCTTCGAGGTGCGTATGTTTGCGATAAGATAGCTGACCATTAGAGCAATCAGATAAGATGATACTAGCCGTTCTAAGTACCTCATATAGTGTACATCACGATACCATTCACAGTGAAGATGTCTTCTGAAATTCATTTTTTCGATTTTATGCCAAAAAAACGGGTTTTCAAACCATAATGCACCGTGTCAAACCTTTTCTGCTTGGTGTCTCGTCTCCCTGGCTCTTTCCGATCCTTCCAATCCTCCCCCCTACAAGAGTGAGAGAAACAAAAATCAGGTCTGTCGTTCGCTCTGAAAAATGAGCATAACAGCTAATCCAGCAGCTGGGGTGGCAGAACCTTTCCACTTTACATTCTACAATTTTTCTCGCTTTCAATTTTCATTCAAAAAACATTGAAATAATAGTTTATTTTAATATATTTTTCTCACAAATCAATAACCTTAAGCCATAGATTTTTTAATGAAAATAATAATATTTTTAGTTTTTATTTAAAGGTAAAAATATGGATCAAATGGTATTTTTCGTCGTTGTTTCTTTCTTTTATTTTTCATTCAAAAAATATTCAAATAATAGTTTTTTTCAACATTTTTTCTCTAAAATCATAGATCTTGAATTATAAATTTTTCAATGAAAACAGCATTCAAAAAATAATTTGTTTAAATGTTTTTTTAAGTAAAAAATATGGACCAGTTAGGAAGTTGACATTTTAATTATTTCCTTTCATTTGCATTAAAAAAAAAAATGCAAATAACATAAAAATAATATTTGTTATTAATATAATTTTCCTTGAATATCAAAAACTAATATACATGCTTTTTTTAATTAAAAAAATATTTAAAACATAACAATATTTTCAATGTTTTTTTAATGGTAAGGTTATAGAAAGTGGAATATTCGGGTGCGCATTTTTCTTAAGATTTTTAATCAAGTTTTTGATTTGTTTTTAATGATTTTTTAGAGAAAAAACAAGAGAAATTTGACGCATTGAAAAAGAATTAAAATACTCTTAAAATTTAATGAAAATAATTTTTTAAAAGTGGTTTTTTTTGGAGGGGATTGTTTCCACTCTTAAAAAGGAAGTTTATTTCTTGGTTTTTTAATGATTTCGTTTAATAAACTATTTTTTTCATTTTTTTTTTTTCATAATTTTTCAGGGGGTTCTGCTACTGGGGCTCTCTTTCAGGCTTGAATGGGGTTTTGGAGGCCTTTAAGCTCTTTCCATCGCTTATTTGCACTCAACCAATAGGTTTCAAGCCAAAATTGTTGATTCGGGCCGTTTCACAAGAATATCGCTGATTAAAAATTTTCGAAAATTTTGAATTTTTTTTGAAGCTTATAAAATTCAAGTTTCTTGGACAGTTGTATTTTTTTTCTGAAAAGCCCTTGTTCTTTAGAGTATTTTGAGCAAATATTTTTTTTAAATTCCGACTTTTTTAGTGGGAGTTATTAATTTTTGAATGTGGGTCAAAATCGATCTTTGACTTTCGATATCTCGAGCACGAAAAACTATATCGACCTGCGGTTTGCGCCGAAATGCTTGGAATTTGATGTTCTTTAAAGCGATGTGATAAAAAGTAGGGGTCGCCTTTTCAGAAATGTGATTTAGGGGGCGCCCCCCTGGGGGCCCGTAATTTGGCAACCCCTCTAAAATATGTCCCCCTCAAAATAATGGAACCCGTGTTTCAACGTTTTTCGAAATTCGAACAAAAACTCGAGTTATTCGGAGCTGCTCCATTTTTTTACACCCTGTATTTGACAAGAGTGAAGCGCAGTGTAGAGTCATGGTACGTTGTAGTGTCGAAGGTGTTACGGCTTTTTCGGAGTTGACGTGGATTCGTATCGGAATAATTTCAAAAGTATGGGCCTCTTCAAGGGGCTCAACAGCAAAAGCATTGCTATTTTCATGTAGAAGCATTGTAACAGTATGCATGCACACGTCACAGTGATGGCTAGATAAATTTGTGTTGTCTTTTGTAGAGAAGTTTGCTTTTAACATCCGAGGGACTTCAAGCATGTTACGGAGGATAAAAGTTTTCCATTTAAATCAATGGAAATAGGAGAAACGTGGGGAAAAATTGGACTATTTCAAAGCTGTTTGAATTTTGATTATAATTTGCAAAAACTTTCTGCAACCAGCTTACTGTAAAATTAACTCCTTAAGAAGGGTCTAGGGATCTACCTTACAATATTGTAGGGGATCTGGAGGTCCCCCCCCAGAAACCCCCCCCCTTTTTTGAATTGGTCGGCGGGTTTTCCCGGAAAATACAAGGGGATCTGCATCCCCCAGACTAATTTTGTCGCGAGAAAGTGTTCGCGTAAGGTATTCTCGACAGTGCATTTTTTTGTTTTTTTGTTTTACGAAACTCCATACTTTTTATCCAAAAGTTTGGCTACTTTTTCCTGCCGGGAGCCTTGTACGAAGGCTTCTTCCATAAAAGCTTTAAAACCAACTCCATCATCGGTAAAATCAAAACATTGGGCCGCCTTTGGCAATTCAGAAAAGTAAGAGGTTTTTGTAACTCTCTTCCACTTTGGTATGATTTTTCTGAAAAAAGAGGAAACATATGAATCAGTCACTGAAAAATCTAGTGTCGACATCATTGCATTGAGTACAAGTAGAGAGGATGGAAATTAATTATGAAGAATAGAAGTTTGGCGATTTCCCAAAATTGGGGCCACTTGTCTTACCATTTCTTTCAATCAGACGTACCTACATTGAACAAAACAAACGAATGTGCTCAGAAAGAAATCCTGTGTTAAATTCAAGACCATATAGATATTCTTGATTTTTTTTTTTTTTTTTTTTTTTTTTTTTTTTGCAGGACTCTTTTTGTCGAGCTATTTTCAAGAAGTTATGCGCGATCCCCTATAGAACGGGGATAGTTCCTTGACAAATTTTTCCGTTATGAGAAGTAGGTTTGACTCTATAATTTTGTTTACTTTTGGCTGGAAAACCCCTGTTTCTTGAAATTTTCAAAATGTGATTCCTATTTTAGACGATGCTCGTAAAAATGAAATGAGAAACCTTGTATCGAGGAATTTTTTTAAAATGAAACTATAGTACACAATCACAGAGTCACAAAAAAAAAAAATCATAAAATATCACAGGATACAGTTTTATACAAATTACAGCGGTTGATAAGGTTGTTAAAAAGTCCCACGTTTGACGAATCAACCATCTGTGGACACCATCAGGTCAACCATTGAAAATTCGAAATTGGTCAAAATTGGTTTTAATACACAATCAGCGCAACAGTATAATTGTTTAACGGATCAAGCCCAACATTTAAATCGCTTTACAGGATCAAGCCGAACAGTTGAAATAGTCAGTTAGGTCGTTTTTATTGATCGAGCCCAACAGTTGAATCGTTTTACGTATCCTCATTCAAAAAGGCGTAAAAAAATTGAGCATGTTAGCGCAATCGAAAGTTTGATGTCGTTTTTTCTATTCGATATATCAATTTACCTACTGTTTGATTTGGACCACTGTTTGGCCCTGTAAAATGTAAATGATGAATCCTATAGTGTGATATATCATTCAAAAAGGCATAAAACAAACAAGCGTTTTACCGAAAACCTGAAGTCAATATTTTTTTTGGCGGGCGAAGTATCGCAAGTCAAAGATTAAGGTAAGTCCTAACCGGACACTAATTCATTCCAAAGAATTTTTTATTTTATTTTTTAGAATCTGGGGGAGAGAGCCCGCACGGAAAAAAAAGATTAGTGAAAATAACCATACGGATACCTGATTTTGGCACCTGCTAGATGTTATGGTAAACTTGACTAGAAGTACGGTACATTTACCGATACTTTAAGTAAATTCGACATGCAATCAGGTAACATCACCTAGTACCTAGTCAAAACATTGTATACTTCTGGTTAACATTACCATAATATCTAGCATGTGCCAAAATCAGGTACCCGCGTGGTTATTTTCACCGTAGTTTTTTTCCGTGCGGTAGGCGATCACCAGCTTTAGCCACCTGGGCCAGTCCGACTCTGAAACTATGATTCGTAAACTGTGATGGTTCTGGCACTGTTGTTGATAGAACTAAAAGTTTCGCCTGCGAAATGTCATATCGGCAACAAGCGGCGCACACACCAGTTCATATCAAGGTGTTATGAATAAAATAGTTTGTGTATTGTGTATTGCCTATACGACACTTCGCAGGCGTGACTGTCTTTACTTTTGTTGCCGATCATCCACTTGACACTAATTATTGTGAACGGCACGCAGTGGTGTGAATAAAAGTGCGCCCCCCCCCCTCGCCATTTCAAAAGTTGCACCTCTTCGCCCCCTCCCGTAAGCCCGACCCATCGTAATTTTAATATCACATCCGCTCCAAAATATTGTTGCGTTTTCCGAATTCAAACAAATTTTAAAAATGTAAGTGTATATTGCTGAGGCGTGTCCTAACTTCAAAGTTGGGGGAAGGTACGTGGAAAATTCTGAATTGTGCAATTTTTTCAGGCTGGGGGAGTCCGGGTGTTCTCCTCCGGAAATGTTTAAAAATTAACCCTTTTAAATCGCAATTTCATGGTTTTCAAACGGCGCGGCGAAAAACAAGAAATTAAAATCATAATTTAATTTTATAGGCTAGGGGAGTCCGGGAGTCCTCCTCCGGAAATGTTTAAAAATCAACCCCTCTAAATCGCAATTTCGTGGATTTCAAACGGTGGAAAACAAGAAATTCAAATCATAATTTTATTTTATTTTCGCTCAAAATATAGCGGTTTTGTAATTGTCCAAGGTATCTCTGATACTCCCATTGACCAGGATTTTGCCCAACGCAGTTTTCTTTGACCTACTGTGTCCTAATAATTGAAATATCAATGGATTTAAAGAGAGAGAAAAAAAGGCTGTGATAATAGGAAAATAGCAAAAATTACTTTTATTGGAGGAGCATTTTTTTCTTATCTGTTTTCTTAATTCTGGCATTCCTATTGAGAATAAGATGTCCGGTGCACAAGCAGTTCATTGATGTTCACAGGTGTAAAATAATGATAGGATCTTGTTTGCGGAACAGGCAATGCTTCTTCAAAGCTAGGACGCAAATTATTCACCGCTTAATGGTCGACGTGAAAATATTTAATATTTTTGATATTTTGTTCGCAATATTTGGGCATTTCGACCAATGGCATAATGTAGTTTGATTGTGTCTGTTGCAGGCTGAACTTTCTCACTGTGCTCTTTGTTGTTGCACCAATCCCGTCCTGTCGCTGATGACACAGACGCACTTGCAGACGATAGAATTATTCTCCATCATGTAGACGGCAAATGGATGGACAGTTGGCTGGACGTTTACCCAATGACAGGACAGCACTTCATCTTGCTTGACAAAAAAAAAATTCTCAGAAAAAGCAACAATAACTATGCATGTGTCTTTCTGCTGTGCTTTCTACGCCTCTCTAAGATACTATACGCTTGTTTCTTGTCAATAAAATTATGCACTTTTAAATGTTTTAACTTTAGAACGAGACTCCCTTAAAACTCCGAGTATGACTTAATCACTGAAACAATCTCACAACGATCTGTTAATTGAAACCAGAGATTATTTGGCCTAAGAGATATGACATAACGATTCAAATGTGTTGTTCGATTCCTACGAAGTATGCAATGTGGCGTACGCTGGTGACCGTAAACATTGTTACTACTGTTGTTGTTGCGTTTGAAATGAGGTTTGGCTGCAACGCCATTAACTAAATTAATAAGATTTATAAAGTGTTTGTAAAGTTTAATGAGTTCTGAGTATATTTTGAACGTGAATCTAAAAATCTAAGTCACTTTAATCATCCAATCGGTCCTTAAATGACAAACATTTAGATGCTTGCAGAGAATCTAACCTCATTTCCAACAACATGAATAACAACAATGTTTACGATCACCAGCGTACTGCACATTGCATCACGGCCATACTGCAGGCGTTTTTTACGGAGCCCGGCCAACAGTTTTTCAACACGGTGGAGATAGGAAGTGCTATATCTCTTAGGCTAAGTAATCTCTGGTTAAAATCCGCTGTGCTTGAGCTCCACTTCAGCCGTCTCCTCAAAATCTTCAATCTTTTGGAAGTCTAATATTTTTTGGAATCCTAGACATTTGGGACAAAAGTCAAACATGCACGTTTCACTGTTTAAAACACACACCGCCAACTCCAAAATTTGTTTGTATAAGAAACTTCCGGGCTGATGCTGGAAACCATTAATTTCTCACAATATTTATTTCTGCACTATTTCCTTTGATTATTTGCATTGCTCTTGCAGATTTTGAATTTTCTTGATTTTGAAAAAAGTGCATTTACAGACCCATTGTTTGTTATACTTTTGCGGATAATTTTAGAGCTTGTTGAGCCGATGGTTGTTTATCAGACAAGAGCGGGCTGCTCGTAAAACGAATTTTACAAGTAAGCATCAAAAATGACACAATATGTCCGCGACATTCACCACCCATCAGTGAGAATTTGACTAATTTTTAGTGTTTTAGAATAATTCTACGCCTACAATTTCATTTCCTCGTCGCTATCTCATGTAATTTGAGACGCTGATTTCAAAAATGCTATAAGTTTTTATTAAATTGGCCTAGATTTTACGTAAATTCGAAATTTCGTCTACTTAGGAGACGAATTCGAAATTTTGGAAAAAGTATGAGTTTTGAGTAAAAACTAAGGCCGAATTTGAAATCAGCGGGTCAAAATTTATGGGAAATGTTGCGAGAGGGGTAAGATCGAGGTATCTTATGATGAGAAAACCTGGTTTTACGTTCATAACAGCCGGACACACTATGTCGTTAAGGCGTAAAAATCGAATTTTACTATGAGGTCCGCGGGCGAAGATGTTCACCCCGACCATCGATCGATTTAATTTTCTCTCATTTTCTCATGCCGAACTGTTTGTTCGGCAACGCGATAGATGACTCCGATGATGTCGACTCGAACCTCGGGATTTTTACTCGTTTCGCCAGGCGGGGGTGAAAAGAGTAACTCAAAGATGAGAGACAACAATAAAGAACGCTCTTGATCAGCCAGAAATGGTTTTGTTGACTTTGTTGTTCGGACTCCCCCCTAAAAGTTCCGAACCTCAAATCTTCACCCAAACGTCATAAAAGATTCGTAGACGATCAAACCGGTTTGATAAAACTAGCATCGATGAGCATCGAACCGCAATGGGTCTGTTGCAAACTTTTGCTGCAACGATTAAGAGTGGGTATTCTAGTGTAAAACCGCCTGAAAAGTCCATTGGTGGCATCAGAAAGTTATAAAATGCAATAATAAACTCACAAGAGGCGTTTAATGAAATCCAAGATGGCGGAGAAATATCGAGCAATCTGTATGCATGCACCACGAACATCCAAGGATAGCCAACCTCACAATACCGATTACAACCAATCACAACGTAAACAAACACATAACCCCTACCTCCAGTGAGGTTGTCAACGTTGGCCATCCTTGGATTTTCACGGTGCATGCATACAGGTTTCTCGATATTTCTCCGCCATCTTGGATTTCATTAAACGCCTCTTGTGAGTTTATTATTGCATTTTATGACTTTCTGATGCCACCAATGGACTTTTCAGGCGATTTTACATTAGATTACACACTCTTAATCGGTGGAGCAAAAGTTTGCAACAGACCCATTGAATCGATGAACCAACAACTGTTGCAAGTTGAGTCGTTGCTATTTTCATCAAACAACTACTGCAGTTATTTGATGATGGATGGTGAGACTTCTGTTCACCAATCAATAAAACCCGTTTTTGAGATGTTTGAGCGTGTACGGAAAGGTCTATAGTAAAATTCCCTTTTACATATGGCGCTTCGTATGCGATCAATAAACAAGCAATCGTTGAGCCGAAATCCACCACAAACGATAGGTGTGTTGGGTACTCGTATTATTTTCAATTCTAGAAGTTCGATGTTTATTTACAAGTTGCGTAACTGCGCACCTGCAACTCCTCATCTTACGTAACTTGTTATTTTTCCGTTGCCTCTTATGTAATAAATCGGTGGAAGTTTCCTCATTGCATAATAATTACATAATAATTATATAACTTTCCATCGATCTATTGCATAAGAGTTCAACTTATACGCATGCGCAAAATTCATTATAAATAGGAAGAGCAATACTAAATAAACTGTCATTCTTTGTCCAGCCTTCTCTTGACTTTGCACGCCGTCTAAGGCTGCCTCTGTCCTATCTTTTTTTTCGATACGCCGTCTAAGGCTATCGTTCGCTAACTCGCACGCCGTCTAAGGCTGCATTTTCAACAAACTATAATCTTTTATTTTTCAGCTTTTCTGGTTTTGATACGCCGTTTATGGATATCACTTCCTAAGGAATCGCACGCCGTCTAAGGCTGCATTCTGTACTAACTATATAATCTTTATTTTCAGCTTTTCTGGTTTGATACGCCGTTTATGGATATCACTTCCTAAGGAATCGCACGCCGTCTAAGGCTGCATTCTGTACTAACTATATAATCTTTATTTTCAGCTTTTCTGGTTTTGATACGCCGTTTATGGATATCACTTCCTAAGGAATCGCACGCCGTCTAAGGCTGCATTCTGTATTAACTATAATCTTTGCTTTTCAGCTTTAATAATCTCTTTTCATATTTCAGGTAATAAATCCTTTCTTTTCCCATAACACGCCGTCTAAGGCTGTTATTTCCTTGACTAGCACGCCGTTTATGGATGCATTTATGGTCATTCTATTTCCAAAAAATTAAAGTTTCTTTTCGGCTAAAAGCCAATCAAAATTACCGTTTCTCGGCTCTTTAGCCACTCTAAATTTAACGTTTCTATTTCCGGCTCTTAAGCCAATCAAATACCGTATCTCGGCTCTTTAGCCACGCAATTTAACGTCTTTCGGCTTTTCAGCCAACCAAACTTACAGTGTGTACCGGCTATTAAGCCATCGCTATTTACCGTGTTTCGGCTACACTGTAAGCCTTCAAACCTTCATATCTTTTCAATTAACGCAATTTTGCTCAACTTAAAATCAAATACTTCAGTCACTCTATGATGAAAAACTCGCGCGGCCTTGAGCCAAATTCGAGTATCTGAGAGTGCCACTTCTAACTAAATAAGGTCCTCCGGAAAAATACCCCTTTTATAAGCCCAGGAGCCCGAACAAGGTGAGCCCACCGTTGTTTGTTCAGTTGTTGTTCCATTTGTCAAACAACTTTGCTGTGCTGTGTGTGTCATATTTGTTGACCAATGTCAGTCAACGAAACAAATAAAACCCGTTTTTGAGGTGTTATGGTCAAGTTTTTGTTTCATTTTTTAAAGTGTTAAGTTTGCAATCCTGCAGTTTGATCAAGGCACGAAGGTATAAGAAGGCTTTGTTCCAGTCACCGCTTAACAATTGCATCTACTGGAGCTCAAAATGATGTTCCTAGGAAAGAGCTGTTTGGCTCGATCATGAACCACAGCGTAACCAAGGTTTCGGCAAAATTTAGTCTGAAACTAAGTGCACTTCTAGGATGTATGTTTTTACAGGAGGGGGGTGTCTTAGTTTGGCCGAAAGAAAGTCAAAGAAAGTTGAGCTCGATCACGAAGGTTTGTCGAAACGTAACTTCGCCGAACGGCAACCCTGGTAGGCGAGTGCAAATAGCTAGCCTCGTGCGCCGAAATGTCAATTATTGTATTTTTCCAAAAGATGCACCGCCCCCACCTCCCTCCCTCCCTCCCTCTCCACCTCCACCCCAGCCTCATTACTCCCAGCCGCCCACTCGTTGTCCCATCGTCGCAGACTCGCTAACAACGAGGCTGACTTGGCATCGAGTCAAAGAATGGCCCAAGTTCCCGAATATTGCAGTTTCCCGTCTTTTTGGTCCTCTTTCGTATGGATGTACTCGAGCGCTCTTTGCTCGTTTCGTAGCTGTATCACTGTTGCCCAAGTTTACGGTTTTTTGTCCGTATTTTCCATTTGAATCGATGCAAAGATTATACCGAGTTTTTATCTGGAATTTGGCAACACTGCGCTTTGTTCTGTTGTATGGAGTCTTGTTCTCTTCTCGGCGGCTGGCGCACTATGGTCTGAGATCGGAATAAAGTGGCGAAAAATCAAGTTTAAAAAAGTCCAAAAAAAAATCATCGTATTCAACTTTTATAGCTTGAGTTAAAACTCTCCAGTGACGATCCTAGGTATGAATCACTTGTTTTTCTCTGTCATTAAAAATGGTATTGAAAGTTTACAAATGATAAATTGATGAGAAAGTAAATATCTCATTTTTGTCCACTTTTTGTCGATGTCAGACCCATAGTGCGGTGGTGCGCTCAAATTCTTTGCTCTTGTCAAAGTGAGAGCGTACTTATATTATAACCTTCGCCCACAATCCACACTAATCGAGAACCAATTTAATTAATTTTTTTCATTTTACAAGTCGGATCGGAACCACGGATTGAGAAGACGATCGTTCCTTCTTTATTTCCATCCTTAGCTCAAACAATATGTGTCTCGTGACAAAATCGCGGTTCTTGAAATAAATGTCAACATTTTCATTTGAAAATAATCTCATGTTATAGCTCGAATGAGGTGAGAGTATAGTGGCTCCTCGTGCAATTTATTGGCAAACATGTTTATTCACCATTTGACCCGATGTAAAACAATCGCATGCTGGTGAAGTGCTGCTTCGCACTTTCAATTCGATTGTTTTACATAGAAACAAATTGAAAAAACATTATTGCCAAATTGCGCCAGACGCCACTGCGGGCGAGAGGTACAGTCAGGGACAAAAAGAATGTCAGACGACTCCTTGAATTAGGCCACCTGAAATGCTTTTAATTCATTGAGATAAGTATTGCGGGTGGCATACATCAAGGAGACGCCTTACATTTTTTTTTTGTCCTCGACTGTACATACAGGCGGACCCAGTAAGGTACAGCTACACGGCCAATATCGAAATTTGCTTCTACTTAATTGTTCCTCGGTAAAAATGACGAATAATGATTTCAGACCTGCGATTTATCATTCAAGAACTGAATAACAGTTGTTTGAACTGTACGATCGTGTATCAATTTCAAAGATTACCAGTAGAGTTATTACAATGGAAGTTAATAAACGGGAGCTACTCTCAAATTCGTAATAATTCTGCTGTAACCTTTGAAATTGGTAGCTAATTTGGCTGCAACAATTGTAATCCGTTTGTTCATGAAGAATTACAGGTCTGAAAGCATGACTTGTATTTTCTACCAAAAATAGGAGTGAATCGAGTGTTTGACTGTGGTTCTGGCTCCAAAGCCCTGAAGAGGGTGTTGTACAGGCACCAAATAGTGTTACCGTATTACGTCCTCACCGTCCCGCACGCATGATGATTGGTGAACACTTACGGGGGATCTAAAACCACACGTAACCATACTTAAGTACGCACCATCCAACGTCTTTCGGAGGACCGTCAAGCCGTAACATAATTTGGTCCCTGGGCGGCCCCATTTTTCCCTACAAACATTTCTCAGGTCATCGTGAAGGTCCATAGGAACAAACAAGTTCGTTAAATTGTAGCTAAAAACGCATCGTTTTTGAATTGTTGCAGCTGAAATCTGCAATAAAATTACCGTTTTCAAAAGAGAAAATTCGTTATTCGGAGAAAAAGAAAAATCGCCAAGTGTTCTTATAATCTGAAACAGTAGTAACAAGAAAAATCATTGAGGGGATAAAAATTTCACATCAGTCGAATTCAACCGCAGAAATTAGATAAAATTGAATCAAAATTAAAGTCCTATTACTCATAGTAACTTTAATATTTCCATGATTGTTATCAGCAGAGTTATTACAATGGAAGTTATTAAGCGGGAGCTAGTCTCAAATCAGTCGAATTTAACCACAGATATTAGATAAAATTGAATCAAAATTAAAGTCTTATTATAGTTACTTTATTATTTCCATGATTTTTATACTTTCTCAAGTAATTTTGTCGAAAAACTCAGCTGCTTCGTTACGCGAATTTCCTTTTCATTGGACCTAGAACAACACCGATATAAAATCAGGTCACCGAAAGGAACTGCTCAGAAAGTATATAGGTACACTGATCAAGTTCTGATCGGTTGTTTCACATTTCCCAATTCAAATGGCTCGGTGCATTTAAAACACCGCAGCTGAGAACAGCTATCGAATCCAGAACGCGCAGTCCAGGCAAACCTCGGTTTCCCGCTTCCGCGTTCAAAGTTCCCGCCGCCGTTTTGAATTTTATGAATTAACGCGCGCAACCCTCGACTCTCGACTTGCATAAAACGCGCGGAAGCGACGACACGACGACGGAAAGCGTTTCGGTTTCGGCCGTTTCGGGAAAACTGCACTTGAGGAGGAGGGGGGAGGCAGAGAGCGTCGAGCGAGTATGCGCAGCTCAAAAGAGCGAGAAAAAGCGATAGAGGGAGAGAGAGCCCGCGCGCGTGAGGAAGAGAGAGAGAGAGAAAGGACGAGAGAGAGAGAGTGAGAGAGAGAGAGAGAGAGAGAGAGAGAGAGAGAGAGAGAGAGAGAGAGAGAGAGAGAGAGAGAAAAAAGTCTCACGGTGAAAAGCGCATGCGATGTTGCAAGCAACCGTTCGCGACCGTGCTTGTGTGAGTGTGTGAGTGTTTCTCAATGCATCTTTCCATTTTACCTCCCTTCACGCACCATCATCCCTCCGCCCCCCACCGCCTGACTAATAGGCAAAAGCTCTCCCGCTCTCGCCCCCCCCCCCCTCTCTCTCTCTCTCTCTCTCTCTCTCTCCCTCCCTCTCTCGCGCGCGCTCTTGCTGCTCCTTCGTGCATTTTCGCATGGCAGCGTAGGCGGGGAGTGATGAGGGGAGTATCCCCGGAAATGCATTGCATAGATGCATTGCATTCGCGCTCTTCACAGTCTATCCTTTGCGAAGAGCGAAAAAGAAAAAGAAAAAAAGACCTTTTTATCTCGTTCTCGTTACCATTTCGCGAGTCGCATTTGTCGTCGCGTCAAAGTCAGTCCCGGAGCGCCGTTTTTTTCTCTTTTTTTTCGTGTGCGCGCCCACGAACTCGAGCAAGTCAGTTCTTGCGTCGTCCCTTGCACTCGCGCCCGCCTTGCCTGCCTGCCGTCCGTCGGTCCCTTTCGCTCGTTCACACCGCGAACACGCTCGCTCTCCGGGTCCCTTTGCTTTGTTTTTTTGGTGTCCGGACGTCGCGTCGCGTCGGCCGTTTTTATCTTTCCGTTTTCTAATCTGTGTTTCCCCGCCCCCCCTCAAAGTTCCTCGGGTCTCAACTGATTTATATTGTTGTGGTTCCTTGTTGCGCCCCCCCCTTCTACTCTTTTCCGCGTGTGAACTTTCAAAAGTTGCATTTTTATACATTTTTTTGTTTTTGGTGTGATCAGTTTCTCTTAAATCAGGATTTCACACTGACTCCCTCTCGGATGGTGAGTAACTGAGTACCTATAGTTTTTGTTTCGAAGGGCGAAGTATATACTTATATATGAGAGGTGCAAGTGAAAAATTTTGAGGGGGGAAAAATGTATATATATCTTTCAAAATGGTGGGGCGAGCTTGCACGTGAAAACAATTCTGTGTGGAAACCCGTGACATTAAAGCTTTCTGAAGAAGAACTCCAACGTGTCAATTACATGTCTATAGAACTTTGACTTTAAGTATCTCAAAATCAAGGAAAAGGCACTCACAGACATTGCATTATACTTAACCCATCGTTTATGAGTTTGACGTGATTCCGTGTCAAGACCCCTGCTGATCATCGTCACAGTATAACTACTTGTGTCAAAAAAGAATTAAGAGACAACGGGGACTCTTGCTTTGTTTTGAAAAAATTGAAAGTTTGATCCTAACATCTTATCCCCCTAATTTGAAACTGAGAAAGAGAGAGCCTTGTATTTTTGTTAATATGATAACAAAAGCAAAGTTAAGTTTGTTTTTTCGAACTTCCAATCACACACATTGTAAAATCATCAATCTTCTTTGGATTTGGTGGTGTTCTAATTTATCACGGTACACTTATGTAACTCGCCGATGGGCTGGCAGTAGACTTTAATTTTACATGAAAGATAAACCAATCAAATGAAACATGCTTTGAAAGAAGTAAGAACTTACTTTGACCCATGCTACAAAAGAGGCCAGCTTGTGAAAATCTGATCATGAAAATGAGAAAATGCTTAGTTCAATCAGCTGTGATTGCCCGTTAACAAATGAATTAAGAGTCCTTTGTTCTCTCAGGTGGGCACTAGCGTTTGGTGACCACGGGTGGATCAAGGAATCTGTCCTTCTCTCTCTCTTTGCCCATTCGAACGCATGTGTTAGAAAAAGACAGCTCATAGGGACAGTCGCATGACTTTTGCCTCTTCCTCTATATTTTTCTTACGCACGTTTTCAAATGGGTGGAGAAAGAGTGTGTGTGTGTGTGTGTGTGTGTGTGTGTGTGTGGTGTGTGTGTGTGTGTGAGAGAGAGAGAGAGAGAGAGAGAGAGAGAGAGAGAGAGAGAGAGAGAGTGAGAGAGAGAGAATTTGCCGGATCTGATCTGTGTTTGGTGAAAAAATTCTGAGCGGTAATATAAATTCGGTTTTTTTATCAGATGAAGATATCATCGGTGTAATACCTGGTGTAATTCCTTCTTGTATTATGTATTATCCTCTTTCCGAAAAAACTGACTTGGATCCCTCTTGCACAGGGTGGCTGTAACTCATCCCCGCTGATCAATCTTCCTATCGCCTTGATGGTCCCCTTCTATTCATGATGTCCGGAGAGGGGAGGGGGAAGAGCCCAAAACTTGATATTATGTACTCTTCGTAAATCTGAATATTATTTTAACTTCAACTCTCCAAAACGAGCACACCGCATGTTTTACGCGTTCTTTTCCGGCAAGTAATGGAATATTAATTGGTGTATTTAAATTATCAGAGAATTAATTAGACCTAGATTCAATTTACCGTTCTTGTTATTAATATAGCCTCTCATTACCTTTGACTGAAATATTGAAGGTATGTTATTTTGTTCAAATTTCCATATTTTCGTCCTAGCAAATGATCAATTGTCAAAATCTCTCACTGAACTTCCTTAAATGCTAAGGATCTCGAACCTAAATTAGAGTATCGGCACATGTACGTACTTTTATCGTAAACTTCCCAGGGAACCGAAAAAGTCTCAGACAGAGTCATTCTCTACTAATCAAACTTACTTTGATATTTTTGCTCATGAAGCCAAAGTCAGACGCACGCTTTTCGAATTTGTGACGGGTAATTTTGATGCCAGTGGCGTCGCGTGCCATCTTGCAACAATGCAACAGCTCCATTCAAACTCATTAAATATATCGAATTTTCCTTGTGCACTGTGCACCTCCTGAGTTCGATCTTTTGCATGAGTTTAAATGGATAGAATACATTGTTGCCAAATTGCACGCGACGCCACTGTTTGATGCTGAAAGTGAGGATAGAGGGAGGGTCACCAGCGAATCCTAAAGCATACCTTTCTCTCTCTCTTTCCCTATTAGAACGCATGTGTCAGAAAAGGAAAGAAGAGGGGATGATCTGTCTTTCTCTAACACACGCATTCTAATGGGTGTTCAGAGAGAGAAAGATAAATTCCTGGATCCGCCAGTGGGTAGGATCACATTTTGAAACCAACTAGGAACGGATTCTGATGTTCACTAAACTCACATATAGTCCATGATCTATTCAAATTAGCTTTCTGGTTTGAGGATAACCTACTTTTGTCCTTTCCGTTTCAAAATTGGATGTATTATTAGGTGTCTTTTCTCACACTAGTTTTCATTATTTCTAAATCCTTTCCTTTTGCCGACTGCAAGTATTGACTTGGCTTATAATCAATCTCAAAAATCATTTTTTTCTTTTCCTTTTCCTAATCGCAGATATCCATTGGTTATCGAATTCTAAAATCAATTCTGTGACTGTTTGTCGTCGATGCATCGAGTTTTTGTCTCCTTTTGACATTCGCAAAACGAGAAACCCAGTGGCAAAGCGTGAAATTTGGCAACAATGTATTTTCTCCATTTAAATTCACCGAAAAGGTCGAACGGAACAGTCATCGGCGTTGGACTAGGCATTTCGACCTTTCTAATGTCTTTAAATGGGACGAAGGAATTTTGCCAAAGCACACGCCTCGCCACTGAAACCGATCGTTGAGTCGCGAGACTTTACCCGTTACACGAGATATGAACTTTAAACTTTTGCTTTCGTTGGATTCGGCCATTTTTGTTTTTCACCCCTTCCACCTCCCCCCTCCCACTGCCCCCGCCTCTTCCTCAACCCTTGCCAACATTATCTCTTTCAGAATGACGTTTTGACTCTCGTATTTTCAAGATAGTACTTACATGCAACCTGATATACGCTTGCCTCAACAAATGTTTATGAGTGATTCCACTGTGACGGGACTTTTCGCTGGCGCTAAAGAATTTCCATGAAATTCCACCATGAAACCGTTTACAGCTACCAAACTAATGAATATGTTGGTTTTAAAGACGTTTTTTCCAGCAAGTTTAATAATAACAGACCATGCATGTGATGAATCGTTGAAATTACACAGGGTTTGAAGGGTCAGAAAGTCATTCCGTCATTTTTCGCTCTTAGAAAGTCATGTTTTCTTAAAGATTCATTCAAATGGTCGTTACTTTTAAAATTGCTGAAAGCAATGTTTTTAACATAAATTATAATTTCTTTGGTTGCTTTAAAAGTTTCATAGTAGTGCAATTTGATTTGATTTTTTTAGTACCAGCCGGTTACATCGAGCCGTATGTCTATAAGCACCTTTAAATCACTTTCATGAAGTTGGGGTTTGTGAATCTACAACTTTCTTTTTTGTCGAATTTTCGGTAAATATAATAAATTCCCTAGTTGCGCTCGAGTTTATTGCCGAAATATCTCCACCCTACAGATTTGATCCTCAAGGGTGTCAAACTCGATAAAATAATTTTTAACCGATCATTATATTAACTTTAGTATCGTTTATTTTATATGTAACTATGTATAATTATACATATGTATTTACACTAAAGGCATGTTTCTGCCACAGAAACGTGTTTGCAGCAGTTAGGGCAAAAGTTGCCCAGTAACAAAATGTTGGAATAAGTAATTAGAATAAGCAATTAGTTAAAAGAATATGGATTAATTTGTTTAAGACAAAGTAGCAATCAATATAAAAAGGTTATTTCATCGACGATGTCACAAGAACACTTTTGATGAATCGTTTGGTTTCAAACCACGAGCTTTGCCAAAAGAGAGGGTTAGTGGGACGTGCTTTTGAGGCAGCTTGTTGGCGGCCATTATGGAAGTATCTTATGGACGTTTTCACGCAGGCTCGGTTTTTTGCCTCTTATTTTTACTTTTAAAACGAAAAGTTGTGACGAATACATTTGGAATTGGTTTTAAACGTAAGTGCAATTGTGTTTTAAATTGGTTATCTCGACACAGTGATCGATATGACTGTTTTTTTTTCGGAAGGATTTGCACGATAAAGAAACAAACACATGACAGAAATAAGCCAAATTTTCCCCTTCTGGATAGTTGTATTGGAATTCTGTGTCCCGATAGTCACTCGAAAACACTTGCACTTTCATTTATGAAACCGATTTCCACTGAATTAAGGTTGCTTTTTGATTTAAGGTTATAAAATAAGAGGCAAACAAACGAGAACCAGCAGGCTGATTCTACTCGTTTGGACGAGACGAGACAGCGAGAATCGAGCAATCCCATTGGTTTAGATAGAGTCACGTGACAGATTTGAAGTCATTCGAGGAGTAGATCAATCGGACAACAGTCATGAATTTGAAAAGAATGACTCTTTAACCCGTTGAATGACTTTAAATCTGTCACGTGACTCTATTTAAACCAATGGAATTGCTCGATTCTCGCTATCTCGTCTCGTCTCGTCCAAACGAGCAGAATCAGCCTGCAGGTCCATGCTGTCACATTTTGAGATTGGACTTAGAACATGTATTAGCCCATCTACACTCCACAGGTATATAGCTCGTTGTTTCAAACAAAGCATTAAGGTGAATGTAGAGCGGGTATATGATTAATCGGAGGCATATGCATGTGCATCTTTTGATTTTTGATGGAACTTTATTTGACTACTCTTCCTGTAAGAGGATTTTCGGTCGAATAACGGGTGTATGTGTAAATATTGGCATCACTAACAGAAATAAGTGCTGGGATGACGCCTGACAGAAATATTTGTCTTACGCAGCATGTGTGTATATTAAAGCCGAATAATGTAGTAAAACGGCTGATATCGCAGTGTGATAGGACGTATCGAGTCGCAAGAAGAGTCGTTCAATGGCGGCTCGTGCAATGCGGCAACCATGTTTTACCTCCGTTTGATTCTATGTAAAAAAATCGATTCGATAGTAAAGCAGCGTTTCACAAACAATCGCTTTGTATACATTTATTCTCAGTGGCGGATCCATCCCTCGCAAACGGGGGGGGGGGACGAACTTGGGATTTTTGCCACTTAGTGATCCCTTTTTTTCTTTTTTCGCTCTTACTTCCCTTCTTCCTCCTCCCTCTTTTCCCATTTACTGGGCCTAACGGGGAGGCGATCGCCCCCTTCGCCACCCCCCTGTAACCGCCAATGTTTATTCGATTCGCCATCTGTAAAGTGACATTCGACATTCGATATCTCAAATTTGAAAAACTATATCGACCTCCGGTTTGCGCCGAAATGCTCAGTTTGTTACGCATTTTCGATTAATGTATCACTCAACAGGGATCGTCTCTCGAAATTTTTCAGATAGCCCCACGTGGGGGCCTAAAACGATGAAAATGTTTGGGGGATTGAAAACCAAATTTTGTCTAAATGTTTGTTATAATTGAATTTTTTCTGGAAAGGGCTTGCTTTTTTTGAGTATTTTAGACTCCTTTTTTTAAAAAAAAAAATTCCGACTTTCCAAAGAAGAGTAATGATTTTTTGAAAATGGGCCCAAATCGAACTTTGACCTTCGATGTATCGAAAACGGAAAACGATATCGACCTTAGGTTCGTAACAAAAGTCTTAGAATTTCACCCTCTTTCATGATTATAAAATAAAAAATGGGGATCCCCATTTGAAGTATTGGATTTACGGAGGTGGCAACCCCCCCCCCCCCCCCAAGAAGGCCCCCAAATCGGTGTGTCCCTAAAAAGATGTCCTCCTCGAAATAATCGAACATGTATTTCATAGTTTTCTAAAATTCGGAGCCGTTCTCGAGATATTTCTATACAACTAAACTAAAATTCGAAACCCTGTCTAGTGTCTCCTCTACATGTGATACTACGTGATATTACTCTGGTTTATTTGTCAGGTCCATTATTAGGATTTTGGTTTTATGGCTGGCGTGGCTCGCCAGTTTTCTTATCCGTTTGAACTGACATCGAGGTTCCGGTCATGACCTCACTCCTCACAGAGCGCGTAACTTGTCAGAGACTATTTATGAATGACGCTATTGGTCGAGTAATGTATGACTATTGGCCGCTGCTACTTGAGTGAATCAGTGATGGGCAAAAATCATTTTTCGAATAATCATGAATAATTAACTCAAATTATTCAAATTATTCTCATGTTATTCCTATAAGCAAATCAAATTTTTAACACTACCAGTCAACCAGTCATTCATCTTATGACGCAGATGAATACGCTGGTAGTGTCAAAACTTCGGTTGACTAATATGAATAATATGAGAATAATGCGAATAATTTTAGATAATTATTCATAGTTATTCAAAAAATGATTTTTACCCATCACTGAGTGAAATACACGAAGCTTTCGAGTCACCCTGTAATTCAAGCATCAGTAATGCTAGGTTTTCTGTTGATAACTTATGAGACACCCTGTACCTGAATTAGTTTGAATTCTTACACCACTAGAGCGCTCTGAGTACACCAACACTTTGAAAGCTCTTAAAACAAGGCAAAATGAGATCAGATTTTCAAATTAACTACAAAAAAAACAAATGTTCAGGAGGGAGAAATGTTTAACCATCAATTATTTTCAGCATAATTAAGATAATACCCCGATGGGCGGCAGTAGTTGTGAAAGTTTGCCCTTAACTCAGAAATTAGTTCACAAACTTGTAGGTCTAACCATTTTAAACATCCTGTTACCAATCGGAGATCCTACTTGCCCATTAGTCCACTGTACTCCAGTGAGTGCAAACATAATGATAATGAATAAATAAATGATGATGATAATAATAATATTCAGTGTGAAATTCATTTGAAAAAACAAAAATAATCTCAACTAAGAGATTAACCTACTTATTGGACAAGTAAAATGATCTCCCACTGCAAAGACACAAAATCCTTAATATTAGCTGGAACGAGAATAAATTTAATTAGAATTAGCTATTTAATCAGAATATAAATGCTTAAAAATGCCTTCTTGCCAGGAACTAAGTGAAATTTCAAACAGGTGGTAAAATGTGTAAAGTGGCGTAACCTGCCTAAAAATCGCAACTGATGGCCCAGCTTGGACTAAAATATTAGTAATTTTGACATCTGCAATCGTTCACCTTCAAAACAACAACTATGATAATTTTTTTTCAATTTTCTGTGAATTTTCAGAAAAATAGCTTGTGATTCTAATAAAACTGCAGTCTTGAAGGTTCACAGCAGCAGATATGTCAAAAATGACCTAAATGTATGCCAAAACTATTCCGTAAATTACACTGAAAAAACAGCTATCGTAAGATTTACCATAACTTGGTTTAAATTTTCGACAATCCAAGAAAATTGTAAATTTTACGTTTTCCATGGTTTGAGTTCAAGAATGCATTGGTTAAAGTTTAACCACGACATCTTGAACTCAAACCATGGAAAACGTGAAATTTTCAATTTTTTTGGATGGTGACAATTTAAACCAAGTTATGGTAAATCTTAAGACAGCTGTTTTTTCAGTGTACACGGTTACGTTACACGGAAAAAAAAAACTACGGTGAAAATACCCATACGGATACCTGATTTTGGCACCTGCTAGATGTTATGGTAATGTTAACCAGAAGTATACTATGTTTTGACTAGGTACTAGGTGATGTTACCTGATTGCTTGTCGAATTTACTGAAAGTATCGGTAAATGTACCATACTTCTGGTCAAGTTTACCATAACATCTAGCAGGTGCCGATATCAGGTATCCGTATGGTTATTTTCACTAAACTCTTTTTTCCGTGTACAATCGTTCGATTTCCCATTACACTAGTTACGACTTCATAAACGCTACTCATTGGTAGTGGTTAAAAATGGTAAATTCAACGATCATTACTTTAGCATAACTGCCATGCAGAGTTGGGCAAATAGGAGTGTAATCGATTACACGATTACTACGTAATCGGTAATCGTCAAACCTTTGGATGGTAATTAAAATGTATTCTTCACAAATAAATAGTAAAGTTTAGGGTCTTTTTGATTAGATCTAATTCTTTTGCAACTAATAAGATGGGACTTGTAAAAAATCAGCCCTGATTACCATAAAAGCACCCTCCAAAAAAAGTGACGATTACGATTACTCGGTAATCGCGTAATCGATTACCACCCCCATTTGCCCAACTCTGCTGCCATGTCTTACAATTTTAGACGAATATAGCGTCACTCACACAGCTGCCGCTTGGCAGGACCGAGCCACTGAAAACTGCCCATAACATTGGCAGCATATGGGGAGCTTGGACAGTTTTGTTTCTTTTTTGGCAACACTGCGATCACTCAAAGACAGTCTTAACGATCGATTTTAGGAAAAAGTTTACGATCGAGTTAAATAGCTTTTGGGGCGAACGGTCTTTTATGTTGAGCCTGCGTCTGGATAATGCACTAATCACAAAAAAGGGTTCGAAACATCGACCTGACTAAACCTAATCTTCGAGTTCGTCCAATAACCATCCTATACTCCATTTAGGCCAAAAGTGGCTAAGTTATACGTTCAAGCTAAATCAGACTGATATGAGGCCGGAAGGCCAAAATATGTTTCCAATGTGGCTCTTGCTAACTTTTGCTGTTTGCGATTGAATAGTTAATTCTTGAGTAAAATTCAGCGAAAATTACGATGAGCCGAAATGGAGCTGTTGCAAACTTTTGCTACAGGCTTATTAATAGTTGATAATGGGGTAAAACCCTGTAAAAATAACGATTAGCGCACTAAAAAAATCACAAAATTCACTCCTAAACTCACAAAATGCTTTTAAACGCGAGACCTTAATGGCGGCCGAGGCCGCGGTTTTCTTATGGTAATTGTATGCTTCTTCTTCTTGTGTGGTGTTGCGAGAACATCTCGTGTAGATGGCGCTGATTGAAGATAGGGAACCCCAATGAAAACCGCGGCCCCGGCCGCCATTAAGGTCTCGCGTTTAAAAGAATTTTGTGAGTTTAGGAGTGGATTTCGTGATTTTTTAGTGCGCTAATCGTTATTTTTACAGGGTATTACCCCATTATCAACTATTAATAAGCCTGTAGCAAAAGTTTGCAACAGCTCCATTTACTGCAACAGATTCACAAAATGACTTTGGAGTTCAAGGCTTTTCCTTTGTGTGTTTCTACAGATAAAAATGAAACTTAGATTCTCTCGTATATTAGCTTCATAGCTCCGCCATCTTTGCTCTTCAATGGGAGAGCTACATTGGCATCATAGGAGGTTCCTATCTAATTTATACCTCTCTCTTTATGCAGAAACACACCAAGGAAAGCCTCATGTTAAATAGGAATCTCCCATGGTACCTGCGTAGCTCTGGTATCACGCATCAATTTGTGAGTCTATGAGTGAGATTTGTAATTTTTTAATGCATTCATCGTAATTCTCGCTAGATTTTACTCAAAAACTGACTTGTAATTACTCAATCGCTTGCAGCAAAAGTTAGCAAGAGCCCCATTCATCGCTTGATGGCTGAACGAAACCAGGGACCCCTTTGTGTGCGTCCGTGCGAGAATTCCTGATTCTTGCATTGCAAACTTGCTCCTTGCGAGTAGGCAATCCGCTGCACTGTTTCGCATGCTGGCCTCGAATGAAATGACTATAGCGCATCGGCTTCTCACAAATCACGCGACTTATTTGCTTTCGTTTGTGACTGCGCTGTTTGAACGACTGATTCACAATTTGTTTTTTATTGAAATTGATATAATCTATGGTTAGCATCGTTATTGGAAGAACTGAATGTGCTAGGTTGCATCCCTCCATGCGTTAGTCATCAATTATTATCGGCGTCAAAAGTAACATCAGACCCCTGCGAAGTATGATATATGTAGGCAACACACGTTACACTTATTTCTCTATTCAATCTGCTTGACGCGGGTGCGTGTAACGCTTGATGCCTCGACGTCACTTTGCAGGCGCAACTGTCCTTAATTTTTTCGCTGATAGTACGACTTTACCTAAACCCTTTTTCCTCGACCTAAATTTACCAAAGCGTATGCACCCACTCTTACTAGCAGTAAAGTATGAATTTTATTTTATTTAAATAAGTAATTACATTCTGTTTATTACTACCTGACATTTCTTTACTCAAAAATCATTCAGAAACTCGTTGGCTTGAAAGTAAGAAAAAAAAACGCCATTCATTTTCATAGACACTAAACAACAGGTCTACTTTTTTTTAATATTCAACTGGCAGTGTCAATTTTTTATGAGAGAAGTTTTGCGAGGTTACTATGTTAAGCCGCCTATAGGTATCTTTACACGCTTCGCTATATTGACCTATAGCTTTTTAATTCTTCTCCGCCTTGTCAAATTGCGATAGGTCTTTACTGTTTTACATCGGCGAAGCGGTCAATTTGCACAATATTTCATTCCGTCAATATACACTGACGCAAAAAGTTGAATTCTACAGTGTTCGCCACTATACAAGATGGGTCTATTTCACGTGGGTTTAAATGTACTCAAAAGCAATGCTACCAAATAGTACGCTTCGCTACTGTTGATTGTTAAATCAAGTTTTCTCACCAGTAGCGGCGGCGCTTGCAATCAAACAAAAAAATTATTTAGTCTATTTAAATACATGAAAAGGGTCGAAGTATTAAGGGCATAGAGTGCACTCCCCGGAGGCCTGGAATCGATTTTTCTCATGGATTTAGAGGGACGTAGAGCGACGTTACCAGATTGCACGCGCCCCCGCTGCTCACCAGCCATTAACAAGGGCAGACCGCGGTTCGAAAGCATTCGTGACAATACAATTACGTGCACGCTTATGACACAATTATGTAGCGCCGAATGTATAAACTCGCGAATCTCCTCAAAATTTGGCTATGCTCCTTCGATCAGCCGTCGTCGACACAAAAATAATGTCTTCCACCAGTCTGAGTGTGCGAAATAGTCTCTTATTCTTTTTCCTCTTTTTCTTCTTCTTCTTCTTTCTCTTCCATTTCTTCTTCTTTCTTTGTTTTGTGTGTTTCCGCTGCAATTCGTGCGGGTGTTTCGGCTCATAGCTTTAATGAAGTAACAAAAGAGAATAAGATGGGATTGACTCTTGGGAGATGGCAAAACCGCGACCCCCCCACCCCACAACCACCTTGACCCTTCCCGCCTCTTTTGGATGTGCAAATTGCGGGGGGTGAGAGGGGAGGGGTTGGCGTGGCTGCATTCAAATATGCGGAAGGAATCTGCATGCGCGCGAGGCGACGCGACGCGACGTCCTCCCCGCACGCTCTCTGTCGCGGTCGCGCGCGCATATTCTGAGGCGATGTCCGTTTACTGGCCGACGCGAGTCGCGACGGGTGAAAGGGCCACCCCCTCCCCCCCCCCCCCCCCCCCCACGACCACCACCAAAACCCTCCCCGCTCCGTAGCCAAGACTAGCGAGTGGTGAAGCCGAAGTTAGTTGATAGAAAATAAAAGTCTAAGTTCTCACTTTTCATGCTTATTTATAATTTGACAAAGCACCTCAGTTCCAACTCCTACTCAACGCTTTTTATATGCTTGTAAAACTGTGCGAAAAAAAATAGCAACACATTAAACAATAAGAAAATAGTTCACGCTTCGTTTAAGTACTCGGAACTTAGGTCTAGTAATACAGGGTGTTTGAAAAGGTATGCAAGTGGCTTGTGCTAGAGTCAGTCCCTGATACGTTTAGAGTCCCTATAAGTATATTGTACATATGTAGAGAGTTAAGTCAAGTGAAATCATGAACGCTACCGTTGGATGCGTTTTCGCATATTTGTTTACATTCTGAGGGCGTTTGTTGTGTTTTAGCCCAATTCAAAGATTACAGAGCCGTATAGAGTTTCTAACTATGTAATATTTCACTGCCTTTGTTGATCGACATTTATTTACGGTTTGAAGATTCTTTCGAGCATTAGGAACATACTTTAAGTGCATCAGCTTTTAAATTACACTGAAAGAAATCACTTCTTTGAAAACAAGGAAACACGTTTACTTGTGACAGTTTTCCTCGCGCGAAATAAAGTTTTGATTGCATAAAGGAGAATCACTGCCACAACAAGGAATCTGTTACTTGTAGCAGCAGACATTTTTCTTGGGTTAAAAGAAGTCCCCCTCTTAGTCAATATTTCGCTGTACAGTTTCTTCAACACAAACGAAATACATCTATAGGATTAAAAAAGGAATTCTCTCAGTGTAATAGTTTCATCGACGCAATGAACTCGTTTATCCGTGAAACAATGCGGGATTATTGTTGAGAATGTGAACAAGTACCTTTGGGGACACCAGTTTTACCTTTCTTCGCTTGAATTACTCCTGATTTACTATAATATGACCAAAGTCCTTGAAACGTTCAATTTACTAACATTAAAATAGGGCGTCATTTTGAATTTTGTGTTTTTTGTTTTTCTTTTCAACGTAGAAATAAAATTCTTTCAGACACAAACTTCAGAAAATACGTTTACATTGTCTTAATCAGTAACTTTGAGTGCGATCTCTGTTCAAAATCTGTTAATTAGAGGTAACCACTTCTGCATACCTTTTAACACCCTGTTCAAGTGTACTGTAACTAAAGAAGTCTTACGAGGGTGGATTTTAAAGTAAGTTTACCTGTTTTTTTTTTTCTCAAGAACTATCAATGCTAGAAAAAAAACAAACCCAGCTTTGAAACGTACGTACTTTCAGCTTTCTAACGAGCTTTAGTTTTTCAAATTTGGCCAACGCGTTGCGGAGATATCGTGGATTTTCCCCACCCGCCTCTGCTTCAAACGTGCCCACCTTTTCACGCGCTATAGAAAACCACTAGTCTTGGCAGGCGATGCGCTTATCTCCGGATCAGACATCGCATTAACACCTAAATGCATGTTTTTTACTAAATAGACTCCTCTTCTACTGATAAAATGATCCAATTTGTATCGATCTTCGAAATTTCGGTCAGTACTGAAAGTGCAATCATTATGAATTGAAACTGGATTAACGGTTTGCGTCAAAACCTGGTTGAGGAGTATGGGGAAAGAATTTTACGACGGCTGTATACAGAAATTGTTGCACCAATATAAAAAATTCAAGAATCTAGCCGGTGACTATGTCAAAAAATGAGGTGAGATGCCTCACAACAATGTTATAACTTGTTTCAATAAAATAATAGCTCTAAGTATTTACTTTTTCAAAGTCTTAAACTCATGTTTTTTGTGAGGCTAAAAAGGTGGGCACGTTTGAAGGAGAGGCGGGTGTGGAAAATCCATGATATCTCTGCAACGCGTAATCCAATTTTAAAAAACTGTAGCTCGTTAAAAAGCTGAGAGTACGTACGTTCCAACCCTGGGTTTGTTTTTTTTTCTAACATTAATAGTTCCCGAGAACAAAAATAGGTAAACTTACTTTAAAATCCACCCTCGTATTTTGTAACCATTTGTATTTGTATTTGTTTCCCCATTTGTGAGAGTGTGTGTATGTGTGTGTGATTTTATCGCGTCTCTAAGTGAAGGTTGTCACCGCTCCCCATGTTGCGTCAGGTTCCACACCTGCCCTCGCCCCTTTAGCTCATCAGTAAATTAATGTGTGCGGTGGGGGGTGGGGAGGAGTAGTGGCACATGTCGCATGAACGAACGAGACATCTTAACCGGTGAGCTGTTTGATGTTGGAAGTTTGGTGTTGGACGTTGAATGTTGAGTGCAGGCAAAAATACGTACTCAAAACGCTGCAATTTCTGCAAGTGCGCCGAGCAAATTCGCTCCACCCGCCTGCCCGCCCACTGTAGTCAAGGTGAGTCCTCCGCGCAGTGAGCAGAATGATTGACGAGGTATGCTTTGTGTGGCAACGCTGGTTTACCTCCATTTACGCCTGTGTAAAATAATCGATTCTTGCTGCAGCATTTGCTCTCTGAAGAAATGATTGTTTTATCCGTGCTTAGAATTGAGTAAACCCGCAGTTACCAAATTTGGCAAGAATCTGAAATAATCGACATTGAGGTAAAAAGGGTAAATTTGTATGAGTATACGAAAAACGGCAGCCTTGCTTTATTCTCCTATTTGAACGCGTGTGTTAGAATAGGGAAGAAAGAGGGGCCTTCTCATCGGCCCAGTAAGTATCTGTGTCCTTTTCTAACTCAAGCGCTTGGAAGGGTGGGGAGAGAGAGAAAGAGAGTGAGAGAGAGAGGGGGGGTGATGTCTGAATCCGCCTATGGTCGTTTATAGTCTTTCAGACCTAATTTCAGACTTTGAAATTGCATTACGCAGCTGAAGTTCATTGTCAAATGCGTGATTTAATGTCTACTAAATTGGCCTCTCTTGCCGCGCAGTGCATCGAAGTGCAGAATATTTTGGACATCAGTGCACGAACAAAAAGACAAATTATTGACGTAGATGGTTCGGAAAAATGAAATAAGAATAAATATTTAATTTACAGCTTGAAATAAGTCAGGTTATCCTGGTTTCAAGTTGTAAGTATCGTAAGTACATAAACATTGAAACTTTTTAGGCGATTTTTTTTCTTGTTTAGGAAAAATCCACGTTTCGACCCAGAGTGCGCAGATTTCGCATCCCGACTTGAATAGGACTCGAAGAGTTGCCGTATTGAAGTCCTTGTTTCACCGAAAAAATGTTCGATCTTTTTTTTGGCAATTTATCGGTGTGGATACTAATGGTATTAAATTATTACGTCTCGTTACCATGACGTAGGCGCCAAACAGGGTCGGGCGGTATTGACGCACTCTGGCGTCACGTGGAAACCACCAAAGTTGCAATAGGACCACTTAAATACAAGCAAAAAATCGAATCCTCGGGAGTCCGCCAATAAATCGATCATTTGTACGAGCTTAAATTTACTCAATGCGGCGTTGCCGAAATCAACGTTCCACTTCTCCCTGTGAAAATTATTCCTCCGAGCGATTCCGCCATTCCAATCTTCCCGCCGGTTCAGGTTCGCCATTTCTCTGTCTTTCTCTCTCTCCATCTCTCTCTCGTTTAGTTGCACTTTTGCCAATTTGACGTTCGACGTCGTCTCACGGCGCGCGGCATCATCGGCACTTGACCGTGTACCGTGTGCATGTCGCCCGGCTAATTGTAGCAAATCTGACTCCTACATTCAATGCCAATGTCTTCACTCTTTTCTCTCCCTCGCTCTCTCTCTCTCCTCTCTCTCTCTCTCTCTCTCTCTCTCTCTCTCTCTCTCTCTCTCTCTCTCTCGCTCTCCCCCTTCAAGGCCACTCAACTTGACTAGCTTGCGATCCCCGATCCAAAATCCGCGACAACTTTGAACTTCGGCTCATTTTCATTTCCTGGTTCTTCTCTTTTCTCACGGGAGGGTCAACACCGCGCGCTCTCGCTCGCAGGTGTATATAGCTCCCCTCGTCGCATCATTCTCTCTCTCTCTCTCTCTCTCTCTCTCTCTCTCTCTCTCTCTCTCTCTCTCTCTCTCTCTTTGGTTACTGGTTATGTGGAAGAGAGAGCCAATATTGGCCCTAACATTGCCACTTTAAATTAACCGTTTTCTCTCTCTCTCTCACTTCTCTCTCTCTCTCTCTCTCTCTCTCTCTCTCTCTCTTTCTCTCTCTCTCTCTCTCTCTCTCTCTCTCTCTCTTTCTCCCTGCCCTTTCCTACTCCCCTCTTCCTCGTGCAACTTTTTCGACAGCGGGCTCCTCCGTCGGAAATTACAGTAGTCGTGTGCACACCAGAATGAACCTAGAGAGAGAGACTGCGATCTTGAGTCGTCTATTTTGACAGCAAACATCTAAAGGTGATTTCTGAGGCGAGAAAATGTCACCGTTTTGCTGTGACCATTACAGCTTGTGAATTGCGGTTCCATCGTCACTTCTCGAAGATATACTTTTACCATGAACTGTTTTAATTTTTGAACTAACTTAATTGTATACGTAAAGCTGTACAGTATACAGTCAGTGGCGTAGCTATGGCCCCGCTGACCCCGCTGGGCGGGGGGCGCAACGCATCGGGGAACGCAAAAATTTTGAGGAGCAGAAGAGGAAGAGCGAAAAGAAGCAAAAGAAAGAAAAGGGAAAAAAAGGAAAGGAAAGAGAAGAGAACAGATAGAGAAAAATAGAAGCTAATAAGAAAAGTAGGGAGAAAGCAATGTAAAGGCTCTAAGTGCTTCTGCCAAAATTTACGTTCAGATCGGAGCTTTTTCAAATTCATGATATCGTGATATATTTTTTTAGTTTTATATCATGAAATAAATAAACATAATTTGTCTACATTCATTTGCAATCATTTTTAAAGAAAGAAATTTTTCCGACAAAGGCTCCGACTTGTACAATGTACGGGTGCGATGGGGGTTGGTGGGGGGGGGGGGGGGGGGGGTTGGTCTCCAGCTAGCGAAGCTGCCAATTTTTTTCTTAGAAAAGAGGGGCGCAGCATCCGAATCGGCAGGGGGGGGGGGGGGGGAGCTTGCTTAACTAGCTACGCTACTGTATACAGTTGAAGGAATTTTCCATGTAGTGTATGTTCTAATTTTCAAAATTCTCGTGAAATTACCGTAGCGTTGACCACATCAAAAGTATTACTACTGCTGTAGAATCACAGTAATTTATAAATTGGTAACTAGGGTGGTACAGATAATTTACTTGTTTACACCAGTCTTTCGGATGATCCCCAAACGAAGTTTTGCCGAAAGATGCGTTGCAAGTTATCAAAGTTCTACTCTCTCTTGTGAGGAATGAAACTAGAAGGAATACGTTGCTGGCATCGTTATCTTCTTTATTCTAAGGGCGGAAATTTGCCGACTTTAATGCTTTACATAAACGCTCGCCGTCCAAAGATGCTAATTCGTCATTTCGATGAAAATAACATCGGCTGACGAGGCGCTTTTTTGATCGATAAAAAACTGTAACTCGTTAGTAGCAAACAAGGAGCGGCAGAGTCGGAGGAAATTAGCAGGTGCTGGCGGTTTTAACTTTCGATAGCGGAGCGTCGCGAACTCGCGGTGTCCATTGTATCTGTAATATGTATGCAGGGCCGCCGTTTTGCGTATAATCAATGCTATTTTTCAATTCATCAATGATTCCACCGGTTGAGAAAAGATTACACAGTTCAGTTCAGTGCATGACTGTGATAAACTAAAATACTCGCATCTGTAATCTTTTCTCAGCCGGTGGAGTCGTCGATGACTTAAAGAAACCTGTGGATATTTTAATTAATCAACGGAGTCTCCACCGATTAAGGAAAGATTACAGATCAGAGTATTTTCGTGCATTATAGTCATACACTTAACTGAACTGTGTAATCTTTTCTCAACCGGTGGAATCATCGGTGAATAGAAAAATAGCATTGATTATACGCAAAACGGCAGCCCTGTATGTGTGCCGCGATTCGCGAATCATCATTCGCTCTTATGAAACGCTCGATACATACACAGTGACGTTACAGTTACGAAACTGAAAGTTCTTGCACTCTTTGCGGTTGTCGGTTTCAGATCGATCAAGTCACCAACTCACGTGCTGAAAAATTACCAAGCGGATAAAAAGGGCGATGGCGCTTATACTCGCGAATACAGGGATGCCGCTTGCACGTGAGTGCAATCGGTAAAAATGATTCCTTCAACCTAGGAACACTCTGTTTCCTACTGAACCGCCAACCCACTGTTATTGAGGCTTGCAGTTTTCTGTGTCAAAACGTGTCGATATAAATTATAAAGAAAAAAGTTGTAAAACTCACGTGCACGTGAATAATATAAAACTCGAGTTTTATTATTTACGCATGAGTGAGTCTTTAAGACTTTGAGCTGCCTGCCTCCTTTTATAATTTTATGTGCTACCCACTTTTATTGAAAACGTGCCGCACAAGCTGCATTCTAATAAGTGATAAATAGGGCGGTTGCAAGGGTCTGAAATGTTGTGTTTTTTATAAAGAAAATGATATAGTACTTCATGAGCTGAAAGGAATGGTATGCCTTTGGTTTTTTCCTAAACGTCCTGGTTTTGGTGATACACACGTGTAAAGTTGTAAACAATCGTGTGTGTAGTGACGTCACTACGCGGAATTCCCATATAAAACAATGTGTTTTTGGCCAAGATCTCATCTCCTGAACAATGGGCATCTTTGTTCTCAGCTCATCAAAGTGCTTTCATTTTCTTTATAAAATACACAACATTTCAGACCCTTGTAACTGCCCCATTCTAATGCTGTGGCGTAGCCGGGGGGGGGGGGGGGGGGGGGGGGGTTCCAGGGGGTCTGGAACCCCCCCCCCCCCCCCCCATGACACCAAAATTTGGTTCCAAGAGATTTCGTCCAATGTTAATTCGTCCAATACTCGTTTTGTCCAAAAAAGATCGTCCAATGCAAATTAGTCCAATTTAAATTGTCCATAATTATTTCGTCCAGAGCACTAATTTTTCCAACGTGCAACTTACCCACATTATATTTAGTCCATTTTGAATCAAAGGATTGGACGATTTTCTTTTTTGAATTTCGTCCAATATTTTGAAACATTCGTGGAAATCAACAAATCAACGGAACACACTATTACGCATTGAAATAAGAAATCAACTATTCCCTTTTTAGCTATTAAAAGAGACCATATTTAACTATTCTATCATCAGATTAAATGTTATGGCTGCAGAAACACTCATTACACAAATATACGGAGGGCATACGAATGTGAAAGCGCCGATCAACAAGAGGTACATCATGAATCAAGAGAAGGTGGAAAGGATTGTGAGGAACTATGCTCAGTATAAAGAAGAGAACAATTTGTTAACATATCTAAGAGCGGTAGCGTATCACCTAAAACTACATGCGAACCCTCATTGAGACGGCCCAGAGCAGGCACCGGCACCTGCTGGTGAATAAGGTGAGTGCTTTCTCATTGAATATTTGAATATTGTGTAGAGCGCGCATCTTCTCATTTTTGGACATAATGCTTTTGGCCAATTTTTCTGTTGGACGAAAGTAAACTCTGGACATTTTTAAATTTGGACAAATCATTTTTGGACGAAACCTTACATTGGACAAAATAGAAAATTGGACTTAAAAAAAAATGGACGATTTTGCATTGGACGAAATCTCTGCTAACCCAAAATTTGTCCTACAAAAATTTCATTTTTTGAGTTTTCAGACAAATTTTACCAAATTAGTATCTTTGGACCCCCCCATGACAATTTTCGGACCCCGGACCCCCCCCCCTAGAAAAATTCCTAGCTACGTCACTGTTCTAATGGAAACTTGTTGAAATCCCTAATCCCCTAGTTGCAATACACGGGAAATATGGTGGCTTACTGTTTCCCAAAAGTTTACATCCTAGTTCTATTTCACCGCGTTATTTCAAGTTCTATAGGGAAAATATATCGTCAACTTTGAGAAAATTTAGGTCAAAAGTTGGGGAAATATTTGACAGTTTCGGGATCTTCTCCTACATTCAGTCTGAATTTCCCAAAACTGACGTTTCCCCAATTATTACCGGTGCAGTGGGACATGAGTACTTTGAAGAAATAGCTTCAGCTTTTTCCCCCCGTGCTCTACACACAGGCTTTACGTTTGCCTGCGATAAACCAATGAGCTATAACTTTAGAGTGGCAGCGGGCTGGTCCACCTTGTGCCACACAGGGTACAAGGAATCCCGGGAAAAAGCGGAATTTGGACGGCAGATTCCAAGGTTTGAGGTTAAATTTTGTAGGTCGTTCGGAATTTGGCGGGAATTTGGACGGCAGATTCCAAGGTTTGAGGTTAAATTTTGTAGGCCGTTTCCGGCGATGCCCGAGTTTGTTTACGAAACGACCGGAAACAACCTACAAAACTTAACCTCAAAATCGATTTTTACGGCAAGATGGCGGCGCGCCCTAGGTGACAACAATGAACCAGCGGAACGTTCCTTGATGTGCCACTCTAAAGTTATAGCTCATTGCGATAAACTCAATAAAATCTGATCTTGGCGAAGAAATAGTGATCACAAATCGATTCATCGCACCAATCGATCAACTAATCGATCTCTAGGCAAGAAATCGGAAAGTCAATCAATTTTTTTGCGAGTAGTCGACTGTAATCAATCGATTGATGTTATTTGAATAATTTCAATATTCGAGTGACGATAATCCATTATTAATAAATACCTTGTCCAAAGTTCGATAGCTTTAGCTTAGCTCCTACATTATGCGAGTGTATTTTCGTCAGTAGTCTGAACTCCAGAGCCGAGTGACTTCATTTGTTTTGATAGCAGTGAGAAAATGGAAATAAAGAATCGAGATACGTTGCTTCATTTGATTAGTGCAAGCGTCGATTTTCTGCATATTTTCCCCGTGGATTGATAATGAACTTTCAATAGCCAAGGCTGACACAAAAAATGGCCGCTGAGTTCAAGTTCAGCCAAGCTAATATACCATGCGTTTGAACTATTCCATTCTTTTAAATCTTGCTTATCTTTATTTAATTAACAATAGATAAGGCAATTTTCAATTTTTCGAACCGGTAATAAGTTCTAGTTTTTTTTTTTTTTTTTTTTTTTTTTTTTTTCTTGCTCTCCCCACATTCACGTTTTGTTCGCTGTTTTCCATTTAAGCCTTTTTCCCCCTCTTCAGGGGTGGACTGGCCCAGAGTGGGTGGGCGCCGGGCGACCCAGAGCTGCCGTTTCGCGTAGAACTAATGGCATTTTTCAAGTCACCGATGATTCCACCGGTTGAGAAAAGATTACACATTTTAGTTTAGTGTATGGCTATAACGCACGAAAATACTCGCATTTGTAGTCTTTTCTCAACCGGTGAAAGTCTTCGATGATTTTAAAAAACTTGCGGATATTTTAATAAATTAACGGTGTTTCCACCGATATTTAGAAAATATTACAGATCAGAGTATTTGCATGCAGTACAGTCATATTCAGAGGTGAACTGTGTAATCTTTTCTCAACGCGGTGGAATCATCGGTGATTTGAAAAATGTCATTAATTCTTCAAAAAATGGTAGCTCTGAGGCAGTCATTCCCACCTTACTTTACCCGATGGAACTTACATGGGGCCTTCAAATTGCATTGGCGCCGCGTTATAAATGTAGATGAAAATGAACAAAATGTACTCAAAATTTAATGGTAAATAAAAATAGGGATGTATTCGAGTCTGCATCAGTACACTTTGGCTCCTTTATCGTTAAGTAGGGGCCCCCGGGTGAATGCGAAGGAGCCCTTTTTTTTCAAAATATATGCCTTGGAGCCTCCCTTTGTGCGGCGTTTGGGGGACCCATAGTGAGTTTGCCCTCGAAGGAAATTTTAAGCCAGTCCACCCCTGGTTCCCTGCTCTTCTTATAAGTGTCTAGTGGTTTTCAATATGTATCGATGCGATATTGAAAATTGGTTAGCTGAAAAAGTTAATCGATCAAAGATTTACTAAATTACTGTATCAACGTCCATACACTGAATATTCATGACATCCAACGCGCTACAGTGTTGCCGTTTGTGTTTATTTTATGGATTTTTTTTTTCAATTCACCGATTCTTTCACCGGTTAAGAAAAGATTACACTCTTCAGTTTAGTTCATGACAGTAATGCACGAAAATACTCACATCTGTAATCACTTCACAATCGGAATGACCGTTAAATTATTAAAATATCCCCAAGTTTTTTAACGTCATCGACAACTCCGCACCGTTTGAGAAGAGATTACAGATACAAGTATTTTCGTGTGATTACAGTCATACACTGAACTGAACTGTGTAATCTTTTCTCAACCGGTGGAATCATCGGTGAATTGAGTAATGTCATAAATTATACACGGAACGGCAGCGCTGCATTCTGTGCGCTATAGCTATACACTGAGGGCTCAGGGGTTCCATTTAATCTTACATTGAAGCAATTAAGCAAAACACGATAATCTGTTTGAGAAAATTTACTTCCTACTAGATATAGCTATATAATGCAACTTTACGAGCATCGATTTTTTTGTAAACGAGGATCGACTCCCCTCCCCTCCCTCCTCTATGCTTTATCTATTTAATCGAGATAATTTCTTTCTTTCAGTTGTACTCCTTGACATTGCGGTGTGATTCTTTTTTTTTCTTTTTTTTCAATAATGCTGTAATGTAGTGAAATTGTGTGCAATCTGGCAACGTTGCATTTCATTCTTAACTAATTTAAAAGGTCCAACTAACTAGTTTCCTGTACACCCGAAGTTTTTATCTTTCTTTTTAGTTTGAATGGAAAAATGCTACGTTGCCAGAGTTCCGAAAAAAATATCCTCTCTAAACTTCAGACCAATAGTTCATAAAAATACGAATCAAAGTTTAAATTTCCTTAAATCACGATGAAACTTTTCTAGCAAGAAAGTTTTATTGGAATGTACCGTGAAGGTCCAAACAGAATTATTCTTATTTTACGCGTGTAATCTGGGAACGTTGCAGTTTTTCTGTTTAAAAACTTCAAAAAAAGGCGAACCATTGCGAGTGCGTCAAAAACCTTCAAATTCGACTTTTTCTATGGGTATGGGTATACATAGTCGAAGTTCAACGATGCTGAACTTTACGAATTGCCACTTTATTACACGTTCTCATCACAAAAATGTCGATCAAATTATGAAAAATAATGGATCTTTTGTAAACTATTGCAAAACAGCATTTATGGAGGGTCGATTCGCTTTAGGGAAGTGTAACATGAAAATCACATTTCAAACACCGAAAAGTCTCAAAATCTACCAACAAACACTGCAATAAATGCGTTTAACAAACTTCTAAAAAGGCGATTGAATGAGCGGGTGGTCACCATATGGGAGTCCCATCTATAATCGCAACTTTCTATGCTGAGGAAAAAGATTCATGATAGAGGAAGCTGCAATTAGATGGGACTCCCCCATTGCGACCCGCTCATTCGACTGTTGTCTTTGAAGAGTTAGTTAAGGTGAATCTTCAGCGTTTAGTGCCAAGTTCTGCCACCAGAGCGCTACCGTTCGATTAAAGTCGAATTACAGGCCGAAAGTAATTTATTTTTAAGAAAACGGAGTGTCAGTTTCTAGATAATCATCTGAAGAGTGTCTTTGCAAAAAATCTCGTCAATAACTTCAAAAATAAGTCTGAAAGTACCAACAAAAGAATGACCGCATTTCGATATAAGAATCGATGTGCGATGTTTCAGTTTTTGGTACTTTCAGCCTTATTTTTGAAGTTATTGACGAGATTTTTTGCAGAGGCACTCTTCAGATGATTATCTAGTAACTGACACTCCGTTTTCTCAAAAATAAGTTACTTTCGGCCTGCGTATTTCGACTTTAATCGAACGGTAGCGTTCTGGTGGCAGAAATTGGCACTAAACGCTGAAGAATCACCTTAACCCTTTAGAACCAGGTTAGTTCAAGAGAACACCACTCCTCCGTTTCTACAGGGAAGGTAGTTAACTGTTCGTACTTGATGGAGTTGGAATTGCCTATCCGACGAATTGAAGGCTCCCGACGAGACCTTATCTATTGTAGTGTTTTCATCTGTATTTCCGTTTGTCCGGAATGAATACTGATCAATGTGTAATAGACTAGCTAGAGGAGGTGAAAAACGAGTATACTTGGGCTTGGCCCATAAGGGGATCCCTTCACTGCATAGTGTGACACCGGTGTCACATGATGTAAAAAGCCCTATATCAGATTTTGTAATGTATATTTTGACTTATTTCACATTGTATTATCAGTGTCACATTATAAGAAAACATAAAAATGGGCTCAAACATTTTTCAACAGACCACCAGCACTCATTATAATGCATTTAATAAAGGAAATCATGGTTGGGGGAAATTTGCCCCTGCATCCAATTCAACCCTAATTTCATTATTTTTACTAAGCTTCTGGCATTTGCTCTTTGAAAAATCCAATTAAAGTAAAAACATTTTTTTTTTTGGACATTTTGAAAAAAATTGGTTTTTTTTTCTTTTCCCGCCATTTCTTATGGTGTTATAGCACTTGTAAAAAACGAGAAAATAATAGAAAAATTAGAATTTTCACCGAAAAACTGTCTAATTATTTTTTTGTTATTTTTCCCACATATGTGACCACCTAAGGAATCGAAAAATCTATTTTTGGTTGGGAAAAAAAAATTCATGCAGTGAAGGGTTAAATGCATTTATTTTGTCTGTAAGTGGATTTTAAGATCCGTCGCGATGCTTCCAAAGTGATTTTCGCGCGATCTTTTACGTAGGATTCGACCCTTCGTAACTCAGTAATAAAAGTTTGCAACAGACTCAGCGCCGGGACTTTTTCTTTCTTCTAAAAAAAGATCGATTTTCCGATCGACCGATTGATCGATTCGATGTGATACCGTACTCGTTATTTTGAATCGTTCGCTAATATTAATGTGTTGTAAGAGGAGGCAAGGGGAGACGCTTGGAGGAGGGGGGAGATGGAGTAAGAGAACGCAAGCTAAAATGTCATAGTTTAAAGTGACGTAAAGGACTCCACTCGGACTCGCAGCGGAATAGCGGATCAACCTTGGGCGTTATCAATTATCGGCCGGTGGCCGCTTCACTCGATGCGCTGTTGCTTTGCGCAGTATTCATGTTGCCATATCAAAGGGAAGAAAGCTTGGAAATTCAATTGAGTTTTTGGTAGGTTTTTTTTCTGGTAAAAGAGAGTCTCAAACCTTATTCGGTTAAAAATAAAATTAGATTAATAAATAAATAAATGAGAAAACAAAAAAAAAAATAATGAGAAAAGGGTAAACAAAAAACAAACGACTAGACCATCTAAAACTAAAATTTACTTCTCTCTGAAAAAACTCAACTCAAATTTTATTTCATGCTTATGTATACTATCATACGGAACTTCGCGTTGTTGCCACATTTTCACTATTTGAGACAAAGCTCCAAGATGCCTGTGGAATAAAGATCCAGAATGGGGGAGTCCCACCTCACCTACAGCTTTCTGTATGCTGTGAAAATTGAGTCATCATAGAGTAGCAAGCCGATCAGATGGGAATCCCTCATTGTGACTCTTCACCATCATATCATCAAGAATATTGTGCGAAAAAACGACGATTAATTACGTGGTAATAAACAGTTTAACTGACTACCACCCTTATTTTCCCAACTCTGAAACTATGCTATTGAGACATTCTCGCATTTGACTTCCGCATCAACCATCGAAACTTATTTCTAGCCGTATTTTTGATTTTTCATCGCAATGGCGATTTTGCATATTTTCTTGGTTAAATATATTTTGTGTGTTTTATTTTAATTCTGTTTGCACGCTCAAAATGTGTTTACTTTGATTCTGTTTTTGGACCTCTGCACTGTGAGCTTTTTAGTAATTTAAATGGGGATTTCCGAATTTCTTCGGTGACAAGTTTCGGCGTTTGATGGTCATCGCGGTTATTGGGCACCTCATGAGAGATGGTCACAACCGTAATTACCATCAAACGCCGAAACTTGCCATCGAAGAAATTCGGAAAGTGCCCAAAGGTTAGGGCATTACCCAAAATAAAGATGAATACCATTTTTTTTCTTCTTCTCACTTTTGTTCGGCCTTTCTCTACGTATACTAAGGTGGGAGGCATCAGGTGTTTTACGTCCTTTGTTTTTCCCTCTTTTTGAGCCCTATTTCAAAAAAGTGGGGGGAGGGCTTAACCTCTCAAAGCCCCCACGGACCGCCACTGCGTTTGAATGACTAAAAGTCTCACTATGTGGTCCAAAACCAAATCAAAGCGAGCACATTTTGAGCGTTCAAACGGAATTAAAATACGACTTATAATAATTATGAAAAAAACAAAAACAAAAATCGCCACCGCGATAGCAAAGCAAAATACGGCTTCCAGTGGCGGCTCGTGCTATTTGGCAACAATTACTTCGCTCCATTTGAATGTATGTTTAACAATCGATTACTGGCGCAGCGCTCCTTCACTTTCGAATCGATTGTTTTACGTACAATCAAATGGAGGGATATAACGTCGTTGCCAAGTTGCAAGAGCCGCCACTGACGGTTTCTGTTTGTTAATGATACAGCTTGACCCAGGGCTGCCGTTTTGCGTATAATCAATGCTATTTTCCAATTCACCGATGATTCCACCGGTTGAGAAAAGATTACACAGTTCAGTTCAGTGCATGACTGTAATAAACTAAAATACTCGCATCTGTGATCTTTTCTCAACCGGTGGAGTCGTCGATGACTTTAAAAAACTTGCGGATATTTTAATTAATCAACGAAGTTTCCACCGGTTAAGGAAAGATTACAGATCAGAGTATTTTCGTGCATTACAGTCATACACTGAACTGAACTGTGTAATCTTCTCTCAACCAGAGGAATAATCGATGAGTAGAAAATTAGCATTGATTATACGCAAAACAGCAGCCCTGGCTAGACCATTGATTCAAGCGGAAAGGGGGGGGGGGGTGGGTATTTGACCACTTCACAAGCGGAATAATCCTTAAAATCAGTCTCTTTCTCTTCTCACTGACGCGACAGAGAGGATTGGTGCCTTATAGCCGTACACCCCGATTGAACGATAGAAAGTAAAGTGGACAGAGGTGGAGGAGGAGAGATTCAGATGGCGAGTGAGATGGGGAGCCGCTGCCGCCGCATTGCAATGTACCGGAGGGGGTGGGGGGAGGAGGGGCGTTGCGCGGCGTTTTCGCGTTGATCTTGAAAATAAGTACAAGTTTAAATTTGACCTATACACGTGACACAAGCGCGACGAGACGAGGCGGGCGCGCGGGCAAGTCTTAAAACGCTTCAAGCGAGCTTGAGTGGACGCGACTGCCGGCGACGCGCGTGTTTTAATTCATGCTCTATGCCGTGCAATATGAGAAGTAAAGCGACGAATCTAAAAACTCTCCATCTCTCTCTCTCTCTCTCTCTCTCTCTCTCTCTCTCTCTCTCTCTTTCTCTCTCTCTTTCTCTTTGCCGTCCATTTGAATGCATGAGTTAGAAGAGGATGGAAGTGAGTGCTGAAGTAGTCACGTGATAACTTCTTCTTTTATCCTTGTCTAAGACGATCGTTCTCATGGACAAAGAGAGAGTAAAAACAGTTCTTAGATGTGAATTTACTGAATGCAAGATCATTTGTTATTTGATTCTTAGGGCTGAATTTAAACATGTTTCTAGAAATCTCCTTGACTTAACCCTTTCAGTGGCGTCGCGTGCCATCTGGCAACAATGCGACACGGAAAAAAAACTACGGTGAAAATAACCATACGGATACCTGATTTTGGCACCCGCTAGATGTTATGGTAATGTTAACCAGAAGTATACTATGTTTTGACTAGGTATTAGGTGATGTTACCTGATTGCATGTCGAATCCACTCAAAATATCGGTAAATGTACCTTACTTCGGGTCAAGTTTACCATAACATCTAGCAGGTGCCAAAATCAGGTATCCGTATGATTATTAACACTAATCTTTTTTTTCCGTGGACTCCTCAATTTAAACTCCTTACATATATCGAATTTTCCCTGTGCACTGTGCACCCCCTAAAATCGACCTTTTACATGAGTTTAAATGGGTGTTGCAGTGTTGCCAAATTGCACGCGACGCCGCTGAACCCTTTTATACCTGAAAATACTTTTGTTCAGGAACAGATTTTTGGCCATCATAGCTGATCTGGGCACACTTTCCTCATATTAAATGATATGCATATCATATTTTCATTTTCTCCACAAGATTCTATGTTATTCAAATGTATGTTGAAATGTACCCCGCAGGTCTGCAAGGGTTACAAAGTGCCGTTTGAAATTTATGGAAGAGGAAAAGAGAATGAGTACTACGACACGCAAAAGTTTTGGCAGTCGAGCATTCGATGTAAAATGGGCTAATCCTCGTAATCAAAGCAACCTTCTGCGCTCCTCGTGCATTTTTGACTATCAATACTTTTGCGTTTGCTAGTACGTAAACTGATTTAGGGTATTGATCGTATTCTTATATTGTTGGTGTCTTGATAAAAACATAAATTGTGATTCAAATGAACGTATTGAAATGTCCTTCGTTTTATCCTTTTTAACCGTGAAAGGACGATCCCAGGGACATTTTTTTAAGAGACTTGCCATGCTTTATAAGCAATTTTAATTACTTATTAAAGACTACGATGATAGTGCTTTTGCTTGTAACACTTTAGTCACTAAGCATTCACTTCTTTGTTTACTTTGATAAAAAAAAAAAAAAAAAAAAAAAAAAAATGGTTTCAACGGGGCTCTTACAAACTTTTGATACACGGGATTGAGGAGTTCAACTTCTATGAGTACACTAAAAACCACGAAATTCACTCTCAGAATCGAGCTTAATGGCGGTTCGACGCAGGTATCATGGGTGATTCCTATCTAAATTGAGACATACCTCTGTGTTTCCAAAGAGAAAGTGGCATATTAGATAGGTATTTCCCATGATACCTGCGTCGAACTGCCATCAAGATCTTGCCATTTTTGTAGTAATGTAGGTTTATTACTGAATTTTAAACTTTCTCAGTGTGATTTTCGTGATTTTTTGCTGGTTTTTACATCAAAATGAACTATGCATTTGCTCAGAGCAAAATTTTGCAAGAACCTCATTCATTTTATAAAAATGGGAAAATGTTGATTAGTAGAAATTCCATTGGAATACTTCGTTGAGCGCCTTCGATTGGAGAGGTAGGCAAAAACAAGTACCGCGGAGCAGGAACATTTATCTACTCGCTTGATTCGGATGAGCACGCCGCACTATTGGCAAATTTTGGCCGTTTGGCGGTCATAAATCTGTAACTTTTTGAAAGTCAAAAGAATGACTTCAAACTCTCGGAACTGGTTCCCAAGCCTTTAAAGAGGTCAAAAATCAAGGCTGTGACCATAGATTTTGCACATAAGTGGAGGGGGAGGGAGTATTTACGATTTGAAGACGAAAATTCAGAGCTTGAAAAAATTGATTTATGACCGCCAAATGGTCAAAATTTGCCAATAGTGCGCCGCGAACTTGACTGATGATTGATGAAATTTACACTGAGATGGTTTCTCTGAAAATGAAAAATATCGTTCACTATTTCAAAACGTCCAGCAAATATTTACGACGTCGTCTCGATTAAAAAAGCAGTATAACAGCGACTGTCTCGGATATAGGTGGATCTCGGTTCGAAAAGAAGGAGATCTTTTTGAGTGAGCTGCAGTGGCGCGGCTCGTGCTATTTTGCAACAATGTTGTTTTTGCCGTTTGAACCTATGCAAAAGAATCGATTTCTCAGAAATTCATTGAATTCCCTGAAGATCGATTATTTTACCTAGGTTTGAATGGAAAGAATATGCTGTTGCCAAATTGCACGAGCTATACCTCTGGTGAACTGTTCGATGGAAATAGATTCTATTATACACTATACACAACACTGCGCTACGCCATTGATTACGTGGGTTGATAAAATTAAGAATGAGACTTAACTAAAAACAGCACCAGAGGGGGGGGGGGGGGGATCTGATTTACTCCGTAGTAAAAAGAAGAATATTAGAACAATGTTTCCAAGTCACGTAATAAGACACCTGAAATAGTATTAGTTCAGCAACACAATAGATGATTATATTGAAGAGAACGACCAAGATTAGTGTCAGTGGCATCGCCAGGAATATTTTGAGGGGGGTGAGGTCCGCCGTTTAGGGACGAAGGTCAAAATATGCGTTAATTTCTCTGAAAACAAACGCAAATACTACCATTTTTTTAGGGCAAAGTTTGGTGTCAATTTGGGGGGGGGGATCCAGACCCTAGGGCCCTGGCTACGCTTCTGATGAGAGTACGTGTATATCACAAAATAATCCTAGATACGAGGGTGGATTTTAAAGTAAGTTTACATATTTTTCCTCAGTAACTATTAACGTTAGTAAAAAATCAAATCCAGCGTTGAAACGTATGTACGTACTTTCAGTTTTCCAACGAGCTTTAGTTTTTCAAATTTGGCTTACGCGTTGCGAAGATATCAAGGATTTTCCACACCCGTCTCTCCTTCAAACGTGCCCACCTAACACGCGCTGCGGAGCTTCACAGAAAACATGAGTTTAAGACTTTTGATTAAGTAAAATAGATCAATTATGTTCTTGAAACAAGTTATACCATTGTTGTGAGGCATCTCACCCCATTTTTTGCCCGCTTGATTCTTGAATTTTTCATATCGGTGCAACAATTTCTGTATTAAGCCGTCGTAAAATTCTTTCCCCATACTCCTGAACCAGGTTTTGACGCAAGCTGTTAATCTAGCTTCAATTCATGATGATTGCACTTTCAGTATACTGACCGAAAGTTTGAAGATCGATACAAATTTGATCATTTTTGCAGTAGAAGAGTAGTCTATTCTGTAAACAAACATGCACTCAGGTGTTATTGATGATATGTATCTGATCCGGAGATAAGCGCATCGCCTGCCAAAACTCGCTGTCTTCTGTAGCGCGTGAAAAGGTGGGCACGTTTGAAGTAGAGACGGGTGGGGCAAATCCATGAAATCTCCGCAACGCGTTGGCCAAAATTTTAAAAACTAAAGCTCGTTAGAAAGCCAAAAGTACGTACATACGTTTCAACGCTGGGTTTGTTTTTTTCTAGTATTGATAGTTTCTGAGAAAACAAATAGGTAATCTTACTTTAAAATCCACCCTCGTATGAGAAAATTAGCCCAGTATAAGAAGTGATGATGAAGTGCTCCAGTAAATTATTCCTACTCCATGGTACTTATTTTTGCTTATTATTATCTTAAATTGAAGGCGCTCGACGAAGCATTCTTTCGAAATGTCCCCTATTCTGCGTCATTTTATTTCAGTGTAAATACTTAATGAAAACAATGTAAAATGGATTAAAGGAAACGAATATAAGGGGAAATTTGACTTTATACTAGCTAAACTGTATTTCTTTACATCTTGTTTTTGAAGCTGCTGTCAACAAATTTTCTCAAATGCATTCCGACAGTTCGTTATGCATTTGACCTTGTTCACCTTGCCTTGTTGACCTTGTTATGCTTGAGGAAGCCACTTACCTTTTTTTTCTCTTAAAAATTGAACATTTTGATTTCATGAAACAACGCATTTTGTCTCGATCTTGTATTTTCGTACTCAGATTTTAACCCTTTCTCATATACCTGGTGTACATTTCAATGTACAACTGAATAACATAGACTCTTATGGAGAAAATAAAAATATGATTTGCACATCGTTTTATATGAGAAAGTTTTGCCCAGATCAACTATGATGGCCAAAAATCCGTTCCTAAACAAAAAGTATTTTTAGGTTTGAAAGGGTTAACCCTTTAATGACCAGGTTAGTTCTAAAGAACACCACTATTCCGTTCATATAGGGAAGGTAGTTAACTGTTCAGACTCGGTCGTGTTGGAATTGCTTATATGACGAGTTGAAGGCGCCCGACAAGACCTTATCTTCTATGTGTTTTCAGCTATTTTTGCGTTTATTCAAAATAAAGACTGAATCAATGTAAAATAGACTAGAGGAGAAAAACGAGTATATTCGGGCTTGGTCCATAAAGGGTTAATAACACGCCGGTGAACTTTTATTCACTTTCGTTAAAACTTTGGAACGTTATAGCTATCATTATTTTGGTTCATAACCTATCCATGAACCATCTTTCGCACGTAAACCAAAACGAGTCAAAGCACCTGACTAATTGACTAGTCTTTATGGTGGGAACTCAACTTGGACACGAGCTAGCGAACTGTCCTTAATTTGGTCCTATGAACTAGCCATCCCAGTAAGAAAAATGGTTTTGAACGTAAAGTTTGTACGATTTTTTTCCCGCTGATCACCCTTTAAAGGTCAAAAGAAGGCATCTCAGATAGAATCAAAACCTTTTCAAAATTTCCTTCGAATGTTCTCCGGACGTCCTGGGGACTTTGAACGCCCGTTTTTACTATCGTCAAAAGGATCAAGTCCCAGTCTGTTTATACTTGGGGACTTGACTTGGTGCTTCCAAAAGATGTTCCGATACACACTCAAAAATTTGCGTCTGGACATTTAATGAGTGCATTGAGTCATTGTGTTGTGTTTTATTTTTGAACAGCGTTATATGACGGTGGTTTTACCAAATGAGTCATCATAAAATACTAGAAGGGGACATGTCCACAAAACCAAGTTTTACATGCAGGATAGACAAATTTTTTTGTAACGTTCCGTAAAATTGTTTCGAACATGTCTGTAATTTTAATGCATCTTTTTATACAGAATGTCGCAGACTGTTCATTTAAATGCAAAAAAAAGGTTACATTTCTACGAAACCAAATTTTGTAGAAGAGACAACAAACAGTGTAGCTATTCAAAAAATTGTTTAAAAAATGTGTGTATTTTCATACACCATTTTATAGAAGATGCCGGACACTGTCTATTCAAATGTTAAAAAGGGGGCATGTTCACAAAACCAAATTTTACAGGAGAGAGACAAAAAACTTTGTATACCATTTCATAAAATTGTTTCAAAATGTCTGTAATTTTAATTCATCATTTCAATTTTCATGCAGAGTTCCATGCATTGTCTATTTAAAACTATACACATTTTTGACAAAATGCGTGAACTTGTCCCCTTGTAGTATTTAGTGATTCACTGATTCACATTAAACATCTGAAAATGTCACGTGCGATGCATTTGCCGCGTTTCTGAGATATCCGAGTCCATTGTATATAAAATATAAATGCACGTCGGCAGTCACCAATGATCGGCCTTTTGTCTGGGGGCAATGTACTCTAATCTTGGGCTCCGTTTTGGGGAGGTGCATTACTGCACGGTGGCGGGCGAAGTATAGCCGAGTGCTGTCTGGTTGTCATGGCAACGGGCGGCGCGGGACTCGGGTCGTGGCAGTGGTGTGGTATCCTAGGCTGCATGGCTCCACCGGAATTAATTCAAGCCCTCCCCCCCCCCACCTCCACTTTCGCCCCCCTCAAAATTAACAATATAATATATTACCTTCGTTAGTCCTCCATAAAAGGAGCTCGTCTACAGACTCATCATGCAGACAGACGACCTTTGGTGTCGAAGTCAAAGAATACACAAGAGTCGTTGTATGATTATTAATAGAGCTGCCGTTGTGTGTGTATTTAATGGCATTTTTCAGTTCACCGATGATTCCACCGGTTGAAAAAATACTGCAAAGTTCAGTTTAGTATAAGGCTGTATTGCTCAAAAATACTCTGATCTGTAACCTTTTTTCAATCGGAGGAAAAAAATAGGAATAGGATTAAAATATTCAGAAGTTTTTGACTGTCATCGACGACTCCACGGGTTGAGAAAAGGTTACAGGTCAGAGTATTTTCGTGCAGTGTAAAGACATACACTGAACTGAACTGTGTAATATTTTCTCAACCGATGGAATCATTGGTGAATTGAAAAAATGCCATTAATTATACGCAAAACGGCAGCTCTGCAATAAGTATGCATGTTTCAGTTTTAATTAAGAATTAATACTTGTATTTTAACAATTTGTGCTTGAAAATCGGAATAAACATTTAAAGAATTTTAGACACATTTTTTTTTTTTTTTCACCAGCTAGAGTAGAAAAAAATATTCCGAACAAATTACTAGAGGTAGTTTCAGAAGTGTAGGCGTACCTAGACCAATAATCTCTGGAATTTTTCAACATTATTTATGATATTTTACTCAATGAAAATGAAAGAAAATGAGTTCGAGTGTTCACTTTTCAATAAGGAATACTTTAAAAAGCAAAATAATTAAGTCGTGGGTAAGTTTTGTTTTGATTTAAACGAACAAAAGTTGGAAATTAGCCAAAGATTATTGTTTAGGTGCGCCTACACTTCTAAAACGCGCTCTACGTGTTAACCTGTACTACCAGGCTCATGGTTACCAGGAGAAATCAAAAACATAACTCGCTCAAACTCAGTGGGTAGTTAAATATTCGTACTCCACAGTGTTGATGTTGCCTATGCCGGCAATTGAAGGCGGTCGATGAAAAATCAGTTTGAGAGAGTTGACGATTTGGAATAGATTTTACTGTCAGTGAGGGACTGAGATAGGCTGCGGCGGCTCGTGCAATTTGGCAACGTTGTTTTCTCTGCATTCGATTCTATGTAAAACAATCGATTCGATAGTGAAGCAGCGCTTCACTTGCAGTCGATTGTTTTTCATTGATTCAAATGGAAGGATAACATTGTTGCCAAATTGCACGAGCCGCCACTGATAACAGGGACGTGGTATTGTAACGGTTGAAAGAGCTCTTGCAAGGGTTTGTTGTTAGTTAATAGACGATCAGTTCTGACGTAAAATGGAACGAAAATATAACGATAAGACTATTTGAAAGGTCTATAACTCTCTCCTCGCATAGAAAATTTAGTTCAAAGTTCAAATGGATCACCCGTGTGCGTATGCTTTATACGAACATTTCGCACCCCCAAACAAAAGAGCATAGCCTGCAAATATTATAAGAGATAAAAGTCGCAGTATATTCTTTTTTTTAGAATAATTTCAACTTGATTAAGTCGAAGTTTTCTGGATGGCTCGAGTTATACTATGGAGCATATAACTTTTTTTTATGAACAATAAATAAAACAGGAACGGGTAAAATGCTGGAATACAACCTAAATTGACGAGGACGTTTCGACTCAAATCACAGCCATTTTCTGCGATTTGAGCCGAAATATTTTAGGTTGTATTTCAGCATTTTACCCGTTCTTGTTTTATTTATTGTTCAAGCAGTAGCGAGGCGTGAAATTTGACAACGATGTACTTTCTTAATTTAAACTCACTGAAAGAATCGAATGCTTCGGTCATCGGCGATGACTAGATGTTTCGACCTTTCTAATGTGTTTAAAGCGCGGAAAAAAAAAAACGTTGACAAATTGCACGCCTCGCCACAGCTGTGTTCATAAGTCGTCGCTGGTTCATTTTTCTGTCATTTTTCCTTTTCTTTTTATGTGTCCTCTCCATTGCTGTTCCTGGTCGGGTGCAACGCGTATACTTACGTATGCCTTGCCACTGAAAGGGTATTATAACCTATAAAATTAAGACAAATAATAGAATTAATAAAAAATGTATGATGCTTCAAACCTTTAATGAAGATAGTAATTCTTTGAGATCTAATTCAAATTTGAAAACAATGAAAGAAATTTACAGCTTCAAAGTGAGAAACAATCGCGGTTAACGCGCCGCTGACCTTGCTAAAGGCTAGTCAAAGTGCACAAAGTTTATTTTGTTGCCGTAAATTGCTTTGAAACTGTCTTTTATTTGGAGTTCCAGGAATGCATCCTCCGTCACAATTACACCCAAAAATGTTACAGGATCCTCTTCCGCAGTATGCTCCTTTATTTGGTTTTCCATCTCCACAAACGTATATATAACATGAGCCTTGACGCCAACCGGTGACTCCGCCGAATTTGCTGCAGTCTTCAGAGTGTGCTGTTTCAAAGTTAACGGAATTGTTGCCGCAACAGTCTCCGTTGACTGAGAGTAAAAAAATATTTAAAAGCGTAATCACTAAAATAAACACTTTTATTATGCTGATTCAATGGGTATCTCCATCTGCGAATGTAAAAGCGCGAATAAACTGATTGAGCAAAATGAGCTGCTTTAAAGCCGATAGGTCGAGTCCGATGTATCGACAACGAAGAAGCCTATTGGCTCAAGCGGCCAATTCGCGCTTTTAAATTCGCAGGTGGAGACACCCCTCAAAGCAGAAGACCGGAGTCCCGATTGCGCGAACGATTGGAGAGTAGAGAAAGAACGCATCTTGAACTTTTAATTGAACTTGAAGAACTTTAAGAACTTCTTGAACTTTTAAGTTTGTAGGATAACTATAACGGTGTTCACGAGAGTATAGTGTCCAACTCGAAAAGCTGGAGAGTGTGAGTGAGAACTATCACCGGCTCAACTTTATTCGTGTAATTAAGAATTCCTTTCTGAAGAAATGCATATTCCTTGAGGACACGATTAGTGCACTTACGAATCAAAAGTCTTGGAGACGACTCTGATTTGCTCTCGACTAAAGATATAGATAATTTTAAAAAAAAAATGCGCCTTCCTTTTGTTAAATCGTATTTTAATGATTGACTCTAACACGGGAAGATCGCGTGAATGGGGCAGTTGCAGGGGGTCTGAAATGTTGTGTTTATTGTAACCAGAGATTACTAAGCTAAAGAGATATGGCAAGTCCTATCCCCGCCATGTTAGAAAACCGTTAATCGACAATCGTAAAAAACGCCTTCAAATAGGCCGTGATACAATACGGCATACCACCTGGTGGACCATTTTTCGTAAACATTGCTATTACTGCTGTTAGTGGAAATAAATTCTAGGCACACACTTTTCTGAATTTTTTTGCTTTCCAAACACGTTGATAAGATGGAAAATGTCAAGGGAAAAATTTAACCACCAAAATAACCACTAAAACTTTAGTCAAAAGTCATTTACTGCCAGCCGAACGCACTTCGGTTACTTTCAGAATTGTTTACAAAAATGGTCCACCAGATCGTATGCCAGTTTGCCTACTTCGTAGGAGTCGATTAACAGTTTTGAGCAGTTCTGCCATATCTCTTTAGCTTAGTTATCTCTGATTGTAACGGAAATGATTGTACTTGATGAGCTGAGAACAATAGTGCCTTTGGATTTTTCCTAAGTGTCCCGGTTTTGGAGATAAACACGTATAAAAATGTAAAAAATCGTGTGCGTAGTGACGTCACCACGCGGAATTCTCATTTGAAACAATGTATTTTGGGCCAAAATTTCATCTCTGGAACAATGGGATTTAACTAGAAACCAAAGGAATCTTTGTTCTCAGCGCATTAAGTACTTTCATTTTCTTGAAAGAAAATACAACATTATTGACCCTTGCAACTGCCCTATCACGATGTATCTGACTCCGGTTTTAGGCAGTGGCGTAGCGTGCGATTTGGCAACGTTACAGTTCATCCATTTAAATTCATGAAAAAGATCGAACTAGTGGGTGTTCGGTGAACACTTTCGCATTCGACTCTTTACATGGGTTTAAATGGACACACAATACAACGTTGCCACATTGCACGCTACGCCACTGGTTTTAGGTGCTGTCGCGTACAGCAAAGCACCGTATGCTATAGTCGCCGTATGTAAGCACGGTTGTGTGTGACGTTCCGTCACTCTCGTTTTGGACAGTCAAAAAGTGGTAGTAAATATCGACCTATTTTTAATGACAATCGAGGGAAAATGTGATTTAGGTTTAGGCACTAAAGCTCCTCAGGCATTTTGAGTATCGAGTCGCGATGGGTAGGTATATTGACAGAAGGTGGTGCTTGCTCCCGAAATGCAATCTTAAGGAAAAATGCATTCTTTTCGAAAAACCACCGTTCAAAAGTTATGAGCGGCGAGGGACTTTCGTTACACCCTGTAGAAAAGAGAACGAACCCCCCTACCCCCGCCCCGTTCGCACAAACCTCTCCAAAGAGATCGACTTAGTAGAACCCCTCTCAAGCCGCCGCCCGAATTCTCAGAATTACTCGGGTATTTTACTCTCGGTTACTTCCAATTTTTATGCTCCCCACCACCTGAACCGTCCAGTGGCGGATCCAGGAGAGGCGGAACAGGGGCACTTCCTACGTGGTGCGCGTTCATGAGGGTGGTCTATCTAAACTTTGAGCTTTTGCTCTGCGAGGAGTGAGTTTCAGACCTTTTTAATGATCTCATCTTTTTTTGTTTTTTTTTTTTTTGTTTTTTTTTTTTTTTGTTTTTTTGTAGCATTATTTACATCAGAATTGGTGGTTCATACATCTACAGCAAAACCATGCAAGAGCTCACTTTGTCACTTTTCATCAGGTCAAAAATAATCTGAACATATTCTGTCCAATTAGAGAACTTCTCTCGTTTTCAGTCTCATTGAAACTAGTAATTTTTACTTCACAATAATACCTTTACTAATTTTGAACAGAAATGCCACGTTCCACGTAAAAGTTTAAACTGAAATTTTGCTAAATCAATTGATAGAGGTTTGGACCAAAGGCTATATATCTCACGGACGTAGTGCACAACAGGATGCTTGAGGCAAACTTGCGGTACTTCGCATGTTTAACGAAAATGCTCAACAGTTGCATCAAAACTTAAATTAACTAGGTACTTACATAGTGCTAAGTACATACAAACCAACACTTTATTGGGGAGTTCAAGCGACCGGGCGACGGGCGTGTTCAGGGAAAATGTGCTGTTTTTACTTACTTTTGTTTCAGCATTTTTTATTTTTCTTCGTTTATGGAATAATAACTTGATTTTTCTTTCTCTGTTTTGTCTTTTTTCAGGAGTTTCCTCTCAAATCTTTCATGAATATGTGGAACTTAAAGTAGTCTTCACTTTCATAGTCATGAGACAAGTGAGTTTTCGTATTTTTTAACTGTTATTCTTAAAATTACAATGTATGTAGGTTTTACTTACAAAAAAAACCGCAGCTATTGCAGAACTAAATAAAATATTCAAAACAGTACAAAATATCTGAGGCACCTTATTTTGTCATTTTCATCTTCTTTATCATCTAATATAATAAAAGGGAAAAATGATTCAGTCACTGACTCACTCACTCATTCATCAGCAGATCTCGGATGTGGCCGGACCGATCGGGCCGGGATTTTCGCTGGACGACCGCCCCGGCGGTCTCATGTCAGCTAAGAAAGCTTATCGCGATCCGCCCGTCCGGGCCCGAGATATCGCGGTTTGAAAGTCGCGTTTTTCCCGTAAGGACAACGGGTGCGAGAGAGAGTGCGAGCGAGACGGCGATAGTTTCGCCCGTCGGTGTTGCCGGACTTCGGTGCCGTAGCGGTCCTCCTGCCGCGTCCGGTCGGGCGTCTGCGGGAGAATTCTCAACGCCGCTCGCATGTCGTTACCGGGCGACCGTTCGGATGATGCAATAGTTCCTCGCCTCTCGCCGTTGTCGAATTGTCAAGCTCGAGCTTCAAGGCTATTTGCACTATACATTCGCAGTTTGGCACATAAGTTGAAAAATGTATTTTTTTCTCCCGAGAAAGGACGGGTCTCTTTTGATTCTACATTGGGGTTCAAAAATTTTGCCCCCCTTTGGTTTTTTTTTTTTTTTTTGCGAACGCTTAATAACTTTGACCTCGAGATGCTGGGGAGGTAGGCCCCCCCTCGAAAATTTCTAAAGTTTTTTGGGGGGTGGGACCACAATCCCAGTGCTGGAAAAAGCATTTTTGGATCCAATTTTCTAATGTTCGGCTCTCTTTTGATCCTACATTGGGGTTCAAAAATTTTGCCCTCCCTTTGGTTTTTTTTTTTTTTGTGAACGCTTACGAACTTTGACCTCGAGATTCTGGGGAGGGAGGTCCCCCCTCGAAAACTACTAAAGTTTTTTGGGGGGGGGGGGGGGTGGGACCAACCCCAATGCTGGAAGAAGCATTTTTGGACCCAATTTTCTAATGTTCGGGTCTCTTTTGACTTTACATTGGGGTTCAAAAATTTTGCCTTCCTTTGGTTTTTTTTGCTCGAGATCCTGGGGAGGGAGGCAGCCCCCCCTCGAAAACTTCTAAGGTTTTTTTGGGGGGTAGGACCACCCCCAATGCTGGAAGAAGCATTTTTGGACCCAATTTTCTAATGTTCAACGGAAATTGTTGTCCGGGGTGGAATGTTTGTAAAAGCAGAAGGAATAAATTATTAGGAAGATTTTTGGTCACTAGCAGTTTGCTTTAGGGTTTTATTTAACCCTCCTTTCCCCCCCCCCTGTTGCTGTTTAAGTTCATAGTTTATGGGCGCTCGCTGAAAATTTCTAGAGGAAAAATTGTTCAACCCCTATGACGAAGTAGTTTATGGGCGCTCACTGAAAATTTCCAGAGGAAAATTGGTTCAATCTTTATGACGTAGAAGGGGTTTATTGCCCCCCCGTTTTTCCTGGGTTTTTTAGGTCACCGAAATTCCTTCCTCCACCCTTATTTGAACGGGGAATTTTTGTTTGGCCTTGGCATTTTGGAGTGGGGAATTTCAGTTGTCCCTGGCATTTTTGAGGGGGGAATTCAAAGAAGGGGGGAGGAAGGATTTTCGGACCCATTTCCATACACAAAAAAGTCATAAATCAGTTCCACATATATGTATACATGCGCAGTTTGGCCCATAAGTTGAAGAATGTATTTTTTTCTTTCTAGAAGACGGGTCTCCTCTCATTGGGGTTCAAGAATTTTGCCTCACTTTGGCCTTTTTTTGCGAACGCTCACGAACTTTGACTGCGATTAAACCCCCCCCCCCCCGAAGACTTTCCAAACCTTTTTGTGGGGGGGGGGGGTTCCTACTCCAAGGCGGGAAGAAGGATTTGAGGACCCAATTTTCTTGCACAAAGAAGTCATTTTCGGCCTTAAACATACAGGGTGTGAAAAAAAAAAAAAGAGCCGCTCCGAATAACTCGAGTTTGGGTTCGAATTTCGAAAAGCGCTGAATCACGAGTTCCTGTATATTGAGGGGGACATATTTTGCGGGGGTTGCCGAATTTCGAGGCCCTCGGTGGGGCTTTGGATGAATATTGTCTAAAATTACGTCTTAGTAAAGCAAAATTTCCAACATCAGGGCCCCTGATGGTCTTTCGTGTGGTGGTGGGGGGAGGGGGTCCCCAGCCCACCGACCACCACTTGAAGTGACTAAAGAAGGGCCCCATAAAATATTTGGCGGTGGGGTTTCGGAATCCTTATCTACGCCACTGCGGATGGGGGGCAAAATTGTTGAACCCCAATGAAAGGTCAAGAGGGACCCGGACCCTCCCCCTCTCCTCGGAGAGAAAAATTAATTTTTCAACTTATGTGCCAAACTGCGGGTGTATATATTTTAATATAAAAAGTAGTATTTTAGTAAAAAAAAAAAAAAGTAGTATTTTTATTGGGGTGTATATTGTGGGGGGTTTTGTTGGAAACCTCAGAAACTCAAGAAAGAGGAGACCTGCTTTCCGTGATTGAGCATAACATCATCACAGGAATCCAACTAAAACCAAATAATAATAATAATAATAACTTAGTCATCTCAATCATAAAAAAGGGGTTAAATAATTAAGACAATTTAATAACGCGTAAAACCAAAATAAAATAAGCTCAATAGAAAAGTGTTGTCGCACGGGTTGCGTCGATGTTAACGCACGGCGCACAGCGTAGCAAAAAATCTACGGACTCTGCCGTGCCTCGAACCGGGGACGCTGAGAGAGTGGAAGAGACTCAGCGCCTCGAGCTAAAGCGTTGGTATGTGAGCCGTCAACGAAGCTAATGTACGTATGCACCCGTTGCACAACAAGTTCGTGAAATCAAACAAACGATAATAATAATTACAAATAATACACAATAAACGAAAACCTTTTTTATATATCTGCACCGTCCTTGGCAGTATAAACACAATAAGCAATATCTCTTCAATGACTTTTGGCCGGCTTCCAGGCCTAGTCAAACAAAAACCAAATAAAACCAAATAAAACGTCGACCACCTCTAGTTGATGGGAGTCGACTCCACGGTCGGTTCCGCGAAAGTCGCTCTTTCAAATTGACAAACAAACTTGACTCCAGCAACACAGCTTCAGTTGCTGTGGTTCAGCGCTTCGCAAGTTTGCTGAACTCGGGGTTCGCAAACGCTCCGAATGCCTTTGCCTAAATTATACGTAGAAAATAAATCAATTGTACGACAAAAATAATAATCCAAGAATAACGCAATCAACAAAACAATTCATTTTCAATAATATTTTACACTTCAAACACTAAGATTCACGGTCCGGGGAGAGGAAAATTCAAGCCCCGGGGTCCCACCACGCCCCCCACCTACAGGAGCAGTGTAGCGACGAGAAAAAAGGTCAGCCACTCGACGTCCGCAATATGGCGCGACGAGTACTGAACTTAAACGGAAAACTTGAGAAAAACAGTTTAATCCTAGTTGGAATGGGATAGAGGCCCTGTCACAAGGACATACGTTGGGCCCCCGTTTCTATCAATATTCCGCTTTCTCGGCGCTAACTGTAATGGGAGGGCTGCTTCAAAAGTTGATGGAGATGGCCACTTGACGTCCGCAATATGGCGCGACAAGTCAGAGTTGCCAATAGTGGCTAGATTCGTCCACACGTGGACTATTTTGATGAGAATTTAGCCACGCTTCCGCCCCTGTGCCCGTCGATCCTCCATCCCTATCCACAGCGTGGCTAGTAACCAACTCGAAAACTGTCCACGCGTGGCTATTCCACCCCGTCCAAACCTGGCAACACTGCGACAAGTACTGATCGTTCTGAATTAGCGATATTTCGACTCATCGATATATCGCTAGCTCATACCTCAAAATTCAAAGACCTCGAAGCAGCCTGACCGGTGGAAGGTCGTCAAATGGCCATGCGTTTTCACCGGAGAGAATCTCGTCCCCGGCGTCGCGACGCGCGATCTGATGGAAGGACAGCGAAAGCTCGCTCAAAGCTGGCTCGCTGGCCGCGAGCTTTGCACACGGCACCAATTCATACGGCGCGACCTCGCTTCGGATCGCGCCAAACTCCTCTACTTTTTTTGTACACTATTTACACTCAATTTCGATACTTACACTCAATTTCGATATTTACACTCAATTTCGATACAATCGAAACATACCCCTCACCAAAAAATAAATAAGACCTTGGGGTTTAATTTTTTTTTCAATTTTTAAAGCTCAGTCATTTCTACGTCACATCTAAGGTTTTAGTGACTTTAAGATCCGGAGGATATCAGATGGATACAGATTAATCCTATTTGTCTTCGTCGTAAGCCTGAAACACTTAGGAGATTTTTTTGTTCGTTGATACTTCTGGTAGTATCTTTCGAAAGCGACCAACTGATCGGGCAACGTGGTTTGAGCGACACATGAGATGACCTTGGATTTTAGTTCAAGGACTTTTTCCTTGGGAACGCTGGTAATTTTAGTCAAAGGCCAAGATGACATGTCACTATTTTTTAGCCACGTCGGACCCTCCCACCATATAGGATTATTTACAAGTTGTGATGGAAAAAGTCCGCGTGACAGGAAATCAGCGGGATTTTCTTTGGTTGGAATATGGGCCCAAAGTTCCGGTTCAACATTTTCTAAAATTCCGGCTACCCTATTAGCAACAAAGGTGGTCAGTTGATAAGGCGGTGTGGTGATCCAGTTTAACACTGTTGTGGAGTCACTTAGGGCCAAATATTTTTCAACCGGAATGTTGCATGACGTGTAGAACCTTTTAACGTAAGATAGCAACTTGGCTAAAACAACAGCGCCGCATAGTTCCAGTCTAGGTATGCTTAATGTTTTTAATGGAGCTACTTTTGCCTTTGAAATCAAAAGGTGAGTTTTGATCTCAGAATCCTTTCCTGTCACTTGAACGTATACGCATGCGCCGTAACCCTTTTCGGATGCGTCACAGAATCCTATCACCTGAGTTTTTTCTATTTCAGGGCAAAATGTGTAACGTGGCATTTTAATCGATGAAACCTGATTTATTTGCGATGCCCACGTTGACCATTGATTTCGCACTTCATTCGGTACGGGCGAGTCCCAGTCTAATCCTAGGAGCCAAAGCTGTTGGATCAGACATTTAACTATAAATACTATCGGAGAGATCCAACCAAGGGGATCGTAAATTTTGGCTACATTTGACAGAATTGAGCGTTTAGTACACGTGCTTTCTATTTCTGAGCTGTTAAATGAGAATGTGTCAGAAATAGGATCCCATTTAATCCCTAAAGCACTTAACTTTACTTGACTATCAGGGTGAAATAATAGAGGTTCAGCAAGTTGAAAATCGGCAAATTTGGTGAGTAATTCGGGTCGATTACTTGACCACTTTCGCAATTCAAATTTACCTTTTTCAAATATTCCGATAGTTTCATCGCGAATTATTTCTGCTTCTGTCAACGTGTCTGCGCCTGCGAGGATGTCGTCGACATATACATTATTTTTAAGTACCTCACTAGCCTTTGGAAAGTGTTCTCCTTCGTCTATTCGTAACTGATCGACTGTTCTTAAGGCCAAATACGGGGCAGATGTAGTGCCATAAGTGACCGTATTTAACTCATATTCTTCAATCGCCTGTTGTTCATTATCACGCCATAAAATGTGCTGATATTTACGATCCTCTGGTCTAATGAGGATCTGTCGATACATTTTACAAATGTCTGCCGTCAGCACTATTGCATGAATACGGAATTTAAATAGAACATCGATGATGTCCTTTTGCAATTTTGGGCCTTTGTAGAGAATTGAATTCAACGATGACCCAACGCTGGTAACCATAGACGCATCGAACACAACTCTGATTTTTGTTGATTTACTGTTTACATTAATGACCGCTTGATGTGGAATGTAGTACGCCGCAATCCCATAAGTCACTTTTGTCATGTGACCTAGGTCAGCATACTCCTTTAGAAAAGTTGCATAACTATCGTTCAATTGATGATTTTTTCGCAAGCGGTTTTCTAGAGTAATTAATCTATTTTTAGCTAAGCTAAAGGAGCCCGAAAAAACAGGATTGTCGGTTTTTAACATCAAAGGGACAACGTATCGTCCGGTGTCGTCTCTATAGTGAAGTTTTTTAAACATTTCCTCACATAACTCATCTTCAGGGTCAGTATGGTTATGATCTGGAACCTCCTCAATTTTCCAAAATTTGGTCAAAGAGGCATTCAATGCAGAGTTATTAAATGTCAAAAGGGGTGACTTTGAAGGGCTCACTGAAATCGCCGGAGATTTCCCCATAATCACCCATCCAAAAATGCTGTGGAGGCCACAGAGGTCATCTGTTATAATTTTGTGGCTATTTTGGATGTGTGGATATAATTCGACTCCAATTAGAATGTCGATGTTGGCAGGGTCCCCAAAATGAGGGTCCGCTAAATCCAGTTTTTTCCACTCAACTTGGATTTCAGGTGGTACAAAAGATGAGGGTAGTTTAGCGGTAATTGTGGGCACTACAATAGCGTCAGTAGATAGGATTGGGGTTTCAGTCTGACGCGGTTTCATTGAAATTGCTGTCAAGCCTGAAGTTGAGACGGTTTGATCGCCTAATCCTGAAATATTCGTAGGCCTATTTTCGACGTTAAGTTTCAGCCGTTTCGCGCAAGAGAATGTGATAAAAGAGGACATCGACGCAGAATCTATAACAGCTCGAACGGACTGCCAAATTCCTTGCCCATCTTTTATCTTAATTACAGCTGTGCCCAATAGGACTTGAGAAGCGTTGCTGGTCATTGGCTTATTCTGCGCAGCTAAAGTGCGTGTTGCGATGACTGGCTGAGCAGCCACACTGGTCTCTGAAGGACCGCCTACGTCACTAGAGACCAGAAGTGCGTGGAGCATAAGATGATGTGATTTATTGCACTTTTGACACTTTACTGTACTAGAACACTGAAGAGCCCTATGGTTTTTTCCCAAGCAATTGAAGCATAAGTTATGTTCTATGACGATCGCACGTTTTCCTTCAGTTGATAATTTTTTGAAACTTTCACAATTTCTCACCCAATGGTCACCTTGGCAGTGAGAGCATTTTCGAGTAAATGAGGGTGATTCATTACTCACAAATACTTTATGGTGAGACGTTGGTGTCGATGGTGAGCTGGAAAATTTCGTAACAGAAGCCGGCGTTGCTTGAGACAGTTCAGCAATTTTTGATTGCTGCCTCAAAAACTTTATTAAATCCTTAATCGTCGGAACATCCTCGTCGACGTTATGCGTTTCAAATTGTCGTCGAAGAAAAGGAGGTAATTTTTTCAACGCGAGATACAGGAGGGTGAAATCGGAGAGATCTTTGATCTTTAGCGTCAAAATCGATGATGTTGCGTCATTAATAGTTGACAACAACTTATTTATTGAGTCACACGATGCATCTTTTAACGCCGGAAACTCGCATATCGAGTCTAATAAATTGGTACCAAGAATACGTTTATTCTGATACCGTTCTACTAAACTTTTCCAAACTATCTGATAATTTTCAGAATTTATCGGTAAATTATTCGCGAAACTAAGAGGCGGACCAGATAGAGATGATATTAGGTAGTGGAACTTGGCCGCGTCATCTATACCTTTGTTCCCATGCACTAAGGTTCGAAAAGATTCATAAAACACGGGCCAGTCTTTCAGTGATCCAGAAAATTGCTTAAGTTCAATTTTTGGCAATTTTACGCTGAGATTGACATTACGCACTTCCACGCTTTTTTCCTTTTCTATCTTTCCGCACTGTATAAGTCGTATTTTTGACTTATTATACATTTCATCATACGAATTAGCAAGCTGATGATACCTTTTTTTAAGTGTTTCAGTTTGGGTTGGTTCAATTTCAGTGGCAAGATCGATGAATTTGTCAAGTTCTGATTCAAACTTACAACTGTCTTCATCAATCTTTATTGAAATCGAAATTATTTCATCATATTTTTCTTTAATGTCCAATGCCAGGGCACTGTCATGAATACGTTTTAAACGACTAAATAATCTTTCTACTCTAGCTTCTATGGCTCTGAGCTGAGACTTTTTAGTTTCATCAGAAGCCATGTTTAAATCTGTTTTATTTAAAAGGGTTTAAAATATTAAACATTCACTTGTAAAGACTGTATTTCCTAGTCCTGTATTCTGATTAGGAAAATATTGATTGATTTTTCCTTTTTAATCAATCCGCGACCGGAGGACCATTTAATGTGGGGGGTTTTGTTGGAAACCTCAGAAACTCAAGAAAGAGGAGACCTGCTTTCCGTGATTGAGCATAACATCATCACAGGAATCCAACTAAAACCAAATAATAATAATAATAATAACTTAGTCATCTCAATCATAAAAAAGGGGTTAAATAATTAAGACAATTTAATAACGCGTAAAACCAAAATAAAATAAGCTCAATAGAAAAGTGTTGTCGCACGGGTTGCGTCGATGTTAACGCACGGCGCACAGCGTAGCAAAAAATCTACGGACTCTGCCGTGCCTCGAACCGGGGACGCTGAGAGAGTGGAAGAGACTCAGCGCCTCGAGCTAAAGCGTTGGTATGTGAGCCGTCAACGAAGCTAATGTACGTATGCACCCGTTGCACAACAAGTTCGTGAAATCAAACAAACGATAATAATAATTACAAATAATACACAATAAACGAAAACCTTTTTTATATATCTGCACCGTCCTTGGCAGTATAAACACAATAAGCAATATCTCTTCAATGACTTTTGGCCGGCTTCCAGGCCTAGTCAAACAAAAACCAAATAAAACCAAATAAAACGTCGACCACCTCTAGTTGATGGGAGTCGACTCCACGGTCGGTTCCGCGAAAGTCGCTCTTTCAAATTGACAAACAAACTTGACTCCAGCAACACAGCTTCAGTTGCTGTGGTTCAGCGCTTCGCAAGTTTGCTGAACTCGGGGTTCGCAAACGCTCCGAATGCCTTTGCCTAAATTATACGTAGAAAATAAATCAATTGTACGACAAAAATAATAATCCAAGAATAACGCAATCAACAAAACAATTCATTTTCAATAATATTTTACACTTCAAACACTAAGATTCACGGTCCGGGGAGAGGAAAATTCAAGCCCCGGGGTCCCACCACGCCCCCCACCTACAGGAGCAGTGTAGCGACGAGAAAAAAGGTCAGCCACTCGACGTCCGCAATATGGCGCGACGAGTACTGAACTTAAACGGAAAACTTGAGAAAAACAGTTTAATCCTAGTTGGAATGGGATAGAGGCCCTGTCACAAGGACATACGTTGGGCCCCCGTTTCTATCAATATTCCGCTTTCTCGGCGCTAACTGTAATGGGAGGGCTGCTTCAAAAGTTGATGGAGATGGCCACTTGACGTCCGCAATATGGCGCGACAAGTACTGATCGTTCTGAATTAGCGATATTTCGACTCATCGATATATCGCTAGCTCATACCTCAAAATTCAAAGACCTCGAAGCAGCCTGACCGGTGGAAGGTCGTCAAATGGCCATGCGTTTTCACCGGAGAGAATCTCGTCCCCGGCGTCGCGACGCGCGATCTGTTGGAAGGACAGCGAAAGCTCGCTCAAAGCTGGCTCGCTGGCCGCGAGCTTTGCACACGGCACCAATTCATACGGCGCGACCTCGCTTCGGATCGCGCCAAACTCCTCTACTTTTTTTGTACACTATTTACACTCAATTTCGATACTTACACTCAATTTCGATATTTACACTCAATTTCGATACAATCGAAACATATATTTTTTTTTTTTTTTTTTTTCGGGTGACCGAAGTAATAAAATGTCGGTCACCAACTGATTTTCGGAACCTGGTTACTGCGAAAACGTAACCTGGTCACTGCGAAAACGTAACCTGGTTACTAAATAAAATTTGCTTTCAGGTATTCGGGGTGCGGAGGGAGGAGGTTTGGGCGGCTGGGGTTGGGGGGTGAAGGTTGGGGCGTGGGGGGAGGGGAGGGGGATGGGGGATGGGGAGTGAGTGGGCCGTGCGAAGCACGGGTTTACGGCTAGTTTAACTAATAAAATGAGCTACAGCTAAGACTATTAAGATTTTTAGCTAGTTGTTTTCGATAGTAAGCGTCAATCGCCTATAATTGAATTCCTTCTCCTGGCTTATAGAGCTTTCGTGAAAGCCTAAATGTGAGAGCCAATCAGAAATAGATTCAGAATTGGCGCAACTCTCTTAGCACTTACATGGATGAGACTTTATATAGCTCACAGATAAATCGTAGAGAAATAAAGAATCGAATGAGTAAGAATGCATGTATTGATGACGGACAAAGGAGAGGAGAGTTCCATAACTTTCATGTTTCCAATCAGATATACTATCCATTAGGTAACCATTTTATTTTTTGTCTTTACATCATAAGTAATTCATGCCCGAAAGAAATACTGTTATTGGCAATAAATACGTCAAAATTTTGAAAAATGGAGGCTTCAGCCATTCGGCTCTCAGAAATCTGAACCGACCGAAAAGATACAAATTAGAGTCAAGTGAAGTTTATACGATTCTTGTTATTTTTTTTTTTTTTTTTACTCTCTCAAAAAGTTACAAACGATGTCGATATATATGATCGTGGGTTGCAGAAAATACGCTGGTTTCCTTCCATCTTCGTGTGGCGCTTTAACTGTTAAATCAAAGATCCGCGATGAGCCGAGAAAGGGTCATGTTTCAAATTGAAGTGGAATATGTGTATATTGCCACTTCATTTCGCGAGACGCGCAGTGAGATCCAAACATGGAATTTACCGGACTTTGCAGGCACCTGCGAAATCAAACTAGATGCTTGCTGTACTTTGTACATATATTTACTGGCATTTTTTAATTCATCGATGATTCAACCGGTTGACCAAAGGATTACACAGATTAGTTCAGTGTATGACTTGCGTCATAAATCTTATCTTGCGTGGGCGTCGTCACCGAATGTTTGCTCCTCAGAAAGAGCAAACCTGATTTTTTATGAGATCTTCGACAAGTCAGGCGCTGATGGGCTCGCTAGTTCCTGATGAAAATCAAACTCTTACGAAATCAAATCCATGATCAACTCTCGACGAAAATTCAATTTGTGAGTCAAATCAATCGTTAACCCGCACGATGAAACTACAAGAATGTTTCAATTATTCTATTCAATGGGTCTATTGCAAAATTTTGCAGCAGCGTTATGAAGGGTCCATCCCTTTGTGAATCGCGTGAAAATCATATTGCAAGCATCGAAGAAGTCTCAAAATTCAATCACAAACGAAACAAATGCATTTAGCAAAAATCAAAGATGAAGGTTGGATGAGCGGGTCACAATGGAGTAGTCTCATCTAATTGCAGCTTTCTCTACAATGAATCACTTTACTCGGCACAAAAAGTTGCGACGATCCAATTAACCCTTCACTGCATGATTTTTTTTTTTTCCAACCAAAAATGGATTTTTCAATTCACCGGGTAGTCAAATATATGGGAAAAATAGCAAAAAAAATAATTGGGCAGTTTTTTGGTGTCAATTCTCATTTTTCCATTTTTTACTCGTTTTTTACAAGTGTCGTTATAACACCATAAAAAACTGCGGGAAAAGGAAAAAAATTCAAAATTTTCACTCAAAAAATAATTATTTTTTTTACTTTGATTGGATTTTTCAAAAAGCAAATGCCAAAAGCTTAGTAAAAATAATGAAATTTTGGTTGAATTGGAAACGGGGTCAAATTTTCCACCCCACCATAGTTTCCATTAGTATGTTCATTATAATGAGTGCTGGTAGTATTTTGGAAAATGTTTGGGCCCGTTTTTATGTTTTCTTATTATGTGACACTGGTGATACAATTTGAAATGAGTCAAAATATACATTACAATGTCTGATAAAGGGCTTTTTACATCATGTATCACCAGTGATACACTATGCAGTGTAGGGTTAACCCTGTAACGGCCAGGCTAGTAAGACCGCCACTCTGCCGTTTATACGTATAGGGGAAGGTTTAGTTAACTGTTTGTACTTGGGGGAGTTGGAATTGCCTATACAATGAATTGCAGGCGCCCAATGAGACCTTATCTTTTAAGTGTTTTCATCGATAATTGTGTTTTTCCGGAATGAAAACTGAAACCATATGAAATAGAGTAGAGGAGAAAAACGAGTATAATCGGGCTTAGCCCATAAAGGGTTAAGGCCCGCTCATTCGATCACCATCTTTGAATTTGGTTGACTGCATTTATTGAGTTTGTAAGTATGGGTTTTGAAGTTTTCGATGCTTGCAATATGATCTTCACGCGGTTTTACAGTGGTATTGACCCTCCATAACGTTGTAACATCAGTTTGCAACGAACCCATTAAACTATGTATACGCCGCCCTTGTTGGGCTCACGAAAATCGTATTTTTTGATCTTGAAAATTTCTGGGTGGGACCTTTTTTAAAGCCACCCTGTAAAAGAGGCTCTTTTTTACAATTCCCTTCAAACTCATCCATACTTTCGCAACGGCTCATAAAAAATCAGGTTTGCTCTTTCCGAGGTATGAGCATGCAAATTGTATTGAATATTTTTTGTAAAGACCTGACCTGATATTTCCACATAAGACCGTCGTTCTTCGCGCGTCTCTATTGATAAATGAAGGCGGGGAATCGGGGATATTATACGAATGGGTTTGAATGTTGGCAGAAGCGGAGGCTCGTTTTCTTGTAGCTCCCGCGCCAAGTCCCGTCGACTCGTCGAGTCGAGTCCCTCTATCCAATCCCTTGGTCTCTTCTCCTTCGATCTGTCTGCACTCTCCGTTATGTCTAATACGGTAATACCGTGCCCGGAGTGGAATCGTATATAATACTCTAAGGCTTCACGCAAGGCTGGAGTCTGCCTTTGGAGAATGAACTCACTGTCGCCGTGCTGTGTGTTATTTACAGTGTTGCCGTTTTACTGATATCTCTCCGAATTTTCCCTCTTTACTTAGTGCAATACTTAGTAATTAATAGGAACAACTGACAACATTAGTTTTTAGTTCTAAATTCCCCTTGTATAAGAGAAATAAATATTTGTGCATTTTGGCTACAATGTTTTTCCTCTATTTGATATTCTATATAAAACAATCGATTCGATAGTGAAGCAGCACTTCACCCACAATCAATTGTTGTATAGATCAAAATGTTGTAAAAACATTGTTGCCAAATTGCACGAGCCGCCATTGATCGTGTATCGTGATGATTTTTTTCTCCTCGGCATGGCCACGGCCGCATGGTAGTCTCGGACTTAATCAGTCGTTACAAACTGGCAACATTGCATTTGGCTTATTCAAATGTAACTCACGAAAAATATCGAAATATCTAAAGATTGGCGATGATCATCAAATTCGACCTTTTCTATGGGTTCAAATGAACAAAATGCTACGTTGCCAGATAGCGCGCTTCGTCACTGGGTTTAATTTCTTCGCCAAAGCGTAAGTTGTTTGAGGAGTGCATTTAGCGTCTGACTCCAAATGTGAAAAAAACCAGGAAGGTGGGGGATTAATGATTAAATAAAAAAGTAATTTACAGGTATTCCAGGGTTAGGAGTTTGATTAGGGTTTTCAATTGGGGCTTGAGCTGTTTAATTGTACCGCATCGTTGGGATATTTTTCACCGCTAACCGAATTCTGCCGATCGCATTTCATAGTTCTGTTTTGGAATGAAGGCGATTCGAGTTCTTTTTTGAGAAAAAAAAAATACACATTGAGGCTTTCCAAGCCCCAGTTAAGGGCTCTCCGGACGATCAACTCGGATCCTCAGAATTTCTCCCTACTGAGCATTTGAAGATCGGTGCGCAACGTACCATGACTTTCAAAAGAAAGTATCCTGGTAGAAATTTTCATTCCTCCATTTCTTGACCAGTTTTCAAGAATTTCGCAGTTTTTTTTATGTATTTCAGAGTCTAATCAAATTGCCACTTGAAAGCGTGTCTAAAAAAATCTAAAATTATTTGGAAAATAATGGACAAAACTATCAAAAGCTGTTTCAATCAGATGACTTTCTTTTGAAGGTCATAGTACATAATTTTAATTATTCGAAAATAAAATTAACTTACATTTGGACGACTAAAAATTCAACATTTTGCGTTTATCTTGACGAGAAATGAATCCGTGCCATGATTGATGATGATCCTCAACAACATCGATGATCGTCAAAAGCTTTAAGGCCGCCAAAACTAAACTATGATGGTGTATGTTACGCACCGATCATCAGATGCTCACTTGCATGCTATACTTTGAGGATCCAATTTGATTGTTTGTAGAGGCCTTAATTCTATCAGGACTTGGGAAGTCCTCATCAGCAACCAGCAAACCACCGACGAACGTTTTTGATGACCGATTGCAACGCCAAGCGTTGAATTTGGCAACGAATCATTATTCCATTCATTCAAATCCATGAAAACTATCGTGTGGATGAATGCACAGTGAGCATCGTCGATTTCGACCTTTTGCATGGATGTATATGGACGAAGCTTGCACGCTTCTCGGAACTCTGCTGAATACACTGCAGTGCAGCTTAAAGTCAATCTGGATCGAGGTGTATTCCAAAGACCTAATGACTTACTATGCGGTCATAGATAGAAGTGGCCAAGCTACGCTGGACCGGGTATAATGATGTTGAAGTCTTCATGGGTCAAGAGAGTAGAGATTTGCACAGAGCATGAATTCAAAAGAGGACGAGCTCTTTTAGTCCTCAAGCTGTGTTGTCTTTGATGGCTGCACAACGCGCACCGGATCAAAACGTTGACTTTTCCGACCGAGTAAAGCCTCCACACACGTTCAAACAGTTTTATCAAAAATACACGCAATAAAAGACTGGTCGAATTCACCATATGTATGGCTAATTTTGGAGTCTGCCATCAAGTATGGTAAACTTAACCATCAAATGATAAATGCAATAACGTACCTTGTGGTGAAATGTACCAACAGGTTATCTTAATTTACCACAAGGTACACGTTGAATTTACCGCATATGAAGGTAAAATTTTACCATACTTGATAGCAGACTCCAAAATCAGCTATGCGGATGGTAAATTCTACCTGTCATTTTTTCCGTGTGGCAAACGTCAAGACGAAATTCACGTATAGAATAAACTCACGTGACGTGCATTTTGAGCTACTCATGAGTTGTCTTTTTTTATGCGTTTTCGGTTCCGGAATCATTACATACCTGGCGTGAGGCGTGTTATGGACAACTGGACGGTTGTGAAAGGGGTCCCCCCTCGACTTCCATGGACGTAGGGAATACTAAAATGATTTTCAATTTATCATTCAAATACTGAATCCATAGGCTCTTGCACCAACAAAGCTTAATTTCAAAGATTCGGTTTCAAGTTATTACGTTGGCTTAACCCTTTCAGACCTGACATTCTTTTTGTTTAGAAACAGGTTTTTGACCAACATGATTGATCTTAGCGCTGTCTCCTCATCTGAATTGATGCACATTATTGTAGGTTTATGTCCTCCATAAGACTACTTATTGTTATTCCAATGTCTATTAGAATAGACTCCAGGTCTGAAAGGATTAAGGAGCACGGCTCCCAAAACGTTTTCTGACGAGCAGAACATAAAATTCGAATCTAATCTTGGCTCAGGCTCCCAAGCCCTGTGTCAGAGATTTCCGTGCTATGATCCAGTGTGCGTGGACCATGACACGACGCCCAGTAATTAATCCATTCAGACGGCGCTGCGTTTGTAAGGCGGGTTGACGAGAGTCCGCGTGTACGGCGCGCCATGGTGAGGATAAAACATTAATTAATATTCTACCTTGACCCGAATCAAAATCTTTTCCAAAGGGAAGTGCAATGCGCGTTCCTGGTTGCCTATTCACCTCCGTCCAAGCGTTTGCAGCGTGATGCCGGACCCGTTTCTTTGACCGCATGTCATGGCGATACCGTGCCGTGCCGTGTTTTGACTTGTGCAATGAGGCAGCAACGGAATCTCTCCATTTAAAGCTATGTAAAATAATCGATCCTGAGGAGGCTCGTTGAACCCTTGAGAAAGCGATATTTTTGTATAGATTTAACGGAAGTTTTAGGTTTTGAGACTAATGAAAATGTTTGGGTTGTCGGTGCATCGTAGATTCCGTGCGACTTGCAAAACCAAAAAAAAAAAACACTATTGATTCGTCCAATTTTTTCAATGGAGATTTTGCAAACTTTTGTCACAGGGGACTGAAGAGTTGATTTTTGTATAAAATCCTGTAAAAATTAGAGTGCACTATAAAATCACAAAGTTCGCTCTCAGAATCAGGTTTAATGACGAAGAGACGCAGGTATCATGGGAGATTGATTCCCATCTAATTCAAGACATATCTCTGTATTTACGTAGAGAAAGTGACAAATTAGACAGGAATCTCCCACGATACCTGCGTTGAACCGCCATTACGATCTTGCTGTTCTAGCAAGTTTAAGAGGTTAATATTTATTTTTAGGCTTTTTAAGCGTGATTATCGTGTATTTATATCAGATTAGACAATTTATTTGACTATAGCAAAAATTTGTGAGAGCCCCTTTGTAAATTCTGCTATCCGTCTGAAATGCGGATCGCATTTTCCAGTTTTGATTCAAAGAGACATAGATCGTTTTTTGCGAAAATGCTTGTCAAAAAGTCGCACGCAGTGGCGAAGCGTGTGATCTGGCAGTAGCAACGTTGCATTCATTTAAATTTTCGAAAAAAATCGAACTGTTGGGGTTCTACGATGACTATCGGATTTGAATTAAATAAGTAGAATATTCACCTGATATCTCCAAAATTATAAATCTAGTAAAAGATGATGATGATGATGATGATAGCTATTTCGGGGACCGGCCCCATCTTATGTCGTGTAGTAATCTTTCGATTTTTATTTTTATTTTATTATTCTTTAACGCGGCAGTCTAGTCACTGTCTATTGCCCTTCAGTGTTCATAATGATCTGAAGATGGGGCCGGTCCCCGAAAGCTATTTCGGGGATCATCATCATCATCATCTTTTACTAGATTTATAATTTTGGAGATATCAGGTGAATATTCTACTTATTTCATTCAACATGCACCCTGATAAAAATAACAACAGATTTAACTTGACTATCAAATTTGACCTTTTGTACGGATTCAAATGAACAAAATGCTAAGTTGCCTGATAGCACACAACAGCAAGATTATGGCTAATATCAGAAGTGTCAAAAAGTGTATATTTATCCAGTTTTTATCCAAAACTTAACATTTTATTTTAAACCAGTTAGCATTTTATTTCAAACCAGTTTAATCATGAGATTTGAGTTTTTGAAAAACCAAACACCATTTTCGGGGAATTGTTAACAATACATGCAATATTATTATATTCATTGTGTCTAACCTTTAATCGTCTAACAAAAAATTGATCCGCAGTTGCGTGATACACGATGATCCCATAAATTACTCATAATGGGTCCCCCCAGTTTTAATCTATAAAATAAATAAGTTTTTAAACTGCATGACAAATACATTAAGATCGTGTCTGATTTTAAGATCGCCAAATTTCGGATCCAATTTTGATCCTGCAGTCAGTGGCGTCGCGTGCAAGTTGGCAACAATGTATTCTATCCATTTAAACTCATGTAAAAGATCGAATTCAGGGGGTGCACAGTGCACAAGGAAAATTCGATATATTTAATGAGTTTAAATGTATCAGTTGCATTGTTGCCAGATAGCACGCGACGCCACTGCCTGCAGTTAATGCTTTCCAATGTGCGGAACTTTGCAAACGATTTATCTACAAGACTCCCTGCAGACTGCACTCATGAGTAAAGTAAAGCCGCGGCGATAGACGCGCGTTAGTTAATTCAAAGATTATGATTGTTTGAGTGTGTGAGAAAGAGAGAAATGGGAGAGATGGTGAGAGAGGAGAGATGAGAGCGAGAGAAGAAGTGTTGAAGGGAAGCAAGAGCTACGATTATATGTAGTTGGAGACGGAGGGGGGGCGCAACCTTCCAAACACCCTCAGAAAAAAGCTCCGTCCTTGATAGAATGATGGAATTGATGGACTCTATAAAATTCGCGGATTCCTATAATAGAACATCCAAGGACACGGACCGTGGGACGTCACCAACACTATAACAATGTCTCTTTCGCGGAACAAGGTTGGATCGTTGCATTTGTCTCAATTTATTAATGCGTTAAAGCCCGCACGAACACGTATAAGTTCATGGTAGTGTCGGAAAAGTTCGACAGCTGAAACTTTCAGCATACTTTATTGATTGGCGTGGGCTCGGTAACTTAATTTCGATAACTTTTTTGACACGGAGCTGATGTAAGATAGTTCGAGGGTCACTCTGAAATATAGTTTTCCCACGAGAGGTATCAATAATAATTGAAGACCTTGCCACTTACCAGTTCTGCCGTTTTGCGTATAATAATGGAATTTTTCAATTTACCGATGATTCCACCGGTTGAGAAAAAATCATGCAGTTCAATTCTGTGTAGATATGACTGTAATGTTCGCATCTATGATATTTTCTCCACCGGTGGAGTTGTCGATTACTTTAAACTGACAGTTTTTAAGTTTTTTTCATACTTTCAACCATGTAAATAGTTACATAGTTTAAGTCAGCACTTTGGTGTTTGTTTTTTTTTGTTTTTTTTTTTTTTTTTTCAGTGTGGAGTGTGTGTGTCTCGTAATCAACTATAGTATTTGTGACTCTTCTCTGAGAAAACTACTTTGAAATTCCACTCATAAAAGTGACTACTTTTGTCCCGGAATTAAATTGAAAACATTGAAAAAGAAAATAGAGACCGTTTCCAGAATATATTACGTAGAAGAGAATTTATGAAATGCTAGATGTACTGCTGTCCACTAGAAAAATGCATTGAATTAAAATAAGGACTTCTTTGGAAGAGCACGCCTAAAAAAAAAAAAAACCGGAGTTAACACAAGATACTATATTTTACATTTTCAGCAAAAAAAAAAAAAAAAACAACAACAAAACAAAAAGCAAGAACGGAAAAACAAAAAGTGACTGTAGAGTATAATTCGATTAAAGGGCGGGTTAAAACAGAGGCTGCGTGCACATGTGCAAAAAACCTGATTTCAAAAGGTTACCTATCCACCACGTGAGTATACAGGGGCGTAGCATGCCATTTGGCAACGTTGCAGTCTGTCCATTTAAACCCATATAAAAGGTCGAATGCGAAGGTGTTCGTCGAACACCCAATAGTTCGATATTTTTCATGGATTTAAATAGACGAACTTCAACGTTGCCAAATTGCACGCTACGCCACTGCGTGAGTTTGGAATGTTGGATTCGGTTCTCGTAATAATCAGACTATTAGACTACGCTTTGAAAACCCATGAAAGAAAAATCCACATTTTCTCACGTAACTTAGGACCTTTAAGTATGAGTACACTCTGTGTTTTATCTGCTCTTTTATAACAAAGTTCTCATCCATTGCAAATATAAACGCCAAAAAATTATTGAAAGGATATAAACGAAACACCATAATTTGGCATAATGCATTGAGAGTAATCCTTTTAAGTGACGCAAATGCAGAACGACTCTATTTTTTAAGTTTCTCACTATCACCCCGCCACACCACGGGTCCGAATAAAGCACGCTTTTAAAAAGAAAAAGAAAAAAATGCAAATAAAAAATAATGATGGAAGCAATTTTGATTTAATATCGTAGCTTAGATGATTCTACAACGATCGAACAGGAAAGACGCGTCCGTGCATTGAATTTACAAGTTTGCTATGCGGAAATGGGTCGTCGTAAAGGAACAGGTAAAAAATGTGGTTTCCCCCATCAATACAAAGAAGGAAAACTAACGTAAACCTAACGTAACGTAAGCAAACTTACGTAATTGAGCGTCTTCAGCACCGCAAACAAGGGAAAGAAATTGGAGGCTCCTGATTTATTGAGCAGCTTTCTATTTACAACGCTTCATGAAATATGTATTATGTACGCATGCACATATTGCACATACACATATAGTGTGCACATACATCCCTTATCGCCTCGAATAACGAATAACGAATTCAAAAGCTGCGTTGAAGCTAGCTTTCATCGTTGTTATTGTTGCCGATCCTTTTAAAAGCTCAACCCTGACCTGTCCCACCGAATAGCGCGAAAAACTTGGACAACAACATACACAGTATATACACTATTCAACCACTCTGAAATGTTGAGCAGGGGGCGGTCCAACTCCAACACAAGTGCAAACTGCGATGCGATAGTGTATACTGCGGGTTGCCGCCCCGTCAAACTGAAGGGGGTCGAGGTTCGAGGACTGCGGATCGGGACGGAGAGACGAGAGAGTAAGCCGAGACTGCACTTTACGTCTGATGATTGAAAACGCAAAGAGTACATAAACGCAGTAAAAAAGATAATAAAAAGAATGAAATAGTATGAAGGACAGAGGGATGCAACGGTTAATTGGGTCAAGGACAAGTTTCGAGTTTGACGAGCGAAAACGACTCCGGGAGTATGGGGTTCTTCTCTCCCCCCCTCCTCCCCTCTTTACCTACCCCTCTCCTTGACAACCACTCAGTCTCATCTTTCATCATCGGCACTTACTTCGGTCTCCCTTCTCTCTTTCGACACGGTTGGGAAAACACTAGAGTTTTGATGACGAACGCAATGAAATCGTGTTTTTTTTTCTTCTTCTTTTTTTTCTTTTATTATAAGATTACACTCATGCAGGATGAATAGGGGTTGTTTCCTCTTTTTTCTTTTTATAAATTAAGTACTTACCGTTTGACCTCGACTTCACGGCTGAAGGAATAACCGTATCATTCTTAAGATGATTCCAGGGTCGATTAGCTCGAACCGTGTACACCACGCTGCTCAAACGCTGCTCAAAAAGTTAACAGTTTTTGGCTAATACTGGACGAATTTGCGCTAAATGTACAAATTTGAGGATCGTGAGCACCCTGCAAGCATACTTCAGGAAGAAACCCTGAAAGTTTCAAGCTGAAACAATCAAAAGTAAACCTGCAAATCAAACGATGAAATACGAAAATTCCCGTAAGCCTCAATAAGTGTGAGTGAGGCGGATGAACATAATATTATCACTCGCACTCACTGAGCTTATGGCGAAGAAATAAATTTCACATTTTACGGCTTTAATGGGGCTCTTGCAAACTTTTGCTATGGGGGATTGAAGAGTTGATGCTTGCATAAAAACCAGGGCTGCCGTTTTGCGTAAAATCAATGTTATTTTTCTATTCACCGATGATTCCACCGGTTGAGAAAAGATTGCACAGTTCAGTTCAGTGCATGACTGTAATGCACGAAAATACTGTGATCTGTAATCTTTCCTTAATCGGTGGAAACTCCGTTGACTAATTAAAATATCCGCAGGTTTTTTTTAAAGTCATCGACGACTCCACCGGTTGAGAAAAGATTACAGATGCGAGTATTTTAGTTGATTACAGTCATGCACTGAACTGAATTGTGTAATCTTTTCTCATCCGGTGGAATCATCGGTGAATTGAAAAATAGCATTGATCATACGCAAAATGGCAGCCCTGATAAAAACCTGTAAAAATGACGATGAGCACACTAAAAAGTCACAAAGTTCACTCTCAGAATCGGACTTAATGGCGGATTGACGCAGGTATCATGGGAGATTCCTGTCTAAATTGAGACATATCTCTGTGTTTCTGTAGAGAATTAAGTGACATAATAGACAGGAATCTCCCATGATACCTGCGTCGAACCGCCGTTACAAACTGACCGTTATAGCAGTTATGTGAGTTTAATACTGAATTTTAGACTTTCTTAGTGTGATTTTCGTGATTTTCGTTGGTTTTTACATCAGACGGGACTTTTCATTTGCCCACAGCAAAAGTTTGCAAGAACCCCCTTCTCAACCGAATTTTCTCGTTTTGGGCACAAAAGTTCCATTAAAAAAATTGCGCAGGTGCTCACGTTCTTGGATTTTGCGTTCTTTCTTTGTTTTCAATTTAAAATGCCATAAAAACGACTTTTTCCAAGAGCGCATAGTACGTGGTGTAATGGTGCTATCCATCGGATTGAAGTCTGGAAAAGTTTCACCAGGAATCACCTTAAAACCTTGCTGATGTAAGCACACCAGGGGGTTGAGATTGACAGGTAAATACGAGTACACTGGCGGAATCGTCTGTGCCGGCTCGTGCAATTTAGCTTCAACGTATTATCTCCATTTAAGCTTAGGTAAAACAATCGATCTTCAGAAGGTTCAACTGCACAATGCACCCCCCATGATTAAAACAATCGATCTTCAGAAGGTTCAACTGCACAATGCACCCCCCATGATTAAAACAATCGATCTTCAGAAGGTTCAACTGCACAATGCACCCCCATGATATACTTTTGCATAGATGGAAAATAAGCATGCGGCTGCCAGATTGCACGAGCCGCCTTTGGGAAACGTCCATCGTCACCCAGAATAAATTATTTTTAAATGTTAAACCGCAAGGTCTCATTCTGGGTCTTACTATACAGCTCCGAGGTGTCAAATCAGAGAAAACCTGGAAAATCTAGAGAAAATCGGGGAATTCTATCTCACCAGCGAAAACTTGCGGAATCATCAAAGAAATTCGATATGATCAGGGCAGTAGCGCACCGAGAGTTTCTTCATCTCTCTCTTTTCTCCATTAAGAAACGTATGTTGAACAAGGATGGACAAGGGGATAAAACCCCCTCCTTCTGTCCTTTTCCTACTCATACATTCAAATGGGAAATGAGAGAGATGGAAGATATCCTGGTTGCGCCAGTGCATCAGGGGAAACATGCGGCATTGCGGCGTCATCAAGGCATTTACTGTGGGGCCCAGTTTTATCAGCTTTTTAAAATGCGTAATTTTCTTTCAGAAATTTGGCACTCGGATTCCAATGATTCTCGCAAAAATATCGATACGCTCATTAAAAACTTTAAAAATCCACTCATCAACTCGGAAAACGCTTCCGTTATAAACAACCCGCGCTCCTCCATCATAAACTATTTTTACCGACCTACAACTACAGAGACGGAACTACCCGCGCGTTTAGGCAAACATCAACATAGGTACTCGTATTTATAGTTTACAAACGTTGTAGGTATGTCTCCTTTACATACAATTATTGTATCATTTAGTAATCTCTGGTTTGGTACACCAGAAAAGACTAGACAGCAAATGCAGCCAATGTTTCATGCATTCAAATGGAAAATCTAACATTTTGAATTTGAAGTTACGATGATGTTCAAGTTCACTTAAAACAAGGTATATATCGACATGAAAAGATACTTTATTTGCTTCTATTTTGTCCAATAAATAAAAACATTTTTGGGGGAAACGAAGCCAAAGCTAAGCTTTTTTATTTTTAAATGTTAGCTTCATTTCCTGAAAAGGTTTTTTATATATTAAACAAGGTATAGTTGTATGTGTACAGGGTGACTATAAAAAAAGTCCCCCCTGAGAAGATGGGACCGTTGCATTGCCGCTCGGGAAAGTTCATGGTTTTAAATCCAAATGCAGTGCGCCCTGGCCTAAAACAGCTCTGAAACGAATCCATTCTGTTTTCTAAGAACTCGACGTACGAAGAGAAAATACGTTATTTTGGGAAAGCATTTATTATTTAATCGAACTTTTTGTTACAACAATACAAGTTTTCCCGGACAAGTTTGGCAAGCCTGGTACTTACAAAGCGTGCAAGTCCGCTCTCTACAGTGTTTTGACGGTCAGTGTCACAAGTCACGATCAACGCTGTTGCCAGTCTCAGTGTGAGTGCATAAGAGGGTTGTATGTGTGTGTAAGGTGTGTTTGTGTGTTATGTGTGTGACTATAATTAATGTCGGCTAATTTTATTTTCGCTCAAAGGTAAACACTTGGACTTGAGGGGGAGACTAATTATATCGCGGGCTGCGAATATATAACCCGCGAAATTAGACTCGCGGTCAAAATTAAACCTCGAGACTCGCACTTGCTCCGGCGTTGCCACATCTCGCGGCTTTCTCCGCACACGCAGAGTCAATGCAACGATAAATCCTCTATTCTCCGTATCTCTTTCTTCTCTCCGTATAAAAAGAAATTCATTGTCAGTGGATTTATAGGGAAATCCGCGAAATTTGACAACACCGCTATCCGACAGTCACAAACAAAACTCGCGGCCAGCATGGACTGAATGGCATAGCATAAGCGTACGACACGATATGTGACATTCCGACAGAGTTGCCGGATCTCACATACCGTGCGTGATGAATATACTGTTTTATAGCAGCGATATGTCGTACTAATTGCATTTCCATTCAATGTAATTGCTCCTTAAGCGCAATTTTTAATGAAAATGTTGGCTATTAAATCAAAAAGTTAAATCGACCTTTTTATGATTATGAATAGAGCTGTTGCAAGCTTTTGCTACTTGATTATTTATAGCTGATTATGGGGTGACATCCTGTAAAATTAACGATAAGCTCACTAAAAAATCACGAAATCCACTCCTAAACTCACAAAAAGCTTTTAAACGCGAGACCGTATAATGGCGGCCGGGGCCGCGGTTTGCATTGGGTTTCTCTATCTTCAATCAGCGCCATCTACACGAGCCGTTCTCGCAACACCACACAAGAAGAAGAAGAAGAAGAAGAAGCAAACAATTGCCATTAGATTTGGGCGGCCTCGGCCGCCTTTACGGTCTCGCGTTTAAAAGCATTTTGTAAGCTTAGGAGTGGTTTTCGTGATTTCTTAGTGCGCTAATCGTTATTTTTACAGGGGTTTACCCCGCAATTAACCATTAATAAGCCTGTAGCAAAAGTTTGCAACAGCTCCATTCTACATCCTCGAAAAAGCTTATCTATACTTATTCCTAGTCTAACGACTAAAACCGCAGAAATCAACCAGATATTACGGCTTTATATCATTATATGGAACGATTTCCGTAACCCATATCAAGCTATTATTCCCGTGAGTTACATGGGGGTAGGTGCGTTCTTTGAAACAAAATAACCTAACCTCAAATCCTAACTTCACAGGCCAACGCACAGGAAGAATCAATAAGGGTTACGGAAATCGTTCCATAGCTTAAATTGTATGTATTTCGACGTTAAAATCGCCCGAATTCCCGCATATTTTACACCAACAACAATAACATTCGGGTGACTTTAACCTTCAAAGGCGTAGATCAATCGATTGTTGATCTTGGCAACTTTAGCCGTAAAACTAAGCAAATTAAAGTATTTTTGAGGACGTAGAATTCATAACCGCAAAAAGGTTGCATTCATTTTTTGGTTCACTACCCAAAATTTCCTTTAAAAATGCACTTTTGGGAGTTTGTTTGCAAACAGAGGTCCTCGGACAGCAATCGATACTACATATTATGTACCACTGTATTAAAACGGTCTAAAGGTATATAAGAGGCGCGCTTTAACCCATTTATGCCCATTGACTCGTTAACGACCCATACTTATTATGGTTTTTTTTTTTTTTTTTTTTTTTTTTTTTTTTTTTTTTTTTTACCAAATTATAGTAAATTTAAGCCAATTTTACTCAAAAATCAATGTTTTGATCTTTCATGCACCTACAATTTAGGTGGACCAGAAAATTTCCCAATTTTTTATTTTAAAATTTGCTTAGCTCTAAGATGGTGTTTTTCACCAAAAACACCCAAAATGTGTAAATAAAGTTGAGCATATATGGGTTAAGGAGGGTATTCACCGTTTTAAATCGGTGCTAAAGTATTTAAGCCCGGAAGGATTCACGTCGGATCTAAATCCGAAGTCTGGCAACGCTGCAATCCGATCAGGAATAGAACAGCGATACATTAACACAAAAGACACGACGACAGAGCAAACACGGCCGGGATTTGAATGAAAAAGCTAAAGGCCCTTGTGACCATGTGATAATCGCGACATCGTAGCATGCGGATATTTAACATATTGGCTGTGCAGTGTAAATTTCGTTTCATTTATATCAATACGTCCCATAGGGTGAGTGGAAAAATCGAAATTTCTGGAGGAAACGGCTCATACGTACTGTGAGAAAAAGTAATGGAAGTAACTAATGATGATCACTTAAAAATGTGAGCGCCCTTCGGGTACCATAGACCCTCCCTCACGCCGGACCGCGTGCTAGGGCAGTCGTTCATTCATTCTTGGGGGGGGGGGGGGGGGGGGGGCTCGCGCGTTTGAAATTTGAAGTGTCACGTCGCGTCGCAGGAAGCAATTTTGGACTCTATTTTATGTTGTAACAAGGCAAAATTTGAGGCTTCTGGGGGATGCCTTCGTGTCCCCCGGGCCCTCGGCTCCTTGGATCCACCCGGGAAACTCGTATTTATCAGCACGCGTAATGCGTATATTATAATTTTGATTAAGAGTCGGTCGCTGATCGATGACTCGTGGTGGTCAAAACAATCTATTATGGCTTTCAGCAATCGATTTGTTGGAATGGAGATAAACTAGCAGTGTTCACTAGGTTTTCTCTGCGGTTAATTTAATGTAAGCTTTTCAGACTTACTTTAGATATAAGTATGAGCCTAATTTACTCAGTCACTCAAAATTGCCGAAAAATTTAAGTCGTGGTTTTGCACTTGGGCCTTTGACTTATTGTATTCCTGTTAGTAAGTCGGACTTACAATTTTAAACATTGATTCTTTGTGGTGTAAGTCAAAATAGTCACCATGAGCACCTTCAAAAAATTGCGACGTCCTTCAACTAGCACATGTGCACTACAGCGAGGCGGGGACAGACAAAGATACCTACGGCCAGGGTATGTAATGCGCAACAAAAAAGTTACGGATCAACTTGCGTTGTGTATTGCATATACTCTGCTCAAGTATACAGGGTGACTACACAAAAAAGTCCCCACTCAGGGGTTAGGGTGGTTGCTACTCGAGATATTTAAGGAACTTCTTCTATTTACAACACGAATTCATAGTTTTGAACACTCGCCTCAAGATTAACGTTCTTTACTTCTGCCTCATATGCATGTATATTTACTTTCGAGTCAAATTTATCAAACCAGATTTGTGTAAAAATGGGTCTGTTGCATATACTTTTGCCACAACAATATAGAACCGTGATTCTTATGTAAAATTCGGCGGAAATAACGATGCGCACATTAAAAACGTTCAAAATCCACTCATTAACTCAGGAAATCACTTCAATTTCAAGCAGCCCGCGCTACACTAGACACTATTCTCACCGGTATACTACTACATAGATGGGACCACCGTGCACAAGTAAACAACATCGTAACTACAAAATGATGGAATTTCTTTTTTAATACGTGAAATATAAGCTGCATTTGCTGTCTGGTCTTTTCGGTTTATCAAAGATTACAAAATAATATAAGAAATGTACGCGTCTAAACGGAACATTCCAATGTTTGTAAGTTCTGTTCATGTTTGCGTAAACGAGATGATTCCATCTGTGTAGTTATAAGTCGGTGATATATCGGTGGTCTAAAGTAGCGCGGGTTGTTTGAAATGGAAGGTATTTTCTGAGTTAATGAGTGGATTTTGAAAGTTTTTAATGTGCGCGTCGTTATTTTCACCGAATTTTACGTTAGAAACAACGAGTTTATATTGATTTAGCAAAAGTACGCAACAGACCCATTGTCCCTGAAATGGTAAAAAGCCCCTTCATTTTCTCGAGCGGCGACCATCCCAACTTCTGAGTGGGGACTTTTTATAAAGTCACCCTGTATATACTGCCATACCTACTTACATTATTTGTGCTAGCTTTGTATGTGTGGGGTACAGTGCTGACGAGATCGGCGCCAGCTAGAAATAATTTGTAAAATATTCATTAAAATATTTAAAAATTCTTACTTTATAAAATTCGAGATCGGAGATGGATGAAACACTATTGAATAACCATAATTTAGACAACAGTATGATATAAGACCAAAAAAAGCTTCAAATAACTTACAAAATTGAAAGTAGTGTGCAACATTCATTCACTATCAAAATGGCGTCGGTTTGTTTGTCACAGCAGTTTTACCAAAGATTACATACCTAAAAAAGATTACCAATTTAAGTTTTGATGCAATGCAACCGTTGATCAAGCTGATGGCAGGTGAGCTCTTTTGGTGAACATGCGAAGTACCGCAAGTTTGCCTCAAGGATCTTGTTATGCACTCCGTCTGTATAATATAATGTCTTTGCTCTTTCATCGTCTCTTGGCGCTCTATTTTCAAAACCCGGTACCTGCGTGCGGAGCCTTAGGTAGAATAATGACGGGTGATGGTATGCGACGCATTGTCCAGCTGGGTGCATAGTGAGGAGGGTAAAAATGAGTGCTTGTGAGCTAGGGGTAAGCGTCAAAGCTTCAGTTGATTTGGATTTGAGCTTAGAATGAACCTTTAAGAGTTAGAACCCGGAAAATGCATTCGGCTATAGGTTTGCCAAGTCCTTCTTTGTACGTCCTTCTTTTCCTGACACTAAAGCAAACCATTTGGTGATCTCCGCTGCTCTTGTTGACTAGGTCGAAAGCAGTTATCACCAATGAATTTTCAGTTTTCGCACATTCCATGGTTTTTTTTCAATGTGAAACATTTCTTGTGTCCTATAAAAAAAAGGGGGGTACAGATAAATTTCGGCGCTTTCAACATCTTGTATAAATATCAGGTGCGATCAGGATAGTAGTTTTTTTTCTCTGTGATGTGAACATTGGTCCAATAATGCCGGTGCCTTACGCAAGAGCCCTTCAAAGTTAAAAAATGGACGTTCTTTTTAAATAGTGTCCCTAGAGTAGTGGCGTAGTGTGCAATTTGGCAGCGTTGCTGTTCGTCCATTTGAACCCATGAAAAATATCTAACTATTGGGTGTTCGGTGAACACCTTTGCATTCGATTCTTTACGTGGGTTTCAATGAACACACTACAGCGTTGTCAAATTGCACGCTACGCCACTGCCCTAGAACTAATTTAAAATTAATAACAAAATATCATTTTTGCGTGCCAAATTCATCAATCACTCTCCTTGAGAATATCAAAAGATAAGATAGACAGGACACAGGAGACAGGAGAAAATTACACTTCATTTATGAGTGAGCCTATATACTGAAGACAGTATGTAGGTACTGTAACCTATGTACTGGGCGAATAGATAGGAATTAAACTATTCTTCTCGCCCAAAAATAACAATTTTGACCGTTTTCGCTCAAATGAATGCCACCCATCAAACCAAGGTACTGAAAAAACGAACGTGTTCTGGACACAATCAAGCTGGGCGATACGAAGACGCTAGTACAGAACGTTTTCTGAGCGCAACCTGATCAGGTTCTTTACACGGACGTTTGTGTCTGAAACACATCCCGTCGTGCTCTGAACACGTTCTGAGTACGTTCAGAAAACATTCGCGTACTGGTGTCCTCATATCGCCCATCCTGATCGTGTCCAGAAAACTTTATTTTTCTTCAGATTTTTCTTTCACCGATATGCATAATAATACGGTGGATAAATTCAGGGATGTTGTGAACCAAATTATGGGTCACAAATGTTTTGTGATTTGTTAATTTAAGAGTCGGATGTATGTGGGGACGCCCGTGTCAATGCATCAAAAGCAGTGGCGTCGCGTGCCATTTGGCAACAATGCAACTGCTCCATTTAAACTCATGAAATATATCGAATTTTCCTTGTGCACTGTGCACCCCCTGAATTCGATATTTTACAAGAGTTTAAATGGATAGAATACATTGTTGCCAAATTGCACGCGACGCCACTGATCAAAAGGTACCCATGGATGGCGTTTCCTCGGTTCATCGAGCGCTAACTGCGTGTGAATTAACTCCAGTGAACTTACTGAAGTCGCTAACCCATAAGCTCCTGAGAGCATCATATCTCGCACGACCCTCCTAATAGAATAATGCATGCACTACCTTGATGTCCTCAAAGGCGGATCCAGCAATCTGGCAACCGTGTATTATTCCCATTTGAATACACGAGAAACAATCTATTTGTAAAACAGCCATGGCCCCTACACAAATCGACTGTTTATAATTTGCTCAAATAGGATGAATTCATGGTTGCCAAATCGCTTGATCCGCCCATGGATGTCCTTGGTATCAAGATTTTTTGTGTGATGGCTAGAAAATATTTTAGAACTGATTCTCGTAGGTAAGATATAAAGTCTTGTTTCGCAACTCAAACGCATTCTTAAAGTTTGGCTCTTGAGATTCGGAACAGTCTCTATATCAATCTTTGGGACGTTTTTCGCTCTTCGAAATCGTATCGATGCCAAAATGCTAATTAATTTGAGGACACGTTTTTTCATGTGGATAACTCGACGGTGCGTTTCCGCTCCCCGCAATGCACACGTGAACTCAAAGCCAGGGACACGTTTTAAACGAAAAAAAAAAAATGAAAAGAAATAAAAAAAAAAAGATTACAAAAATAGCTTAATCCAACGGAGAACCTTGTTCACAAATTGATGAGCGAAATATTTTTTTATTTTTTTTTCGCGGAAAACGCAAGGACGTCACTCGGATTTAGGCAGTCCCCGCGCACCCTTCATGCAACCAACTCGCCGCCGATGAGAGCGAGTGGGTGAAAGTGTGAGCGGAAAACGGTGAGAGGTGGGCAACGAAGGATGGGGGGGGGGGGGGTTGCGGCCGTCCGTCGAGCCATTCCTCGCTTCCCTCTCCTCCTCACTCCACACAGGGCGGAAAGTGAGAGGCAGAGGCCACACAAAAGTGGCCGCGCCGCGCCAGCGAATAAGCGGCCAAGCGAAGTGCGTCTTGCCACGGTGGTGGAAGGATCGGGGGGGAGGGGGGGGGGGGAGTTTGCGCCCCGCCGTTTAGTTTGTCGCATTGTGCATCAACTGCGAGGGTTCGGGGTGAAGCGATGAGGGGTTGGGGGGAGGGGCGAATGCAAGCGGAGGAACACTGAATGAAAGGGGCGGAGGGTGAAGAGGAGAGGAGTTAAAGGAGAGGAACCTCGCGCTCGCGAAGAGAGCCTGACCATGGACAATCGGTGACGTAGTGGAGTTGGTCCCGTTGCCATGGCGACCGTTCATGCACCCGCGAAGAACTAGAGCCGCGGTCGATATGCAATGTTGCTACTAGTGACCTAGTTTTCCGATTTGCTTTCCTTTCATTGGGGGAGCTGCACCCCCCGCCATCTCCTACACCATCCGCTTCCCGCGTCCGCCCACCCTCCCTTTTCGTAGAAGCGAAAACGAGTACTAGATGGATGCACTACCCCCACACAGCGTCGCATCGCGTCTCGCCGGTTATCTAACTATCAGGCGCGTCATTCTTTCACGCGCTGCAAACTTTGACGTGTGCTGCTGGTTGTCGCTGTCGGTCTTGACGGCGTAGTTCTATCTACCCCCCCCCCTTCTTTCGGCTCGCCGGGTCTACCGCTACTGTAGCCTACGACGAATTGTGCATGCACATGCCGAGAAGCAATTTCCGTAATAATGGGCCCTCTTATCCCCCCCCCTATCTTTCCTTTCTTTTCATTTTCATTTTCATTCATTCGTGGAATGTCGCAGGTTAGGTTCCCGGTAGACACGTTCCGTTCGCTATCCCACCTGAAGGAAATTCGAATGAAAAGAATTCATTGTAATTATTAATAATGAATTTAGCTTTCTTAATTCATACGAAAATGTTCTGTAAGTTCACAGAAAAAAAAAAAAATATCTTTGGTAGCGCTGATTAAAACCTTTAGAAGAAAAATGACCCTGCAAAAGGCTTTAATGGAGCTAACGAGGAGTGGCATTTTACGACCTCTTTTTATCCTCTGGTTAGGGGTTAAGCCTCCTTTGTTCTCATCCTTTAACCAGTAGTTTGGCTGCTTGCCGAATTGCCTTCCGGTTGAGTCAAACCATTGGTTTAGACTAACCAAGAGATCGTAATACCGGGTCTAAAGAGGTTTTGCTGAGTGAACCAAAGATTTGGTAGGCTCAACTTCAGTTGTTTTGCTGCGTCATTTTTCTACCAAAGATTTTGCCGTATTGCCAAAACACAAAACCACCAAACTACCAAAACGCACTACCAAAGTATTTTTTCTCTTTTTTTTTTTTGTGTTGAACGTTCATTTTCAATCAAAAGTGACGGTACTAGTGAAGCGGTAAAGTATTCGGTGTTCAGTCGACAGTGCCATCATAGCTAACTCGTGAAGCGTTCCAAACTATCTCTCTCGCTCTCACTTTGACTTTTGTATGGCCGCATCTTTCGAGTGTCGAATCTCGCGCTCTGCTAAACACTTTTGAACACACGGCTGTCGCACACTGGACGAAAATACCCTTATGCTCGGACATGGGGGGTCAAGTCAATCTGCAGAAAACCCCAACTTTTTGACAAAAAGTAGTATTTTAGAACCCAATTGTAACTTTTCTGACATTGTTTTTTTTTTTCCTCGAGCCAGCACTATACCTCACCATTGTCGAATAACGGGTTCTTGGTGCGGTTTGAAATTTTGACGCTAAAATTTCGTGTTTTATTTTGCCTTAAAAAGATGTGTTAATCTTTTTTTCAACAAACGCCGATACAATAGTCATTTTCACCATTGCATGGAGATAATTTTCGACCTATAGTTTTTTTAAAATCATGCAAATATAGATGTATGTAGTGATGGTTTTTGTTCAAATTTAACATTTGAAGGTTTAAAAAAATTAAAATACAGTTTCAACAGGCTATTTAATCGTATTTAATGTGAACTTTGAGCTAGTAGTGTTTATTACAACTTGGAAAAACCACCTCAATGATTTTTAGCTGCGATAAACTGCGGATACGAGAAATAATCGTGTAATAGCACGACGCGGCGCGCATTGGAGCGAGTCAATGGGTGAGGGTCGGACACGAAATACACTACTGAAAATAAAAATGCGATTGTTTCTACAGTCGAAAAACACATTATATAGGGTGATTCTTGTGGGAAACACACAAAAAAATTTGAAAAAAATAAAAAAAATAAAAAAAAAAATTAAAAAAAATTAAAAAAAAAAATAAAAATAAAATAAAAAAAAAAAAATTATGAAAAAAGAAAATAAGTTAAAAGGTTGTCGGTTTTAAAGAAAAATAGCCAAAACAACTCGAAAAAACAAAGATAGGAGCGCGAAACCAGCCATGTCCGGGCACAAGGACGTTTTCGTCCAGTGTGTGTCGGCTGTGGTTATGTGGTACTTTCGTTCGAAAAGTTAGCGAAGTTTGTTTTGCGATTTCTCGGTGTTCAATGTTCGTCGTCATTTTGTCACACCAATGAAATCGCACGCTAGCTGTGTTCACCTCTAAACACAGGAAAGTGTTCGTGATTAAGGACGATGGTCGATTCGCCTTTCAAACTTGCGTTGTCTGTAACGCAGGTTTGTGTCTTTTGTGTTACTTTCAGCCAGTAGCATAGCGTGCAATGTGGAAAATTTGTACTGTGTCTATTGAAATCCAAGTAAAAGGTCGAACGTAAAGGTGTTCACCGAACACCTAATAGTCCGATATTTTTCATGGGTTTTAATGGACAAACTGCAATGTTGCCAAATTGCACGTTACGCCACTGTCTTCTGTACTTCGGTGTCGCGTTTAACATAGCTATTTGCCGAAAGGAACACCGAGAGCTTTAGACCCAAAGAATACGCGGCTTGTGTTGGAATATTCCTAATTGGTATTGCAAAATTGGCTCGTGTTATAAAACTTGGTGTTAGCTACATTCCGTCACCACAGCTTAGGACAAAGGATTTTGTGTTTAGTAGTTAGTCGTTCTCTAACCAGTAACACCAGTGACCTAACCGACCAAAAAGTTTAACAATACTTACGCGAGGATTTATTTTACAACATGAAAAGTCGATTTATCTTTATCCTCCCATTCAAATGCAGGTAAAACTATCGATCATTTGGAATAAGAATTGAACTTCTGAAAGGTGGATTATAATTTATATTTCATTCCTCTCAAAATCGCGTTGAAATAACACGAGATATTCATTTCTGAAATGGAGAGGGGGGTGGGGAACTCACAATGAAGTGTCTCCATCTACGATTTTAGCCATGAGTGTGAGATATATGTACACAAAGGGGTCACGTGTCACGTAAAGGGGTCTCCGGTCTCTCCACCTGCGAATTTAAAAGCGCGAATAAACTGATTGAGCCAATGGGCTTCTTTGTTGCCGATACATCAGCCTCGACCTATCGACTTCAAGGCAACTCATTGGCTCAATCAGTTCATTCGCGCTTTTAAATTCGCAGGTGGAGAGACCCCTTAAGAGTGCAAGAGATAGTTTGTAACGCTCAAAGAACTTTTTCACTGAACGGTACCTCTTTACCACAACCGTTTCTTTGTTGACTATTTCACCGGAAACGTTTAGTGAGTGGGTCGATCAAACGATTTTTGTCTACTGCCTACAGTTCGCTGACTCATAAATAGACAACCAAAACTAAACGGTCAATGTAGACATAATCTAATCTGTCAAGCGATTATTGTTTGTCACCGCGAAAGGACATGGATATTTTTCTTCTCTATTTTATCTTTCCTTCTTCTTCTCTCTTTCATCTTTGTCCATGGGGCCTTAATGACGTATAACGGACACTTAAACCGCTTCAAAAAATAAGAAGGAAAAAGCTGTTATTAGCTTTAGAGTTTCGTGTGACGTACTACCTGTTGGAAAAGTCTTTGTAATTGTTTTTCAGCCGGATCGGACAGGGGCTCATCGAAAATCGGCATTTTTCGCCCACCATTTCGGCAAACCTTTACGTATTGATTGGGTTTAGCATTAGCAGTGGATCTCCAACATTTCGCTATCAACAATTATTTTTAGAGGGAGGCGGAGGAGTCAAAGTCGAAACCTTCAAACTAAAATGTCTCGCTCAGCTTTTAACCTTTTATGGGCCAAGTCCGAGTTTACTCGTCTTTCTCCTTCAATCTATTTTCTTATTACTCCAGTATCATGAATCAGAATAAACGCGATTCTGGATGCACTTACAAGATAAGGTTTCGTTCAGGTGCCTTCAATTCATCGTGTAGGCAATTCCAACTCCCCCGAGTACGAACAGTTAACTACCCTTCCTATTCAACGGAAGAGTGGCGTTCTTTGATCAAACCTGGTCTGTAAAGGGTTAAGATGCTTTTTGCGCGAAAAAACTGGGAGAAAAAAATGTCTTTCTTTCGGTTTTTTTCCCCCTTTTTTCTTATGAAGTCACAACCAAAAACTTCCAATTTGTGGTTTGTTGATTTTTCGGCCCAAATTTCACAAATTTGAAATTTCGGGGGAAAAAAGTATCGTTCAATATTGACCTCTGTGAGATGTGTCATTCTCTAGAAAATTTGCTACAATTTCGTTTAATTAACCGCATGTTGGGGAAATTTCTCGTTTCTGAGTCACGAATTTTCGAAGCATAAAACGCGATTTTGGCGCTCTCATAGTGATAGTGACGAGGCCGATAAAAATCATTTCTCCGCTTGCAGTCGACAAAATTCGCTGACATTTTTAACAACTGAATAATTTGTATCTGAGGGGTTTTAAGGTCGTGAAATTCAATTCTGCCACCAGTTTTAAATATTTTTGAAATTCGAGTTGGTTGCCAACCCATCTGCTCGACGACGCATTGTTCGGACAAAACTGCAGCAAATTCTCTAGAGAAAACATATGTCATAGGAACCAAAGTTGATGCACCGCGTTTTTAGTTTCAAAAACTGTGAAAAACGTTTGGTTCTGTGGGGACTCTTTACAAATAAAAAGAGTTATTCTCCGGAGGACCGTTCTAAATTAATAATCAAATTAAATTAAATAACAAAAATATTGTTTTGTGTGAGATCTCTCAAACTTAGCGGTTAACTAAAAGCATAAGCTCAAGTCCAAGAACCTTTTCATCATTGAGACCTCAACACTAACAAACAAAGGGAAATAATAGTTCAAAATAAACGGCAACGAAACAACTAAAATCGAAAACTTTCAAAGGTTAATTTTTAGGGTTTCCTCGAACCTGAAACGAACTGAACAAACGAAAAATACGAAGACTAAACAAGGAGTCCCATGACTCTTACTAATGCGAACAAAAAACAGGACAAAAGGCCTTACTATCGAATCTATTCAAATAAACAATAAAACTTCAATTCTATGTAAAATCGACAAAATAAACAACAAAGACTCGATTCGATATAAAATCGCTAAATAAAACGACAACGACTCAATTCGATGTAAAATCGACTCAAAAACTAACAAAATGCAATTTCGAGAGGGGAACAAGCTGCTATACTTTAGCAAGGAGGTACGAAAGTACCTTCCGCAATGCTTTTCGACTCGGCTCTCGATGCAGTGGCCTCAACACGGCATACCACACCTTCGAGCCTTACAAATTGCCTAACCTCTATGAGACAGGCGTCAGCTTAATTCAATGAGAGAAGAGACCGCCTCACCACGGCACGGCACTGACTCTGACTCACCGACTGGTCCCGTTGACTGTTTCCTAGAAGTTATGCAATCTGATACACCTACTTCACAACCAAAAGTATATACGCTCACAATAGGCAACCAATGTTCACGCTTTAGGTCTTGCTCATAAGAGGCCTCAACACGGCATACTTATAAACAATGCTAAAGCGTAGACTTTTATACACTATTGTGCGACGGAGCAAAAGTGCAAGTAGGTTCTGTTACAAATCATTTGAGTCTATATATATAAAATCAAAATCATAAAATTAATAGGGAAACTGCAACTAAAAAACTCCGCATCGAACTCTCTTAGACGTTAGTTTAATTAATAATGTTAGAGTATGCGTTCAGTTCTAAAGCTCAAAGTTGGTCGGCTACCTCAACCAGTCAGCTAGCCGCCTGGTCAAAGGCACCGACCACTTACTCGTCGGAGAGCCGCGGTTCGAATATGCGATGTGTGGGTTCGATTCCCAGTGCAAATGCGTCATCTTTTTACACAAATCAAAAAAAAACTCAAAATTCAAAATTTACTAAGAAAACTATTCAACCAATTAAAAGTTGCCACTCGGGGGTGCTCGCCCGAACAGGTTCAAATATCACAAATTCACTAATCGCAAGTTTTTGGTTGAGATTTTTGGAACATAATATGCTGCAGATAAGCAAAAGAAAGGAAATGTTTCCAAGTTCTTCGAGCAAACCGCATTGTTAAAACGGCATTTGTTAACGAAATATTGAAGTTCGAAGGTTTCAACTTAAACCGCCCGCCCCCTGCTACAAAAAATCATGTATGGATCTCGAAATGTTGGGGATCCGCTACTAACGTTAATCTTAATCGATACCCAAAATTAAGCCGTGGGTGAAACACTTTCGATTTTGAAAAACAATTTTCTAAGCAAGTTGGACCCAACTCGGTTGGGTCGTGTGCCAGGGGTTCGCGACTGCGCGCTGCAATGATATACGTTAACCCTTTATAGACCAGCTTAGTTCAAAAGAGCGCCACTCCTCTGTTTGTATAGGGAGGGTAGTTAACTATTCGTACTCGGGGGAGTTGGAATTGCCTATACGATTAACTGAAGGCGCCCAATATAATCTTACGTTGTTAGTCGAGAATCGCGTTTATTCGGAATCATATAAGACTGAAACAATGGTAAATAGACTAGAGGAGAGAAACGAGTAAACTCGGGCTTGGTCACTAAAGGGTTAAACGCAACAAAGCACGGGTCCAATGGTGAAATACAGCGGCGCAAATCCTCGAGGTGGATATGAAATACATCCAGTTAGTACGACGTTTGCATGTACAACAAGGAGTATTCTGAGACTCTTTTAGGAACAATCCTAATGATCTCACTTCCTAAACGCAGACTTAAGTCGAAAGACAGAAAATCATCGAACATTTATTTGTAGGTTTATCAGGTAAATATTGTAACAAATTAAGGTGCTTTACTGTCTGATTCTGCATGCACGCCTTAGCAAGAGCGGGACATTGGCGTCCGTCAAAATTTCTTTCTTTTGATTTTCTTTAGATTTGATTTGGTCTAATAAAATTCGACCCGAGTACCATTAGCTCAAGGGGATTCATTGTTGGGCCCGTGTCTCGTTTTTTATCCTTGTGTTACCAAGGTGTTTTACTCCTTCTGATAATCCGGGGGGGGGGGGGTGATTTTCACCCAACTTAAAACCATTGCTGATGGCTTATTTTTCAATATTTTTCAAATCTGTAAAAATCATTTAGTTTAGTTTTCTGTGAGTAACAATAGCATGCCTTGTATTTTTCAAGTTGTTCAATTGTTTTAAATGTTTGGCGAGGAAATCTCCAAAAAAGCTCTAAATTCAAATATTCCAAAAATTCTAACCGTTATGGGGGGGGTGACAAAGAATGAGAAAATAAGAGGGGGAGAGGGAGATAAAGGGAGAGGGAAGAGAGAGAAGAAGTGAGAGCGAAATGAAAAACATAGTAGAAAAGCTCTCAAAATTTCAAGGGTATCGCACGGCTTCGAACTCGGGACCTTTCGCAGTGCTGAGCGCTCCTTTGATGCCTTTGAATTTGGAGTTTGGATGTAAGATAATCCCAGAAATAATTACATATTCTGAAACTGCATTAAATAATAAGCGTTAAGATCACATGAAAAAATAATCCTTTTTTTTCTCAAATAATCGCATAGGGAAGAAATTTTCCCCCCAGCGACTTTTTTGCCCGTAAATTCGGGGCAAGTTGATGAAAATGTCTGATTTTTTGTGGACTGATTCTAAATACCGTCATCAAGGCTGACATGGAAGTTCAAAGTGATAAGTTCAAATTTAAGCTTTTTATCTTCTTTAAAAAACTGACCTATGGTGAAAATTCAACTCCCCCCTTCCCAATGATAACACAAGGGTTAACGTATCGAAGCGTCGCGTCGCTCTAAGGTCTGAGATCGTCAAAGAGTGCAGGTTGAAAATCAGAAAGTAAATTCCCCACCAATTTATCATTTATATTACATTACTTTAGATACGTTTTATAGTCCAGTCAAATGGTCGAAAATAATGGCTTCACCTGGAAAAAAATGGTGGAAAGCGGGAGTTGACGTTTTTCGGTGCAGTTAGGTGTCCTTTTTAACATACTGATTTTTCACCCCTGTGAGGCCTGTGCTAAAGCCGCCATCTTGAAAATAAGAAGCCTAAAAACGGTTTTTTGCAAATATCTCGATTTCTATGCATTTTACGAGAAAAATACTTCATTATTAAAATGTTGTACGCAAAATTTCCCACAAAAAAGATTCTATACACTTTTTACGTACAGCGCGTAGTTTAGGAGCTAGGAGCGTAAGTAGATTTACCCTTTTTTCGGTACCCCCGCGCGAACTGCGAAACGCGCCCTAGGCACTCGGTGCATCACACCGCGCTTGTCTCCTCTCTATCTCAACGCACCGCATGCTTTATTTAGGGAAGAGGGGGTAACATTGGCACCCCAGGGTGTCCCTAAAGCACCCTCTAGTGCCCCCTGAGTCCCCTCCCCTCCGTTGAGAGTTAAAACAGCCTATGTGCGCACGGGAATTGAGGGGTCCATTTTCCCTCTTTTTTACCCGATTTTCGACGAAACCTTTTGCTTTCCCCCTTAAGATATGAAATTTCATGCCGAATTCCAAATTGTAGACCAACTAAATTACCTCCCCCTTCCTCCCACCCACGCTCCTTCCCAAAACACCCCCCTCTCCCCATAATTGCCGCGTTATCATCGTTTTGATAGCGGTTATAGAAAGAATTGGAACCGTTTTGTTTTGTTTGTGTTTTTTCCCCTTTGGAAATTTTTTTCCCCCTTAGCATAGAGGAAAATATAATGACAAAGTTATGCTGTTCCTCTTTTTGAGCAAGATATATATTACTGCGTAGATACTGAGGGATGGAGGCGGATCAACTTTATTTATCAAACATTTCTTTTAAGTTTAGAATATATAAAGAATTTTCTGTGAGAAAAACTCTCTTCAAATATTATATAATTAAACTCAGAACTGTCTGAATGTTCTTGCTCTTAATTTAAACACGATCGAAAGTCGAAATGTTTATAATATCAAGTATCAAGAGCGGTTCAATTTGTATTTGTTTTTAATAAATTATACCAACCCCCCTTCATAAATGTCAACATGCAGAAATATGTCTAGCTTTATTACAAAAACTATATCTCTTGACATTTATGAAACGGGGTTGGTATAGCTTATTAAAGAATAATGATAAGTTTACAAAAATGGCGAAAAGTTCTGAATGTATACTTTGCACGGTTGTTTTCAAGTAACATTAAAAAATTATGCATTATTGGGTAAAAATATTATCGTTTTACATTTAAACACATGTAGGTCAAAGTGTAAAGTAGTATTATGCTTATGCTATGATCTTTACATCGTTGCATGGACAATTTTATACAAACAGTTTCTTTATTGGAACAAGAATAATACAACGAGAAAAATGTTCCTGTTAATTCAACCGGACGTCTGTTTAATACTTATATTTAACTGGAATTCCTACTGTTCCAACAGAAACCAATATTATTTTAAAAGGATTTCCTGTTACTTGACCAGAATTCCTTGTGTAGTAACAGGGGTTCCTGTTGAAATAAAAGGAATTCCTTGTTAAAATAATAGGAATTCTGATTAAGTAAGTATTAAAAGGACGTCCGGTTACGGCAACAAGAAATTTTTCTCAGTGTATAGTTCTAAATGAGGGCAAGTCTGGTGAGAAAATCAATCTCATTAAACAAAAAATCAGTGACGGCTCGTGCCATGAGGCAGTAACAGAGTCGCTCCATTTGAACCTACGTAAAATAATCGTTTTGCATCCCAGAGAAATCGATTCTGTTACATAGATTCAAATGGCAAACGACACGGTTGCCGAATGTCACGAGCCGCCAATGTATAAAATTATGCTTCATTTACACAACTAGGAATGAAAATAAAATACGCGCCAAATACAAATCAAACGGCTCTTGATACTTGATATTGTAAATATTTTGACTTTCGATCGTGTTTAAATTAAGAGCAAAAACATTCAGACAGTTCTGAGTTTAATTATATAATATTTGAAGAGAGTTTTTCTCACAGAAAATTCTTTATATATTCTAAACTTAAAAGAAATGTTTGATAAATAAAGTTGATCCGCCTCCATCCCTCAGTATCTACGCAGTAATATATATCTTGCTCAAAAAGAGGAACAGCATAACTTTGTCATTATATTTTCCTCTATGCTAAGGGGGAAAAAAATTTCCAAAGGGGAAAAAACACAAACAAAACAAAACGGTTCCAATTCTTTCTATAACCGCTATCAAAACGATGATAACGCGGCAATTATGGGGAGAGGGGGGTGTTTTGGGAAGGAGCGTGGGTGGGAGGAAGGGGGAGGTAATTTAGTTGGTCTACAATTTGGAATTCGGCATGAAATTTCATATCTTAAGGGGGAAAGCAAAAGGTTTCGTCGAAAATCGGGTAAAAAAGAGGGAAAATGGACCCCTCAATTCCCGTGCGCACATAGGCTGTTTTAACTCTCAACGGAGGGGAGGGGACTCAGGGGGCACTAGAGGGTGCTTTAGGGACACCCTGGGGTGCCAATGTTACCCCCTCTTCCCTAAATAAAGCATGCGGTGCGTTGAGATAGAGAGGAGACAAGCGCGGTGTGATGCACCGAGTGCCTAGGGCGCGTTTCGCAGTTCGCGCGGGGGTACCGAAAAAAGGGTAAATCTACTTACGCTCCTAGCTCCTAAACTACGCGCTGTACGTAAAAAGTGTATAGAATCTTTTTTGTGGGAAATTTTGCGTACAACATTTTAATAATGAAGTATTTTTCTCGTAAAATGCATAGAAATCGAGATATTTGCAAAAAACCGTTTTTAGGCTTCTTATTTTCAAGATGGCGGCTTTAGCACAGGCCTCACAGGGGTGAAAAATCAGTATGTTAAAAAGGACACCTAACTGCACCGAAAAACGTCAACTCCCGCTTTCCACCATTTTTTTCCAGGTGAAATTACCATTTGACTGGACTATTATAAATTTTGACGGTTGACATGCGGTTGATGTCTTAGAAGAGTAGATCTTAACGACAGGACTCGCGAGGAAAAATGTCTACACGGAAAAAAAAAAAAAAGGTTAGTGAAAATAACCATACGGATACCTGATTTTGGCACCTGCTGGATGTTATGGTAAACTTGACCAGAAGTATGGTACATTTACCGATACTTTCAGTAAATTCGACAAGCAATCAGGTAACATCACCTAGTACCTAGTCAAAACATAGTATACTTCTGGTTAACATTACCGTAACATCTAGCAGGTGCCAAAATCAGGTATCCGTATGGTTATTTTCACCGTAGTTTTTTTCTGTGTACTGTCTAGGTATACAAACAAGCAGTTTTTAATTCTTTCCTTCCTTCAGTAGATTGCAAATTGTTTCAAACCGATTGAGGAATGATTAAATGATTGAGTTTAGCCTAATATTAGGTTTTTGCTTCTATAACATAACATCGAAAAAGGACAGAAATCACGGGCTATAAATATAAGGACTAAAATTGGTGGGACATTACCAGCAGGAGACACAAATTTGCTAATTAATGGACAACAAAATGGAATGGTTAAAAGAGAAATGGACAAAGTCTCCTAAAACCGAGATTCCGGTTGCGCCTCTGCAGGCGTTCTCGTCTTGTCTTCGTTTCTACCACTCATACTATTGGTCGAAACAGGCGTTGCACTCATTTTAGAACCAAATAAAAAATTCCAAAACCAGATAGGCCCGACTCAGTTTGGAGGTGAACGGATCATTGGTATGTGCACGATGCACTATATGACCATAGATTGCAAAAAATAGCAGGCAATTTAGAGGAAGAAAACAAACATGAAAATCATCAGCTTTGAATAGTGGCGTCGCGTGCCATCTGGCAATAATGCAACTGCTCCATTTAAACTCATTGAATATATCGAATTTTCCTTGTGCACTGTGCACCTTCTGAATTCGATATTTTACATGAGTTTAAATGGATAGAATACATTGTTGTCAAATTGCACGCGACGCCACTAGCTTTGACCTTTGATGCTTAACCTCTTATGTGCCAAGCCCGTGTTTTCGTTTTTCTCCTCTGGTCTATTTCACATTGTTTTAGTCTTCATTCCGGATAAATGCAAATATAGATGAAAACACTACAATAGCTAATATCTCGTTGGGTGCCTTCAATTTGTCGAATAGGCAATTCCAACTCCACCGAGTACGAACAGTTAACTACCTTCCCTCTGGAAACGGAGGAGTTATGTTCTCTTGAACTAACCCAGTCTTTAAAGGGTTAAATATGCTTATGCTTAGTTTGCAAATATTTGAAAATGATGTAGGTTGCGTACCGATTACCGAATGCCTATTCGGAAGCTGCTGTTAGGATTCAATTTGTTTGTCTCTAGAGGCTTTCCGTGTCATTGCCTCAATGTTGGGGAAAGGAATGCTGAAAATTGATAAATATTCCCCAACAATGGAAAACTATACAGGGTGCGGAACATTTCTCAATTGTTGGTCTGATTTCTCCAAAATATAGGATATTCTTCTCAGTATAGTTGGTGCAGTATCAGCCCAACCGTTGATGGATGTAAAAATATCAGTAATTTTTCTCTCAATATGACACAGGCGGATCTAGCAATTTGGCAACCATGAATACTTTCATTTGAACGTATGAGAAACAATCGATTATGGAGGGGGCCATAGCTCTTTTACTAATCGATTGTTCCTCATGTATTTAAAGGTAGAATGCACAGTTGCCATATTGCCGGATCAACATTTAGGGGATGGTCATCATTATTGTTCATTCCTGCGTGGACTTCGTTTCTATCGGGTATCCCGGTATCCGGAATATATCTCTCGCCATAGAAATACATTACCGGCTCGATGCTCGTTATATACTATCGTATTTTTCCCATTTGAAATAATACAAAGTATCGATCATTAAGAATTTCAAGTGAACTCCGAAAGATCGATTTTCTCCATAGTTTCAATTCGAGGAGGCATCAACACTGTGTTGCCAGATTTGATATTAAAATCCATTATTTTAAATTTATTTTTATGGGAAAATACGGCTTAAAGCTGTACATTTGGCAGTGGCGGCTCGTGCGATTTGGCAACCATGCAATTCTCCATTTAAAGTTAGGTAAAAGAATCGATTCTTGAAGAGGCTGGCAGCCTCCGGAAGAATCGATTATTTTACATTGATTAGATGGGAGGAGAACACTGTTGCCAAATTTCACGAGCCGCCACTGACATTTGGTAACACTGCATCAACACAGCTCAGTTGATGCGTTCTCCGTGAAAAGGGCCCGTAAAACATGAGGTGTGCTCCTCCGAAGAAACTATCCTTTGTAGTCTTATTAGGATTTGTTGGTACGAGCATATCTTGTGTTTTTTGCACCCTCCAGAGACAAATGAAAACCCATCCAACCCTAAAACTTTTCCGTGTTTTGACAATGTGAAAGTTTCTAGGGAAATATCATAGTTCGCGAATTTAAATAGAATCGACTATTGGATTACTTGGGAAAAGATAGGGATTCTGCAGCCGTCGGTGTGCATCTTTGGGGTAATGCTCAAGGAAAAGAGGGACTTGACACAGTGGTTCAGTGTGCAATTTAGCAACGTTGTGCTGTGTCCTTTTAAGCCCTTGTAAAAGGCCGAATGCAAATGTGATCATCAAACGCACAATATTTCGATCTTTTTCATGGGTTTAAATGGACGATTTGCAAAGTTGACGAATTGCACGCTACGCCACTGACTTGGCACTGTTTTGATATCGAATCTCTTCAAGGCTGGTAAGAAGCAATCTTGACAAATTTCTCAGAACCTTGAAGATCAAAATGATAACATAACCTGGCAATGCCATTTCAAAACTCGGCAAATTGATTGAAAATCGATTTCCTTATCCCCATACCAGAAGAAAGCTCATTCAATGGGTCTGATGCAAACTTTTGCCACAGCTTATTGGAAGGTCGATTTCTTGGTCAAATCACACTGAAAGCATAAAAAAGTTTCTAATTGTAAGTCTACCCACAAACTCACACACACTGAACCCCTTTACGATCAGGTTAAGATGACAAAGCAATGTTCACTCGATTAAATTAAGTGGGTCGTAAAATATTCCTACACCGTTTTGTTGATTTTGCATACTTAATTAATTGAAGGCGCTTCCCGTGTAAAAAAGTTCTATGTACTCAGTTCCAATTTTCCATGTGGACATGGAAGTCGCCGTGATTTAGATGAACATCGCGTTGATTTCTATGTCCCCACGAAAAATTGGAACAGAGTACATAGAACTTTTTTACTAGGGTTGATGACGTATTATTATAATATATTAAAAATTTGGACCCACAATGGGGCTCTTACAAACTTTTACTATGGGGAATTGTAGAGTTGATTCTTGGATAACAACCTGTAAAAATAACGATGAGTACACTAAGAAATCACGAAATTCACGCTCAGAATCGGGCTGAATGGCGAAGAGACGCAGGTATCATGGGAGATTCCTATCTAAATTTAGACATATCTCTGTTTCTCTGTTTCCGTTGAGAAAGTGACATAATAGACAGAAATCAGGAATCTCCCATGATACCTGCGTCGAACCGCCATTACCATCTTGCCGTTATAGTAGTTATGTGAGTTTATCAATGAATTTTAGACTTTCTTGGTGTGATTTTTATGATTGTGGCTGGTCTTTACATAATATTTGACTATTTATTTGCTTACAGCAAAAGTTTGCAAGAGCCCCATTATTGTGAATAAAAAACTTAAATTTTGTGAGGCAGATCTAGTCACAAAAAACTAATAATCTCGGGCGTGGTATTAAAAGATTTAATAAATAATGAGTTCGCCAAAATTCAAAATGGGCGGTCGAATGAGCGCGGAGTAATGGGAGAGTAATATCTAATCGCAGCTTTTTCTACGATGAATTACTTTTCCCAGCGTAGAAAGGGCTACCATCCAAAAGCGCCAATTGCCTAAAAAGATACGTCAAAAGCGCCAAAAACATACACCAAAAGCGCCAAGGAATTTTTGAAAACGTAGTCCAAAACCGCCAATTTGTCCCGAAATCAATAGTCCAAAAGCGCTAAAAGAGTAAAATAATGACCCCAAAACCGCCAAGAAAATATTTTAAGAGAGAGAGAGAGAGAGAGAGAGAGAGAGAGAGAGAGAGAGAGAGAGAGAGAGAGAGAGAGAGATAATTAATGAACTCACCAGTGATTTGTCGCTAGGCGATGGCAATGCAATAAAAATCGATGAAAGAGGTAATTGGTTGACAAAAAGTTCTCAAACTTTGCTTCATACATGCAGCAGTAAAGTGTGAGAACTTTTTACCCCCCTGCTCTGTGCAATAGTAAAAATTTACGTCGGTACGACGAATCTCACATGAAGATCATACATTTATCCACACTTAGACGGTGTAAATGGCCCCGCACTACGCTGGGCCAAAAAAAGCGAATTTCGGATTTCGAAAACGCAATAGCAAAAAAAAAGTTGCTCTAAGTGGTCCTAAAGACGTGTGTAAAATTGCAGCCCTGAAAAATAATTTTTACTATCGCCGCAACGCCTTTGAAATTTCGTCAATTTTGCGAAAAAAGCCAAAATTTCACAATTTTTGACAATTTGGCAACAGTGTTTTGAGGTCGATATTCACCGATATTTTGCCTCAAACCAGCTCTAATACACTTATCATCAACTTACTTTTCCACTATTATTATATATTGCACAAGTTACTATTAAATGTTAACTTAAAATGTAAAGGGAAAATAAGTGACAAAAAATGCATCGTAGGTGTGCGATCTCGATCATGCGTATTTGTTTGCTTATCCTGAACTTCTCATTTTAGTGTTAGAGGTATCTCACTCTCTCTATCTCTTCCTCTCCCCTCCTTTTCTCTGTGGCTCTAATCGTCTACTCCAAAAGCGCTAATACGGTACATCAAAATGCGCCAATTCTGGCGGTTTTGGAATCTCCATAAGCGCCAAGAAAAAATTGGCGGTTTTGGATTTGACCCTTTTGAGAATTGGCGCTTTTGGACTTTTACCGTAGAAAGTTGCGATCAGATGGAACTCCTTTATCGAGATATACTCATTCGACCGCCATCTTTGAATTCTGTTAAACCCATTTATTAAGCTTGTGGGTGGATTTTGAGACTTTTCAAAGCTTCCAATGTGATTTTCACGCGATTTTGCATTGAAACCGACCTTCAATAACCCTTTCTTGGATAGTGGTACACATGTGTACCATTTTATGTAACATGTGATTCAATGGAATTTAAATGGACGTTTTTCAAAAAGTTGTGTGACCCATCATAAAGTTCTTAAAAAAGTGTCCTCTCTCGAACGGTCCAAATAAATCTCAAAAAAACTCAAATCCCAAAATGCGTGCATGAAAGGGATAACGCGATAGCTAAAAGCATCTGACCCATAATGATTTCCAGTGGCGAGGCGTGAGATTTGGCAACGTTCCTTTTTCCCATTTAAATCCAAAAGAAAGGTCGAAGTGCTTGGTCATCGCCGATGATTAAACCGTTCGACTTTTTTGTGACTTTAAATGGAAAAAATACATTGTTGCCAAGTGTCACGCCTCGCCACTGGTGATTTTCTATCATAAACAGTGTGAATTGGCCCTCTTCTCTTCGAGTTTTCATCCACACTGCGCGCTGCAAAATGGCAGCAGAATTCCTTTTCTTCCCCCATGTAAGACTTTGAAACGGTGAAGTATCGAAGAAGGTGGTAAAAGGATCGAAACTCATATACGATCGAGTTTGCAAATAAGTATGTTGGAATTCAGTCTGAATTTCGGTGATGTTTATGAAGAAAATGAAAGCTCATGTCAGTGGTGGCTCGTGTTATTTGGCAACCATGTTTCGCCATTTGAACCTATACAAAATGACAGGGGCGTGCCGTGGTTCCCAGAGAGAGAGAGAGAGAGAGTGGGGGGGGGCAAGAATGCAATTTTGCCGCCCTCCGCGAACAAAATTATGAATTTGATTATTTTTTTTTTTTTTTTTTTTGCTTGTTACACAATGATTATGCCGCCCTCTGTAATTCATTTTGAAATTTGATCATCTTTTTTTTTTTGGTTGTGCACCCTGATTTTGCCGCCCGAGGCAAAAGTATCGATTTCTCTGGGATTAACTGAATCCGCAGCATGGAGACCGATAGTTTTTACGTTAGTTTAAACAGAGAGAATCTATAATATTGTTGCCACATTATGAACGAACCGCCACTGGCAATTAGAAAAGAACCGACAGTAAAGGTGCTTTTCGTTTTTCCTAACCATGACTACCTCTGTTTCGCAAAGACCCTAGTGCATGTAACGCAGAGGCATCGGCGGATCTAGGAATTTATCCTTTCCTCTCTCTCGTTATTAAAACGCGTATGTTAGAAAAGGACAGTTAAGGGCAGTGGCGTCGCGTGCCATCTGGCAACAATGCAATTGCTCCATTTAAACTCATTAAATATATCGAATTTTCCTTGTGCACTGTGTACCCCCTGAATTCGATCCTTTACATGTGTTTAAATGGATAGAATACATTGTTGCCAAATTTCACGCTACGCCACTGGTTAAGGGGCAGTCACTTGATTTTCACCCCCTCCTCTATCCTTTTCTAACACATGCGTTCTCATGGAAAAAAGTGAAAAGTACAAATTCTCTGGATCCACCAGTAAGCAGAGTTGGGCAAATGGGGCGGGGTTTGCAATCGATTACACGATTGCTGCGAGTAATCGGTATAGTGGCCAAACCTTTGGATGGTCATTCAATAAAATGCTCACCGATTTAAAGTTGACATTTTGAATAGATTCAATTCTTCTACAACTATAATATGATGGGTGATTTGTCAAAAATCAGTCGTAATTACCGTGAAACCCCCCTACGAAAAAACCACGATTTAAATTAATTACGATTTTATTAGGAATCGTGTAATTGATTACAACTCCCATTTTTCCAAGTCTGCTGTGTAAAAAGTTCTGACGAATTGTGGCGACAAAACACGAGCTTTCTATTCAAAGCAATGCATATAAGAGCCTAAATTCCGTCTTCCGAAGTAGGAACATTGAAAAGGAACCGAAAGCATTCTAACTAACCTAACTTTAGCTTTTTAAAAATACAAAAATTCAAACCCTTGTAGGTACACGACCCATTGAAATGAGGAGAATCCCATTCGAGGAAAATTGCTCGATAACCTGCACCATGGGCTGAAATCGTCAGAAAGTGGCCAAAAATTAGAAAGTAATTTTATCATCAATTTATTATTTATAAAATTTCCAGACTAATGTTAATCACAGTCGACAAACATAAAAAGTAATTTAAACGAGTGGGTGTCTTTGATGTGAAGTTCTAATTTCATTAAAGATCAAAAACTATGATTTTTATGACTTTATGCACTGAGTTTCGGCCAATTTTCTTGCAATCTCAGACCACAGTTTCTTGTACCCTACCCAGGACGACCTCCCCTCAACGATTTTTCTTTAGTTCGATTATTTCTTTTCGCAAATTTTTGACAAAGTCTTATACCTTTCTCCACTATTTTAAAGTAAATTTATCATCAATTTATTATTTATAAAATTTCAAGACTAATTTTTTATCACAGTCGACACACAGAAAAAAGTAATTTAAACGAGTGGATGTCTGTGCGAAGTTCTTATTTAATAAAAGGTCAGAAACTATGATTTTAATGACTTCATGCACTGATTCTCGGCCGATTTTTTTGCAATCTCAGACCACAGTTTCTTGTACCCTACCCAGGACGACCTTAACTCAACGATTTTTCTTCAGTTCGATTATTTCTTTTCGCAATTTTTTTACAAAGTCGTATACCTTTCTCCACTATTTGAGGGAATAACACAAATCCAGACTTAAATAGTGATTGATTGACAATTTTTCATGTCCAAAAAATATCTTTAATTCGCGAACTGTGCGACGAGCCGACTATACGAGTATACGACTACCTTATTGATCTGAAATATGTCTAGACGAAGCTCTCTCTCGGTCGGGTCGAAGCGAGAGCGCGAGAGAGTGGAATCGCCCCTCCCTCGCCTCTCGGTCACCCCCCCTTCCCCTCGCAGTAGGGGTAGAGAGCGCCACCCCCGGAATCACTCTCACTGCTCGCTCGCTCCTCGAAAATGCTCGTTGCACACACGGTAACAGCAGATCGAGGGGGGAGAGGGAGGGGGGGCGCGGACGAACGGACGGGCGACGGTCTCGCATGCATTTCCCGCTTGCACACAAACTGATCCCCCTTCCCGTCCCCCTGTCATCCCTGGTGCTGCGCCCCTCCCCCCGTCTGACCCGGCTTGGCCCGGCCGGGCCCGGCATTTTCCCCGGCAACTTCTCTCTTCGCGCCGCACTCATCCCCCCGACCCCGCGCACCCCACCACAACTTAACCGCGCCGGTTTAAACCGAACTGAGGATTTTGCTCCCCCCCGACCCCCCTCAACTTCCAACCTATCACCCCCACCCTGCCGCTTACCCAAGTTTCCATCGTGTCTCCTCGAAAAGTCGCTGTTTTGCACTGTCACCTCGAACACTATATCGCTGTACGGCTGCAAAAGTCCTTTTGTTTCGCGCCTAGCGGCTTATTTTCCCCAACTAACCCAATTTGGCTGGCGCCGCTGCGAGTCTATGTCTATGAGAGAATACAACTCGAGGAGTTAAACGGAGGAGGCGCCCATTACGTAATCGCGTCAACGATTATTAACTCCACCGTGGTGAATCGGCTGGGGGGGGGGGGAGTCAAACACAGACGTTGAGAAGTAGCCCGGGCCGCGCGGCCGGTTTAGCTCTCCCTTAAATGAAATGTATTATTAAGTTGAAAAAGTAAGGTATCTTGTTTCCGTGGAGGGCAAGTGATGCGAGGGAGGGAGGGGTGAGAAAATGTCTGGTCCGTTTGCGAAGTTTTGCCGCAGCGGATTTGAGCGTTGCGAAACTAACGATGCTCACACTTTTATGAACACTTAAATATTTATCTATTCGGCACACACCGCAAGAGTACCTAAGTTTGCGTTCGACGCGCTCGGTAATTTTTGTCAATTTGATCGTGTGATCGCAGTGCTTCAGTGGCGGTGCGTGCAATTTGGCATCGATGGGTTCCCTTCATTTGATCCCTGGTAAAAATGACGACTATAACGACTGTACGACTATTCCAAAAATATCTATGACTACATTTGGTTAACTATAATCTATAATGGGGCTCTTGCAAACTTTTGCTATAAGCAAATAAATAGTCCAATCTTATGTAAAGACCAGCAAAAATCACGAAAAGCACACTATGTAAGTCTAAAATTTAGTAATAAACTCACATAACTGCTATAACGGCAAGATGGTGATGGCGGTTCAACGCAGGTATCATGGGAGATTCCTGTCTATTATGTCACTTTCTCTACGGAAACACTGAGATAAGTCTCAATTTAGATAGGAATCTCCCATGATACCTGCGTCTCTCCGCCATTAAGCCCGATTCTGAGAGTGAATTTCGTGATTTTTTAGAGACCTCATCGTCTTTTTAACAGGTTTTTTATGCAAGAATCAACTCTTCAATCCCCTATAGCAAAAGTTTGCAAGAGCCCCATTAAGATTAAAAGAGTAACTCAAATTTGACCCATCAGATGTCACATCACATCCCTAGTCGAAATAAACCTCAAGTCCTCAAAAATCATGTCCAAGTACCCTCAAAACCCTCAAGAATCTTGAGGTTACCCTCAAGAATCTTGAGGTTACCCTCAAAATTCTTGAGGGTTTTGACTAGTTTTGAGGGTTACATGATTTCTGAGGGCTTGAGGTTTATTTCTACTAGGGATCGGTTTCACGAAGAAATAAATCTTTAATCCAAAACCAGATTCCTGAGATTTTAAATTTCCCGTTTGTTAATAAAACAACTCTATGATACAAATAGGCTGCTCTTCAATTAAACGGTCTATTAATCGAGTCTAAACTGGTGGAAAGTATTGAAGATAAGTATTGGGAAAGCTTTCGCGAGGAAAGTTCGCGATCGGTATTCCTGCGTCCCTTCTTCCCAGAGAAGTTTACACGACGAATCAACAGAGATATATGAGAGTAAAGTTTGAAAGTGAGAGGGGACGAGGGTGACCGTAACAGAACTTAAACTTTGAACTTTCTGTTTCTCTCTGACTCGACCGGAAGAGGGAACATTTTTGATAAAATTTATCGAATCATTCATTCTAGTAATATTTCTATATTTATTTATCTCTCTACATTTGCGGATTCATAAGATTCTCTTTCTTATTTCTTTCTCTGCCCATTTGAGCGCATGTGTGTTAGCGTGGAGTAGAGGTAGGTTCATAAGTGTAGACGCACCCAGACCGATAATCTTTAGGATTTTTCAACATTATTTCTCTTCTTTTAAAATGAAAATGCATGAAAATGTATCGGAGCGTGAGCTTTTCATTGAGGAACACTTTAAAATTTAAAGTTCAAAGTCAAGGACAAGTTTTTAGTTTCGAAGGAATGAAAATTAATAAAAAGTCGCCAAAGATTAGCGTCTAGGTGCGCCTACACTTCTGAAACGAGCTTTAGTGTAAATGGTGAAAGTCATTCGATTGTCCCTAAGCTAATAATGTCATAACGTGAAACAAAGCAAATGTGGCAATTTGTCCATTAATCCACGAAAATGATCGAACCATACCATGTCCAATGAGCATCCTTGAATTCGACGTTTTTCATGAGTTTGAATGGACAGAATGGACTTTTCTGGGGTGAATGATATTTCATGTGGGAAAATCGACTTACCAGAGGATGTAAAATAGTGAACGATTTGGAGTCTTCATAATATCACCATTTTCAGCAATCTAGCTGTATACCTGCAATAATTATCTGAAAAACATTTCCTGGTGCCGTAACGAGACTTCTCTTTTAATACATATACCGAGCCGAAATGCCGATAATTGTAACCGCAATTCCTGTTAACTGTAATCATAATTCCTGTTACGTGTAACTGCAGTTACCGACTTTTCGGTTAGATGAGTATTAAAAAGAATTTTTGTTACGACTACCCGAAATTTTTCTCAGTGTTAATAACATCTCAGTTCAATACGAGTAGTACTTTTGGATTATGAAGACGACGCATGGAATCTGCTTATCATGTAACAGACAATTCTATCTCAAATAAACATATAAGTGTGACTGTGAACTATGGTCTGAGATTGAAAAGAAAAGGCCAAAAATAAGTGAATAACAGTCATGGGCGGAGCCAGCAATTTGGCAACTGTGGGTTCTTCCCATTTGAATGTATGAGAAATAATCGATTAGAAATGGGGCCATGGCCCCCTCAAGAGTCGATTGTTTCTCATTCATTCAAATGGAAAGAATCCACAGTAGCCAAATTGCTGGCTCCGCCCATAAAAACAGTCATCAAGAATCATCGTTTTAACATTTTAACAATTAATTTAAAACTTTTCCTATAACATTTCTAGGTTTAAATTACTTGTTCAGAAGTGTTTCCTGTGATTAAAATTGATTTTGACCGTTTATAAATGATAAATTGGTGAGAAATTTACATTCTGATTTTTGGCCACTTTTGGATGATCTCAGACAGTGGCGAAGCGTGCAAGTTGGCAACGTTGCAGTTTGTCTATTTAAACCCACGTAGAAAGGTCAAATGCGAAGGTGTTCACCGAACACCCAACAGTTCGATCTTCTTCATGGGCTTAAACGGACAAACTGCAACGTTGCCAATTTTCCTCTACAATGCAATAACTCAGAAAGTAACCCTCTCTTCGCAGAACTAATTAAAGATAATCTACCTCCACCAACCAACTCCCTAGAAATATTTAAAGAAACATCATCAAAAATTTACAAATCAATTAGTGTAATCGTACTAAAGCCAATAAAATTACAGCTTAATCAACTTTAACCAGAGTACATGACTGTATGTTTACCATAACAAAGACCAACCTAACCCTCCCCCTCCCCGGAAGATTACCTTCATAGACAATGTTTGCTTCTCTTCCCCTCGATTAAAACAACAACAAAAACAACTTACGGACCGCGATCACAATAGAACATTGTTTAATTCTCGTGCTCTAATTTTTTTTAGCGCTTCCAATAAAATTTGTAGAAACGGAATGCGCCGGTTTTTGAAAGTGAAACGCCCCGATTAACTAAGCGGTTCTTCCACGCTACAATTTTTCATTGATTAGACCGCAGCAGGTGCCGACTTCTGAGAGTTGGAGAAATAAGTGATGAAGGGGAGGGTGAGTAAGGTCACGTAAAACTAAACACTTTCTCTCCGCAAAATCGATTCATTCAGTTCCAAGTCAAAAGCTCTTGTCCGTCCGTCCATCGGTTCATTCGTTCCGCTTCATTTTCACTGCGCTGAATGAGGCAACAGCAGAGCTGCCGTTGGTATAATTAATGGCATTTTTCAATGGAGCTCTTGCACGGTTTTGCTGTAGGCAAATGGAGTATCAATTCCAATGTAAAATGCTGCGAAAATAACGATAACACCATTAAAAAAGCCTAAAACTCACTCCTCGCAAAGAAAATTTAAACATGAAACTTCGGGTGGCCACCCTTGCATGTATGCACCAACCTCGAATTCTGACCCCCAAACAAAAGAACATAACCTACAAATTTGTACAACGAGATAAATGAATTTGCTTTCAAAAAGTAAATTTGAAGGCATTAAAGGTCCATTAATATACATTTTGTCACTGGGAGCACGGTAATAACTACAGAAAAGTTCTACGTTGCGTATAGTAAACGAGGAAAACGGCACTTAATTTCATGTCCTGTTCTTTTGTTTGGGGTCCGAATCCAAGGTTGGTGCATACATGCACGGGTGGCCACCCGAAATTTCAAGTTAAGTTTTCTCTGCGAGGAGTGAGTTTTAGACTTTTTAAATGGTCTCATCAGTATCTTTGCAGAATTTTACAACAGATTTGATAGGTCATTTGTCTACAGCAAAACCTTGCAAGAGCTCCATTCACCGATGATTCCACTGGTTGAGAAATACTCGCATCTGGTAATCTTTTTTCAACCTGTGAAGTAGTCGATGACTTTAAAAACTTGCGGATATTTTAATAAATTAACCCTGCACCCATTGAGAAAATATTATAGATCAGAGTACTATCATGCAGCGCATTCATACACTGCGCTGAATGATATAATCTTTCCTCAACCGGTGGAATCATCGGTGAATTAAAAAATGTCATGAACTTTTCGCAGGCAACGGCAGGTCTGGGCAACAGAGTTGCGGGCTTTTGTCTAGAACGGGTCTGTTGCAAACTTTTGCTGTACGGCATCTTATAGGGGCTGGTCGATTTCTACGCGCGTTTTACTATACAGCAAACTAAATGGTAAAATTCAAGTTTGACATCGCATGATTATGACGTAGAGTAAGCTTCCAAACTTGAATGCTGTAATTTCACCCGATCAATATGTCAGGGCATAATGCGTGCAAATCGGTTTAAATACCGTGCCGAGAGCACCACATCATAATAACCTGTGCGGTGTGTAAAATAAGTTTTGAACGACTCATTATAAATTTTAGTTTGAAGTTGAGGCACTTGAACGGTGAAACTGAGAAGGAGCCTTCCCACAACCCCTTTTTAATTTATCCTAGGCTTTCATTGAATTGCCTTGCCTTGCAGTTTGCAGCAGGGGTCACGCAACAAGTGTAAAGGAAAGCGAGGGGGAGGGGGCACAGTGCGTAGGGTTGAGACAGTGAGTAGCAGTCACTTTCTCTTTCTGAGTTCTCACCCTCTCTATCACTCTATTTCTCCCCTTACTCTATCTTTCTCTCTCTCTCTCTCTCTCTCTCTCTCTCTCTCTCTCTCTCTCTCTCTCTCTCTCTTTCTCTCTCTCTCTTTCTCTCTCTCTCTGTCTCTGTAGATATTTATATCTCCTTCTCTTTCCTTCGTGTGGTTTACTCTCATCAACTTCTTTTTTGTTAAATAGCGCTAACCCACAAACGTCTGGGACCAGCGTATTATTCTCTTTTATCAGGGCTGCAGTTTTTCGGACCTTAACTTCTTAACCCTTTACGGACCAGGTTAGTTCAAGAGAACACCACTCCTCCGTTCATACAGGGAAGGTAGTTAACTGTTCGTACTCGGTGGAGTTGGAATTGCCTATACGACGAATTTAAGGCGCCCGACGAGACATTATCTTGTTGTGTTCTCATCTATCTTTGTGTTTATCCTAAATGATGACTGAATCAATGTGAAACATATTATAGGAGAAAAACGAGTATACTCGGGCTTGGTCCATAAGGGGTTAAGTGGCATTTTCTTAATTCACCGATGACTCCACCGTTTGACAAATAAATCACGCAGCCCAGTTCAGCAATTTGACCTTAACGCACAGATTTCACAAACGTCGACGATTTTTCATCCATCGTTCTTCCCCTAGCTTCTTATGCTTCACTTAACAAATATTCGATATCCCTTTGAAATTTCCGATTGTCAGAATAGGGTCGATTCTTGTAGGAAATCGCTGGAAAGTAACGTTTGGCGCAACAGAAAGTGCCAAAATTGATTCAGAAATAGAATAAATATGTTTAAACAAAACCAAGATGGATTTTGCATACAAGCCAGTCATAATGGGTGAGTCCTATCTAACTACAGCTTCCTGCCAGTGGCGTCGCGTGCCATCTGGCAACAATGCAACTGCTCCATTAAAACTCCCTAAATATATCGAATTTTCCTTGTGCACTGTGCACCCCCTGAATTCGATCTTTTAAATGAGTTTAAATGGATAGAATACATTGTTGGCAAATTGCACGCGACGCCACTGGCTTCCTCTGACTATTTTTTCTCAGCATGGAAAGTTGCGATTCATGGGACTCCCCAGTTGACCGTCATCTTGGACTTTCATTTAAAAGAGCATTTATTGAGTTTATACGAATCAATTTCTGGATTTTTCTTTTGGCTCTCGTCGTTATTTTCAAGCAGTGACGTTGTGTGCAATCTGGTAACGTTGCATTTAGTCCATTTAAAGTCATGAAAAAGATCGATGTATTGGGCGCATGCACACTGCACAGTGCACCGCCTCCAATCGATATTTTACTCGGGCATAAATGGATGAATTGCAACGTTGCTATATTGCCCGCGCCGCCATACTATTTTCATGTGATTTCACACCTGCATATAAACCTTTAAGGTAAACACCCCAGTAGCCGGCACCCCTAAAATTTGCACCAGTGCCCGGCGCCCATTTTTTACAATGTAAAAAGTATTAGTTTGGTGGCACTACTGGTGTTTTACTTAGTTTTTTCTGACGCCTCAAGTGTGAAACATTCGAAAAAATATGCATAACACCAAAATTGCCACAGAACTAATATTTTTCATATTGTGAAAAATAGGTGCCGGGCACTGGTGCAAATTTTAGGGGTGCCGGCTACTGGGGTGTTTACCTTATATTGCTGTAGTAAAAGTTTGCAACAGACGCATCGGTGCAGCCCTCAAAATGTATCAAGTTTATATCGTTAAATATGAATTCGAATACAGAAGAAGATAATCGAATAACTGTTGTTTGTTTTCTCTTGTACAGGATTCAGTGGGAATGGATGAGGACGGAGACGAAGCCGGGCCTGCGTGGGACCTGAATTCAATCAGGGAGGAGGAATTTGAGCGTCACGTGGTCTACATAGTGCCTGATTTGCCGGTCGATCCATCGACGCGCAATCGTGCTGAGTCCTCATTGCCAAGGAACTTGATCTTAAAACCGTCGCAAGCTTTAAATGATGTACGTATAAAATGAGAGGTCACTATCATCCCTAAAAAAACTGGTCACCGAGGATCACCAAAAATTGTTCCAAAGCAGATTTGGGCAAATGGGGATGGTCGATGACACGATTACCGAGTAATCGTAATCGTTGTTTTATCAAAGGGTGATTCTACGGTAATCGGGGCTAATCTTTTCAAAGCTGCCGATTTGCGTAGATTTTATGACATTTTTAAATTCACCGAAGATTCCACCGGTTGAGAAAAAATTATAGCGTTTAGTTCAGTGTATTACTGTAATGCACTAAAATACTAGCGTCTTTTATCTTTTCTGAACCGGTATATTTTAATTAATTAACGGCGTTTCCATCGATTGAGAAAAGATTACAGATCAGAGTACTTTCGTGCATTACAGTCACACACTGAACTAAACTCTGTAATCTTTTCTCAACCGGTGGAATCTTCGGTGAATCTCGAAATGACATTAAATCTACGCAAATCGGCAGCCCTGAATCTTTTACAAGCCATCAATTAAATTAGTTGCATAAGAATTAGATCTAATCGAAAATACCTCTAAAGTTTAAGTTTACTTTATGTATCTGTGAAAACTACATTTAATTACCATCCAAAGGTTTGACGATTACCGATTACCCAGTAATCGTGTAATCGATTACACTCTTATTTGCCCAACTCTTTTCCTAAGTCACCTAATTTGATGTGATGTTACAAATAACTTTATCGCCTTATTCACCAATCAAACCAAAACTTATTGAAGGAAAATCACCTTATTTAGGTGACTTTTGGAACAAGTTTTGGTGATCTTTGGTGACCAGCAGGCAGATCTTTGAAATTAGTAGATAAACCTGGTGGACTGGATAAATGAAAGGTTTCTTTTGGTCCCTCTAAAGTTTTTATCGAAAAATACACCTCTGTAACCAAGTATCCCTCCGCTACATTCGATATCGGCAAGCAGACGATAGTTTATCGAATGCACTGTCAAATCGATTATTTTACACATAGAATCAAACGGAGGAAAATATTTGTCGCCATATTGCACCAGTTAGAGGTAGTTTCAGAAGTGTAGGCGGACCTAGACCGATAATCTTTGGAATTTGTCAATATTATTTCTGATTTTACTCGATGAGAATGAGTAAAAATGAAATTGAGTGTTCACTTTTCAATGAGGAAAACTTTAAACACAAAAGAATAAAGTCAGGAGCAAAGTCGGTATTGATTTGAAGGAATGAAAGTTGAAAATTCGCCAGAGATTATGGTTTTGGTCCGCCTACACTTCTGAAACTACCTCTACCTCTGTTCCTATGATGGGTGCAAAAACGGCAATTTTCTCGGTGCGGATTTGAAAATGGAGAATTTCCATCGATACAATCGTAAATAATCGATTGATCGATTTTAATTATTTCATATTCCACTTTAGATAAGAAATTCCTAATAGCTTCTAACTTATCCATTCACATCGTTTCATTTCTTTTCAAGGTTCTTGGAGTGTGGAGCACAAGTTACATACCACGGGGAACAAGATTTGGTCCATTTGTCGGCGAAGTTTACGCCAAAGATGCTGTACCTAAGTCTGCAATTCGTAAATATTTTTGGAGGGTAAGTTTTCTGTTTAATAATGAGAAAAGAAAAACAGGAAAAACCGTCGAGGGTGCTAAATGTACACTGATAAAAATGAAATTACTGAAAAAGCAATCAAGTTTTGTAAAAATGAAGCACGGGCTAATTTTACTTGTTATTTTTAGTGAATTCTACAAAACTTATGGTTAATTTTACGATTTTAATTGTAAATTTTGCTTAGGTTTGAGTAATTTTTCTATGTGGATTGCAAATTTTTCAATCTAAATAGTACATTCTACAACCAAAATCATTGTGACTTTTGCATATTACATGGCTGTCTTGGCGTGACAGCTATACGACTTGCAAAAATTACAATGCTTCGGATTGTTAAATTTTCAATCTGAATGGTAAGATTTATGATTCAAATTGTAAAATTAATAAAACTTAAGCAAAATTTACAATCCAAAATATAAAATTAGCTATATGTGTAGTAAATGTTACCAAAAATGGCTGGTAAAATTAACCTTAGTTTCATTTGACTGATTTCACAGATCTATTTTTTTTCAGTGTATTTAATTGATCTATCACAGACAGTAAAATGAATGAAAAAATCTTGGAGAGCGTTCCGCTGGACGCGTTGCTTTGAAGGCGTTTTTTGATGGTTTTTGGTTGCTCATAATGCAACGTATCCTGTGGCATTGCGTACAACTTGGCAACACTCCATTAAAATCAATACAAAACATCGATTTTAAGCTTGTTCATTGCACAATAACTAATATAGTTCGATCTTTATCATGGATTTAAATGGAAAAAATGTTGAGTTCCCAAAACACACGATACGTAACTAATCGTCTCGTCGATTTTAACTTTGTCGGACCGTTTCCTTTTCTCCCAATATTGCCGATGCTATAAACTATTTCAGTGAGCAGCGTGAAATTCAAAACTGACCAATTAGAAGTCGATTTTGAGTTAATTCATCGAAACCAATCAGATTCCTGGATTTTGATTGTAAACTGGACTAGATTTCCAGGAGAATGCGACAGTTGATAAGTCAGCCTTAAAGCTGAAGTATTTTTTTTTTTTTCATTTACTTTGTAAGTAAAGGCAAGTTTACGATCTTCACTTTTCTGATACCAAAATCAAAATGGTATTCACAGTGTCGTAAGTGCTGTAACAATCAGATGTTGCGAAGATTGATCAAATTTATCTCTTGAACTGGGGAAATTTGTCTGTAAAATATTCACGCCAAGTGTGGAACTTTCGGTCACTAATGAAAAGATTTAATAAATGGAAAATCTTTGAAACGTCAGATGACATTTATGGTGTTATGAATGTTCACGATTCGGCTAATCGGTCTAATTGCACCAGCAAAAGATAAATTTTACATTTTTTACGAAACGTTAACAGTATTATATTGAAAATATCGGAAATGTGTTTTGAATTTTGGACAGAGAAACTTTTTAAAATCACTTAATTTTCAAGTTTTTATTGTGTACTTACGTTGTTCTTTTTTTTGCAGGTGCAAATCAAGGATGAACCTGGTCCTCCAACGACTAAAAAAGTAAGTGACTTACACATTTTTTGTACCCTTGAATTACTGCAAGGAAGGAATAAATACAAAATAGATACAATTTCTAATCCCGGCTTTAGGTCGGTGCAACTTTTTTTATGGCTACTTTACATCCAAAAATGATTACAAATTCATAAAAGTTTCACCAACCGACCGCGACCACTCGCTCTCGAGCCGTATTCTTTACGTGGCGTGGATCGCCTTCAAACTCGCGAGACGCAACACCAACTCCTGCATTGCGAAACAATAGCTCTAGCGCCGTGCAGTGTAGGTAACTCTTCGTACTTGCCAGGGCTGGCATCACATAAGCAGTGTTTTGCAGACTTCTTCTTAAACTAATTCTTTTCGGTTCTGCAAGTCCTGTCTATGTTTGAAGGAGGTCGGAAAAAATTAATATTAGTGAGACAATATTCGTAGATTCTCTCCTTTTGTTTTGTTATCATATTCTACCCAATCTTGCTTTTAATTTACTCCTATTTAACTTATTTCTTTATTATTTTCATTGTTATTTATATATTCTTTTAAAATCTGTTTTTCAGGAGCACAGAGATAACCAATTATTTTATTACATAGACGGATATGACGTAGCTAAGTCCAATTGGATGCGATACGTGAATCCTGCGTATTCAGCCCAGTCACAAAACCTTATAGCGTGTCAATATAAGGTGAGTTGCAACAATAATTTTTCGTAAAATTATAAAACCTGCTTATTTTTTATCTAACGAAAAGAGCTGCTTATAGTTATTTTTTAATTTTTTTTATTGAGGTTTCTTTTGGCTGTATTCTCTCATTCTTTATTAGAAAATCTACAGCCACTTATAGAAACACAGAGGGGCTTTGTTTATTTTCAGAGGACACCAAAGAATTTGTAAGTACTATGTTCTAAGAACTCAAACAACTATAAAATTTGCCGTGGATCCACTTTTAAGGAGTCCGAGAGACAGTGCTCGTGGAGTTGAAGACTTTACCACGGCAATGCTCCTACAGAAAAGATTATGAATAGCAATGTAAGTCAAACTCTATCTATAGTCTTTGTTGTATCTCTACAATTTGCCGTTAATTCTTAAGGTGTCCAGGTTTAACGTCAAAAAATTCAGAAACCAGTTTTTCAAATCAAAATAAGACTTAATTTTTTTTTTTTTTTTTTTTTTTATTTTTTTTTTAGAAACATGGTCTTTAAATGCTTCCCCTCTGAACTGAGATATTTCAAAAGTTGGTGAAAAAAATTGAGTCTCTCTTGCAGTTGTGGGTAACGTCATCAATGAAAGTGAAACTGCACTCGACAGATCGGATTTAGAATTCCCTGACATTAAACCAGAAACTTACATTAAGGATAACCATGCACTTGAACTATTTGCCAAAAATGAAAGTATGCAACATACCTCTTCTGCACACTGATTCATCTGATGCATATTATTTGTGACGTTTTGTACCTGAGTTTTTGCTCTCTGATCACCTCAATAATTTTTGAAACTAGATGTACTGCTATCAAAGATAGTGCGATTTCGCTAAAGTTTTCAGCTTCGATGTTTTATAAGTTAAATTGGTGATATTCTCATTTAATTAAAGGGAAGTTTCGATATCTTAACTTTTGTCGAATTTTGTTTAGATGGATATATATTTTTACACAATTCGGCCTATTTTACCAAATGAAGAGCTGTTAGTCTGGTATTGCCGGGAGTTTGCTGAGCGACTCAACTATCCATCAAGTGGGGAGCTAATGATGCAGAAAATTCGTAAGTATTTTTTTAAAGACGTAACTACAATTAGACGTGCGAGTGTCATTTTACGGTATCAGGACTTTTTGCCGACGTCGAAAAATGTCAGCAAAATTACAAAGTAAAAATGCTCGAAGCTATCAAACGAATAAATCTTTATTATTTTATCGGGAAGATTTACAATAACGGATTACTCTACTGACGAATCGTGGAAATTTCAAAGATCCAAAAGTGGCAAAACAATAAACTCTTTAATCTTCAAAAGCTAAGTGATTTCAACGATTCATTGTGTTTTCACGTGTACTGTGTGACAGACTTTGGGTCTCGAAAGGTTAGAGATTTTGGAAATGTCTTTTTACTTCCGAATGGCACATTATATGTTCTGATGAGAATTAATCCTTTAATGTATTACTTTTTTTCCGTTCGAAAATACAATTTTTCAACTGACTATGTCTCAAAATGAAGGAAAAAAATAGGGAAATAGTTCCTAGTATTAATTATTGCGTCCCAGAGACCTGCAAAGAACCGAATTTAACGTGGGCCATCAGCCAGCATATATGAAGGGACATCGAGGTTAAACGGCAGAATATGTTTTCTAATGTTCAGATAGCTCCCATCATGGAGCAGTACTCTTTCAAACTTCGGCGGAAGCTCTAAACTTTTCCTCGATATGTGCGTGAGGTGATGACGTTATGGAAAAAAATGTTTTTTTAACTTTGAAAGTGTTAAGAAAAAGGGAAATAGATTACATGTATACCTCAAGGGTACCATGATGCAGTAAAGGGTTCAATTTGACTATGCAGTTAAGGGTTAACTTAGGTTGTGTCTTTACGAGGATTGGAATTAAGTACGGAGTAAAGGCTCACATTGCGCCTTGTCTAGGATTGATTCTAACTATGCAGTAAAGGGTTGACCCATATTATGTCTTGAAGTTTAACTATCCAGTAATATGTTAACTTGCACATTGTATCTTGACGAGGATTGAATTTCAGTAAAGGCTCACATTAATTCTTGGCTAGGATTAGTGGCGTAGCCAGGAATTTTCTTGGGGGAGGGGGGGTCCGAGGTCCGAAAATGGTCAGGGGGGGAGGGGTCCAAAGATACTAATTTGGTCAAATTTGTCTGAAACCGCAAAGACTTGCCTTTTTTAGGACAAATTTTGGTGTCAAGGGGGGTCCAGACTCCCTGCCCCCCCCCCCCCCCCCCCTTGGCTACGCCACTGTCTAGAATTGACTCTAATTATGCAGTAAAGGGTTAACTCATGTTGTGTCTTGACGAGGATTGAAGTTAATTTTTGAACATATTTCTGTTGAACAGGGCAGCAGGTGAAATATTGCAACTCTCATCCTGCTTTCACTCCACCGGAAACAGGCGAGACGCATTTCCCCAGAAATCTAGCCGTCAACAAAAGCTCGGGCGTCTTGAAGCACACAGCGAATACGATGCTATCTACCGAGATTAACGGGAACCTCGATCCCTCCAAAGGGCCATCATATTCGGAGCCTCAATACTCGAAGCCCGTTTCCAGGCACGGCGGCGGAGATTTCCATTACAACTCGAGCAGTGGCAGTCACGTCAACTACGCGGCTTCCGGGAAAACCGGTTGCTACGCTAACACCGAGGAACATCAGAAGATGGTAGCTTCAACGGAAGATTGGAGGGAGTTGGGCGTCCAATTCGCCGATACTCCTGACGAGCACATCCAACATTTGCACCTTAAGGAACCGACGCCGGCCAATCTGGAAGGATATTCGGCGTCCCACAATGGAGTGGCGATGGCAGTAGGGGTTGGAGGAGGAGCAGTAGGAGTCTGCTTGGATCACAACCAGTTCGATCAAACAGGGTCGGTGAGGTCTGACGAGGGATACCATAGCAACGGATACCACGACGAGGCCTTGACGCCGCCCCAAGATTGCAGCGATTCCGACGAAGGGGATAATAATTACGTCCTCGATTTCAGGTTAGCGAATTTTGATGCTTGATGATTTTTTTTTACCCTTTGAAGATATAGCAGTCCAGTCGAGAAGGGTCGCCAAAACTGGACCGGTACCCCAAAATCGGACCGCCTCGCGTTTCTCAGCTGTAATGGTGCTGCGCTCTAGCGGCGACAATTTTTTTTAAATGTAAGCGTTCTATTTACATGTTGATTTGAAGTTTTTTTTTTTTTTTTAAATTTGATCAATTATTTGCCGAGCTACAGCCCAAAAATTAAACAACGGTCCGGTTTTGGCATCCTTCCTCTTGTATAACGAGTAAGTTATATGAAGACCGCAATGGTAGTCTCTTAGAATAGAGCGCGTCCACGCCTGCTGTTCGATAACGTAAACAATCAGCAGTGAAGCGGTGTCGACTGGATAGGAGGCTGGAGGCAGTGGTGTCGCGTGCAATTTGGCAACAATGAATTCTATCCATTTAAACTCATGTAAAAGATCGAATTCAGGGGGTGCACAGTGCACAAGGAAAATTCGATACATTTAATGAGTTTAAATAGAGCAGTTGCATTGTTGCCAGATGGCACGCGACGCCACTGGCTGGTGGGGTCATAAAACAGCAGGCAGGTTTACTCTTTCGCGGCAACTCTAATTATACTGCAAGGGTAATTTCTCAGAAAAAAATGAACCTGCCTACAGTGACGGTCCGTGGATTCAAAGGTTGGGGGGGGACTTGAAAAAATGTTATGCTTTTTTATTGCTCCTAACTTTTCTGAGCCCCTCTCCTTGTAAAAAAGGGAGGGGATTAAGGTGTTACAACCCTTTAATATTACCTTTTTGAAGCCCTTATCAAAAGAAGTAAGGGGATCCCCCCCCCCCCAAAGCCTCCCTTCACGGACCATCACTGCCTGCTTCTTCAATAGGTAAACAGTAAGATTTGAAGCGATTGCCGGCAAGAGTTTGTCATAAAAATGCAGGGCCCTGCTCCACCAAAAGTACAAGTCCGAGTACAAGTAGTAGTTACAAGCGTTACTAGCGTTAAGAAACGCTTGTAAGTACAACTTGTACTTTCGGTGGAACAGGGCCCAGGTGTTTTTCTTTCGTTGAAGCCCTAATTACACCTTACGGAACTGCTATACATTGACATTTCAACTTATAAAATTAAATTTTTTTTTTTTTTTTTTTTTTTATACAAGTTTATTAACACGACTATACAACATGAGTACAATAATTGTTTTTTTCTTATGATAAATAGTATAAAATAATTACAGTATGATTTTTTGTAAATATTTATGGATATAGTAAAATTTTCCTTCGTTTTATGTTCCTGAAAAAAAAAACGAACGAGAGATAAAAATGATGATGACGATAATGATGACGATGATGATATGGAATGAAGGGATGAAAAGATGGAGGAAAGTGAAGTGAAGGTAAAGACAATTCTGAGCGGAGGAGGGAAAAAAGGAGAAAAAGGTCGACCCCGTCCCTCAGATTTTATGATAATAATCCGAGGCCAGCTCAAAAGGCTTGCGCCGTTTGAGCCTTCTCAGGACATTGCTATTGTCCAGAAGGCGAATAGCTTCTATGTTCGGGTGAGAGTGTAGCCGAGCTTCGTACCTCTCAGCTATTTTTTTAAATGTGGGTTCTGACGTCATCGACGCCTAGATCCCTGTGTATGTCAGAATTTCTGACATACCGGGGTGCCCCAACAATTTTCCTTAGGACCATATTCTGGAAGGTTTGAATAGGCCTCAGGTTACTATTTGCGGTGCACCCCAAAGCTGGGAACCGTACGCCCATACTGGTCTCAATACCTGTTTATAGAGTAGGACCTTATTATCAACGGATAGTTTTGAGTCAGGCCTTAACAGCCAGTACATTTTCCTATATTTCAGACCAAGCTCAGCCCGTTTTTTCTTGACATGAGCTCTCCCCCTTAATTTGGTGTCCAGAGTCAGGCCAAGATACTTCGCCGTGTCTGAATAAGGAACAGGATTGGGACCTAAGAATATTGGCATGTAACCTACAGCCCTGTTTGTGAATATGATATGCACAGATTTCTGGCGGTTAAGGGCAAATCGCCACCTTCTGTACCACCTAGAATATCTTTTAAGTGCCGTTTGCAGCTTTCTATTTGCGAGATACAGATCACGACCTTTGGCCCCATAGGCTGTATCATCAGCGAATTTCATTAAGCGAGTCCCACGAGTCTGAGGAACATCACTGGTATAAATATTAAATAGAATTGGTCCCAAAACACTGCCTTGTGGGACTCCTGCTTTGATTTCTCTGAAAACAGAAAAAGCACCGTCAAATCGCACTCTGAATGACCTATTTTGCAAATAGGACTTCAAAAGACGGTAATGGTTTATTGGCAAAAGCCTGTACAGTTTGAGCAAAACCCTTCGTGCCAAACTCTATCAAAAGCATTTGCTACATCGAGAAAAACAGCAGAGCAGACCATTTTATTTTCTAATGTCTCTTCAATGACCTCAGTCAGTCGATGCACTTGCTCAATGGTCGAGTGTTGAGTTCTGAAACCAAACTGATGATCCGGAATAATTTTTCGCTCCTCAACGTTTTTTTTTAAACGTTTCACATATAGTCTTTCAAATAATTTCCCAATACTAGAGAGCAATGAGATAGGCCTATGGGAAACGCTTCGTTAGGCGGTTTCCCCAGCTTTGTGTATCATTATTACTTCAGCTTGCTTCCAGGCTGAAGGAATGTGCTCAAGTCGCGTGACAGCATTATAAATCTGGACCAATTTCATTATTCCTCGAACCGGAAGCTCTTTCAGAATACCACCGGTGATACCATCGAGCCCTGGCGCTTTTTTTACCCTGACACGATTTTTAAATTTCGTTTTTGACTTCGTCCGGAGAAAAAGTTTCAATTTTAACAGACTCTAAGGGATTTGATTTTTCAAATTCCTCCTCGATGTTCAGTTGTTCCGGCCCTTCAGGAGGGTTTGGAATAAAAACTGTGGCTAAATGTTCACAAAAGACATTTGCTTTTTCATCTGGACTTTTAGCCCAGCGATTATCCGCCATTTTGAGGGGGGGTGAGTGGGGAGGGTTTTTTTGAGGTATTTGATAGCTTTCCATAATGAATAATCTGTATTCCGATCAGCCGAAAGTCCACTAAGGTATCTCTCGGTCCTTTCGTTGCGCATCACGGCAAGCCGACGTTTTAGCTGATTAGACAGTCTGTTAAAATTGGACTTGTCATCCGGATGTCGAGTCATATGCCACTTGTTTCTGGCTTTTCTCCTCTCTTTTATCATGTCCAAAATATCATTAGGCATCCTAAAGCTGTGACTCACCATCTTGACTGTGGGAGTCGCTATTTGAGCCGCACTCTTCACATTTGCAGCGAAAATTTCTGCTTCTTTATCTAGTACTTCAGTGGAGTTTATGGGTGCCCCTAATTCAATCATACTCCCCAGAATTCCCCTGAATTTCTTCCAATCGGTATTTTTATTCGTAAAAGAATGGTTACCGTTTTTTTTAATCGCTGTCATACTTAATAATAGTGTGATTGGAATATGATCTGGGGCTAAGTCGACAATAGCGCCAGCCTCAATGCTGTTCAATGCGACATTTTTAGAGATGAAAAAGTCAATAACATCTGGTGTTTTATTCGGATCTGAGGGCCAATAAGTCGGAGTCCCGCAAGATGGAAAGTCACAGCCCAATTCTTTTCCCTGCTCTCTCTAGTTCTCTTCCTTTTGTGCTATCTAGTCTCGAACCCCAGCGAGAGTGTTTGGCATTCCAGTCTCCGCCTACAATAAATCTATCCCCAAGGGACCGGAGAAACTCGGAATATTCATCAAATTTAATTTGATGTTTGGGGGGGCAATAGACCCCCGCAAATTTTAGCTCGCCTATGTCTGTTTTGACTGAGACGCAAACTGACTGAATGCTTTCAGTAATTCGCTAAAATTCTAGGTGGTGAGTGATTTTGGTCCTCACCAGCAAGCCTGCCCCCCCCCGCGAATTATCGGAAGGATGCGAAGCGTGATAAAAAATATAAACCCCGGGGTGCGGAAATATGATTCACTCGTAAAGTGTGTTTCAGAAAAGAGAAGCACGTCAATTTTCTCGTTACTGAGGAAAGCCTGTACATCGTTCTTATGACGTAACAAGCCGTTACAGTTCCAAGCGACAATTCTCATCTCGTCGCCCATGACTTAAGAACGAGCGGTGGCCGCGGCGGTGCCAGATCTCTGGACACCAGCGGGTAATTTTTGGGGCAACGGCGTTTTCGAGAGCAGCCAAAAGGCTTTTCAGAAAAGCATTGCTATTTTCTAAAACATCGAGCTTCCCCAGGATAAGGCTTAAGGCCTTTTCAATGGAGGTTTCCGAAGTATGTGGAGGCGGCTGTGTTTTCGGCACAGCCGTGTTTTTGAAAAAACTGGAGTAAGGTACATCGTCTTTACGATGTGCATTGTATCGCGGGACAGTGTTGTTTTCTTTCATCGTATCCCTTGGTCTAGTCATCTTTTTATTTTTGATATTTTTTGGGGCGCATTTCGTGCACCTCTTTGGCAACCACGCAGCCTCGATAACTCGCAGGGTGTTTTTTCCCCCCAATTTGCGCAGAGGGGCTCGTCAATAGTCTTACCCTTTGGGCACTCGGTGCTCCAATGAATCTCTGCGCATTTGACACATTTAGGGTCCTTGAAACAGAACCCTCTCGTGTGTCCAAAACCCCGGCACCGGTGGCACTGAGGGACAAGGGTCGGATTTTTTCTAAGGGCCTCAATTTTGACTATGAGATTGAGAATAGCCTTAATACTATAGATTTTGTCTTTATCTTCTCCTCTATCAAAGGTAAGGATATAGTACGGAAGGTGAGTGGCTTTAATAAAATTTCACCCCCCTTTTTCCCTTTTACTCTTTCTTTTTTTAAATTTCATTATCAACTTTCAATACTTTAAAGCCTTGACTAATAAGGTCTTCCATGATTTCCTCACTAGGAATGGAGGGGTGAAGTCCCTTAACCATGACTCTTAAAGGTCGAGTGTTTTTTTTTTCGAATGAATAAAATTTAAACCCCTTTTTTATTCAATTCTTTAGAGATTTTTCTATGAGCCTCATCAGTGAGAGGATTAATTTTAAAAATGTCATTACGAAGAGCCTGGCACCGCCAGTCTTCGTCTTTCGCGACTGATTTTAAATAGGTTGGATCTCACCAAAAGATTTAGCTGAAACTACTTTAAATTTGGGGGCGGCTTTAACACCTTCTTCTTCTTTTTTGGGTTCCGTTCCTGTTTCCCTTTGGGGGCTTCCGTCCTTTCAGATACGTCAGTTGTCTTCACCTTTTTTTTAACGGGAGTTTTGTGTCCCCTTTTTCTTGTCCGTTCCTTCTTGTTGACTTGTTGGACTTGCTTTCTTGTGCTTCCTCTTGGTCTGGTTTAGTATGACTCGGGCTTCCTTGTCAATGAAAACGTCCTCGTCGGAGTCAGAGAGGGCTTCGAAACGATTTTGCACCCTAGTAGAGGGCGCTGGAGGCAGAACGTTCCTACGGAGCGATCTTGGTGTCCCTTTAGATGATTGTGATAGCAGTCCTATGGAGCTGGCACCACTGTTAGTTTTATCACCTGACATTTTAGCCTCGAGGGCTAAAAGTCTATTATTGAGATCAGAGTTAACCGAGCTTTGATTTTTTATGACTTCTTGTCCGTTTTTAAAACTGATATCAAGCCATTGATCGTAGATTTCAAACCATCGACTCGGTTTGAAATCGCGTTCGGATCATTTATAGATGCTGTAGCCGCTAAGCATTGCATTGCGCTATCTATTGATTTCTGAGAAATGACCGAAAAGTCAAGATCATTTACCGCGTTAGTTTCGCTTTGATTACTTGGATTAATTTCCATGATTTCATCATCATTCACAGCACTATTCGCAGCATTGCGGGGGTCGTTGTTGATAAGTTTAGTCGGAGTTCCCGGAGGTGTTCTCGACAGAAGGGAACTTCTAATGAAAGCACTATTTGCTGCTGTATCGGCACTATTTGCACTATTTGGCAACGTTTGAGGCAAGCCGTCTTTCGACATGGTGGCTCTACTTGGCAACGTGTTGGGTGATCTAACCAAGGCAGCGATTCTGCCTTTTTGTAAACATTTTTCGCATCCGTGAAATTTGTCTTCAATATAGTAGCAAAGTGTCGAATGCTTACATCTCACAGACGTGAATGACATCAACGATTGTTTATTGTTTACGCGTTTTCACTGCACTCCGCGGCGGCAAGGTAACCGACGATCGCGGCTCGCGAATCGCGGGTTCAATAACACGAGCTAAAAATTTGCACTTATATCATATTGATATTTTTCATTAAAAATTTGCGATGAAAATTTTCGAGAGAGCGACGAAGGAACGCGTCCGCTTCACGCGAATGATCAACAACGACTGAGATAAAATTAAATGGTATAAATATTTTTAACCCTAATTTCTTTATAGCATGAATCAAGCAGGATGGACAGTATGTTACTCTCTAATGTATTGTCCAGAGTAGCTTATACAATTTGCTTTAGATTCAGATTTGTTTGAGGGACTGATCCAGGATCGAGTATTTCACTCTTTCAACCCGGATCCATTAGAACTCTTACTCCAGAAAATGATAAATGGGAGGAGCCATCAATACCATCATGCATCCTTGACCCATATCTCTGTCTTTTACTAACTCATGAGTTCACTTTGGCGGAGAGAGCGAAAGCAACATTTTTGGATCCGCCTCCGATTCGTTAGAAACTTGTACTTGTGGTGGGGGAGGGAAAGAGGAGCTAATCAGGAGATGCAACTTGCACCGCACCCAATTCGATTTGTTGAATGGCATATCGTGAGTTGCTTATTGCATGCCGTGATTAGGAATCTTATTGTTAGTCTATGTAAGTACTTATTTTATTCCACTGTACGAAACGTATTTTAACGTATTTTTCATCGGTTTTATAAATTTACAGTAAGAAACCGGTAGTGGGCGAAGTATGTGATCAAATTGGCGGAATGAGTCATAAAATGATGGATGTTGGACACCCCGTGGATCACGTTGGAGGAGGTCACGTGGTCACGGGTGGCTGCAGCGTCAACAGCGACTACCTCTGTACAAACGACAAAAACAATGAATACCGCAAAGTCAAGATAAAGATGCTCCGCGCTTCCTCTTACAGTCAAAGCAACAATAACAACAACCTCAGTAACAATAACAACAACATCCAAATCGACGATCGATGTGACAAAGATCCCGAGGGATCAGCAGCATCGACGAAAGCTCCTTCGTGCTCGTCCGAACATCTGCCGCTGGCCCTGGCGCCACTCCCGCTGAGCCCTTCGCCTTGCCCGTCGCCGGACACGGACGTGGATGCTTTGATGATCGATGACATGGTCGAAGGGACCGATGAGCGAAATGATTTTGATGAAGATGATGACGATGAAGACGAAGAAGATGAAGAAGACGATGACGAACGTGGTAAATATTATTTTCACTCATTTTGACCCTAACAGTTGCAGTCCGTGCAATATGGCAACTATGCTTTTTCCTCAATTGGATCGTTTATTGATCCAAATAAATGTTTATAAGCAATCGATTGGTGGTGAAACGCTGCTTCTCTACATTAAGGTGATTCCATGGCACGTAACCAAGGCGATCGCTTAGTCGATCGATTAATGGTCGTTTCCCGGACTCTGTGGAGTTTTTGTTGTAAAACCAGGATTCTCAACACCTGGAGGTAGATCTAAGAAAGATATCTAAAGTTTGGATGCTTGAATACGGAAAATAAGGACGTAACTATGCGCATTCGAAATCCGTTGTGAGATACGATAAATCGAACAGTGATTGTGCGAATTCCCATAGTTACGTCCTTATTTTCCGGATTCGGGCATCCAAACTTAACAGACAAGGTAGATTAAAGAAGGTATGTGCAACACTCGCTCGCGCCGCCCGCAGCTGCTTCAAAACATGTTAGCCAATTCAGAACGATTTCACCCGCACTACGTCACATTTTCATGAGCGGGAGGTTTGAAATGTATGTGTTTATTTTATTAGTTAGGGATGTGTCAAGCAAAAGATGATCGAAGTTGTCAATTTTCAGATTTCTGTTTTCAGAGTTGATAAATTAAGAGTTAAAAGTTCAACAATGTTCCTTCACAGTTAGGAATGATTCCTCTGTCCAACGTACATTTGAACAGCGCGCCACTAGATTTCACCCGCATGACGTCATTTTTTTGCAAAAGTGCTAGCGCTTGGAGCGGCTGCGGGCGGCAAGAGCGAGTGTTGCACATACCTTCTTTAATCTACCTTGCTTAACAGATATTCTTAGATCTACCTCCAGGTGCTGACAATCCTAGATTTACAAAAAACTCCACTGAGTTCAGGAAATGACCATTAATCGATCGACTAGGCGATCGCCTTGGTCACGTACCATGGAATCACCTTAAATACTTAGATTGTTTCATATTGAATAAAATAGAGAAAAAACATTGTTGCCAACTTTTATTGCACGGGCTGCCAGTGCACTTCAGAAATGCAGAGGCTAATTTTTTCCCCTAATTTAATGATCCCAATGGAACATTCTATTTTTGATTGCAGTTAGTCAGCGCGGTGTTCCATCGAAACGAAACGGAAGGAGCTATGAACTATTCTATGAATCATGATTACATCATGTCCATTTCATGATGGTTAAATTTTTTGTTGAACATCCCTCAATATTATAATTATTTTTTCTGAATATCTTGGTTTCAATTTACAATTTTTCGAATAAAGGCAATGCTTTGAACTCAGGCAGTGGGGGTTACATTTGAGCCCCCATTTATCCGGGGGCTTTTGCTACCACCAAAAGCCTTGAAAATCGCCTTCTTTCGGCTCCATCGGAAAATGGCTCAAAAATACTTCCTGAAACGCTGCAAATTTCAGTAATAATAGACGTGCGCCTTGGACCAAAAGTCAACTTTTTTTCGAATTTGACCTTGACTCAGGGCTATAATGGTATCTGGTATCGAGTGCGCTGAAACTTACTATCCATTTTTTTTTTTAGCAAACTTTTCCTAATCCGCGATTTTTCGAAATTTCAAATCCGTTTATGACCAGAAAAATTTGCTTACAAAATTTGAAAAAAGTTTGGTCAGTTTTAACCCACTCGACGCAGCTTAGCGAATTTAAAAAAGCTAAAATTCGGTCCACCTTATTGCGCCCCCTCCCTCTCCGGAAAAACTTTTTGAGCCCGCCTCTGCATTGAGTACACTTATCAATTTTGATGGTTCAAGTGAATGATAAAGATACGTATTTACATTGTTTTACATTTATGATAATTCATTTATTTGGTGTGTGTTACGTTTTCTTTCAGTGGATGGCAAAAGATGTTTTCAAAATCCAGAGTTAGAGTCACGTGAGCTAGTGCTGCGGAGACGGAGTCCAGACAGGGGAGGGGGAGAGGGAGACTCGGATCAGCCAACGACCTCAATCCTCGAGAACATACTCATGAGAAAGCGGATCGAAGCGAGACACTGCGGCGGCGTTGGCGGTGGCCCCGCTGCCAACGGAGTGGCCTCTATGCCGGCCGTCGGGGCGGTGGGGGCCCCGGCCATGACTCCGCCCCCCTCGTCTCCGACCGAGATGGCGTACTCGTACAAGAAATCGCACCGATATTCGCACTCGCACAATTTGCAGAGCCTACCGCCAATGAGTCCGGACTCGACGGCCGAGAAATTCACCAATCAGCATTCAGCAATGGTGGTTGCCTCCGCCTCGACAACCACCAACTCTTACAATACGAGCGGCGGCGGGGTTCCTGCTCCTCCATACTCAACGCCCAACTATTACTATTCCAGTCACCACATCCACCATCACCAAGTCATCAACAACGAATCGCCATCGACCTCACCTTTGCACCACTCATCTGTATCCTCAATGTATCCTCATCTGCTCAAACCTTTGGCCCCACTCCAGCTCCCCCCTCACGGATCCCCGATGTCGGTTCTCTCCCCGTCGGCCGATGCTGAGGGCATGTCTCCGGACGAGGGATCTTCCGCCTGCGCTATCCCCATGTCTCCGAACAGTCAGGGACGGGGCTACAGATCCCTCCCGTACCCCCTCAAGAAGAAGGACGGTAAGATGCATTACGAGTGCAACGTGTGTTACAAGACTTTCGGTCAACTTTCCAACTTGAAAGTTCATCTCCGGACCCACTCCGGCGAGAGGCCCTTCAAATGCACAGTCTGCACCAAGAGTTTCACTCAGTTGGCTCATCTTCAAAAGCATCATTTAGTACATACAGGTGAGTTATAAACATGTGCGTGTGTTGAAAATATGCATGTGCAACAATGCGAGATTGTTCTACAGGGTGTTAAAGGGAAAGAAAAAAAATGAAGAAATGTCTGCGAATTTTGAACAGCGACCCTATATGTGTGTCTGATTTTAGCAAAAGGGACGCGGATTTTGAAAGCTAGGTACTATTTTTTGAGCATCCCATCTACGGAGAACAATAATAGAAGTCGCAAGTACCTTCTGAAATTGAGGAGCAACCTAATTTTATATTTCAGCGTCTTAAGATAGGAAAAGATAAAAAAATTCTTACATCAAAGGTCAATAAACGTTCTTCGCAATAACACCCCCCATCCCCCATTATAGCATACAAATAATGGCCGCTCTTTAACAAAACAAAAAAAAAATACGAATTCGGGCTGTTTTACTAAATTCAAAGCTTTTCTTAAAGAAACAAAACAATTGCAGAGGATTGTAAGAATTTCTATGCTTTTTAACGCAAGTTATTCCTTTGAAATTGCAGATTCTAGTAAATTAAGTTTTTTCCTTCTTCTTCAGGGAGTTAATATGGGGGGGGGGGTGCAATAATTCTTTTCCCATAAGCCATGGAACACGTGTAATATAGTGAGGTGCGTATTGCATACCTATTCTGGGGCCGTCATCTTTGTCCCCGCTCATAAGGTTTCTCACCAAACACGCAGCGTTTCTCGAAAGGTCTTGGTTGGCTCGTTTTTTATTCGTTCTCTAGTAAACAAACCAACAGCACCTGGTCCAAATTATTTAGATGTTCTATACCTTTTTCCTGTTCATCTTTTTTCTTTTTTTATTTTCTTTTGTTTTTTGTTCTTTTTTTGTTTTTTGTTTGTTTTCATTTCTTCATTTTGCTCTCATGATTTTTCCTTCGGTTCAATTCGCCGCTTTTAAATCTCCCTTCTAATTTGAGTGGAGTGGGCTCTTAATTTGAGTATTATTTTTATTTATGGTGTTTTCCCCGATTGAAAATGGTAAAATGGTGCTGTGAGTGCACCGAAACGTTTCGCGGATGTAATTCGTGTTGGCCCAGTTTCCACTTTAATTGTTTTTACGTGCACTGTGCTTTTGGCCGTTTAGTCTGTAATTGTTTTATTAATGGTTTTGAATGCTGTAGCACCTCGCGAGAAAGTATTTTCACAAATTGTCGGTTCATTTTTGTTTTTGTTTTTATTTTTATTCGTTTTATTTATCTAATCATCTAGTCAGTCATCTATCTACTCTATTTTTAATTTGTTATTTCTTTATTTTGCTCTCATGATTTTACCATCAATGAGGTGGTTTACAAGGGTCTGAAATATTGTGTTTTATATGAAGAAAATGAAAGCACTTGATGAGCTGAGAACGAAAAACCCTTTGGTTTCTAATTAAGTCCCATTGTTCCGGAGATGAGATTTTGGCTCAAAATACAGTTTTGTAAATAGGAATTCCGCGTATAGTGACGTCACTATTTACGCACACGATTTTTTACAAATTTACACGAGTGAATCTCCAGAAACGGGACACTCATGTAAAAACCAAAGGCACCATTGTTGTCAGCTCGTCAAGTTTACAATTTTCTTTATAAAAAAATACACAATCATTTCAGACCCTTGCAACTGCCCGGCCCCATTCGCACTTCCTTGGTTTTTTATTGGAAAAGCATTCGAAACGATCAAGTGATGATGAACACGAAACGAAAGTGGTACGATCAACTCTCGCATTTATGAATAGTTGTAAATTAACAAGTGTCTTCCTTCTTGTCTTTACAGGTGAGAAACCGCATCAGTGCGACATTTGCAAGAAGCGGTTTAGCTCGACGTCAAATTTGAAAACGCACCTTAGATTACATTCCGGACAAAAGCCGTACGCCTGCGATTTGTGTCCTGCAAAATTCACTCAATTCGTTCATCTGAAACTACATAAAAGGCTTCACACGAACGAAAGACCTTACCTGTGCCAAGGCTGTAGCAAGAAATACATCAGCGCAAGCGGGCTAAGGTAAATATTATTAATCGTGAAATAGGCCAAACTATGTACAGATTATTATTATTATTATTATTTTTTTTTTTTTTTTTAATATCTTATCATTATTCAGATTGATTTGAATTTTTTTTTAAATTGCTAGTGCTCGTCGTATGCAAAGATATTATTCTATGCATATTCGAAAATAAGGCATAGATACTCATGGCGGAAGAAAGGGACCTGGGTTGCATGGTGAGGTACATATAATGCGCCTGCAAGAGTCGGAGGATACCACCTGTTAGCTTCGTGGCACAGTGCAAATGTAATTCTATATTATACAGCTCTATGTGCCGTGAAGCTATCAGGTTGCATCGGCCCCTGATATTGAAGCTCTTTCTCTGAAACATTTGCGTATCTATAATATCTTTGGTTGTATGGTTTTTCCAGCGGTGGGCAACTTTCAATTCAATAATTTCTCTCAACACCCCCCCCCCTCCCTTCTCTCCTGTTTCTCTCTTCTTTTATTTTTTTTTCCAAAGAATCGTTGGAATTTCAAGGTTGATTTCCGAAAAATTAAAATTTATTGAAAGGAACTCGAAATGAAAGCAGGCAGTGTACTTACAAGTAAGTGGGGGAAAAAAACCGAGATTGTTTTTGCATCAATATGCATTGCACAATGTAAGATACCATTTAACGTCATAACTCACCGATGTAGTTCCAGATTCGCCAATAGAAGGCTTTGACAATGAATGTTTGCACAATTGGCAAATTAAATTACTTTTCCCAAAAATCGGATCACGAGGCTATCTAGATTAGTTTCTGAGAGTGCTCAAGTGTAAATAATAAAAATACGAGGAAGCTATGCAAGTTCTCGCGAAACAAACGCGTACCGGAAAAGAGTCCCGCCTACGAAATCCGGCAATCGCGGACGGTGAAAGTATAGCGCTGTCCCACTCGCACTCTCTCTCGCACTCGTTATCCTTACGAGAAAAACGCTACTTTAGGACCGCGATATCTAGCGCTAGGATCGGCGGATCATGGAAAGCTCGCGTTTGCACGTTGGGACGGAGGTCTAGCGAAAATTCCGTACCCGATTGGTCCAACGGTATCGGAGCTATCGTGTTGACCTGTGAGTGAATGAGTGAGTGAGTGAGTCAAAGTCAGTGTATTTGGGATTTTATATTATAGATTGGAGCTGAAACTTTTTTTTTTTTTTTTTTTTTTTAATCCAAATTTCATCAAATAATTGCATCTATAGGCGGATCTAGCAATCTGGCAACTGCGCATTATTCCCATTTGAATGTATGATAAACAATCGATTCTTGAAGGGGCTTTAGCCTGCTGAATAATCGACTATTTCTTATGCAATGAAATGGGAAGAAGACACTGTTGCCAAATTGCTAGATTCACCAATGATTGCATCATATTATGCTGCTCACGTTGGTAAAATTGTTCCGTTTCTCGTTTTTCAGAACGCATTGGAAAACCACGTGTTGTCGTCCGCAGAATTTCGACGAGGAATTGTCTCTCGCCAGTTATAGTGATTTTGTTGCCGCTGACGTCGGTTTAGGTAAGTGAGAAACTGTATTTACTTTTAATATACAACGTGTTTGAGACTCGGTGATGTTTTACAAAATAAACTGTAGGGAATAGCCCTACGAACACTTTCTCACATCAAATTTAATCTGGGGAAACCCCCAGACCCCCCTTAAATATTCTGAGGGAAACACCTAGACCCCCCTTAAATATACGGGGGGAAACCTCATTCATATTCTGGGGGAGACCCCCAGACCCCCTCTACAATATTCTGGGGGAGACCCCCAGATCCCCCATAAGTATTCTGCAAGAGACCTTCAGACCCCCCTTAGGTATTTTGAGGTGGACCCCCATACCCCCTTTAATATTCTGGGGGCACCGGGGCACCCCCAGACTCCCCTTAAATATTCTGGGGAAACCCTCAGACCCCTCTTAAATATTCTGGGGGAAACCCCCAGGCCCCCTTAAATATTATGGGGGAAAACCCCAGGCTCCCTTTCATATTCTGTGAGAGACCTCCAGACACCCTCTCCTTCAATATTCTGGGGAAGACCCCCCCAGACCCCCTTTGCATTGTCTTTTCATTGCCTTTTCATTGCCTTTTCATTGCCTTTTCATTCTATGAACAAAGAAAAATGAAATAAAAAGGAAGGAGTCCTGTATTCAAAGTTCACCTCTTGACACTAGACAACCTTCAATCCGAAGTGTATGCAATTTTGTAACGCAGCTGTAGGTATAGTTGCCTACTTGAAAGTTTGACGGTCACTTGAGACCCCCAATTTAAATTCTCAAGTTGCTTTCAACAAGCTGTCCAGCTGTTCCGGATTAGAATGTAATTGTTTTTTCTTCTTTTAGTTACAACCATTCTATTTGTTTTAGTAGTTCATTTTCCCCTTAGATGTTATGGGTTGGATTAATCAAGATTTTGGTTCTTGATTCCTTCACTTATAACAATATTTGGTTTCCTCTTTTAGAATATTGATCTACAAAAGAATTTTTTCAGCTGAATGGATCAAACTCCTCTTCCAAAACTTACTTTGGTTGTAGATTGTGTGTGCGAAGCTCTATCAATTCAAGCTCCATCAAGTTCCATCAATTTTCTGTGTATTTACCTTTGGGTGCATAGTTATTTATAGTGATAGCTTTTTTCTTATCTCAGAAGTGAATTAATTGAAGTGAATGCTGTTTTTGTCTGATCAACAGAGGTTGCCTTAGATAAAGATGGTCATGAAATGGACTCAGTAGAGGAGTATGAAACGGTTAGTCAAACTTTGTCGATTCAGCAGCAGAGGCCGTGCAGTGACAAGAGTACGAAAGAAACTCAGAGGCCGACTGTCATCGAAACCTCCCAACTTCGCATCATTGAGTGCACTTAAGTTCTTCTATCACTAGCTTTGTCATTCTAGTCCGACGACGTGAAAATGAAGCAGATACGATTCTTCAATTATTCCATCTCTTTACGACTTCCTGTACTACGTCTGTCAACCAATGAAAAGTCAAGTCGTAGCGAGTGCGAAATTATTTTAGTCATAATTTGTAAAATAAGTTTTAAATTTTACACAAATTCAATTACCAAATATTTCTGTGGGGGGCCTTTCCTAGTTCTAAGTATTTTCTTTAAATTCATTTTTGATCACTAGTGTAATATAAATTCTTCGACGAAACCATTGCTTCAAATTTACCGAAAAAACGTCTGCAGCAGCACCGAGTTTGGTTGAAAAACAACGTATCGTCAAATTATAAGACAACCGCTTTTCGTTAACGAGTAGACCGGTTCTTCATAGACAAAGAGATATAAATAGCGAATTATCACAATTTTTTTATTTCCATATACAACAAGCCTGCTCGTTAGCTTGTGGTTAGTAGAATTTCCCATAGAACTCATTCGGAAATCCTGTTTACCAAAAATTTACGAGCAGACCCGTTCACTATGGAGATGATTTATACTTGTGATAGTATTGAATCTAACTCATTGAAGATTTAAAACGTCGATTTATGAGAGCAACATTTTCAAATTTCCTCTAATCAATATACTTTGACTCGGCTTTAGGTATGAGCCTACGAAAGTAACTCCAAAATGACCAAAATTGTGCGATATGTGGTTTACAGCACTTGCGTCATCGAAATGTCGACTTTTTCACTAGGTCAGATATAACCTCAAATATTGATGGAGTTGTATCAAAAATTCGATCTGAGCTCCTTCAATTCCTTCCGTCACAACGCTCTGTGTCCGGAAAACAACCCACATTACACGTAGAAACAACGCATTTTTTTTAAATTTATTTTCGTTCTCTCAAATTCGATAAAGGTTCAAGGAGCTTTTATTAAGAGTCGAGTCGAATCATTAGCGCAGAACTCATATGCGACTATTTTTGCCAACAGGAAACTATTATGTGCAATTCTCAACACATAAGATGTCATGCGTTAGGTGCATTGCGTTTTGCATACCCTGCGGGATATATTTGTGCGTGCTAGTACAGATCTTTTCTCTGCATCTTGTAATGGACCGACGAAACTCTACATACCTGCAAAGGTGTTGCGTCAAATGGAATTGAAGGCACTCGGAGATCACTCAAATCTATCATTTGTACTTTGTAGCATGGCCGGTACGATGTGATGGGCTTTGAAGCGTTGCCACGAAATACATAATATATTTTGTTCGTTGTTTCTTTGGATGAAAATATTCAAAAACAAAAGTTAGGAGGGTTTACTCTCCAACGTTTATTTATTTTTGTATTTTATTTTTACTTTTTGTCATCCATCCTCTGTTTTCTTTACTATATAGATTAATTGAATTCGTTTTAACTAGACATTCTTTACCTACTTTTACTGTTATACTTTTGTACATAGACTTTATTTCTGATCATTTTATGATGAGACGGAGTACTTCATTAGCACAAGTATTTAGAACCTTTTTATAAAATTAAAAAAGAAAGCAATTATGGTAAAATTAGTCAATATTTTCAATTTTTTAAGAATCAAATACTGCTGTAGCCGAGAAGTAAGTCCTCCCTCCCAATTGATTTGTTATCAGGACCTCCTTAGTGCATATTTTTGACTGTATAGAATCAGATGAAGAAACAACCCCTCATTTTTCTATTCAAACAAAGGCGTGGCGTGCAAAACATCATTGCGTTTCGTCTGTATATAAACGCATGGGGGGGGGGGGATCGTATTATACTAAGCGTACGCGGGCGCAAAAAAAAAAAAAAAAAAAAAAAAAAAAAAAAAACCGTATTTGACTAATTGCATGAATTTATATGAACATCGGCTCATGGCAAGCTACGGAACCCTCCACCCCCTTTTTTTACAGAATGAAAATACGATAAAATAAGACCTCACAATTATTTACCTCTAAGCGCAACATAATTCTAAAATTACATTACTCCTGACCAGAACTTTTCAGGTTTCTCAGAGCAGTTAAATGCTACATTTTCTGATCATTTTACATTATGTGTTTCGGTTTGATGTTTCAATATTGATGTGGAAAAAAAAAAAAAAAAAAAAAAAAAAAAAAAAAAAAAAATAAAAAAAAAAACACTGATCAAATTGTGATTTTGTGTATGTCTGCGAGGTGAGCACAAACTTCATGACTATATGCACCGCAAAGTCAATGCATATATTTTTATACTTTTCTATTTTTTAAGTTGTGGTTGTGCGGTTTGAAATAGGTTTCGAAAATCCAGACTTTTGATCCCTATCCGTAATTTTTGATAAACAAATGATGATGACATTTTTATTCGACTTCTAGAGAGCTATAACTTCACTTATATTGACGCCAAGCATCGAGGTAGTAATAATGTATCTTTTTCAGCTCGTAGATAGCCATGTATCTCAATTCTTTCCATATAAAGCTATGGAAAAGAATCGATCTTCAGAGGATTAAACCTAACTTCTAAATATGTCGATACTTTTGCACAGATTCAAACGGAAAAGAATCAATTAGTTAATATTTCACGAGCTGCGTCTATAGAAAGCTGAAGAGAATCCGAATCTGGTAAAAAAAAATGTCAAATTATACGTGAGCATTGTTGCCTGGTGCATGCACGGCTTCGGATTGTATATTTCCCATAAGGCTAGATGTGAAATATACGACTTTTAACCTCAAATATGGCAACTCGCGTGAACTATCAAACGCGAGCCTCGCAGACATTTAAACTTTTTACGATCTAAGGTTTCAAAACTAACAGAAAATTATTTTGTCACTTATTGTGTGCTTTCAAAAATTCATGTTTTCTCGTTATCTTCCGTACACTTCTTTTGCAACTGATTGTGAGAAATTCCTAGTAATTATTTCAATTATCAACTTGAAATATGTATGCACGCAGACCTTGGGTTTTTTAATCGATGTTTTTGAAGTAATTTATTTTCAACGTTTTGCTGTTGTTTTTTTGAAAATGAGAATTAGCAATGTTTAAGTACTCTCCCATTTTAAGTAGAACTTGCACTCGATCAGACAGATTGAGGATTCACGCGGGCGAATCAATCCCCCCTCCGTGTTAATTTTGTGATTCTCGAAAGGACAGACAAATAACGACGATTAATTGACAGTGTTTAAAAGACTCCGTTATGGTTGAAGGGAGATATTTGTAAAAACATGATTTGCACATTCATCATTTACTTTTTGGTTTGGAAGTGTTTCGCATAACTGCAACGGCTTTTGTAGAGACTTTTTCACTGATGAGCGGGAAATTTAAAATCCAGGAGTGTGATTTGCTTCGATGATTTTTTTGAACTTGAAACCGACATCAAATTGGTCAATTTTGAATTTCCCGCCAGGCTTCTCACGTGTAATACAGTATATTGTCGCGTGTATCGGTGTATCTTCCTTGTGAACCTGTGAAAAAGAATCGATCTTAAAGCAATCGATACTTTTGCATAATTTTAGATAGAAACCTGCTCGAGCTCGACTATCATACAGTTCCTGCCGAAACTAGACTCAGCCAATGCTGTTCATAATACGAGCAGGTTTCGGCCGAATGCAGTCCAATGCACTCAGCCACTCGTGCTAGTTTTCCTCTGACAATTCTGTTTGTACTAATGTGACGTATACTATACTTATACACTATTTCTGAGCAACCGGCACAATAATTATTGATAAGAATTACCTAGCTACTAGGTCTAAATGTCTTGAGGCAATGTCTTTTCAAGTTACACCCCCTCCCCCCTTCCCCCAAATTTGTTTTTTTCTGCACGCACATTCTCGCTTTCATATCAGACAAAAAACTCTGTAAGTCGTATGAGATATTGTCCGTTATTTTTTATTATTATTATTATTATTATTTTTGACTGTGCAATGGCGCCTGTGACCATCATTTGCGGCCTATAATTGAAAGACGCTTTAAAATGAAAAAACCAAAATTGGTGTCGAATTTTGTTTTGATAGAATATTCGCTAAAAATTATCGGTGAGCTTCGACACTACACTTCTGAAACAGTGGCGTAGCGTGCAATTTGGCAACGTTGCAGTTTGTCTATTTAAACCCATGAAAAAGATCGAACTATTGGGTGTTCGGTGAACACCTTCGCATTCGACATTTTACGTAGGTTTAAATGGACAGACTATACAACGTTGCCATAATGCATGCTACGCCACCGTTCTAAAATGAGCTCTCCTCCTGCAATCATCAGTGTTCTTGGTTCATTTCTGCACTATAATGTTAAGCCCTCCAAACGCGGACAGTACTACCAGATGCATGGCTACATCTGCTACATCCTTGATTTTTTCAACGAATTCGGACAGATCGTTATAACATCTATAGATCCTTGCAGTGATTTTTTTTTTTTCTAATATTGTTTCATCACATTCCACTGTAAGCGTAAATACCAAGACTGTCATCCTGAAAATATGCAATTGTTTCAGGAGAAAATCATAGGTGAAGTTTAAAAGCCAATTTTGAAATATTTCTAAAAGCTGCGCTTATTTTGATCAGGACTTATAAGCGCTTTTAAAGCACACTCTCTCTCATTATGTTTCAGCACGTAATACAAAATGGTTAAGCCTCTGCTTGAAGTAACGAACTTTATATATATTTATCTAGAGAGAGTGGCAGTCTGATAGACAAACCACGCACGTTGATGATTTTTAGGTTATGGTTGAAGGGTAATTTTTCTCAGAAATTATCATGTCTTCTTTTTAAGTAAGCATCAAAAACGACATAATGTGTCCGCGACATTCACCATCCATCAGTGTCAATTTGACTAACGTTTAGTGTTTTAGAATAATTCTACGCCTATAATTTCACTTCAGCATCATTATCTCATGTATTTTGAGTCTTTGATTTCAAAAATGCTATAAGTTTTCATTAATCTGGCCTAGATTTTATGTAAATTTGAAATTACGTCTTCTTAGAAAAAAATTCAAAACTCTGAAAAAAGTATGAGTTTTGAGTTAAAACTAAGACCGAATTTGAAATCAGCGGGTCAAAACACATGAGAAATTTTGCGAGAGGGGTGAGAAATAGGTATCTTATGATAAGAAAACCTGGTTTTACGTTCATAACAGCGGACACACTATGTCGTTAAGGCGTAAAAAGCAAATACATTTGAAAGAGTGCGGAAAACTGTTTACTAACCCTAACCCATAAAAATCCTCCGTATCTGTCACGCAAGTTATCCTTTAAACTGCCTCTTTATAGGTAATTATAAAACTCGTTATAGTTTGGAACTATGCTACAACCTCAAATGAAATAACAAGAAACTGAAACGGATAAATTTTAAGAAACCCCATTTTTTTGTCATTTTGTCTCAGTTAATGCGCTATAGTAGGTTTTTTCTTTACTGGCTTTATCCTCAATCGACGATTTTAACGAATCAACCAACAATAGAAGGTTGCTACCTCTTTATCAGAACGCTCGGATAGTGTGATTAACGGATTCTAATTCAAGCGCTTGTAGTTGATGCAATGTGACAACATCGGATTATCCCCCATTTAAACCAACCTCAAATAATCGATTTTCAGGGTTGCCAAATAGCGAAAGCCGCCACACAGAAAAAAAAACAGCAAAAACGCATTGAAAGCTCAGACAAACCTTTGCGGTAGACAAATGACCCAGTAAAAGACTTTAGTAGAGCTCTCTCTTCTTCATAGGCGGATCCAGCACTATGACAACAGTGGATTTTTCCCATTTGAGTGTATGAAAAACAATCGATTAGCAGAAGGGCCACGGCCCCCTCAAGAATCGATCAATTCTCATACGTTCAAATGGAAAGAAAGCATGGTTGCCAAATTGCTGGATCCGCCCATGCTCTTATTTGGTTTTTTACGCCTAACTGAAAAGATTCTGCTGTGTGAACCGAAAATTAATTTGATTGGCTCAACTAAATTATTTTGCTAAGTCATTTTTCTACCTAAGTTTTTTTCAGCGCTACAAAGTGTTTTTTCTGTGCTCTGAGCGCTCAGGATACGACACTATTGGAGAATATGCCGTTGACCAGTGGTGGCTGGTGCGATTTGGCAAAAGTACTTTTCTTCCATTTGATTCTATGTGCAGCAGTCTATTAACGATTTTTATAGTGAAGCAGCTTTTCACCAACTATCGATTGCTGCACAATTATTCAAAAACAAAACAAAATACTAGCTGTTATTGTTTTCTTTCCTATTAAGTTTCTGTGTTCGCCCTCTTTGTTTACACCCTGCCCCTTCTTTTCTTTCATAGTAAAAAATTATTGTATTTTTAGTTAATAGGATTAATTACGATACGCATATACATATTTTTCTATTAATATTGGTAGGTGAAAGCTCGAGGAAGGGAAAGAAGGGCAAACGATAAAATTCAGTGACTTTAACAAACAGCGTCCTTGACTTGACTTGACTTGACTTAACTTGACTTGAGAAGAACTCAAATCAAGTCGACGAGGGTGGGAAAAGTTTCAATTCGGAGACAGCTACGCGGGGAAAAACAAATTTGAGGAATCATGAACTGTTATCGAGGCACTGGAGGTTCTACAGTTTTCTCAAAGCGTTTCAGCTGTAATACAAATTCGTTTGAGGCGCTTAATTTTTTGAACCTCCCTCGAAAACCTCCCTGGCCTCTTTTTTTGTTTGAGGATTCTGAAGGTGTTTTGGTTCAACTTACGTCTTCCAGAATTGCGGATTGGATATCAAGGACTTAAAACTCGAGTTAGGTCAATGTGATTTCAAGTGAGTTTCTAGAACGCAATACAACTGATTGGTGGCTTCATTTACTAACTTTCCAGCTTTGAATGCGTCATCAGATGTCGTGTTTGGCGCAAAAAAATATCGTCGCTAATTAATTAGTGCAAGAATCTAATACATTGAGTTATGACATTTTTTCACGCCTAGAAAAATTCACGTTTTAATTCACTGTACGCGGAAAAAAGACTGGTAGAATTTACCATCTGCAGAGCTGATTTGGGCGTCTGCTACAAGTATGGTAAATTTCACCATAATATGGTAAATACAACGTACCTTGTGATAATTTAAGGTAACATGTCGGTACATTTTACCATAATCTGGTGAAATTTACCATACTTGATAGCAGACGCCAAAATCACCATGAAAACGGTAAATTCTACTAATCTTTTTTACTTTCTCGTTTTCCGTGTGATAATGATTATGTCATCCTCACATTTACACTTATGCTTAAGTATCGATTATTTGGTGGTTCCCTTTAACTACCTAGGGTCGATTCTCTAACACATGGGTTATTATTGAAGAGATTTTACTCCTTGATTACGAGTCGCAAAGTTTAGAGAGGAGGAGTAAGATACAATATGAAGTTGGGGTAGTGTTGAAGGTTGGGGGGGGGGGGAGCGGGAGCCTTTCCCCTTCTTTTGCTAACTCGGCCAATATTAATAAGAAAAGGTGTTGGTTTAATTTAATTTTATTGATTCTTTGTTAGATAATTATTAAATAGTTTTGTAATGTAACAAAACATCTTGAAGATTCTGTGATATCAACTGATTTTTTTTCTTTTTTTCCATTTACTTGTAAATATTATGTAAATAAATATTAAAATTATGTTATATGTTTATGGATTGTGATATATTGTAAATAAACATTGGAACCTAATGAAATTCTAAACTGGGTTTTATTATTTAGCTCTACGAATTTTTATCTCCACCTTTCTGATCGTTCTCTTATTGGATACTTTATTGTTTTTCTTTACAAAGACTAACTTTCACGAAAGAGGACTTTTTTAAAAATTCATAGAAATGATATCTGTGGGTTCATGAGAAGCATTTTCTGCAATGTAGTCGGTTGTGGTCTTTGGGCCCTTTTAATTTAATTTAAAATTAAAGTAATTTCACCTCAAGTCCCCCCCACTTTAATTTGGAGAGGGGCTCAAGATGACTAAGATTTCTAAAAAAAAAAAAAAAAAAAAAAAAAAAAAAAAAAAAAAAAAAAAAAAAAAAGTCAATACATTTTTTGAAGCCCTACCCTTTTTTGAACCCTAGGGCTGCATTTGAGGTTGCATTGAGGGCCCATTATAGATTGGAATCAGCCGTCATCAGCATTGCAAAAGTGTGGCTATCTCCAGAAGAAGGGTCCCTGAAACACCAGGTATCCTCGTCCGGTAAAATAAGCCTCAGGGTCTCATAAAAATTTACTCAGATGAGCATACCTCTCATTTTATGAGCCCTTTTCCCGGAGACGGCCGTAATTATCTATCTCACTCGCACGCACGCAATGTCTATGCATTGCTCTGTAACTCTCACCATGTTCAAAATCACATTAAAAAGACTCGTTTCGGGCCATCGTTATGCGTGATTATCTCCATAAGTTGTGATCTAAAGAGTTCATTTCCTCTAAAAAATTTCACGAAAAGTATCTTGAGTACAGCAAGAGCGACGAAAGAAAGGGAGCAGTACTATCGACGAATTAAAGATTGTCGCGAGATTTTCACACATTTTCAGTTATGGGTGTGAGTGTGGGACTGATCTGCAACGGATTTGGCGCCTCAACCGTACTGGGCGCACTGGCCTCGCGCCTACATAGTGTGAGGAGTATGAAAAGTGGCCGAACCGAAACCTTGAAGGCGAAACTTACCATCTCGTGAAAATCTCACGACGATCTTTGATTCGTCGATAGTACATTCTATATATACCATCGCATGAGAGTGAGTGAGATATGTAGCACTGCGCTGTTAATAAACTTTTCTACCGCGGCTAAAGTCGAACCCATCTATTAGCGCCCACTTTCATTACTTTCATACAGTGACTGGATAAACCACAGTACGGCCATTTGCCCTCCACCCCTCAATAGTGCACCCACTTTAGCATGGGCAGCATGGGGAGTATGATTGTTCTTGGGTTTCGGAATGAAATTTTCTCTACCCCCTGTCTGAAAAAAGTCATTAATGCTATGTATAAACCATTTTTAGGGCGGGGGGTTGCGATATTTTTTGCGAGTAACTCAGGAACACACTTCCTCCCTATGACGCCCGTGTTAAGTCGGGTGCGCATCCGCAGGGGGTTAATAATGAGGAATCGTTGATTTCTCTTAATTTTGAGAACCAATATGTTTCAAATTTGACAGAAGACCTTCAGTCGTGTCTAACTTGCGTACGAGAACCCTTTACAACTGTAAAAATACTTCTAAATGCTCAAATTCGCGATCTGGAGGAATCCGACCAATCAGGAAGACGACTGAAATGGCCGCACTGTGGTTTATCCTAGAGATAAATAGAGAAAGAGCACTACGCTAAAATACAGAGGGAAGATTTGAGGGAAACTGAATTTTCGGGGATTCAACAGAATAACATGGAAAACATCAGTCAACACCTTTTGATGTCGGAAGGTGTTGAACGGTGACATTCGGAAAACACGGGGGGTGGTCGGGAAGTGAGGAGGAGGGAGCTCACCATTCAACACCATGCGACGTTGACTGTTGTTCTGTCGAATCCGCGAGAATTCAGAGTGCCTCTGCTGCAGCCAGTTATATTGCTCCGTCTCTATCTGTCTCTGGTTTATCCATTCACTGTAACTTTCAGAACTTCACCCGACATCTATCGGCGAGCTTTCGAATCACTCGCCGTTTTCGTGTCTCCTAGCTCTCTGTCAACTGCTGGCGCTCTCACATTTATGGTGGTAAAATTCGGAAGTTTCAACTCATTCGTAGGATCAGTTCGTTGCCATTTATGGCAGATATTATCCGAATTTACCATTTAAATCAATGGAAACTTCGGATAATGTCTGCCTTGAGTAACAACACTGCGTCATAATACGATCAAATGATTATTTATTATACTTCGAGGTCACTAAAACCTTTGCGTTTTGGATACTTTAAATAGACCATTTTGGTGAGGCGTTACAGAAGCCAACGGATTGCCAACAGTGCACCCATCGGTTGCTATCAGCTTTAAAAAATAATCGCGTAGCGTTCCAAACCATCTCTCATACTCTTTCGTGATCCTCATGCATAAATCTTTATCCTCATACGCGGGGCAGTGGAGCCATTTGGGGGGGGGGGCACCCCAAAAGGATTTTCAATGTGGCCGAAAAATCAAGTCAGAGAGATGCATTTTGAAGATGCACGGCAAAAAAAAAAAAAAAAAAAAAAAAAAAGTAAGGCCATCCAAATTTTTGGAGAGCCTTGCCTCCCCCCCCCCAAAGGAAAATCTGAAATGGGGCCTTGTTTCACAACATTTTCTTGTTTCAGTTGCATTAATTTTCAATGACTCGAGAAATTGAGTTGAAAAGTTCCAAACAGGAAATAGGAGGGCAGAAAGAGCGAGGACCCCTCCGTTCCCAATAAAATGGAAGCAAAATACGCGTTTAGCCTGTTGACCAAGTGATTTGACACACTCCAAAATGTCAGATCTTGTCGAGAATTTAAAGAGCAAAAGCAAAAAGGTTGTCAATTTTGTGTTTTCCCCCAAATTGTTCCTGGATTGAAATTGGAAAAAGGTCATCAAGGAGCTCGATGGTCAGAGTTACCAAGGCTCAAACGCATAAGATCTCTGGTAAAACTGAGCACCATCAAATACTACCTAAAATTGTTCCAATTAATCGTCACTAAGAATTGTTGATGATATCACCTTGTGGGCTTGTTTAGGTGACAATGGAGCTCTTGCAAGGTTTTTCCGTAGGCAAATGGAGTATCAATTCCAATATGTAAAATGCTGCGAAAATAACGATGAGACCAATAAAAAAGTCTAAAACTCACTCCTCGCAAAGAAAACTTAACTTGAAAACCACCCTTGCATGTATGCACCAAACTCGGATTTGGAACCCAAACAAATGAACATAATCTACGAATTTGAACATTGAGATTAATTAATTTGCTTTCAAAAAGTAAATTTGAAGGGATTAAAGGTCCATTTATACACATTTTGTCACTAGGAGCACGATGATTAACTACAGCAAAGTTCTACGTTCCGTAATGAACGAGGAAGGCGATTCACTTAATTTCATGTCCTGTTCTTTTGTTTGGGGTCCGAGTCGAGGTTGGTGCAAACATGCAAGGGTGGTGACCCGAAATTAATTTCAAGTTCAGTTTTCTCTGCGAGGAGTGAGTTTTAGACTTTTTTAATGGCCTCGTCATTATTTTGGCAGCATTTTACATTGGAATTGATATTCCATTTGCCTACAGCAAAACCTTGCGATAGCTCCATTGGAACGTTTTTAGGTGATCTTTGGTGCTCAGTTTCACCAGGGGAAGCAACAAAAAAAAGAAGGAAAGAAGTCATCCGTTTTCTTCCCCCTTGGCAAGACTTGAAATAACGCCGCTGCTCAGGGCTAAGCCCCCCCCCCCCTCCCCAAAAATTTCTAGTTCCGCTGGAAACATAATTAAAGAAGAAACATGCAGAATAAATGATCAATTACTTTTTTATGTTAGCAGTTTTAGTTTTAAATTTGAATATTAAACCTTTGAGCTAGCCGCGGGTGAATTACCTAACACTAACGCACGTCATTCCTTCGTCTTCATTCGCAGCCAAAATTAACTAGCTTCGCTCCACTATTTTTGAATTTAGCGCAATCTTTTATTTCAATATTATTTCTTTTTTCTCTCTCTCTCTCTTTAACGGCTCCGAATAGTTTTCCGGTTATTTGTGCGATCCTTAATTCCAACAAAGGCCCCGAGAACACGAGCCTATTGTTTCAGCGAGGTTTGCTCAATTTTTATTTTCAGCTCCATTTCTTCTTTTCTAGGAATTAATCAAGAATGAGGCGATCTTTGGGAGGAGCGACCATAAAACCTCAAGTGCGCTCTTCCGGAGACATCTCATCATCTCAAATATATTCGCAATGCATGATTGATCGGAATCAGCATACCTAATGTTTTATGAGCTCCTCTTCCAGTGATTGCCTCAATCGAAGTTGCCAGATTGCGCAGAAAAATCATCAAATCTTATATTTATTTAAATTAATCGGTATAATTTTACTACGCGGAAAAAAATAACTGGTAGAATTTACCAATCTGTATGGTTGCTTTTGGAGTCAGCTATCAAGTATGGTCAATTTCACTACATGATGGTAAAATGTACTAACAAAAATAATTATAATAATGATAATTAATTATTATAATAATTATAATTAATTTATTAATTTAATTATAATGTACGTTGCATTTACCATCTAGGTACTTGATAGCTGACTTCAAAATCAGCGCACTCGAAAAAAAAAAAAAGAATGGTGTCATTTACCATTCGCATAGCTGGTTTGGGCCCCTACCAGAGTTAGGATAAACTTGGCCAGAGTTATGGAACATTTGAACAGGTATCAAGTAAAATTGACCCGATTCCTCGTCAAATGTTCCATAACTCTAGTCAATTTTATCTTAACTCTGGTAGGGGCCAAAATCAGCTATGTGAATGGTAAATTACACCATTCTTCTTTTCCGAGCTGATGGAAGATTCTGTCAGTCTTTTTTTTCTGTGTAAAGCCAGAAAAAACTCTATACATTCATGCCAAATGCCAATAACGTGAGGCGTGAAGTGTTTTTTGTTTGTGGTTTTGTGGATTTGACTCCTTCTGCGAAATCAAGTTGAAGGTTTCAAAAGTATGAATGTACTGTGTAGTGTCAATTTAGTTACCGGCCGGTGACAAAGCTATACAGCATATTTTATTTAGGACACTTATTCCGGCCAGAACTCACTCTGAGTTTTGGACATGCCACAGTCAAAGTTGCCAAACAGTTCAAAAGAATCGTCCAATCTTAATTCATTTAAATGAATCTGTATAATTTTATTAAAAGCCAGAGATACCTCTATACAGGGTGTACCAGACCACCCGGATAGGTACTTTTTCTCGAAAACGGCTGGGCGTAGAGAGCTGAAACAAAAAAGTCACATAGGGAATTGACCCCAAAGAATTCAATGAAAATATTTTCAAAGCCCCCCGAGGTCCCCCTGGGGGGTTTTAGGGGGGTTCAAAACACATTTTTCCATTTTTGGCGGGAAAAAGCCTATAAAAGGTACAAAAATAAGTTCAGACCCTGAAAGAACAACTTATTGCCGACATTTTTGTTCCTGTAAATTTTTCCATAAAACCCCAATTTTTGGGGTTATGGGCCCTTTTGGGGGGAAATTTTCATTCGGCCACTGTGACCACACTATTCAATATTTTTACAAAAACTAAAAACCATCTGAAAGAAGAGATCAAGACCTTTCGATTGATGTGCCACATAATACCTAAAAGTGAAAAATTAAGGCCCCCACTTAGATTCCAAAATTTGGGGGTCTTTGGGCCCCCCCACGTAAAAAAAGTCAAATAGCAAGGTATGGCTTGTGATACATCGATCGAAAGCCCTCAATGAGTAGAATATGATGGCGCAATCCAAAATCCTCTACAATCATTACTTTCAAAATGGCGGTCATTTGAAAATTATGGGTGTTCAAAGGTAAGTCCTGGGAAAAGAGTCCAAGGTTGAACGATACATGGCTTGAAAGGCCTTAAAAAAAGCAAACGAATGGCGCAAACCGCAAATAAATCCGCCTCTTCAATTGAAATTAGGTTTTATGGAAATTGGGTTTTATGGAAAAATTTACAGGAACAAAAATGTCGGCAATGAGTTGTTCTTTCAGGGTCTGAACTTATTTTTGTACCTTTTATAGGCTTTTTCCCGCCAAAAATGGAAAAATGTGTTTTGAACCCCCCCCTCCCCCCCACCCCCCAAAACCCTCCAGGGGGACCTCGGGGGGCTTTGAAAATATTTTCATTGAATTCTTTGGGGTCAATTCCCTATCTGACTTTTTTGTTTCAGCTCTCTACGCCCAGCCATAGAATAACTTTAAAAAAACGTCAATCAATGAACATGAAATTACTCCCAACCAACTCAGAATTCAGTCGTGGCTGGGAGAACATTAACTTTTCAAATGAAATTAGCATAAAAAAAACACAGGACACAACCTAAATTTCACGACATCAAAAAAGCTCATTTCGCCATTTGATCACAAGGGGGCGTAGTATACTCTATTGAGTACCAGGGCGATTTCAATAGGCGCACGTTGTGCCAACGGTGCGCCTAATACAAGAGTTCAGATCATTTAATGCACGAGTAGATTGGCGTCTGTAATATTTTCTCAATCGATGGAATCGGCCGTTAAATCAGTTCAATGATCAAAATATCAAATTTTTTTAAGGTTAGTGACCACTCCATCGGTTGAGACAAGTTTACTGATCAGAGTGTTTTCGTGCACTGCTGTCATACACTTAACTGAACTGTATAAGTAGTCAAGCTATGGAATTACTATCGATGAATTAAAGAAGACCATTACTATGAAATATACACAAAATGCAAGCTTTGAGTGAACGAATTCTGATGGACTCATGCAACATTTTGCTGGAAGCAATAGACTATCAATATGATTATGGTGTGAAATGTTGCGGAAATAACGATGAGACAGGTGTCTGTGTCTCTTTTACCTACCGGCATGAAAGATCCGGACTCTTCGAAACAACTTCCAACAGTCGCAGTCGCCTATTGTTAAATAATGTTATAATGGTCGTAATATGGGCTAGGTTGTTTTTTTTGTTTTGTTTTGTTTTTTTTTTTTCAATTTTTAGAATACCGGTTTCTGATCAATTATTTCAACATCAAACACTTTAATTAATTAAAATTTCTACTCATGGGAAATTTCAGGTTTTAATGGGAGCAATGATGCTCATAGTGATCAGTTCACCATTCGTTTCAATTCAATGGGTCATATGCAAGAGTTTGAAATTGTATGTTTTTTGAGATAAGATAGTACAAGAAAATGATAGTACTTGATGAACTGAGAACAATGGTGCCTTTTGTTTTTTCACGTGTGTCCCGATTTTGGAGATGCACACGTGTAAAGTTGTAAAAAATTGTGTGCGTAGTGACGTCAATATACGCGGAGTTCCCATTTAAAACAATATATTTCGGGCCAAAATCTCATAACCGGATTAAATCTGACTTAACTTGAAACCCGAGGCATCTTTGTTCTCAGCTCATCAAATACTTTCATTTTCTCTTTAAAAAACACAACATTTCAGACCCTTATTACAACTGCCCAATTCCGACAAAAACCGGATCCATCCACTTTCCGAAATAACCACCTTAAATGAATAACTGAGGTGATCTCTAGAGGTAAGGCCCATTAAAAAAAAAAAAAAAAAAAAAAAAAAAAAAAAAAAAAAAAAAACAAGTTGGAACTTGCAACACTGGAACAGTGTTAGCAAAGAGAGCATGAGTGTCGGCCGTAAATCATTGTAAGTGTGGAGTTCCATATTGATAGTACAAAACTGCGACAAAGTCAATCGCAACGCTGCATTTGTGTTGGTATAACAGTGATCGCTGTAAAAATAACTTGATAGGTCAAAGTGGGAATGAAAATTTACTTATAGCGTGTTGAAACAGTTGTTCACGAGGCGAGGTGAATACTGTGGTTTTGAAAATCGATTTCGATAGTGATAGTTCTATTAAAATCGGATGACGCAATACCAATCCTAGCAAGCCGCAAAGTCTAGTTTAGTTTTTGGGACTTTTTTAGATTTCTCTCGCCTGAACCAAAGTCATCAGGAAGGAAATTCTTAATACCAATCCTAGCAAGCCGGAAAGTCTAGTCTAGTTATTTGGGACTTCTATAGAATTTTCCTCGCTTGAACCAAAGTCATCACGATGGAAATTCTTCGTCTTTATGGTTTCAGCTCTTTTTGTCTCAGATTAAAAAATGAATGTTAATATTGATCAAATGTCATCCGACACTCATCAAGGCCCTTAAGGAACGTAATATGAACTTGAAAAAAGCTCATTCGATTTTAAGGGAGCTTAAACGGTCCATGAGAGACGAAATTCGCGGATACAGAGTATCCACAGCTTGTTTCAATGTTCGATCTGACAAGACCGTGCGCCTTTGAAAAATCGATATCTCGATAGTGAATCGATGTATTGCAATTCGGTTTGCACCGGTCAAAAGCGCTTGCTTGTGACTGACAACCTCGAAAATTTCAGATCCATCCGAGTTTATTTAATGACCTTACAGGACCTCTCGCGGCCGCAGTTAGACATTTCTTGTCAGAGTTACGCTGAAACGGGGAGTAGTTCCCCCCCCCCTAAGATGATATTTTTTGGCTCGAAACTGCATTGGGCCCTCTCGGGACATCATTGGGACCCGAAAAGAAGCGGAACCGATATAATACGGCACACGACTGGTTCGTGAGAGACGAAATTCGCCTTTTTCCAGCCTCCAGCGCCCCTCTAAGGTCGATCTGACAAGACCGCGCGCCTTTGAAAAATCGATATCTCGAGAACGAATCGATGGATTGCGCACTGCGGTTTGGATTGGGCGGTAGCTTCAGCTTTTAGAAAATTCTTGAAAAAATTCAGATCCATCCAAGTTTTTAAACGGATCTTATGGGACCTCCGCGGCCGCAGTTAGACATTGTACGTGAGACTTACGCTGGAGTTGGGGCCACGCCCCCCCCCCCCGATATAGACTTTATCGGTCCGACATTTGTCAGGGCCCTTAATGAACTTCATGTGAACTCAAAAAACTCACATATGACTTCTCACGGCGCATGCTAGGTCCATGAGAGTCGAAATTCGCGGATTTTAGAGAATCTTAGATTTCTGACCCTATACCGCGCGCCTTTGAAAAATCGATATCTCGAGAGTAAATCGATGTATCGCAATCCGGTTTGGACCGATCAAAAGAGTAAGCTTACCGGTACTCGCCGTTAAAATTTTGGATCCATCTGATTTCATTTTGAGACCTTACTTGAGTTACATGGACCCCAGTTGGAATTACTTTTTTCGGAGTTACGCTGGCAAGGGGGTCGCTCCCTCTCTTGGAAAACTGTGGAGGGGGCCCTTTGCTGGGGCATACATTCTATTTTTCACCTTTTTTTTTTTTTTTTTTTTTTTTTTTTTTTAATTTTATATTTGTGTCTAATCTAAGTTGGGGGAGGAGGAGGAGAGTACCTGCAAGTCAACCGGCAATTTACTTTTGATAGTGGCTGCGGGTCGAGGGTGCGGATTGCGGACTTTTAACTTGTTGTGGGGTTTACAGGGTGGCCGTGTCTAAACTTATGAGAAAAGAAGGCAACCACAGACCGGAAGAACGTTCAATTTCTGGTTCAGAGACCATGGACAAAGACATGGGCACCCGCAAAACAATTGCCCGGAGGGGCAACTTTTTGAATGTCAATGGAAGGTCTAGGGGACACCACCTAGAGACGGGCAAGTCTAGAGAACCCCCCCCCCCGCCCCCCCCCCCCCACTTCCGCCCAAAATAGAAAATAAATCAATTATCCTTCCAAATGGTAGAAATTGTAAGTGATTGTAGCATGTAGTTGTATCAAAAGTAATTCTATTTTTGACGTGTTTGATATTATGAATAAAGTGACAGCATCAGATGATAGAAATAGTAAAAAGCTAAGTACAACTATTCCTTCTTTATTTTCATTGTCCTGATGAATTCTAAGAGTTAACCTATTTAAATTAACAAAACCAAAACTCTTGCCTATACATTCTCTAATCATGTAATTATCGACCAGAGGATTCTGAATTTTTAAGGAAGTTCGCAAAATTCTCGTTGCCAACGGTAGTTGCCAATGTAGACACGTTCATACTAGTAGATTTTAAAACTTCTTTCGGCGAGGGAGATGACGGGTGGGAAGGATGATGTCGTCTGAATCAGGAGGGGGTGGGGTAAAAATCAGGGGAGATCTAGATCTGGGGGAGAGGAATCCTGAAACTGGGGGGCGAGCTGTATAGTGGCAAGGGGTGGTTGGGCACCACTGCTTAGGGGGGGGGGGTACTTCCCGCCCTGCCCCCCCCCCTAAATTACGCCCATAATTAAAATTGTAAAGTAAACTAAGAATAAAGTTTGTTAACTCTTACTCCTTTCGTTATTATTTGATCTTCGAATGTTCCGATTCTTTTTTATTGTAAAGTTTTGATTTTTCTGAATTAGGGGGGGGGGGCGCCGCGCCGCCCCTCGGGGAGCGCCCATTGACAGATAAGGGAGAAAGGTACGTGTGGGAAAGCGCACGGGAATCCGGCGTAGTGTGCCGCAAAAATTACTACCAATGGCGGATCCAGAAAATTCTTTTAGGGGGGGGGGGCTTCACGCCTATGAATTTTCAAATTTGCAGGGAGGAATTTATGGGATTTTTTCTGTTGAAAAAAGGCAAAGGCTACCGTGAGTTGGGGGGGGGGGGCGTGCCTTTCCCGAATCCGCCGCTGATTACCATGTAACACTGGGCCACGATGACCGATGTCGCATAAAACCAGGTAGAAGACCCGTGGCGGGCGTGGCATCCGTGATGGCTGTGAAATTGGGATGAAGTAGATGGACACACATCATTCATGCAATCTGCACAACGCGGCAAGCAACTGTTGTAGGCGTAGGTGCAGTAGTTCGTGGGGAGGGCAAAGGGGACGGGAGGTCGTCGCAAAACCATGGACGAAGATATAACTAAGGACTGTCGACTGTTGTTAGTCCTGTTTTGCTCTCGACCCCAGCGCTCCAAGCAGCGGTCAGCTGAACTACTCTTTCAAGTGAGCGATCCTGGCGATGTGTCCATGCTCACATGCTGTGCTACTGCTAAAACCGTTGTTGGAGTTGGTCTGTTATGGCATGGCTGTCAACTGTTGTCGGCGACCCAAGAGGATCAGATAACTCAGTATCTCAATGGAAGATCGAAAGCAAGGGAAATTCAGAATCAACTTTGGACAAGGTAACAGAAATCATCAGCAAATTAAAAGAGTCGCCTGATCTCTACTAATAAAACAAATGTCTATGTACTCTTTCTTGTTTGATTCCGTTTTGAGGTTAACTGTGATGTATAGTATTTCAGTCCTTGACTAATCATTTTCGACAATTCAGGAATCTTTCAAGAAATACTCCAGACGTTTGCTTTTTAGCGGATTTTGCTTCCTTTTAATTCGCTGATCATTTGTTCCCTTCGTTCAATCGTGATTCAAATTACCTACACGGTATACATTTGCGGGAAGGCATGGGAGAAAGGGAGCCGGAGCGGCCACCGCTGCAGCGGTTCGTTTTTAGTTGACCCTTACTGCTGCTTGGAGCGCTGCGGTCGCGCTCGAAAACCCGCTAACAGGTTTTAACAGGGGCGGAGATAGGAAGTCGGCAGTCCTTAGTTATATCTTCGTCCATGGCTCGGAATGGTCTTAAAATTTTCCTTAGGATTTGATCTAGAACGCAACGTTCTTACATTTTCGAAAAGTTAACTCTAGCTCTCGCAATTAACGATTAAAGGCGGAAAAAGCATGGTTTCTGGACCGCGGAACAGTGGCGTTATCTAGCGGATGAGAATCTTACTACAGGTCGCTGAGGATTCACCTTAAAACGCAACGCCGATCGCGTTCCCCAAACGAACTCTTTTAGCGGACCGAAACATCAACAATAACAGGATTGGAAATTTGAAATCATCTAAATGCATTTTAAATCGCAGAATACACGAAACATGGACACAATCCTCTGATATAAAACCTCAATATCTCATACAGAAAATTTCGTTGAAGTCTGATCCAAATTAGTAACGTAATTACATTCCCAAAAATGCTTAACCTCAATCTTGGCCAAAAACTCCCGCCACAAAGAAAAAGCGACAAATTGAGAGGACACCGGATTGGCGGAATCACATGGGTCAATCGGTCCTCGAGGACCCGTTCTCGATACTGAAACCAAGCGATCCCCCGAGCGGACCCCCGAACCATGCCGTTCCTATAAGAAAAGCATTATTGACCTTGTAGAAACGATTTCAATAGAGCATGACACTCATGCTCTAAAAAAAAAAAAAAAATCGGGTGTGCTCGTCCGAAGAAATCCGTATTAATAAATAATGCTGCTTTTCACTTTAAGAAAGCACCCTATGTTCTTCGGGATTTTTCTGTAGGCGATCGCGATCTGGCGACCGCGTACCTCGACTTTGGTCTTGTGACCCGCCCGCCCCCGCCACCACCCACTTCTCACGCCTGCAGGCCAATAAATTATTTTCCCAATCCTCTCGCGGCTATATATGGATTTTTATTTGTGGCGGGAAACCGGCGTTGCTAAGCGTGCAGTTTGATTGTCTGATTGGAAAAATGCATTGACAACTTCGTGAGCAGATTTTGAAGGTTCCCTACAGTATGGCGATTCGTACTATTTGGCAACCATGTTTTCTTGCCATTTGAACAAATGAAAAAGAATCGATTTATCAAGGATGCAGTGAAGCCTCCAAGGATCGATTATTTTACGTTGGTTTAAATAGAGATTCCGTTGTTGCCACTCTCATTATTGCATAGATTTTCTTAATTTTGCAGTAAAATATATTTTGTTTACTCTTGTCGTTTTACTTCGCGTGATTCTTTGAAGAATGCGTATTCATCACCGAGTTCGTCAACAAATTCCCCTTGTGAATATTTTAAAGAGTAGAATAAATATAATAGAAAATATATTATAAATATGTAGAATAAAATAAAGGAAACCCCACCCGATTCTCTCAAGGAGTTCTTTGAAAAGGAGTAAAGGAAAGGTTTAGTTTAAACACATCATTTGTTACGCTTTTTTAATTTATTTTTGATTCCTTTCTTGTCAGAGTCTTGTGGACTTGTAAGTGCCTTGTTTTTTTGTTGTTCTTTTGTTAGTTTATTCTTGACGTGTATCCAAAGCTACGTAAACCTGGCTATATAGATGCATTATTATTACTATTATTATTAGTATTATTATTTATTATTATTATTTTAAAGATACATGGCAACAAAGGCGCAGAATCAAAATCAAAACCGGTGAAATACAGAAACCCAACATTTTTCAGAAACTTGTCAAGGGAGAATGAAGAAACACTGGCTCAATGAACACACTACAGGAAAGGTAAAAAGGTGCTACGGTGATGGGGGAGTAAAGAGGAGGGTGGGAGGGGGAATTGGATGGGGGGGGTTTGAGATGGAAGATGACAAAGGGAAGGGGGCAGGAGTTTAGGAGAGTGTTTGTATGTATATAGGCTAATACAATATTCTTTTTCACTATATCCTTTCATTGTGTGAGTGTGTGTGTGTGTGTGTGAGTGTGAGTGTGTGAGTGTGTATAGTTCACTCACTCTTCTACTCTCCTATCGTACTCTCAGCTCTCTATCTGGATGTTATCCCCCTATATCAACGGATATGGTGTCCCCTGGTCGGGTCGCTGCCACCTCCGGAATCTCATTCATATAATTGTTCATTCATCATTATTCGATTAAAAGACAAATTTCTCAATTTTTGGCTCGCTTTCGACTATCCTCCAACAAACACTCTCACACACACGCACACAAACACACACACACACATGCGCGCGTAGTCACACACCCTTCCCACTCCACCCACCTAACTATGACACGCGGACAGCGAGCAACTAGAAATTCACGCATTTTGAGTATCGCGGGCTGACGGATTCTGACAAGTATCGGTGCTTGCTTCCGAAATGCATCAAAACGAATCGGTGAGTGGTTGCTTAGCAAACAGTTGCGACTCGTTCCTAATCAACCTGCACTTGCCGATGCATTCTGATGCATTTTAGAATCAAGCACCGCTACACTTGTCAGAATTCGTCAACCCGATACTCAAAAATGCGTGGGCAGGTGGGCTCCAGCAAGTACCGTAGAGGAGCCTCGTGCAGTTTGTCCACAGTGTTTTGCCTCGTATCAAGACGTTTTACCTAAACACATTCGACCAAACAACATGTCACCCACAAAACCGACAATTTGTTTATTTGCTGTTTGTTATACTTACACACAATTACGCCTACAATACAGCTTACCTATACTCCTACACGTATAATTGAGGCAGTCATCTTCGGAAGAAGGACCCAGAAATCAAGGATTGCTCTACAGCTATACAAACCTCAATTTCCCACACAATGCACAATTCTTAGGAATAGGACACCCATTGTTTTATGAGCCCTTTTCCCGGAGACTGCCTCAATTACGCCTACAATGTAGCTTACCTACACATATGTATTTGTAATTCAGGGCTGCCGTTTTGCGTATAATTAACCACATTTCTCAAATCACCGATGATTCCACCGGTTAAGAAAAGATCACACAGTTCAATTCAATGTATGACTGAAGTGCACGATAGTACTATGATCTGTAATTTTTTCTCAATCGGTGGAAACTCCGTTAATTAATTAAAATGTCCGCAAGTTTTTTAAAGTCATCGACGACTCCACCGGTTGAGAAAAGATTACAAATGCGATCATTTTCGTGCATTACAGTCATACATTGAATTGAACTGTGTAATCTTTTCTCAACCGGTGGAATCATCGGTGAATTGAAAAATGCGATTAATTATACGCAAAACGGCAGCCCTTTATTGTATACCTACTTTGATACCTACCTACATGTATCATGCGTTGATCTTTATTGAAAGGCGGAAAAAATGAGAGGAAAGGAAGAGAAATTGATTCACTCATTTTGTCTTTTCCTCTCAGTCAAGAGAGGAAACAGCTGTTAAGAAAATTTTCATCTTTCCTTAGCAACCTTGCAATACCGATGACTGAACTTTCGTTCAAAACTCTTAATCTAATTCCAATTCTATTTTATTTATATATTTGGTTTTATTTCTTTTTCTTTTTTTTTTTCGTTTATCATAAAGAGTTTATTCATTCATACCTCCATTGATACTGCTTTCAAACTTGCATTAGATTAACACTAGCGGATCCAGGATATTGTCCTTCTCTCTCTTTCCCCATTAAAACGCATGTGTTAGAAAAGGATAGAAGAGGGGTCGAAAATCATGTGACTGCCCCTAATCTGTCCTTTTCTAACACACACGTTCCAATGGGAGAAGAGAGAGAAGGATAGATTCCTGGGTCCGCCGAGTGGGGGACAACAACAACAACAACAACAACAACAACAACAACAACAACAACAACAAAAGAAGTTGGCTTTTCAAGCTGCATATAGGTAAAATACATCTTATTGTTAGACATAAAAACGTGTAGGTGGAGAAAACAGTAAGTAAAATGCTTGTGGATAAAAATAAATGTAGTAGGTAAAATACATTAGGTAAACTGTCGTGTGGGCAAAAAAATTTAAGGTGAAACGTAATGCAACCATTTTGCCTCCATTTGAATCAATGTATACTATAGAAAGGACAAAATTACTTGGCTAGGATATGCAATACGCAACGCACCTTACACATCTGCATCAAAGTATCGAGTGCGTTATCTGCTTCAAAATATAGTGTGTGTTGCGTATTGCTTACCCTCGCCAGTTATCTTTGTCCCTGCTAGAGCAAGAATCAATTGTTGGGTAAAGCACCGCTTTCACTTTATTTCATTTTATTTTGACTCTTGTGCCGATATTTTGCGAATCGTCATCAAAATCACGACATGCTTCAAACACTGTACTAGTTTTGAGAAAAGCGCATTTCTATTGATGAAAAAACAAAAAAATAAAAAAAAAAATAAATAAAAAATAAAAATAAATAAATAAAATAAAAAAAAATAAAGTCTCTCGAAGTCTAAACTGCATATGTGCAATGGTCGTACTGTCGTTTATTTATCGGGCCTCTTGAACATACGCTCATTGATTGGGTTGGGCGTATATCATTGATTGTGAAATAAGTTGCATATTATAAGTGGCGGTAGCCACTAACGGTCAAGAAAAAAAAAAGAACAGAGAGAGCTACCCGCCTACTTATTATACACACAGCCCCCGGTTTTCGCCACTTTGCCGGATTTTCGACCGAGTTAGCCGCGATTCAGCCTTAACCGTAGAAATAAACCCTATAACATGTGGTATTGGCGGATAGAGCTCGTCAATTCCGATCGAACTGCGGAGCGATTTTTATTTTGGCTCAAGAATAAGAGAGTAATGTTAAAAAAACAAAAGAAAATGAGGGGTTTTTTACGCATTTGACCCGTTTCGAAGGGAGCTTTATTGCCCACAGCTAGCGCAGTAACCGCAACTCGTATCAAACCAAATAAGGTCTTATTTTATTCTCCATATCTCAGTGATGTGCCTTTCGAAGAGTTTTTTAAATTTCATTCGAATTTGACGAAGAAATCGTCTAAATTCCAACACTCCTTTTTCGGCATCAAAAAGCTCTCCATTGTTTACACCGCAAATCACCGGTTTCATCCATCAGTCATCATGACATTCATAACCTCCGATGTCTCAACTCAAACCCTCAACTAGAATGTAAACAGCAAAGCGAACTCTGAGCGAACTTTACACATTTGGATATTTATTATCTCACCAATCAAACTTTTTATAAAATTCTGCATTACCTTTCGATTTATCTTTTTCGTTACCCGTACCTCCTTTTCGAAATATGATTTATTGAGCGACTGCTCTCTTTAAGTTTCAAGTCCGTGATGAAATCACTTTCACCGGTACTTATCTACACTATAGGTGCTAAACGTAGGTAATTAAACTTCATGGAAAGTGTTTCCATCACTTTGAATCACGTGTAAATTTGGAGAGCACCTAATTACACCTTTATAGATCTGCATAGCTCTGAACCTGGTGTAGGTGTAGTGTGCAATTTCCAGTTAGATCCTCTGTCTAGTGTAATGTAGGTTAGGAATGTAATTATTGTGTCTCTAGGTAAGTACATACTCCTCATCAAATTGATTGGAACTCAGATTTGTGGATCATTCCTCTGTGATTTTATCATTCATTTCAGTCAACCAAATCAAACGTAGGTAAGTCTTGTATCAGCCAACCCCATCACAGATTTTCCCTATCTCGTTGTATTTTATGTTTCCGCTGTTGGCAGATACCATTCTTCTCTTCATTAAATTTGGTAGACTAAAGTCAATGATCACTCCACTGATTTGATGTAAATACCTAAATGCTATTCCTAATGAATCCTGCTTTTCATCCTAAGGCAACGATCAAGTTTCCCGACTAAAACATAATTTACGGGAGAGCTGCGACGTTCTAAGTTGATTGCCAGTGAACGAAAAGTAGTTATGAATAAATTAGTTCTGCATTTCATTTGTCTCTGCAAGATATTTGAAGGTTGAAAGCAGATACTACTTACACAATTAAATCTGATAAGACACGGTGTAACTGAAAACCCGTTATATAAGTGTTATCAAGTTTTGCTGAAAGCTTCTTAATTCTTAAAAATAAAAATATCCAGCAAATGAAGTAACTTTAGTAGTATGATGCGAATCAATTTCATTCCCAGAGGGGCTCATAGATCTGACTTCAGCTGAAAGAATATCTAATAACTGAATCTGTTGATGCCAGCCGCAAATGCAGGAAGTTTAGGAATGATCACCAGCGCTTTGCACGACGCACGTTGCATTACGTGCAGTTATAGGTTTTGAGAGATAGGTAAGAGTTAATGTGCCATGTCTTGTTAGAGTTGTAATGTCTGGTTATACAAATAAGGTTTTACAAGGCAAATGTTTGATGACAATAGTAACTCCAGGTTGGTTCACATCAGACCAACTTAGCTTGCCGCAGCGGCGTTTCCGTTGAATTTGTGCTAAATTATTGCAGGAAAGACCATCAAGTGAAACTTAGTGCCATTTAGTTCTAAATCTCATTACTCAGGAGCCTCCTGTTAATTTCCAACAAACAGCACTGTTAACAACTACGTAGAATCATAGATCGGATGCAAATAATGAGTAACTTTGCCGTGAGAATGCCTTAAACTTAAGTTAACATGGCTAAGTTGGCTGATTTCAGTGATTTCAGCAGAACTTGAAGGAGCCAATCTATGAGCGTTGCTCCTACCTAATTTAATCTAACATCGTTGAGAGGGTTGATGAGGTAAGATAGATGGTTAAAATAGACGCACATAATTTCATGAGCTCCAAAGTGTAGAATTGAGATATGATTGTCTAAGCTGTCTCTAAAATCAACCATTGCTGAAAGGCAGGAATAGAACATTAGAACAAACCTTTCAGAACAGATTGAAGTTTAGAAAGACATTGAAACCGTCAACCGTGCCAATCAAAGTAACAACGGAAGAGTTGAAACGCGCTAAGTAGACCACTTCCTTAGGAACGCTAGTAGTACAAATTTTACACCTTAACCATTTAATAGAGTAGAAGCTATCACATAGGAATTTATTTTTATCATCAAATGAGGGATAAAATTGAGGCAAAATTTCTTCACTCGTTAACTTTTCCCTTCAATACCGATGAATGATTCCACAAAAATTAACTTAGAAAATTGATTTGCTTTTGTTTACATTTGGACATTATACCCCACATGCTCCAAAACTTTCGCATAGTATCCAATATATTCTTCTCAAAACACTTGCCTGGAAGAGGTCGATAGGTAGGCAACCAGCTTTACGGTGTGGGTCAAGAAGTTAGAAAAACAAATAGGATAGTAACTTTTTTGAAAATTAATTGAAAATCATGATTTATCAATGGAAATTATTCCATAGCTTGGTGCTAATCATCCTCAGCTTTATAGCAAGAGCAATGGAGGATTTATGTGGTTTGCCACTCTAAAAGACCACAGGCATTATGAATAAAATTCAGAGTCAAGGACCTGGCACGAAAGGGGTGCGCAGGCAATCTAAACTGGAAATTTACATAAGGTTGTTGTGACAGCCAAATTCTTTTAATATATTAACCTACCAGTGCTCAAAAAGAGAAAAGGTACTCGTGCCTCTCTCTTCTTATCTAGCGGCATGATCCTTATTCTTTATAACACGCTTTAATGCTTCATTAGTTAGAAGTGATCGGCTTCACAGAAACGTATAAGTGAATTAGCAGTAATAAATCATTGTAGAATTGAGACTACAACCTGTTTCTACCAAAAATGATTTGAAATTTCACAAAAAAAACTCTCTCTTGGCTGAGCTCAAAGGCTCTACCAAAAACGGCGTGAAATTTACACAAAAACTCTCGTCGGGACGAGATTGCAGAACAAAAACGGTCAAGCAAAAAAACATTAAAACCCCGCTCCGTTGTGTTTTATGGCTTAAAACGGCCTGATATGATGCCACACAACGGTCAAGTCTGCTGCTTGAATTTACTCTCAACACCGTGGATGGAATTTACCTCCTTGTAATTATTCAAGTAACTTTTCTCAAGTTTAAATAATAACTTTCGACCTTCAACCCGTATCTTTGGTCTAAAGTATGTACCTGGCATCACCAGTCCCCACTATAGCTCGAGTATCTAACTGTAAGTGGGTTTGGAGCGCCTTCAATTAATTTGATACTTCTCCTGCGTACACTAAGGATGTATCAATTGCATAGTCGCCTCTGCTAAGGCGATGGTTGTCGTCCTCTCTGTAAATAGAGTCTCTCACAACCAAAGACGCTTGGCCTACACCGCTACCGCGGTGCGGCGAGTACAATTCTTAATTTTGACAAAAGTACTTGGTGTTGATCGATTCGCTGTGCGAATTGGAAAAAATTGGAAGGATTGCGGGGGAAAAATTATTTAATCAATAAAAAAATTGAAAAAAACAAGGGGGGAAAATACTTGAACCGTGACATTGGACAATTTGATTAAGTGGAGATTCGAGCCAAGAAGACATGGGCTAAGGCGCAGCTGTGGGGAAATAGAGTCACGGTTCAAGTATTTTCCCCCCTTATTTTTTTCAATTTCTTTATTGATTAAATAATTTTTCCCCCGCAATCCTTCCAATTTTTTCCAATTCGCACAGCGAATCGATCAACACCAAGTACTTTTGTCAAAATTAAGAATTGTACTCGCCGCACCGCGGTAGCGGTGTAGGCCAAGCGTCTTTGGTTGTGAGAGACTCTATTTACAGAGAGGACGACAACCATCGCCTTAGCAGAGGCGACTATGCAATTGATACATCCTTAGTGTACGCAGGAGAAGTATCAAATTAATTGAAGGCGCTCCAAACCCACTTACAGTTAGATACTCGAGCTATAGTGGGGACTGGTGATGCCAGGTACATACTTTAGACCAAAGATACGGGTTGAAGGTCGAAAGTTATTATTTAAACTTGAGAAAAGTTACTTGAATAATTACAAGGAGGTAAATTCCATCCACGGTGTTGAGAGTAAATTCAAGCAGCAGACTTGACCGTTGTGTGGCATCATATCAGGCCGTTTTAAGCCATAAAACACAACGGAGCGGGGTTTTAATGTTTTTTTGCTTGACCGTTTTTGTTCTGCAATCTCGTCCCGACGAGAGTTTTTGTGTAAATCTTATATCCCCTGGCGCAAACCAGGATATTTTCTGTCGCTCTTATTTTTTCCCCCTGAACGAATATGTTGAAAAAGGATACAAATGGGGAGTCTCGTCTCACTGCATATCCTTGTCTAAAGGCACATGTTTTAACGAAGAAGAGAGAGGGAGGGAGAAGGAGAGAATAGAGAGAGAGAGAGAGAGAGAGAGAGAGAGGGGAGAGAGAGAGAGAGAGAGAGAGAGAGAGAGAGAGAGAGAGAGAGAGAGAGAGAGAAAGAGAGCGAGAGAGATTATACAGGGTGTCAATTAAAAAAGGAGCCAGGCTTAATATCTCAAAAACGGCTCAGAATTTCGAAAAACGCTGAAACACGTGTTCGATTATTTCAAAGAGGACATCTTTTGAGGGGGTCCCTAATTTCGGGGACCCCCTCTGGGGGGCCCCAGGGGGGTCAAGTCCAATATTTCAAATGGGGACCCCCATTTTTTATTTGATAACCAGAAAGAGGGTAAATTTCTAAGACTTTTGGCGCAAACCGAAAGTCAATATCGTTTTTCGAGTTCGATATATCGAAGGCCAAAGTTCGATATGGACCCATCTTCAGAAATTCGTAACTTTCCTTTAAATAGTCCAAATTTCAAAAACTTTGGGTCTAAAATGCTCTACAGAGCAAGCACCTTTCAGAAAAAAATTCATTTTTAACAGAATTTTAGTCAAAATTCGGTTTTAAAGCCCCCAAACATTTTTAACGATTTTGGCCCCCACGGGGGGCTATCAGAAAAATTCCGAGGGACGAGCCCTATCGAGTGATACATCAATCGAAAAGGCGTAACAAACTGAGCATTTTGGCGCAAACCGGAGGTTCATACCGTTTTTCATATTCGAGATATCGAATGTCAAATGTCGATTTACAGAATGCGATATCTCGAATATGAAAAACGATATGGACCTTCGGTTTGCGCCAAAATGCGCAGTTTGTTACGCTTTTTTGATTGATGTATCACTCGATAGGGGTCGTCTCTCGGAATTTTTCTGATAGCCCCCGTGGGGGCCAAAATCGTTAAAAATGTTTGGGGGCTTTAAAACCGAATTTTGACTAAATTTCTGTTAAAAATGAATTTTTTTCTGAAAGGTGCTTGCTCTGTAGAGCATTTTAGACCCAAAGTTTTTGAAATTTGGACTATTTAAAGGAAAGTTACGAATTTCTGAAGATGGGTCCATATCGAACTTTGGCCTTCGATATATCGAACTCGAAAAACGATATTGACTTTCGGTTTGCGCCAAAAGTCTTAGAATTTTACCCTCTTCTGGTTATCAAATAAAAAATGGGGGTCCCCATTTGAAATATTGGACTTGACCCCCCTGGGGCCCCCCAGAGGGGGTCCCTGAAATCGGGGACCCCCTCAAAAGATGTCCCCCTCGAAATAATCGAACACGTGTTTCAGCGTTTTTCGAAATTCTGAGCCGTTTTCGAGATATTTAGCCTGGCTCATTTTTTAATTGACACCCTGTAGTTGCGCCCTTGTCTTCTCTCAGCAAGTCTGAAAAAAAAAAAAAACTATTATCAAAGATTCAATTTTTTGTGATGGGCTTTACAAGCTTACATATTAAGACTGGGAATATCTTCACAAACGCACGAATCCATACCTACTTTACAAAACACTCTGTATGAACAGACGGCTGGCATCCGAAAAAATATGTTTACATGTATTATTTAATAAAGCTGTATTAGTGTATAATTCAACAAGGAATCTTGCAGCGAAGAATTTAAAAGGTTTAAAGATAAGTGATAGACAAAGATAAACGCATAGAATCGTCAGTCACACATAATAAAGGTCGTTAAATTGTAGAGGAAGAGGGGAAATGATGCAGAGGAGTGGTGGGGGAATTTCAAAGCATCGATGGAGAGGGGGGGAAGCGGGACGATTGACACACTAAAAAATTGAGCGTCCTTGATAGGGGTGGAGAGGGGAGGGGCGGAGAGGGGAGGGGCGGAGAGGGGAGGGGCGGGCGGAGGCAAGGGGGAATGAAAACGGAGTTCAGAGTCGAATGAGTTGTTGAGAATAGTTTAGTCAACAGTCAACAACTTGAATGCGTGCAATCTTGCATACGGACGGGAGAGATGGAGAGAGAACGAGCTGGTTAGGAAGAGTTGTGAGGGGCGAGGGGGCGGGGGAGGGGGAGGGGAGGAGGTGAACGGGAGGGGGAGGAGCGATGCCATGCGCGTGGAATCAGTTGTGTCGAGCCGGCCGCGGTCGGAGCAGAGACACTATAATATATAATAGAGACCACGCACTATCTATCTTGCCCATGTTTGCGCGCGCTGGCAACAATTTTTTTTCGGGGTCTCAACAGAACACCGCAAACATGGTCCATATACGTTGACTGATGAGAAACGTCGTTGAAATTTTTGCCTAGTGAAAGCGAAGCACCGAAATTGCATCAGTCAACTTATGGACCGTGTTGGATGGTGCACCCTCATACTCCCTGTGTTAATTCCTGATGAGTCCCGAAAAGTAAGTCAGCCATCGCGTGCGTGGTCTCTGTTACATACTGTCTGTGGGTCGGAGCGCCGAAAGCGCGTGCATCTAACTTCACAGGGTGTTTTAAAATTCTGCTCCCTCGGCCCCTTTCAATAATGAAATGAAGCAGACAGAAAGAAAGGAGACGAAGAGAGAGAGAGAGAGAGAGAGAGAGATAGAGAGAGAGAGAGAGAGAGAGAGAGAGAGAGAGAGATAGAGAGAGAGTAGCGAGTTAATGTGATACCAGGATTGAGCTAAAACTTAACAAAAAATCACCCAGAATAACCTCTTATCGGCGACGTTAGGCTTTTACGACATAAGTTTCCGCCCCTTGATGACATTGACATGACAAATAATTACAATTATACATACAAGGTGTAACAGATGTATCTCCCCCCCCCCGGTCTAACTTTTGAACGAGTTGAGGTAAAAAAAATGGGGTTTGGACCATTCTTCATAAATTTAGATAAACTTTATTTTTTTGGTGGCCAAAACCCCCCACCCCATTTAGGGAGCCCCCGCCCCCGGGGGAGGGGGTTATCTCAAAAATTTCAACTCGTAACCCCTATATTGTGATACATCGTTTGAAAAGACATTAAATTCTAAGACATTTGGCCCAAACTAGAGGTCAAAATCGTTTTTCGTTTTCGATAAATCGAAGTTCAAAGTTCGATTTCGACCCATTTTCAAAAAATCAGAACTCCCATTTAAAAAGTCAGAATTGGAATAACTCGATGTATCACAATATAGAGGTTGCTATTTGAAATTTTTGACATTGCCCCCCTGGAGGGCACCCTAAGGAGGTTGGGGGGTTTTGACCCCCAAAAAAATAAAGTTCATCTAAAGTTATGAAGAATGGTCTAAACCGCAACTTTTTATCTCAACTCTTTCAAAAGTTAGTCGGGGGGGGGGGATATATTATATATGTTACAACCTGTAAATAGAGCTCTTAACCCGTCACGCGCGAGTATACCTATGTATATTCAGACGTGCTGATTTTGAATGTGCGGCCTCAGTTTTTAGTTTACCCCTCTAAAAGCCAGGTTAGTTCATAAAAATGTCATTTCTCCGTTTAAATAGGGACGGTAGTTAACAGCTCGTACTCAAGGGAGTTGAAATTGCCTAGATGATGAATTGAAGGCGCCCGAAAAATCTTATCTTGCAAGTGTTTTCATCGATAGTCGGGTTTTTCCGGAATGAAGACTGAAAAAATATGTGAAATAGACTAGCGGAGAAAAACGAGTATACTCGGGCTTGGTCCATGAAGGGTTAAAACAAAAAATGTAAACAAATCTACCAGTGATCGACCGCTGCGAACAACTTTCAAATTTTCATTTTTAAGGCCGCATAGTCAGAATTTTGGTTGTTCTTGGGTTAAAAAGAGGAAAACAGGTTAACACAATCACAATCTGGATTTATTATTTTGTTTCTGATTCATGATGCATCACTCATCAATGATGAATTAGGCAACGCATCTAATATCATTTACATCAGCGCCAGCAGTCGCAGCACGAGAAAAAATGATAAAAAATTCGATCCCTGGTAAAAATGTTCCATGAATTCTGTTCCAATTTTCCATGTGTACATGGAAATCGCCTTGATTTCCATGTAAATTAGGTTGATTTCCGTGTGAATTTACACGGAAATCACAGTGATTTCCATGTCCACATGGAAAACTGGAACAGAGTTCATGGAAAATTTTTACTAAAGATGCCACCGTGATTCTAGAGGCTGAAACATCTAAATTGAAGAGACTCGATTAATATGGTGCAGTGCTTTCAAATGGAGTATGCCGGGTCGGGATCCGTTTAAGGATTGAGCTGCACAGACTCAAAGTATAGTCGTCAATAATCGGCCCTCGAGCTCTCCCAAAAGGCCTCCCTGGCTCAGTTAATGGTGATACATCTTAAAATTACTTCTCGCAAAAGCGATCTCTTCCCTCTTGTCTCCTCTCTACAACTGCCCGCGACTCTTTCGCATGAACTCAGTCGCGCCAGGACTCGACGCAGGACTCTTTTTTTTGTGGTCGCATCTCACCCGCTGTGTGAATTAGAGTCCCTACATATACTACGAGAGTTGCGCCATTGCTGAATCCATTTCTGATCGGCTCTCAGATTTAGGCTGTCGATAAAGCTCCAAGAGGCAAATGCAAATGGCGGAGGGCTTGTTTACTTTTCGCGAACTCGCGTTCATTGCACATTTGAAGTGACAGCGACCGCTGTAATTTTTGTCAATTTTTCCTCTGCTCGAATGTTATTCTGGAGAACATTATCTCTTTTCAATTATTGTCGAGAATCAGAACCTTAACCTGTAACAGATAGCGAAATGGCGGCAACAGCGCAGAGGCAAATGGCCATCCGCCATATGCATTTTGCCTCTTGGGGGCCGCTTCTTGTCCTTCATTTTGAAGGCATTGGCGCAACTCTCATAGTATACAGGGTGTTTTTTTTCTCTCCCCCCCCTGGTTTTTTTTCTTGCTAATTGAGATAAAATGTTGCGGTTTGGACTATTCTTCATCATTTTGGCTGAATTTTCTTTTTTTGGGGTCGAAACCCCCCCAGCCTCCCTAGGGGGGCCCCCAGGGGGGCTATCTCAAAAATTTCGAATGGCAACCCCTATCTTGTGATACATCGTTCGAAAGGGCATAAAATTCTAAGACTTTTGGCGCAAACCGGAAGTTGATATCGTTTTTCGTTTTCGATATATCGAATTTCAAAGTTCGATTTGGACCCATTTTCAAAAAATCGTTACTCCACTTTGGAAAGTCGGAATTAAAAAAACTATGGGTCCAAAATACTCTAAAAAGCAAGTACTTTTCAGATAACGAAATGGTTTTGACATAAAATTTGATTTTAGAGCCCCAAATTTTTTTTAAAAATTTTGCCCCTAAAATAAGGGGCTATCTTGAAAATTCCCTTCCACGACCCTTATTGAATGATGCGTCGATCAAAAAAGCATAAAAAACTGAACATTTTGGCGCAATTCGGATATCGATATCGTTTTTCGTATTCGAGATATCGAATATTAAAAATTCAATTTTCGCCTATCTTCAAACTTCGATATCTCGAATACGAAAAACGATATCGATATCCGGATTGCGCCAAAATGTTCAGTTTTTTATGTTTTTTTGATCGACGCATCATTCAATAAGGGTCGTGGAAGGGAATTTTCAAGATAGCCCCTTTTAGGGGCAAAATTTTTAAAAAAAATTTGGGGCTCTAAAATCAAATTTTATGTCAAAACCATTTCGTTATCTGAAAAGTACTTGCTTTTTAGAGTATTTTGGACCCATAGTTTTTTTAATTCCGACTTTCCAAAGTGGAGTAACGATTTTTTGAAAATGGGTCCAAATCGAACTTTAAAATTCGATATATCGAAAACGAAAAACGATATCAACTTCCGGTTTGCGCCAAAAGTCTTAGAATTTTATGTCCTTTCGAACGATGTATCACAAGATAGGGGTTGCCATTCGAAATTTTTGAGATAGCCCCCCTGGGGGCCCTCCTAGGGGGGCTGGGGGGGTTTCGACCCCAAAAAAAGAAAATTCAGCCAAAATGATGAAGAATAGTCCAAACCGCAACATTTTATCTCAATTAACAAGAAAAAAAACCAGGGGGGGGAGATAAAAAAAACACCCTGTATAGGAACTCTAGTGTGAATATGTAGGTTTATTATGTACACAACGGTATGGCACGGGGTTTATGAGAACAAGAAAACTCGTTGTGAGGACTGAGGACTTTGGCTGCTGTGGAGACATTTTGGGGACCCCGTAGCAGTTTTTACGTTAATCAGATTTTGTTATAGAAGGAGTCCTCAAAAAAAGCGCCCGCATGGGTGGAAAAATCCCATCGATTCCGATGCCACCGGTGTCTCTGAATGCTGAAACATCGCCAGTTTTTTTTCGTTCGGAAGCCTAAAAAACGCTATCCTTCCGGGAGTAAATTTTTTGAGACTTTTTGATTTTAAAAGTTTTATTTTTCCCAATTTTTTTTTTATTACATCAATTAATTTTCCCCAGTGTGTCCAACGATTCAATTATTATCATCTTAGAAGTGCTCTACCGAGATTTAAAAGCTTTTTAACAAGCATCACGTCATCATGGCAGTGGCGGGCCCGCAGGTGTGGCGCGACGCGGCGGCTCTTGCAATGTGGCAACCGTGTTCTTTTGCCGTTTAATTCTGTGCAAAAAGGTCGCTATTAGGATCACCAAGCAATCGATTATTTCACACAATTTCTAATCGAGTTTATCCATTGTTGACAAATCGCTCGATCCGCCACTACATCACGGCGCAGAACTGTCGAGATCAGCGCCCACCCCCAATCTCCTATTTCCATACTCACATCATGATTGCATCAAATTACCCAGATGGCTGATGGGTATTGGGCAACGACTTCAGCGCACGGTGTGGCAAAGCGTGGGAACTGTTTGATCCCTTGATACCCTTCTACCCGCCCCCCTTTCCCACCCTCAGCGAAACCTAGCTGTGGAATAGGCTTTTATTTGGTTCGTTACTCGGTAACAAAAAAAAAATTGATGGCTCCCCAAGAATCTCTTCTTTTTACTATCCGCTTCCAACTTGAAGTTCAACAGCTTTGCTCATACTTCAGGGTACCAAATCATATTGTCCCCATACAAGACTACCAAGTTTAGACTGGCTAGATTGCGTCATCTTCAAGCTGAAACTCATATTATATTCCGCATGTCACATGCAGTGGCGTAGCGTGCAATAAGTTGGCAACGTTGCATTGTGTTTATTTAGACCCATGTAAAAGGTCGAATGCGAAGGTGTTCACCCAACACCCGATAGTTCGATCTTTTTCATGGGTTTAAACCGACTTTAAATTTTCGGAGGAAAAAATAAAGTAAGGGGGTTTGTTTTCAATACTTAAAAGGGAAAAATACTAAGACACTGAATTTACAAAGAATACAAACACGAAAAAATTGATTTATTTTTCTTCCATTCTTAGAAATTTTAAATAATTTAATAAACTACAAGAGGATTAATCAAAACCAACAAATGTATTGCTAAAATATATTACTTGAAAAAAGTATAAATCAAAACAAAACATGCAGTCTAAACGAGGTGCCCATCTAAAAAACGAAAAAAAAGGACAAAAAAACAAAAAAAATTAAAAAAACAAATGTTTAAATGTAGGGTGCAGCATAGGAATAAAAATTAAAAAAACAAATGTTTAAATGTAGGGTGCAGCATAGGAATAAAAATTAAAAAAAAATGTTTAAATGTAGGGTGCAGCATAGGAATAAAAATTAAAAAAAACAAATGTTTAAATGTAGGGTGCAGCATAGGAATACAGGGTGGAAAGTACAGAGCGAGTGTAGTGTATGCCTTCTCGATGGTGCGTCATCATTTTATAACCTCGGGAGAAACGCACATATACAGGGTGTTGAAAAACTGTTCCCGAATATTTCAGGGGCGGATTCTACAGGTCAAAATAAGACCTTTTCTTCCTATAAACATGTGTCCGAAAATGCCCCTTTTTGAGCTACAGCCCCCCAAAGTTTTTAAAAATTTGCGGTTTTTTTGAAATAGCGACCACTATTATGAACCAAATGTCCTAAAAATTGGTGTTTCACGGTAATTGTACGTGCAGAATCCATTAAAGACCTTGAGAAATTCAGAAGTTGAGTCTGACTATACTTTTCACGCAATTTTTTACCTTTAACGGCACGAATTTTATGTAACGGATTAAAAATTTGAAGAATAATTACCGAAATCAGATGCGAAAAACCCTCAGAAAGATTTTTGGTCCTCTTTGTTTCTCTCGATTAGACGCGTTTTAAGCGAGATAATCGCTGCACAGGGTGGAAAAGTCAGCCCTTTTACCATGAAAAACGGCAGTCAGTATGCAACCCGCCACTCCGCTGCTTCTTCGGGCCGGCCGCTACGGTAAAAGCGCTGACTTTTTCACACTGTGCAGCGATTACCTCGCTTAAAACGCATCGTATCGAAGGAAACAAAGAGGATCAAAAATCTTTCCGAGCGTTTTTCGCATCTGATATCGGTAATTATTCTTCAAATTTTTAATCCGTAACATAAAATTCGTGCCGTTAAAGGTACAACATTGCATGAAAAGTACAGTCAAACTCAATTTCTGAATTTCTCGAGGTCATTAATGGATTTTACACATAAAATTACCCAGAGGCACCAATTTTTAGGACATTTGGTTCATAATAGTGGTTGCTATTCCAAAGAAACCGTCAATTTTTTAAAACTTTGGGGGGCTGTAGCTCAAAAGGGGAGCATTTTCGGACACATGTTTATAGGAAGAAAAGGTCTTATTTTGACCTGTAGAATCCGCCCCTGAAATATTCGGGAACAGTTTTTCAACACCCTGTATATGTATAATGACTATCTCCTTTCTCCATTTCACCCCAATTTTTTGCCCCGAAACGATATCGCCCTAAAAACTATACCGAGAGAGATCACGGCTTTGATGTAACCGGAGTCGTCTAGTGAACATTCCTAATGATGTAATCGGATCAAATCGTCTATCGGAAACCCTTTTGAATGGAGTAGAAGGAGAAAGAGGAAAAGTGCCAAAAACGCATTTCCGCTGTACACATTTGACATTTCTTTTCTTCTTCTTATTCATTCAAAAGTGTTTCCAATCGTCAATTCCATCCGATTAGAGTCCCTATAAATTACGCAGAGATACCTCTGATTCACCGACGAATTTTAGGCTTAACGCAATGGTAGCATTTTAGAATTCACCTGAGAATCGTATACTAGTGCGCGTGCAAGAAGATAAAGAGAGAAAGAGGAAAGAGATAGAAAAGGGGGAAGTTTTATGATGACCTATAAGGATACATTTGAGGCCCCTGGACGAGCGGCGCTTCGGATATACTTTCGGGCCCAAATCGCAGTTTCCAATGAGTCCCTATACCAGTGGCGAATCTCGAAATCTTTTAAGGGGGGCCGCTAAATCCTACTTTTTCCACAAGAAGCCCCAAATTTCCTCTAAAAATTTGGCTCAAGGCAAGGGGAGCTACAGCCCCTCAGCCCCCCTCCACTCTTGGATTCGCCGCTGGTCCCTACCCCCTATCCTTTCTCACTAAAACTGCGATTTGGGGGTCCTGCATGTTATTTGCACTAATATGTAATGGCAGTATTGTTTATCTTGTAATTTTTTCGTTCATTTTATCGTTTCGATTATTTTCTTCTCACCGGTTGTTCGCGCTAATCATTATTCTTCTCATCATTTTCATCAAATCTTTTGTCTCAACTCTACCATGGGCTAGTCCTCACCTGCGCATCACATCGTGGTATCATCCATCATAAAGGTATCTCTTCAGTCTTTATTTTGTTTCTTTTCGCCTCTTATTTCTTTCTTTTTCGTGCACGAAACATTGATGTAAGGGATCTTTGACTGGGATACTATAGGCCTTCGAGCCCCTTAGCCTAAGCTCTGATTATGAATGACCGCAGAGACAGGGAGAAAAAGAGTCCAGAAAAAGATACTTCAGGACACACGCCTCTGCTTACCAGAGCTGCCGATTTGCTTAAATTTAATGACATTTTTTAATTCAACGATGATTCCACCGGTTGAGAAAAGATTACATAGTTAAATTCAGTGTGCATATAACTGTAATGCACGAAAGTACTCTGCTCTGTAATCTTTTCTCGATCGGTGGAAACGCCGTTAATTAATTAAAATGTTCGCAAGTTTTCAAAGTTACCGCGACGACTCTACCGGTTGAGAAAAGGTGAAAGACGCTTGTTTTTTCTGCATAACAGTCATATACTGAATTAAACTCTGTAATATTTTCTCAACCGGTGAAATCTTCGGTGAATTTCAAAATGCCATTGAATCTACGCAAATCGGCAGCTCTGCTGCTTACGTGCATCACAAGTCACTATACTTTGAGAAACGCAATCTGACAACCTCTCGCCGAAAGCACACTCGACTCGCTCAGGCTCAGCGCAGCTGAGAGTGACGTTTTGTGGACTCACCAACACGACGACGACGCGCTCCTAAAAACGCATAACGCATAGTTGGCTGCTCTCACAATAATCAGCTCGCTTCTAAAAAAGCACACCGACTCGACTTCTTTACATGCACGAGAGAGATGGTTCCCTGTATTTATTTCGCTGCGTTTCACTTCACTGTGCGTTTCACTGTGCGTCACGGACGGACGCTCGATATGCTCACTTCACGTCGCGTCGCCCCGGCCCCCAAGCGAAGCATGTACTACTACACTCTTCTCTGCCGCGCCGTTTATTCGTCCGTCCGTCCGTCTGTTCGTTCCTTTGGTTTTACTCGGCCACCTCTATCCCATTGATTCAAGAATCTACGCACATCTGATTGTATCGTAGAAACCCCCCCCCCCACCATTCATTCACCCCCTCCTCTCGCACCATCACACATCCCCCTTCTCCTTCTCTCCTTCCTTCGCCAGTCGTCGATCGTCTTTTTTTTTATTTTTCATTTTTTTATTTTTTGATCCTCCTCCATCCTTCATCAGTCACCTCCCAGAAATCCTCACGCGCAGTCGCAGTCTGTCACAATCGTATTCGCGCTAGCAGAATCCCAGCGATTTTTGCCGCGCTTTTTGCATGTTAACTATCTCTCTCTCTCCCCTCTCGCTTCCTCGTGTTATTGAGCTTTGGAAGTTGAGCCGTTTTTGAAGTTGCGCTGTGGACGAATCAAAGAGCACAATTAGTGCGTGGTAGAAAAAAGTTTGATCGGTGGTTATTTTTTTTAAAGTGTGTGAGTGTGTGCGCGTGAGGAAAAGTTCGTCCTTTTGAAATTGCGCGTCCGTTTTGATCGTTCGGTTTGCGTTGTAAAAAGTTCGACCGCAAGTTTATTCGAATAAAAAACAGAATAACGAAGGGACCACGACTAAAGGCAAAGTGCGCGTGAATTTTGCGCGCGATTTACGATTTGTCGCGTCGGTGGATCCGCGGGCAAAAACATCCTTTGGCTTTTTGCACCCCCCCCCCCCATTTGCACATCTCTAGCCCTCTTGGTCATCATAAAGTAAGCGGCGGGTGTACTTCCCGTGCCGAATGGACGCAGGATATTTCTCTTCTTCAAAAGTTTAAAGTGCTTCGTACTCTATAATGTTCTAACCATTAGTGCCCCCCAGTGAAAAAGTAAATAAATAAATAATAATAATAATGAGTAGATAAAAGTATCGACAAAATAAAGGCGGAAGGGAACAAAAACTGATTCTAGTTTAAAATTATATTAGGTATTATACAACAACAATTACGGTGGAGTAAACTTTTTTGTAGAGTGAAGTTTTGAAAGGATTCTATAATTTAAACTGAATACATTCTCATTTTTCAATTAATTCTTAACAAATATTAATACAGATATTTGCTTTGTCTAGTATCATTTTTAAAAAATATAAAACAAAATCAAATATGTGTGGAGGATATCGGTTAAAGCGACTAATTCACTCCAAGCAGTCCGTCTCCATAACTGTTTTTTCTCGTGTTCTTTACAAGTGACAGTGTCGCGTCATCGCTGATGAGTCATCGTTGAATTTGGTTAATGCGTTTTGTTTCCTACTTCTCTGTGATCGCGTTGATTGTCGGATGCCGGATCTAATCATGAACGGATGCGCTGTCACGAATTACCCTCGGAAAGGTGAGTCGTTGCGTATAGTTTTATCAATAATATCAGCTTGACAATAACATTAATTAATCCGCATTCCGCAATGAGCGCATCTTAATAGCCTCCCACGGTTGCGTCACTCAAGCAATCCATATTGATGATTGTTTCCTCTGCATTTGAAGTTATAGATTAACATCTATATATGAATAAATGCGTCGTCTTTGAGCCATGATCTGCGCGCAGATCCTACGAAACACTTCACCTTTTTTCGGCCCGTCAAACTTTTTAGTACTTTCTGGAATCCATCGCGCAGAATCCACTGCGCATCTGCTCCATGCAGAAACCGAGCACGTTGTTTGTTTGAGTCAACAGCTCGTAGAATGTAGATCCACGCTTAGAAATATCTCTTCAAATATTCTTAGATTCACGCTTCTTTAATCCATGTATACGGGGGGAAAAAATACTGGTAAAAGGAGGAGTGTCAATAAGGCCGGTTTTTGGCCCCAAAAATGGTCAATATTTAAGATGGTCTAAAAGTTCGTGAAAAATGGCTCTACTTACTCTTAAAGGCTTATATTTTTAGGTTTGGGTGGTGTTTTCGGGTTATTCGAACTATAGAGGCGTATTTTACCACCTCAAAGTGGGTTGGTTTTGTGTTTTTCTCGGAAAATGCCCGATTTTGCGTTAAATGATGGAATATTTAGATGTGAGCCGGGCATAGTTCGGTTTTCTCCTTTAGATATGTTATTATACCACTAAAAATGAGTAACATACTGCAATATAGTCACCGAACTATGTCCGGCTCGTACTTAAGTATCAACTTTTCTGATTTCGTAAAAATGGAAAACTTGAACGAATTCTAAAAATTTACGTACAATAATATACAAAACTGCATCTTTGCAACCTGCAAAACGTATTTCATGGTTTGACAGGTGGCCAGGTTGCAATATAAGCATTACTACATTGATATTAATCGAATTCGTTCAAGTTTTCCATTTTCACGAAATCAAAAAAGTTGATATTTAAGTACGAGCCGGACATAGTTCGGTGACTATATTGCAGTATGTTACTCATTTTTAGTGGTATAATAACATATCTAAAGGAGAAAACCGAACTATGCCCGGCTCACATCTAAATATTCCATCATTTAACGCAAAATCGGGCATTTTCCGTGAAAAACACAAAGCCGACCCACTTTGAGGTGGTAAAATACGCCTCTATAGTTCGAATAACCCGAAAACACCACCCAAACCCAAAAATATAAGCCTTTAAGAGTAAGTAGAGCCATTTTACACGAACTTTTAGACCATCTTAAATATTGACCATTTTTGGGGCCAAAAACCGGCCTTATTGACACTCCTCCTTTACCATCTACATTGCTGATTTTGGAGTCTGCTATCAAGTATGGTAAATTTTACCATCATATGGTAAATGCAACGTACCTTTTGGTGAAATGTACCAACAGGTTATTTTAATTTAACTCAAGGTAATTATTTTTTTATGTGATGGTAAAATTTACCATACCTGTTAGCAGACTCCAAAATCAGCTATGCAGATAGTAAATTCTACCAGTCTTTTTTTTTTCGTTTAATCGATGTAACACCAGAAGAGACGACTCTTTATATCACTTTGTACATCGGACGTGGCTTATTTATACTGGGGTCGTCAACTAATAATGGGGTAAAAGAGCATTACTTCCCCGGTTAAAGGGTGCTATACACTAAAAAAACAAAGCTTTCGTAGAACCGAATTAAGGAGCCTTTTGAAATATAGTTTCGTAGAGCAAAAGTCCAAATTCTATCGGAGTAAGTTGCAATCGTACCGAACCACTACCTCATCGCAGTGGAGCAAACGCAAGAAGAGGGGTTATTACTCTATACCAAGGTAGTGTTTCGATGCAATGGGTCTGTTGCACACTTCGGCTAGAGCGTTTTAAAGTATCAATTCTTATGTAAAAAGCTGTAAAAATAACAATGGCAGCATCTGAAAACACCAAAATTCATTAATAAACTCACAAATTGCATAAAACACTAGACACTATTTACCCCTGTATCTTTCCACCACGTGCACGATATTTCGCGAAATTAGCGCGGCACATTCAAATAAACACGGCTGACTGTCATCACAGCTGACTTCATAAACAAATAAACAGTAAACACGGACGGCGTCTGTTTGTATTCTTACGTCTCAATATCCTCAAATTCTCTCGAAAGATCAAGAAAGGTACGGAAACCGACATTTGTGTCGAAAACTTGTCAAATTGAAACAATATATCACACAGGAGTTCCAAAGATGATGATTGAAGTTGGAATCATACTTGGAACTCCATGTGTGTTATTGTTTCATTTTGACAAGTTTTTGACACAAATGTCGGTTTCCGCACCTTTCTTGATCTTTCGAGAGGATTTGAGGATATTGAGACGTAAGAATACGAACAGACGCCGTCCGTGTTTACTGTTTATTTGTTTATGAAGTCAGCTGTGATGACAGTCGGCCGTGTTTATTTGAATGTGCCGCGCTAATTTCGCGAAATATCGTGCACGTGGTGGAAAGATACAGGGGTGAATAGTGTCTAGTGTTTTATGCAATTTGTGAGTTTATTAATGAATTTTGGTGTTTTCAGATGCTGCCATTGTTATTTTTACAGCTTTTTACATAAGAATTGATACTTTAAAACGCTCTAGCCGAAGTGTGCAACAGACCCATTGTATATTGTTCCGTTAGAGCTAGAACTTTTACTCCACGAAGCTATTTTAAAAGGCTACTTCGGCTGTACTTAAAGTGTTTTTTCAGTGTATGAACATTAAACATCCGCATGGTTGCATAGGCCTTGCGTCAAGAATATTTGACAGGCCGTCAAATGATGATGCAAAAACAAGATTGTGTAGTCCCACACTGTCAGATAGATTAGATACTATGCGTGCGTAATCTTTGCGTCGCGAATATTTTGCTCCCGTCACACACTGAGAAAAAAGAGACTGTTAAAACAACAAAACAAGATAGACCGTTAAATTAACAGCAAAAGTTCTGTTGTTGCCAAAGGCACGGCCGGCCGTTATCGTAATGATAAAGATTCTCAGGATGTTGGACGCTCTTTTAATTTAATAGGTTGTCCTGTGATTCCAGGAATATTTGTCGTTACGATTTCGTCCATTCCTGGGCTTTTCTCGTGTTGATTTAACGCAGTCTTCTTTTTTTCTCAGCGCACCTAAGAAGTTGTTTGCAGCATTTCGCAGATAAAGAGCGCTGATATTGGTCGGCAAAGCAAATTTTACAGCAAAAAATTGAGGTAATGTGATGGGCGCGCAGGAACTAATCAGCGCCCTCTCCTTGCAAACTGCTGCAAACTACTTTTTTGGCAAGGCAAGATCCTTTGATAGCCGTTTGAAGCTACGACAAAGTATCGACTTTCCGGGGGAATCTCCTGAGAAGCGAGGCTCGATCCTTTTTCATTGGGACACACGGAAAAACATCGATTGATTCGCATTTCATGAGTCTCTCTTGAATTATTTTTTATATTTTAAGATGTCTTTCTACGTCATAATATTCGACCAGTATAATTAGTTGATATAGCTGTTATTTTGTATTCATACTCTTGCCACAGAAAATTGGGAGGAGATCCAAAGATAGGAGGATATTCTGCTCTGAGTGAGAGGAAAAGCACATGGATGCAGCGGCGATAATTGGACAATTGTAACGGATTTTAAGCTTCAGATTGTCACTTGCATTACGTAAATTATGATTTGACCAGAATCATCTAAGGGTGAAAATGCTTGAGCACCCGCATTGGAAGGAAAATGTGGCATTGACCTCCACCCCCGATCCCCTGCTGGTGCCATGGGGGATGCCCAATCATGTCCCCTGTAAGTAATTAAGTAAGCCTTTGAAAGCATTGAATCGACAAAAAAACACCAGAACCGAAGATCGACATCACAAGTCAACTCCATCATATATAATTAATTTCTTTGAGCACATTTCGCCTCCGATACGCATGAAAACCCTCTAAGTTTCAGTTTATTGGACATGAATTTCATAGACGAGGAATTAATTCGTATGCGATCTGTTTTGTGTCAGTCTTTCTATAATTACGGGTTTGTTGAGACCGCCTTTAGCCCTTACCTACCTCGTGATTATATCACTCAAATCTGTTGCGTTACCCAATTTTGTTTAACCAGCCGTATTTAATAATTAGTAGACAATCGAATCTGTATTATTATGACCCAACTGTAAGAATGCATATCATTTGACGCTTGAATGAGTATTCATTGCGTTACTGTGTGTATTTTTGACCCATTTTGTAACCGAAATGGTCGGATATTTTCAGTGTCGGCCAAACAGATTTCATTATTTGGATCTTAAATGTCTTGCTTGAAACGAAATCCCTTTCCAGAATAGATAAAGCCTTCGCTTGGTTATCGTTCATCACAATTATTTGCCTTCACTTTTCTCCGAAAAGTAGATTATGTATTATATGCGCCGCGCCAAAGTTTAAACTAAAACACCAAACTTCGTAAAATGCGACGCGCGCCGTGACTCGCGGATCTCAAGGTGATTTTTTTTTTAATTCACCAATCAATGATTCCACTGGTTGACAAAAATATTGCTGAGTCCAGCAGGCCGATCCTTGAAATTCACGACTTTTGGACTTCTTTCTCGTTTCTGATCCAACTTACTATAAATGCATTCTTTAATATTGTCTTGCTTGCCAAAGTCAAAAAGTTTCAAAAAAGTAAGCAATTGTGACTTTAATTTAATTCAAATATTGTCTGAAGACCTCTGAAACATCTACGAAGAAGGGACGAAAAAAACTCCGTAAATGGCACTTATTTTAATTTTTTTGGGAATCCTGAAGTTATAATGTTCTTATTTTGCCCGGGTTTTGGTATTTTTATCTTATCAGGGCTGAAACCGGAATAATTTAAGTTATTGGGAGTCTTGGCATAATCTATAGCATTGAAACGGCTAAGTAACGATCCTTCAGTTTTTCCTATCTTAAAATAAACGTAAAAATACACGTTTTTATCGATGGTAAAATATCTTTGATTACACTTTCTGAGCCTTACAAGTGGGTAGAAAACCCGATGAAAAAAAAGAGGAAAAAAAAGGCCAAAGACGTGTATTTTTAAATGCCAAGATCTGTAACACATTTATTTTTATTTTTTTTTTTTTTTTTATTTTTATTTTTTTTTTTTTACGAATTTGGAAGACCTTCAGAAAATGGGTGCAGTAGAGCGTTAGGGTGAGGTAGCTCGGCCTACACCTCGACCTTTATGTCTTTAGGGGAAACAACAAACGAAACACTGGGTAGGATAGTTTTTCAACTCAACTTTAAAAGCACAATTTTTTTTTTTTTTTTTTTTTTTTTTTTTTTTTTTAAGGTTTATTTAAAATCGTTCTGTACATCAGAAATAATATATTTACATTTATAAGTGGCATATATATGTATACAACAATGAAATGGTATGATTTTTTTACATTAAATATTTGAATTGGAGTCAGGTTAAGATGGGGGGAAAAATAATTAGAATAATTAAAAATAAATTGAACAAATGTATGTAAATAAAAATAAATAAATACATACAAGGTGAATAAAATGATAGGAGAGAAACTTAAGACTTTGTCGAGCCCCACGACTTGAGCCCTACAGTTTATAAAAGTATTCTGAGGACAATTCAAACGGCTTGCGCCGCCTCAGCCTCCTCAGAATATCACTGTTCTCCAAAAAGGCAACAGCAAAATTATTAGGATAGGCGAGTAATCGTTGTTCATATCCTTCGGCGAAAAGCACACACATTTTTAATGTACGTAAAAATTGATCTCTGAAGGTTTTTTTTTTTTTTTTTTTAAATAAAATTTTTTTAAATAAAATTTTAATTAAAATGTTAAATAATTGTAACTTTAGCGGTTTAAATTTTATAGGGAAAAGTAACTCACTTTTGGACACTTTCTCGTATCTTGTTTATTTGCCGATTTAAAATCGACTATTGCACTAGCTTCGATGCAACGAAAGATTCAAATTTTACCTTGCCAAGCTGTATACTACGCTACTTACACTGAGAAAAAGTTCCTGCGTTGCCGTATAACCGGACGTCTGTTTAAAACTTATTCAACCGGAATTCCTATTATTTTAACAAGAAATTTCTGTAATTTCAACAAGAATTCTGTTACTTCAACAGGGTTTCCGGCCAGGTAACACGAATTCCTGTTAAAAAAAACAGGATTGCCTGCGTCGAAACAACAGTAGGTAATTCTCGTCGAAACAACGGGAATTCCGGTTGAGTAATTATTTAACAGACGTCCGGTTGAATGAACAGACAAAGTTTTTTAAGTATATTTACTTGACCTCAAAAAATATATTTCTAATTCAATCATTTTTTCTCTAAAAACTGAAAATTTAGTTCAAGCATTGGCAAATTGTTCGATACATTTTGACCCCATCACCGACCAGTCACATGAGCGGATACAGGAATTGATCTTTCTCTCTCTCCGGCCATTTGTATATGTTACAGGAAAAACCCGATTTTAGGCCAAACTAATTTGGCCTAGGCCGAACTGTTTTTTTTAAAGGAGATTTTAGTTTGGCCTGGAGAATTTTAGGCCAAACTAGTTTGTCCTACGCCCAACCGGCTTGGCCTAGAGAATTTTAGGCCGAACTAGTTTTTCCTAGGCAAAACTAGTTTTGCCTGTTCCGCTCAGGCCAAACTAGTTCGGCCTAGGACAAACTAGTTTGGCCTAAAATCGGGTTTGTCCTGTAACATATACATATGTTAGAATATAGGATAGAGGGGGGGGGCATCATGTGAGTATAGCCCCTATCTCCGTCCTTTTCTATCGCTATCACACGCGTTCAAATGGAAAGAGAGGGAAGAGGGCTATAATTCCTGTGTAGGTATACGCTCATGATCAGTCATTTAATTAATTAATCTGGATTACGTTCTTTGTGAGGGAGCCTAATTCGACTAAATAGGACTCAGACTGATCTATCCTGATTAATATTTATACTTTCTTGAATTTCTAGTCTAGCCAATCTGATATATGACACACATATTGCGCGAACAAATCAATGACCTTCCCTAATTTAAAAATGTAAGTACCATGAACTCTGCTCCATTCTCCATGTGGCCATGCGGGAATCGCATTGCTTTCCGTGTGAATTTACATGGAAATCACTGTGTTTTCCATTTGGTCCACTGTGTTTCCCATGTCCACATGGAAAATTGGAACAGAATTCATGGAACAATTTTCCTAGAGTTCCTCGAAAAACGCGATGTATCTTTTTCCTCCGAATAACAGTTAGGCGCTTTTTAACATGTAGTTGCCAAAGGGTCTTGTATAAATAAATATAATGTTTTTCCAACCAATAATTAACGGACAGACCTGTTATTGGTAGATCCAATACACGCGTTTCTCGACACGACAGAGTCTGTTCTGCTCATGAATAGTGTCACACGCAAAAACGCGTTTTCTGAGAAAACGATTGAGCAAAAGTATACATAAAATATATACGTATGTATTTTCTCAAAGGTCAAGTGCGTAAGAATGTGACCTTTGAGAGTATATATTATTTTAATAAAAAGAAATGCTTTTAAGTTGGGCCAACTCATTAGCTGAGGTGAGAAAGTCAATGAAAAAAGAAATTACAAAAATAATATCAAACAATCAGATATAAATATTTGATATGATTTTTTAATTTCTTTTTTAGTTGGCTTTTTTACCTCAGCTAATAAGTTTGCCCAACTCAAAATCATTTGTTTAGACCATGTGGCCAAAGTATGTTGTTTTGCTTATTTTAATAAATATATATTTATATTCTCAAAGGTCAAGTGCGTAAGAACATGACCTTTGAGAAATGAGAATATATATTATGTATACTTCTTCTCAGTTGTTTTCTCAAAAAACGCGTTTTCGCGTACGTGTGACAGTATTTATGAGCAAACTGGTGTTCATACCTACAGCATGAAAACAAACAAACAATTCCTCGAAGCACACGGATAAAAATTTCTTTTTAGAATTAAGGAATTTATTACTGATTATGGATTATGGACTATTGAGAAAATCCTTTTCAAAAGACCCGAATTCTCATTGATTCAACGGTTCGTTCTTGCGAATTATCAGAACGTTCTATTGGATCAGCGAGAAATCTTATGGTGATTCCAGAGGTAATTTCTTTTCAAATGTGAGAACTATTAATATTGGCAGTAATTCTAAGAGAATTTCCTTTATAACAAGATGTTTTTTCACCTTTCACTATCCCAAGATCGCCGCAACAATCCAAATTCAAAAATTGTTAACAGAAACTCAACGTCGTACATCTATCAATGAATTACTCATGTCATTCATATACCATGGGTTTGTAACTCAATCATTTCGCTTACTTTCAAATGGCTCCCATTCAGTAATCTAATTTCGTTAAACTTTAAAACAACGTTTGACAGTTAGTACGTATAATATTCAATCTATGTTCATATATGTATGATTATGACCCAATTTAGAGTGCGCACAGTTTTAAGACAGTGTTACCAGATCTTGCTGCTTTTCACATAAGAACACATAGAAAAAGCCACGCAATTTGGCAACACTGTTTGAAGATGCGTGGGAATGAGGAGTGGACAATCGGACATATAGCGGTATACGATTTTGACTCTTTTTTTTTTTTTTTTTTTAAATAAAATGGCCGGATGTAGTCCGTGTCGACTGATAACGAATTATCATCTTACCCTTCTACGATGAAGGGAAATTTTCAAATATTTTTGTCCAAAAAAAGATTGCTTCTTTATTTCACTTCGCATCATAGGTTTCTTTGCGTCACCCGTGACAACACCGCAGTTCATTCATTTAAACCCATATAAAAGGTCGAATTTGAGAGAAATCACGTCTCTTTATTGTGGGTTTGAATGGACACCTTTGCTACGTTGACTCATTGCATGAAATATGCACTGCACAGTTGCACAATTGCACAATTATTGTACCGCACAATGGAACTGTTGCAAACTTTTACTACAGGCCTATTAATAGTTGATTTAGGGGAATTACCCCGTAGAAATAACGATTAGCGCACTAAAAAATCACGAAATCCACTCCGAAACTCACGAAATGCTTTTAAACGCGAGACCTGAATGGCGGCCGGGACCGCGGTTTTCATTGGGGTTCCCTATCTTCAATCAGCGCCATCTACACGAGGTGTTCTCGCAACACCACACAAGAAGAAGAAGAAGCATGCAATTGCCATAAGAAAACCGCGGCCTCGGCCGCCATTACGGTCTCGCATTCAAAATCATTTTGTGAGTAGGAGTGGATTTCGTAATTTTTTAGTGCGCTATTCGTGATTTTTACAGGGTAATTCCCCTGTATCAACTATTAATAAGCCTGTCGCAAAAGTTTGCAACAGCTCCATTTGAGCATGCAAATATAATGAAAATATGGCAAAACCATTGGTGACTCGTGCTACTAGGCAACCATGTTTTTTGCCTGTTTTTTGCCATTTGAACCTATAAAAAGGTATCGATTTTTCTGGGGTATTCAGTGAATTCCTTGAAGATCGATTTTTTTAAGTATATTTAAATGGAGACAATCCGTTTTTTACGCATTGCGCGTACCACCACTGGACACAACTTATTAACGGAAAAAAAGAAAAAAAATCATCAAAATCTATCGTCTTCGTGATGGAAAGCAAAATACGGCTTAAACGTATGTTCTGCATCCAATTCTTCGCAGTCATACGACCAAAAATCGATTCATCAATCGATTTTTTTTAAAGCAATGCTTGATAAATAAAGTGTCTAGCGCGCGCGCATGTTGTAATACGCATATTTACAGACGGCATCCTTTTGAAGTGTTCGACTGACTGACTGACTGCGGCGGCATGGCAGCCTGACACACAATAGTGAAGGGGGGCAGAGGATACATTGGATGGAGGGGAAGGGGGGAGGCGGGGGGAGGCGGGGGGAGCGCATTCAGGAAATCAACATTGAAATGGAAACGAGCTATTGCGTCAGAGATATGCGCGGCGCGGCATGGCATAGCATGGCCCCGAAAAGACCGCGCGTTGCGTTGCGCTGCGATGCGACGAAAATGCGTAGATTTTAAGTTCTGACCGAGTTTCGGAATGTTGTGTATAGTGGAAGTTGGAAGTGGAATGGAGAGTTGGGCCGGGCTTTAAGTTGAGAGGGGACAGCGGGTACCGGGGGAGTGTGAGGGTGGGGGGGTGAGGGGAGGAGGTCGGCGCTTGGATCTACGCGACGCGCTCGCACTGCAGCGCACTAATAACGCACGCACCGCAAGCAGCAGCGCAGCGCAGTGTCGAGTGGACGCTCCCGCTGGAGCACGGTGGGTCACAAAATTGAATATTTTAGACATCGTTTCGTAAACAAAATCCAAATTGAATAACTGTAAATAAATGGTGATATGAATAAACCATAAGTTTAGTAACCATAAATTGTGCTGCTTCTTGTGCGAGTCAGGTTTCATTATTTTTGCGAGAAAATATTGACATTTTAGAAAACGTCCTTGAAATAAAACAACAACGAAACGGGGGAAATCTTGTCCGGAATAGACTGTGTTTCAGGCTACTAGGTGCCGTTGCGTACGCTTAGTAAACTTCGCCATGCGAAGTAAAATCTTCATAACTTGAAAAAATGGGGCTCTTGCAAACTTTTTCTATAAGCAAATAAATTGTCCAGTCTGATGTAAAAACCAGCGAAAATCACGAAAATCACCCCTGGGAAGTCTAAAATCCAGTAATAAACTCAAATAACAGCTCTAACGGCAAGTTTGTAATGGCGGCTCAACGCAGGTATCACGGAAAATTCCTGCCTATTATGTCACTTTCTTTACGGTACACAGAGATAAGTCTCAATTTAGATAGGAATCCCCCATGATACCTGCGTCTCTCCGCCATTAAGCCCGATTTTGAGAGCGAATTTCGTGATCTTTTATGCACCCATCGTCATTTTTACAGGTTTTTATACAAGAACCAACTCTTCAATCCCAAGTTTGCAAGAGCTGGATTATCCATACTCTATAGAAGCATCCCCAGAGATTTTTTTTTCTCTACGTCTGATCATTCTCTAAGAAAAATTTCCTGTCATAACAAGAGCTCTGTTTAACAGACGTCGTTTTAGAAGAGTAGGCGCGCACCTAGAGCAATAGTCTTTGGAATTTTGTTGTTTCTTTGATTACATAATAAAAATCAATGAAAACGAATACAAGCGTTGGCTTTTCATGGAGGAAAGCTTTAAAATGAAAAGTTCAAAGTTGCAGCCAAGTTTTTTTCTTTTATTTGAACGAATGATAAATGAAAATTCGTCCCAGATTATCGTCGTAGCCAGGAATTCTTATATCTTCGCCTGTTTGACTGCATATGTTAGAAAAGGGCAGGAACGGGGGCTGAAGTCACGTGACAAACTGACAACCCCTATAGCCATCATTTTCTAACACATGCGTGTCAATGGGCTAAGAGAGAGAAAGACAATATTCCGGCTACGGTTATGGCTGCACCAACACTTCTGAAACGACCTCGACTTGTCTAACCGGAATTCCGGTTAGGAAAGTATTAAAAAGAAGTCTTGTTACGGCAACTGGAGATTTTTCTCAGTGTTTGAGCACACATTTGTTGGAAAAGCGCGTGATCATCACGTAACGTTCGGTCGCTTTGTTATGGTAACTCGGTTTAAAAGAGCATTTTAATGGGAGTGGCAGAAAATAAAATCGCAAAGCAGAGTTTCGGCAAAAAAGCGGTTCTTGAATGAATTGCTTCAATGAATGATTTTATTGATTTGAATAATGTCTGAGTCGAGTGACTCACCAATCTGTTGATAAAATTCCTCTGAACCGATTCAAGTATGTATAGTCGCCCTTTTTTATGTATATATTTTCGGCGTTATGCTCTTTTATCCTATACTTTATTAGAGAATCTACAGCCACCTATAATCACACAGATGGGTTCAGACAGTTCAGAGGAGTTTTTCGTTTACTGTCAGAAGTCACCAAAGACTTGTAAGTATAACACCCATCAGGGCTGCCGTTTTGCGTATAATCAATGCTATTTTTCTATTCACCGATGATTCCACCGGTTGAGAAAAGATTACACAGTTCAGTTCAGTGCATGACTGTAATGCACGAAAATACACGGAAAGAAAGGTTCGGTGATCATCATTTAAAAGTTCGGTGATGATCACCGAACTGGCCAATGAATATGTGGACACAGGCACAGTACGGTGATCATCACCGAACTGGGTTGGTGAATGTATTTACCGAACTGGTCGTTGACCGTCACCGAACTGGTCGTTGACCGTCACCGAACTGGTCGTTGACCGTCACCGAACTGGTCGTTGACCGTCACCGAACTGGTCGTTGACCGTCACCGAACTGGTCGTTGACCGTCACCGAACTGGTCGTTGACCGTCACCGAACTGGTCGTTGACCGTCACCGAACTGGTCGTTGATCATCACCGAACTGGTCGATGATCGTCACCGAACTGGTCGTTGATCATCACCGAACTGGTCGATGATCGTCACCGAACTGGTCGTTGATCGTCACCGAACTGGTCGTTGATCGTCACCGAACTGGTGGTTGACAGTCACCGAACTGTTCGATGACCTCATATTCGCTATTTTTTTTCTCTTCTTTTTTTCACAAGTTAATCCGATTTGAAACACTTGTGATGGTACATACATAGGGGGTTTTTTATCTCCCCCCCTGGATTTTTTTCTTGCTAATTGAGATATAAAGTTGCGGTTTGGACCATTCTTAATCATTTTGAATGATTTTTTTTTTTTTTTTTTTTTTGGTCAACCCCCCCCCAGCCCCCCTAGGGAGCCCCCAGGGGGGCTATCTCAAAAATTTCAAATGGCAACCCCTATCTTGTGATACATCTTTTGTAAGGGCGTAAAATTCCAAGACTTTTGGCGCAAACCGGAAGTTGATATCGTTTTTCGTTTTCGATATATCGAATTTCAAAGTTCGATTTGGACCCATTTTCAAAAAATCATTACTCCACTTTGGAAAGTCGGAATTAAAAAAACTATGAGTCCAAAATACTCTAAAAAGCAAGTTCTTTTCAAATAACGAAATGGTTTTGACATAAAATTAGTCCGAATTTGGTTTTAGAGCCTCCAAATTTTTTTTAAAAATTTTGCCCCTATAAAAGAGGCTATCTCGAAAATTCCCTTCCACGACTCTTATTGAATGACACGTCGATCAAAAAAACAAAAAACTGAACATTTTGGCGCAATCCGGATATCGATATCGTTTTTCGTATTCGAGATATCGAATTTTGAAGATAGGCGAAAATTGAACTTTGAATATTCAATATGTCGAATACAAAAAACGATATCAACTTTCGGTTTGCGCCAAAACTCTTAGAATTTTACGCCCTTTCAAACGATGTATCACAAGATAGGGGTTGCCATTTGAAATTTTTGAGAAAGCCCCCCTAGGGGGGGGGGGGTTGACCCCAAAAAAAGACAATTCATTCAAAATGATGAAGAATGGTCAAAGACCGCAACTTTTTATCTCAATTAGCAAGAAAAAAAACCAGGGGGGGAGATGAAAAAAACACCCTGTATACTTGTTTTCATCACCGAATAATCAAAATAAATGTCTGCTTGAATGAAATAAACACATGCCTTTCTCAAATAATTGAATCATCATGCAAAATTACTTGAAATGAAGGGAGAATAGCCCCATTGGGGAGGGGGGGGTGAAAAAAAGGTAGGTTTAATAAGGCCCCAGGGACTGCATGATGACTGAAAACTGGGGACAATAACATTAGCAACGGAAAATGCTTTGAAAGAGGTGCATGCAATCCTCTATACACTGCGCCTTCAATCAGTCTACAAGGCTATTGAAACTTCACCCAACTTTCCTAGCTTACAAGAAATTTATCAGAATTATGGCAAAATATGTCAGAGAGGACAATTTTAGATACTTTCTTTACAAGTGAAAAAAAATAAGCATTTTCCCCAAAGAATGAAAACCTGGGATTAAGTAGCTTTGTACTACAGTATATCGGAATTGTCTTTTTGTCATGAAGGTGAAAATTTTCCCATGAAACACATTCAATTCATCGCTGCCTATGCAATTTAATGGGCCTGCCAATTTTAAAAGATCTGAAGATTAATCGATTCATTTGTCAGGAGGTTGGGGATCCTTCCGTCCAAAAAGGGTCTGTGAGGGGTATTATCCTGACTGGAACAGTTGCGAGGGGAGTTCAGGAATCTCTCCCAGATTATGATTGTTAAGAGGAAGTGATCTTGAAGCATTGTTTTTAGTTATTTTTTAAAGATTTTCAGTTTCAAATTCTGGTTCTCATGAAAACGGTTTTTCATCAACAATAATAAAAACAACATTTTTATGCTTCTTGAGCAGACAAAAATTACATACCCATGAATAGTACAGATGTAATCAGTACTTAGTTGAGTAGAGTCCGTTGCAGAAGAGTAGGCACAGCTTACCGATAATCTTTGGCAAATTTTCAAGTTACATTCATTCATAAAAAAAGAAAAAGCTTCCCTGGAACTTTGACCCCTTAAATTTTAAATCATTCCTCAATGAAAAGCCAACGCTTACATTCATTTTTATCAATTTTTATTCAGTAAAGAGAGAAATCATTTTTCGTAGAAATCCAAAGATTATTGGTCTAGGTGTGCCTACATTTCTATGTCATCAACCAATTACCAAAGTAATTTCCTTTGGATGGTCCTACTCTGCAAACTAAACTTTGAAAAGCTTGAGCGTCAAGATTGATGTTCACTTACGATATCAACTGAAGCATGGGTGAATCTATGGCGGAGCGTGCAATCTGGCAATGTTACATTTCTTCCATTGAAACTCATACAAGCTATCGATTCGAGGGAGTGTACGGTTCACCCCCAATATTTTGACCTTTTAATGACTCAACATGGACTAGATGCAATGTTGCCAAATTGCACACTACGCCAAAGGGGTGAATTCAGGAATGAATTTTCCTTTCTCCCCACCCATTTGAATTCAAGTATCGGAAATAAAAAAGAAAAAAAGAGAGAGAGACAGCTAAGGCCACGTGATAGCTCCTCCTCTTATCCTTCTTTACCAGACACATTCAGATGGGCAGAGAAAAAGATAAATGCATTCACCTGTGAGAGTATTTTTTATTTTTTTGGAAGGGGGGTGGGGGGGGGGGGCAACACTTGACAGTGAGGATGAGATCATTAAACTTGCTTGCTACTTTTTGATTGCAATATTCCTATGAAGTATTTATTTGTCATGAATTCTCAAAGTGAATTTATTCTTGACTACTGCCAACTTTGTTGAAATGTTCTGTTCTAACAGAGCCAAGCTCAAGCACAGTGTAATTTTTCACTGCAAATTTTAAAGATCCAGTTCAGAAATTTTGGTTTCTTGAACAGATCTTCGACTCGACTTGAGTTGGCTGGCTCAACAATACTCAAATGGGGACTACTTGTGAAATGAGAGAGGGATGATAGCTAGAGCATGGAAAATGATGAGACATTTTGAGCTTTAAGGTAGTTTAGCTATCAGCAAAAATTTCACGATTGCTCTTTGTTCGGGCGAGCACCCCCGAGTTGCGTTTTTTGATTTTTTGAATGATTTTGAATTTTGAGTTTTTTTTGATTTGTGCAAAAAGATTGCGTATACACTGGGAATCGAACCCACACCATCGCATATACGAACCGCGGCTCTCCGACGAGTAAGTGGTCGGTGCCTTTGACCAGCCGACTAGCGGACTGGTTGAGGTAGCCGCTCAACTTTAAGCTTTTAGAACTGAACGCATACTCGAACTTACTATAATTGAACTAACGTCTGGGAGAGTTCGCGCGGTGTTTTTTGGTTGCAGTTTCTCTCTTGATTTTATGATTTTGATTTTATATATATACTCATGTGTTTTGTAACAGAACCAGCTTGCACTTTTGCTCCGTCGCACAATGGTGTATAAAAGTCTACGTTTTAGCATTGATTATAAGTATGCCGTGGTGAGGCCACTTATGAGCAAGACCTAAAACGTGAACATTGGTTGCCTATTGTGTGTGTATATATTTTTGGTTGTGAAGTAGGTGTATCAGATTGCATAACTTCTAGGAAACAGTCAACGGGACCAGTCGGTGAGTCAGAGTCAGTGCCGTGGTGAGGCGGTCTCTGTTCTCATTGAATTAAGCTGACGCCTGTCTCCTAGAGGTTAGGCAACCTGTAAGGCTCGAAGGTGTGGTATGCCGTGTTGAGGCCACTGCATCGAGAGCCGAGCCGAAAAGCATTGCGGAAGATACTTCGTACCTTCTCGCTAAAGTATAGCTGCTTGTTCCCCTCTCGAGTTTGGATTTCGTTGGTTTTTAAGTCGATTTTATCGGATTTGGTTTTTTGTTAGATTTGAGTCGATTTTATATCGAGTTACGTCGTTGTTGTTTGATTTTATCGATTTTATATCGAACTAAGTCTTTATTGTTTATTTTGTCGATTTTATATCGAATTGAAGTTGTATTGTTTATTTGAATTGATTCGATAATAAGGCCTTTTGTCCTGTTTCTTGTTTGCATTGGTTAGAGTCATGGGACTCATTATTTAGTCTTCGTATTTTTCGTTTGTTTAGTTCGTTTCAGGTTCGAGGAGACCCTGAATATTAACCTTGGAAAGTTTCCGATTTTAGTTGTTTCGTTGCCGTTTATTTTTGAACTATTATTTCCCTTTGTTTGTTTGTGTTGAGGTCTCAATGATGAAAAGGTTCTTGGACTTGAGCTTATGCTTTTAGTTAACCGTTATAAATCTGAGAGATCTCACACAAAACAATATTTTTGTTATTTAATTTAATTTGATTATTAAGTTAGAACGGTCCTCCGGAAAATAACTCTTTAATTTAGTAAAGAGTCCCCACATTAATGGTCCTATCGGGCCGAATATTAGAATCACGCTTAGAGTACAGTCTATAATTTGAATTTATTTAAACTTGTTTTTTGTTGTTACTGATTTGTGTGATAAAAATTATATTTTGAAGATGAGTCTTATACAAACTCGCGCCCGCTTAGAGCGGTATTATGCGAAAATGCAAAGATTATATGACTTTGCGAAGCAACTTAAAGAAAATCAGGATGATGATTTAATTAGTAGGTGTGAAAAATTAGACGATATTTTGACTGTTTTTGATGAGATTGCCTTGTCATATATGGACTTGTCATTAAAAGAAGCCAAAGATACCAAAGAAAAAGAAGCAATTTCGAACGAATATACGAGTCATTGCAAATCGTTCGAGGAAATGCACGAATTCATAAAAGTGAAATTAGATCAATGTAAAAAAACTGTTAAGGAGCGCGATAGCGAAGTTTCTAACCAACGAATGTCATCCGTTCGATTGCCGAAAATTGATTTAAAAACTTTCGATGGAAACATCATGAAATGGAGTGTTTTTTATGAAAATTTTAAAGCGCTCATTCATGATAACCCAGGTCTAACCGCTGTAGAAAAGTTTCATTATTTGATTTCTTCGTTATCTGGTCCAGCTTTAAGTATCGCGAACCATCTTCCTATAACTCCTGCAAACTACGTAATTGTCTGGGATAATTTAACGACACGCTACCAAGATAAGCGAAATTTAGGCTCTAGTCTTTTAGACTCGTTAATAGATCACCCGGTGTTGTCTAGCACTTCAGCTGCTTCACTAGCTCACTTGGTCACCGTTTTAAATGATTCCGTGGAATCGTTAAAAGCTTTAAAATTCGCAGATTTACAAAATTTCATTATTTTACATATAGGTTTAAAGAAATTACCTGTACATCTAAGGAAAGTCTTCGAAACCCAACATGTAAAAACCGACACTCCTACGTTTGAAAACTTGTTAACTTTTCTACGAGAGCAAGTTAAAATTGCGGAACTTTCACTCCCATCAAAAAAGGATGAAATAACCGCCAAATTTGAATCGACGAAAAGAGTTTACATCGCTAGTAACGACGCAGATTATAGTAAAAACTGTGTTATTTGCACAGAAAATCATTCGATCTACGATTGCCCTAGGTTTCGGAAGCTCAATGAGCGGGAAAGGTTCGAAAAGGCGAAAAGTTTGAGGTTATGTTTTAACTGCCTAAGTAATTCTCACCGCAGTAGTGATTGCCCCTCAACGTGCTGTTGCCAAGTCTGCTCTAAAAAACATCATACTTTATTACACTTTTCGACGGCACAGGTTGCAGCTCCAGTAACCATGGAATTTAACGATTCACTCCGCGACGCTTCGATTGAAAACTCTGAACCTAAGGTCACTCTCGCCTCACACTTTAGCGACGAAGACCAACACACAGTTTTACTCGGCACTGCTGTAGTGCATGTAGAAGACAGACTTGGTAACTTTCACCCAATCAGAGCGGTGATTGATTCTGCTGCTATGAGTTCGTTTATTACAGAAGATTGTCTTAAAAAACTGAATTTAATAGGGCGCAAGTCCAATGCAGTTTTTTCAGGTATTGCAGACAAATCTTCTCAGGCCAACATGACTGTTAAGTGTATTATTAAACCAACTTATAAACCAAAATTGAAGTTAAAAACAGAAGCCATAGTTGTACCCATTATCACTACTAATTTACCTACAACAACTATTTCGAATACAGTTAAGTCGAAATGGGCAAACTTGGCCCTCGCTGACAAAAACTGTTTTGAAAAAGGACCCGTGGAAATGTTATTAGGAGCCGAGGTTTTTCCTTACGTTTTTACTGGTCGGAAAATATTCTCAGAGGATGAGAGTGGATGCGCAATGCAAAGCATCTTTGGATGGGTAATAACAGGTAAGGTCAGCACTTTCTCGTCATTAGATCAGACTCAAGCCGAAGCAGGTGTTTCGCTTTTGTCATTAGATAACTCGTCTTTAGAAAAAACTTTGCTTAAATTTTGGCAAGTTGAAGAGCCTCCATCGTTGGTCCATAAAAATCCAGAAGATGAGCACTGTGAGCAGATGTTCAAAGATTTGCATTCACGCGACTCAACTGGCCGCTACGTGGTACCGCTTATGTTAAAAACGGAAAATCCAGTCCTCACAGGTTCTTTTGATGGAGCTAAGCAACGAATGCTTACCATGGAAAGGAAATTTAAGCGAAATCCAAAAATAAAAGATGAATATTCAGAATTCATGGCAGAATATTTAAAACTAGGTCATATGACGGAAGTCAAACCAGTTGGTAAAGCAGGTTATTATATTCCGCATCAAATTGTCGTTCGATTGTCTTCAATCAGTACTAAGTATAGGGTAGTATTTGATGCTTCAATGTTAACTTCTAGCGGTATGTCTCTAAATAGTGTAGTGCATGCTGGTCCTAAATTACAAAAGGATATAACGGAAATTATCGCCAGATTCCGTGTTCACCAGGTTGCCTTCACTGCTGACATTTGTAAAATGTTCAGACAGATTCTAATCAGGCCTGAGGATAGGACGTACCAGCATATTCTATGGAGAGAAACCGAGGAAGAGCCATTCCGAGAATTCGAGCTCAATACCGTCACTTACGGCATTTCATCTTCTCCGTTTCTAGCCAATCGTACTGTAAAGCAGTTAGCCTACGATGAGGGTAGTAAATTTCCTTTAGCCGCAGAAATTTTAGAAAATAATGTTTATGTTGATGACGCAATTTCGGGTGCGGATTCAATCGACGAAGCAATTCAAAAAAGGGATGAATTGATGGGAATAGCAAAAACTGGTGGCTATGAATTTAAAAAATGGGGAAGTAACAGCCCAGAATTCTTAAAAGGTATATCCGATGATCAAATTGCATTAAAACTTGAATTTAATGATGCTGATCAATCGTCTCTTGGTGTGTTAGGAGTAAAGTGGATACCTGCAATCGATATATTTACGTATAATCAATTGGATTTTGATCGCACGGTTACGAAGCGCGCTATTTTGTCAAATATCGCCAGAGTTTATGATCCCATGGGTTGGATAACTCCAGTAATGCTTGTTGCCAAATCGCTCATTCAACAGCTCTGGATTCTTGGTTTAGGGTGGGATGATAAGCCTCCGGCAGATATCGAACAAAATTGGTTGTCGTTTTTAGATCAGCTCCCTCTTCTTAGTGAATTAAAAATACCGAGAAATATATTTGACAACATGGCGAAAGATGTATCTATTGTAGGATTTTCTGACGCTTCTCAAAAAGGATACGGGGCGGTTGTTTACTTAAAAACTGAATCAGCTGATCCTAAAAAACAGGTAAATTTGTTTATTGCAAAATCAAAGGTAGCGCCATTAAAATCTCTAAGTGTACCGAGATTAGAGCTATGCGGTGCCGTGTTGCTAACAAAGCTCATTCTATTCGTTCAAGAGGCTTTGAAATCAACTTCTTATCAAGTCACAAATGTTTACGCGCTATCTGATTCAACTACAGTACTCAGCTGGTTGATAACTCCCCCATTTAAGCTCAAAACTTATGTCGCAAATAGGGTTGTTCATATTTTAGATCATCTTCCTAACGCTGCATGGGCTCATGTGGCAACAGAGCAAAACCCTGCTGATATCGCGTCTCGAGGTGTAAATCCCGCACAACTTGTCAACAATGCATTTTGGTGGAAAGGGCCCTCATGGCTTTCAAGTGATCCCCAAAATTGGCCAACAACGCCAATTCACAAAGTTAAAAAAGAGGAAAGTGAGGTCGAAGACCCAGAGATCAAGAAAACGTTCTTAATTGAGACGAAAAATGAGTTTAAAGAAAAGTTGCTCAATCGCTTTTCTTCTTTATTAACTTTGCAACGAGTGACAGCGTGGATATTTCGATTTTATCAAAAATTAAAAGATAAGAGAAAAAGTAAGTTAGATAAGGTTCCTGAGCAAAATACTAAGGACGGTCCCTTAACTACACAAGAATTGCAACATTCTTTAGAGTTGTGGATCAAATTCGAGCAAAAAGTGGCATTTGAGTTTGACTTAAAGCGACTAGAAAGAAAAGAAAATGTATCGTCTCAGTTACAATCGTTAAGTCCCTTTATTGACCCCCAGGGTATTCTCAGGGTGGGGGGTAGATTACATCATTCGAATTTGCCCTACGACTCCAAACATCCTGCGATTCTACCGAAAAACAGCACTCTAACAACACTCGTAATACGGCATTATCATGAGTTTTATTTGCATGGAGGGTCTAGAGTGATGCATTCAACAATATCACAAACATTTTGGATTCTGTCAATGTAAATAGAAAAGAAAAGTATTCTTTTTTGTTTGTTTATTTTGTTGAGTGAATACGTTTTGAAAAAATGAAAAAAAAAAATTGAGATTGTTTTTGGTTTGTTAAAATAGGAAAATTTTTATGAAAAATTTGATGGGGGGTATGTTCGGGCGAGCACCCCCGAGTTGCGTTTTTTGATTTTTTGAATGATTTTGAATTTTGAGTTTTTTTTGATTTGTGCAAAAAGATTGCGTATACACTGGGAATCGAACCCACACCATCGCATATACGAACCGCGGCTCTCCGACGAGTAAGTGGTCGGTGCCTTTGACCAGCCGACTAGCGGACTGGTTGAGGTAGCCGCTCAACTTTAAGCTTTTAGAACTGAACGCATACTCGAACTTACTATAATTGAACTAACGTCTGGGAGAGTTCGCGCGGTGTTTTTTGGTTGCAGTTTCTCTCTTGATTTTATGATTTTGATTTTATATATATACTCATGTGTTTTGTAACAGAACCAGCTTGCACTTTTGCTCCGTCGCACAATGGTGTATAAAAGTCTACGTTTTAGCATTGATTATAAGTATGCCGTGGTGAGGCCACTTATGAGCAAGACCTAAAACGTGAACATTGGTTGCCTATTGTGTGTGTATATATTTTTGGTTGTGAAGTAGGTGTATCAGATTGCATAACTTCTAGGAAACAGTCAACGGGACCAGTCGGTGAGTCAGAGTCAGTGCCGTGGTGAGGCGGTCTCTGTTCTCATTGAATTAAGCTGACGCCTGTCTCCTAGAGGTTAGGCAACCTGTAAGGCTCGAAGGTGTGGTATGCCGTGTTGAGGCCACTGCATCGAGAGCCGAGCCGAAAAGCATTGCGGAAGATACTTCGTACCTTCTCGCTAAAGTATAGCTGCTTGTTCCCCTCTCGAGTTTGGATTTCGTTGGTTTTTAAGTCGATTTTATCGGATTTGGTTTTTTGTTAGATTTGAGTCGATTTTATATCGAGTTACGTCGTTGTTGTTTGATTTTATCGATTTTATATCGAACTAAGTCTTTATTGTTTATTTTGTCGATTTTATATCGAATTGAAGTTGTATTGTTTATTTGAATTGATTCGATAATAAGGCCTTTTGTCCTGTTTCTTGTTTGCATTGGTTAGAGTCATGGGACTCATTATTTAGTCTTCGTATTTTTCGTTTGTTTAGTTCGTTTCAGGTTCGAGGAGACCCTGAATATTAACCTTGGAAAGTTTCCGATTTTAGTTGTTTCGTTGCCGTTTATTTTTGAACTATTATTTCCCTTTGTTTGTTTGTGTTGAGGTCTCAATGATGAAAAGGTTCTTGGACTTGAGCTTATGCTTTTAGTTAACCGTTATAAATCTGAGAGATCTCACACAAAACAATATTTTTGTTATTTAATTTAATTTGATTATTAAGTTAGAACGGTCCTCCGGAAAATAACTCTTTAATTTAGTAAAGAGTCCCCACACTATCTCATGCTCTTGAATATTGTGGTCCCTCAAACATCTCAGTTCTTATTGGATTTATATTGAACCAACTTGAGTCGAAGAGCCTCTAAACCGAAGTGTTTGAATGGTGCTCATACTTTCTGCCCTTTCCCTCACAGATATTGGTTAGAATAATGGTTTGATTGAACTATTTACTAGAGTCACAAGTCTGTGTCATAAGTTTTGAGTATCAGGTTCTGACAAGTAGCAGTGCCTGCTTCCAAGATGCATCTAAACGCATTAAGAGCAGTTGGTTAATTCAGAGTTTTGCCTCAACCCTAATCAACCACTCACTGATGCACGTTGGAAGCAGGCACTGCCACTTTTCATAACCCAATACTCAAGATATATGAGTTCTAAATCTGTGTAAAAATGAAAATAAAAGGCCTGTTCTTTGGGATTCGAGGGGCAAAACAATCTCCATCGGTGAATTGGTATCAACTTAGGTGCTCAGAAAAACAGATCAAGGGACAGAAAATCAACATCCGGATGATATAACCGTGCTGCGTATTAGCACCTTTACTTGAGCTGACTTGGAGAATATTGGAATGATAAAACTTTCCACTACACTATAATGCTTCAATTTGTTCCACATTTAAGTCAAATAAAACAATCACACGTAATGGCTTAGCTGACTAGCAAGCTCACAGTAGGGTCACACATAACCATGGGTGCTCAGCCAACGCAAAATGCTTCCAATTATTACTAATAGGATAACAGAGAACAAACGGGTGACGATACTTCAACCACCAACATTGGACTGGACTGATCAGAGGTTCAAAATACACAAAACCAGCACTCAATTTACAGGAGTGTTATGCAATGTAGGTATACAATTACTGAGTAGGTCATCTCAAAATTCAGTATTCTAGGTTAACCATTCATTCATTTACAGGGACATGGGTGGATACAGGAATTGGTCTTTCACTCTCTGTCATCCTTTGAACACATGCGTTAGAGAAGGATAGCAAAAAGGATCATCACATGTCTTTAGCTCCTATCTCTGTCCTTCTCTAACGCACACATTCAAATGAGAGGAGAGAGACAAAGTCAAATTCCTGTATCCGCCAATGCACAGGGAGGTTGCTACGGTAATACTGTTTGCTAGATGTGATCTCTGTAACTTTACACATCAACTTGGGAGCCTTTCAAGGAAATCTTAGAGCAATATTTGCTGATAAATTAATCAATACAGTGAGCTGGAGAATGTTAAAAAAAGCATAAGAAAATTAGAATGAGAAAGATTCACTGCTGTTTACAAAGGTGTTCATTCCGCTTTCAAGCCATGGCAAACTGTGCAATGCAGACTCGTCTCAAATGAAAATGAAGACCTTCTAACAAAATCACATGGAAATGAAGAGCTTTTAGAGAGAATTCAACTAAAATGTTGAGGAAGTTACCTTCAAAACAAACCGAGAGAGATATACACAAAGCAAGTACACTGATACAGACACTGTTAAATGATGGCACATCCCAAATTTGCACGGGCACGAGACAACGAGTTTGCTTGAGCACTGAAAGCTAGCGACAAATAGCGAATCAAGAGACAATAATAGGGTAAACATTGGGACGAAAGACAATAATTCAGATGAACTTGAACATTGTAAAAAGTGATCGGATCGTTGGCGAGCGTCATGGGAACAAGATCACAAGTTATATTGTAGAGAGGGGATTCAAGCTGAAAATATTCACAAAACGTATGCAGGAAATGAAAGTAGACTTCGTCGATTTTTATTAGGCACAAAAACGATGATGATGAGTGGCAGAAAAGTTTTAAAACATTGCTGATTAAACTAACTCATGCATGCTTACTGAGAGCTCCCTGGCCGATCTGTTTTTGTTCTGACTGAGGTTATGAGATGAGACCGTTGAGTGTTGCATTGCTGGACTGCATGCGCAGTAACTCACTGCGCAGATTATTCCGTATTTGGCACTACTTTCAAATTTACGGGGAAACTAAAATACCAAAGTTTTTTCAATTAAATATTAACAACCGACGCGAATCGAATTTCCGTTACGACGCCATTTTCGTTACTGAACTTTTGAAATGCCCCAGCGTGCCTAGATTTGTTGAAAAGTTCGGTGATCGTAACCGAACAATTCAATGAAACACTTACTGAACGCGAGACCGTGATGATCACGAACCGGTTCGGTGATCATAATTAGCAAGTTGGGTGACGGTCAACGTATAGATCGGTAAATCCATTTACCGAACGGTTCGGTGCTCATCACCGCGCGGATTTCTTTCCGTGTACTCTGATCTATAATCTTTCCTTAATCGGTGGAAACTCCGTTAAGTAATTAAAATATCTGCAAGTTTTTTAAAGTCATCGACGACTCCACCGGTTGACAAAAGATTACAGATGCGAATATTTTAGTTCATTACAGTAATACACTGAACTGAACTGTGTAATTTTTTCTCAACCGGTGGAATCATCGGTGAATAGAAAAATAGCATTGATTAAACGTAAAACGGCAGCCCTGACACCCATGTTCTTAGCACTCACATTTCCTCTGCACCTAAGTTGACCCACTTTTAAGGAGTCCGAGCGACAAGACCATATAGTGAAAAATCTGATGCCTCTTTCGGGGCTCGAACCTGGAACCTTTTGATGGATTGTCAGTCAAGTGTCCTAAGCACCGAGGCAGGCTATAGGAGTATTCAGATGATCAAAAGGGTAGCTAATCAAAATACAGAATTTATCTACTTAGTTTTCAGATGCTCCATACTGTCCGATAACCAATTAGATAAATTCCATATTTTGATTACACTTGTCGCCACCAATCATTGTTTTCCATTTTTACCCAGTCTATCCAAAAGTCGAGAATCACAAGGATCGGCCCACCAATGATTGATGCGTACCATCCACCCCCACCATAGTTTAGCGGCCCGCATTCCGTTGACGCGATCATTATCAATAAAGGCGCAGATTCATTTCCCGTCAATGTATCGAACATTTCGAAAGTATAAACCTCAAATGGCGTTAATTTACGAATGTTTTATAAATGTATTTTGTGCACCGATCACCAAAATACCCTCTTGAAAAATATTTTGAGGATCCAACCAGTTGATCGTCCGAGAGGAGGTCTTCTAGTTTCCAACAACCTCATTTTGCATCGGTGGCAACACGGATAGGCAGAAAAATGACGCAAATTTTATTTGTTAGGATTCATTTTGTTTTGTCTTTTTCGTGACGTCACACTAAATCGGTTCATATCTATAATTGCACCAATGGCGGCTCGTGCAATTTGGCAACAGTGTTTGTCCTCCATTTAACTCAATGTAAAATAATCGAATGCTGGTGAAGCGCTGCTTCACTATCGAATCGATTGTTTTACATATAATCAAATGGAGGAAAAACACTGTTGCCAAATTGCACGAGCCGCCACTGACTTGCACAGTAGCTACAGCTGCTCTGTAGTAATAGCACGGAATAATATACAATCAGAACGGAAACTCTGTCGAATTTTGAAGCAAATTCATTCCGCGTCCACCATGATGGAATATAGGATGTTTACATCTGGATTCGCGCGCGAAAAAAAAAATATAGGACATGATCCGCAAAATGTTCATCCTGAAATGCCAGTAGAATAAAAGTGAGGCCGAAAATAAGATTTCTTTCCAGAATTTACAGAAATAAATGAGTTTCAACTCAAATCAACCACGTCCGCCATGTTGGGGTATAGGACCACAGCGTTGCCTATTGGTGCCGTTAAATTCCAAACTTGCTTCCATGGGCTCTTATGGGAGATTTCGTTCTGATTGTATATTATTCTGTGGTAAAAGTTTGCGTCAACAAGACGCGGCTACCATGACTGATGCATACCCAAAGTTCTGAGTTGTGACATAACGCGGTTGCGCTTGCGCTCCGAGTTGTGTGTATACACCACGGCACGATGCGAGACTGCGTTTAGTGCGTGGCAGCCTGGTGTCGCACAGTATACTAAAACCAGAAATTTTCCGGACACAATTTTATAAATCAAAATTATGAACAATAACAGCAAGATATTGGATTCAAATGTGATACCAGTCAACCAGTCATAGTAGAGAGCTTAAATTAGTCAATTAACATGGTTTTAGTCAACTATCAACAACAAGATGTTTATATATATAAACTAAAAATGAGTCAATTAAAATGGTTTTAGTCAATTATCAACAATAGCATGTTTATAAACTAATAATGAGTCAATTAACATGGTTTTAGTCAATTAGCAACAACAACATGTTTATATTTATAAACTAAAAATGAGTCAATTAAAATGGTTTTAGTCCATTATCAACAATAGCATGTTTATAAACTAATAATGAGTCAATTAACATGGTTTTAGTCAATTATCAACAATAACATGTTTTTAAACCAAAAATGAGTCAATTACATGGTTTTAGTCAATTATCAAGAATAACAAGTTTATAAACTAAAATTAAATTACAATTTTTCATGTCCGGAAATATCCATTTTTCAAACCAGCGTGCGACGTCCGCGTCCGTCTGTCCGCATCGGTGTGCCAGTTTTTCATGTGTGTTTTTTTGAGTTCAAGGCCCCCAAAAAACTGCAGCCAACGACATGCACGCCACGCGCCGCATCGAGGAGTCGGGCCGCGCCCCCTTCTCACCACCCCCTAACCCTAACTAACACCTCCGCCCCCCTACCGCGATCCTACTCTCCATACCGTTGCGTTGCATCGCTCACACTATGAGCTCAGCGAGCGGCCGCGGTTGCGGAGCCCGCGAACAGGTGTCTGCGTGCGGAGGCTCGTGTGCTATGCGGTGCCTCTGCAGCGCCCCCCCCCCCCCCCCTATTCGGTCCTCTGCCCCCTTTCCACTCCGTAACCGGCTGGCTGTCAAATCCCCCCCACCCCCCCCCCCCGCAGGCAATCTACGATAACCACGCGCTTTGTGCGTGCACGGGGCCTCCTTGCAATGACGCGGCTCTGCGTTTGCGGGTGCGTTTTACATTGTTGTCGCTGCGATGTTGCCAGACTATGCGCGGGAATGACTGTGTTGATTGTGTTGAATTTTTGTTTTTGTTTTTTTTTTTTGTTTTTTGTTTTTCGTTTGTTTTTAAATTCATTTTTAAAATGAAGTTTTGCAAATTATTACATAAATGTTATTACATCAGATAAGTTTAATTTTTTTTTGGGGGGGGGAGGCCATTTTTTCACAATTCATCATGGAGTGACCTTAAAAAAATGTCCCCAAATATAGGCCCTCTTCTCAACTGAAGACACAGAAAAAATAGACAAAATAGAAAAAAAAACATTTTGGGAGCGCTGACAAAACCTTTATATTCTAAACATGACTAAGCGAAGGACTTTAGAAGAGCTACCCGGCAAAAAACGAATTGCCCAATTTGGATCGAAAAACTTCACGTTTTTAGGACCACACTGGGCGATTCATTTTTTGCCTGGTTACCGTCGGTTTTGTTCGGATAACCATTAACCAAACAGATTTTGCTGGGCGAACCAAAGATTTGGCACTATACTACCGTCTTCTGCTGGGTGAACCCAAAAGCTTTTTTTCTGTTTTTTCTATAAATGTTTACGCGTCATTTTTATGTGATGTAACGATTTATGAGAATTTAGGTTACGACAGTAACCAATACTTTGACTTAATTGCCTTTTAAACGTTCATACCACGGAAGTAAATCGTTTTTCAGGGACAGACAGAAAGAAAAATGTTACCTATCGCGTACCTTGTTTGAAAAAAGAAAATATGTAAGTGAAAAGTGAACAAATCCGAGAAATTTAGTATATTTTACACAGAAATGATAGGTTTGAAGGGTAGTTCTCAAATCAGTGGCACCAATCCAGTCCGACTCTCGGACTCAAATTTTCCGGCGATGTTCATGCTTGTGAACCAAACACATGTATGAATGGGTCTGTTGCAAACTTTTGCTACAATGATAAAGAGTGTTTCATCATATGTAAAATCGCCCGAAAAGTCCATTGGTGGCATCAGAAAGTCATGAAATGCAATAATAAACTCACTAGAGACGTTTAATGAAATCCAAGATGGCGGTAAAATATCGAGCAATCTGTATGCATACACCTTTAACATCCAAGGGCCAACGTTGACAACCTCACAGCTTCAGAGGTTATGTGTTTATTTACGTTGTGATTGGGTGTGATCGATATTGTGAGGTTGGCTATCCTTGGATGTTCGTGGTGCATGCATACAGGTTGCTCGATATTTTACCGCCATCTTGGATTTCATTAAACGCCTCTTGTGAGTTTATTATTGCATTTTACGACTTTCTGATGCCACCAATGGACTTTTCAGGCGATTTTACATATTACTAAACACTCTTTATCGTTGTAGCAAAAGTTTCCAACAGACCCATTAGTGAATTCTTTGCCGGTGTAGGGGTAAATTTCGTCTTTTCCTAACAAACCATGGACCTCAAATTATGTATTAATTCATGTTATCGCGACCAGTGAAACATATGAAAAAAATATTTTTATTCGTGACTGAGGCAACAGTATTGTTCACTTGAATCTTGCAGTCACAGACTTTTAACCAATGAACATTAGTTATTTCGTCCGCGAATTTTTCAGAGCTTTTCCTCTATGGGGCAATGGGTCTAATGCAAACTTTTGCTACAGCGATAAAGAGTGTAAATTCTTAAATAAAATCACGTGAAAAGTCCATTGGTGGAATCAGAAAGTCATAAAATGCAGTATTAAACTCACAAGAGGCGTTTAACTGAAACCTAAGATGGCGATAAAATATCGAGGAACCTGTGTTTACGCACCGTGAACATCCATGATGGCCAACGTTAACAACCCCACAGCATCAGAGGTTATGAGTTTGTTTGCGTTGTGATTGGTTGTGATTGATGTCGTGAGGTTGGCCATCTTGGATGTTCATGGTGCTTGCATACAGGTTGCTCGATATTTTACCGCCATCTTGGATTTCAGTTAAATGCCTCTGGTGAGTTTGTTATTGCATTTTATGACTTTCTGCTGCCACCAATGGACTTTTAACGCGATTTTACATGAGGTTGATCACTCTATAGCGCTGTAGCAAAAGTTTGCTACAGACCCATTGCCTTTGCAATTTTCGAGATTTCAGTAGACAAATGAAAGTACGCCGTGTACTCGATGAACTGAAAAAGAGGATGCCTTTAGTTGCCTATACCATATAGGTTTCTTATAGTTCCTGAGATGCGATTTTGGCCCAAAATACATTATTTTAATTGAGGATCTTGCGTTATTGTACATTTTTGCAACGATACTAGAAACCGGGACGGTTAGGGGAAAAAACCAAAGGCATATGTTCTCAGCTTATCAAATACTATCAAACGCAAAAGTTTTGGTAGTCAAGAATCCGAGATAAGCGGCGAATCCTCGGGTATAGACCTTTTTAGTTTGACGTCACGAAAAAAATTGGTTCCAAACAAATGCTCCATCTCACTCGCTCTCGTGGGTTTTCCCATACAACGCGATCAAAATTTTCAAATACAAATTTGTGTTGTAGTAAACAACAAGTTCTCTCCGATTTTATTACACCATTGGATTCGACGTATCTTAAAATATTAGCACGTTACAATATAATTTTTGATTCATCGCGCATTAAAGTACAATCACAGTTATATCGCAGAAAGTCCTATGTTTTGTCCTTGTCACACTCGCACTTTCTTATGGGCACAAAATGAGTCTGTTGCGTACTTTTGCTACATCAATATGACACATTGTTTCTAACGTAAACTTCGGCGAAAATAACGATGCGCACATTAAAAACTTTCAAAATCCACTCATTAACTCAGAAAAGACTTTCCATTTCAAATAACCCGCGCTACACTAGACACTATATCACCGACTTATAACTACATAGATGGAACCATCTCGTTTATGTAAACATGAACAGAACTTACAAACATTGGAACGTTTCGTTTAGATGCGTACATTACTTGTATTATTTTGTAATCTTTGATAAACCGAAAAGACCAGACAGCAAATGCAGCCAATAGTTCATGTATTTAGAACGGAATTCCATCTTTTTGTAGTTACGATGTTGTTTACTTATGCACGCTGGTTCCGTCTATGTAGTAGTATACCGGTGCAAATAGTGTCTAGTGTAGCGCGGGCTATTTGAAATTGAAGTGATTTTTGAAGTTAATGAGTGGATTTTGGACGTTTTTAATGTGCGCATCGTTATTTTCGCCGAATTTTACATAAGAATCAAGGCTCCACATTGTTGTAGCAAAAGTATGCAACAGACCCATTCTAGGATATTGGCTCATCGGCTCCATCACACCATGTGTTATACCTCGAACAAGCTTCGATACGAGGAAAGGTTAGGATGAACATCTCTAGTTTCGAACTGGCAACCCTGCGTTGCTCGGCGCTCATTCACTTGATATCATCATTCCAAATCTTGATCGTTTTCAATTCAAAGCTCGCTGCTCGCTGGGTTCCATCGCATGACAACAACAGCGCCGCGCAGCGCCGCGCAGCGCCGCTGCCGCCAATAACTGCCACTCTCGGATCTTTGGAATATTTTAATTCTACTTTTTTTCTTTTTCTCTCTCTCTCCAGCCGTTCCCAAACTTTTATAGCTCGTTCCAGATGGGAAGTCGGAGAGGCCAAGCTTATTCGAGCTGATTCAGTAATTATTGTAGTCCTCGAAAAAAGAAAAAAAAAATTGAAAATAAATCTTCTGAAACACATAATAATACAAAGAAAAATTGGGTTGTTAGAATTGATTGAATTGATTGGTTTGATTGGTTTGATTGATTGTTGGTTGGGTGACCGATCATCAAGAAACTCCCGAATTTGAGTCGTATAGAGAGTCCTGCTTTAGTTGACGAAAGATATACCTACCTATAAAGTGGCCGATTTCTAGTAAATAATTAAGTATAATGAAATACTTGAAAATTAAAGGAAAAACTTGTTTTACTTCTTATACGTGATGGACTTCAAAATACTTCCTCTCGCTGAGTAACACATTTACAAGGTACTTACGGGATTTTTTTTTTTTTTTTTTTTTGTAACTATAGGGCTGGATTTATTACGAAAATAAACTGTGTTACTTTCATCACAAACTCATATTTCTATTTGTGTCTGTGTGTGTGTATGTATGGTTTGAGGATCTAAATTAAGTATCTATATAAATTTAGCTCAACGAATACTATTCTTTCGTTTGGGTACCCGGTACATGCACGTTTCTGCTGCTGATGAATAAACTTCTAACTAGTTCTAAGTCTTAAAAAGTTGGAACTATCGTATGATTGAGTAATAACACTGAAGCAGGTGGAATATAAGGCGTTAGAGGCAAATTGCGTTTTAAAAAAATTGAGCTTTGAAATTTTCATAGTGCGACCAACCTAATACCTAGGACAGTGCTTAGAATCCCATATTCTTCACTAAATTTTCACAATTTTTTCTCAAAATGTCAGGGTTATGGTCCCTATCACAATCTACAATATGGTCACAATCTAATATCTCTATGTTTGGAACAGAGGACTGCACTCACGTGTGCCTCTCGGCCTCTTTCACCCATACTCTTTATTGTGAAAGCAGGAAAAACAGGAAAATCGTCTTAAAGCTAAGGGTATAGAATTTTGTTATTTTTATAAAAGATGGGCCCCTCAGCCATTACTCTTGAGTCACATTTGATCTTGACTGAGAAATGTTTCAAACCTATAAAGCCCCAAATTTCACCCTCTTAAAAGTATAACTAGGTTAAAAAACTGAATGAACTGTTTCCCGACTTATCACAGTAAATACATAAAATGAGCAGGAAAAGAGGCTAAAAATATGAAACGAACAAACAAACAAACAGATATTTCATAGTGTGCCACCTTATCCTTATCAATTTAGAAACATAAAATCAAAAAAAGGAAAAAGATTGAGAGAAATACTGTAAAGCACGTCATAGCTGAAAAAGCTACTGGCCGAACTGTCCCATAGTGTCCCCGTTTAAATAGTTTGACAATTTTTGTCTGGGGTCGCAAGAAAACATTAACGTCCAATTTGTCCCTTTACGTTATTTGGCTGTTGACCAAAAATGCTGGTGTCAGGAGCCAATGAGAGCTAAGTATCTAAGGACACTTTCACGACCAATCTGGCATGTATTAGGGACCTAATGGAGTTGTTGGGAGCCATAGCAAGCATCAGGCTCATTTGAACCCCTGGAACCCCTCTTTACGTGTGGAGAACAGGAAAACCCCTCATGTTTACCACAAAACGCACCAGGCAATACTCAGATGAGCCCCAAAAATCGCCGGTTTGGATCAAAATAAAATGACAAATTTCGCGAAAATACGCCTCCGAAGTTTTTCGGTGGTCATCAGCCAACGCACTATATAATTTGAGATCGTCAAAATAGAAAGTAAAACCATCAATTTATCGAGTATAAACTTTCAAGACCAATTTTAACCACAGACAACACTTTTAACAAATAATTTAAACCTAAAATCTAGGATTTTCATTGTAAAGTTTCAGATCAAGCTTCAAAGGTTGAAAACAATAATATTTGATAACTTTTCTTCACTGTTTTTTTGGCCCCGTTTTGTTTCCATATCTCAGACTATATTGCAACGTATAGGGTTTGATTGAATATTGTTCCTTCTGTCAGTTTGTTAAGTCCTCAAAAAAAATTTTAGACCTCGTGCCATCGGCCAACACGTTGTCTCTATTACTGTCTTTGAATTTCGCATGGTTCGGTCGACCCCATAGCGAAAATCGATACGTCGACGCGGCACAAATTGATCAAGTTTGAGGACCACTGTTCTATGTGCTGTATTCTATCAACAGCGATGCGTCGCACAGTAGATTGAGTTTCTAACATCTCCGGTAATATTCAGAAAAACAAAGTTCACGATTTACCTCACAAATTATTGTATACAGTTTTATTTTTTGTAATCTTCTCTACTGAGAAATGTAAAAAATGTTCATAATAGAAATAAAATTTCGATGTTAACACAACAGTGCAGTAAAGTTATTTTTCGAAGCATTATTGTGTGACAAATAGTGTCCTCTCTGTAACTTTAATGATCCCAAATATAAAGATGACAAGAAAAATAATGAGGACAATGCTCTGGTTTTGCAAAAGAAAACCGTGTTCCAGCCGCAGTTGTTGACCTTTTAATCTTGTTATACACTCTTTGTATCTTTCTACAAAATTATCTACATTGAAAATAACTTCCCCCAAAATAGACAATCTTTCGTTCTACAGATTTTAAGCCAGTTTTTTTTTCCAGACAGGCAGAGGCAATGAACCGAATGTCACTCCAGTCCAGTCCCCCCAAAAACATGGCACTCCTGTCCCTTTCTCCGTTTTTAAGCCCCGTGGCGGCACAGTAAAAGAGACTTAAATCGAATTACAACACTTTCTAGCCCAAAAACGGAGTCACTTAAGTTGGTATTTTGCTTTTAGAGAGCCCTGCAACTTGCAAGACACAAATTAAAAGGAAAAGGCTGGGTAATGTTTTAAAATTCTGATAAAATCTGTATCATCTACTGTAAAACGACCAACGTTTCCTATATTCTGGCCTTTCAACAATTTTCACATCAACACTAGGTTAAGAATAATTATTAAGACAAGTACATGGAAGAAGAAGACAGGTAGAATTTAACGTCTGCATAGCTGATTTTGTAGTCAACTATAGCGAGTATGGTAATTTTCATAGCAATATGGTAAATGCAACGTATCTCGTGGTAAATTAAGGTGTTATCCATTTTACTATAATCTAGTGAAATTTACCACTTTTGCTGGCTAATTCCAAAATCAGCTATGCATATGGTAAATTCTACCAGTCTTTCTTGTCCGTGTATGTATCGTGGGAATATGCCTCCATATTGTAGCAGAGGCGAAAAAACTAATTTTGCTGAAATTTTTGAAAAACCAGCACTCGGGTAGAATCATCATGATGTTATGGCTACAACAGTGTTGCCAGATTGGGGTGACATTTTTTACATTGATTTAAATTGGGACGATACGGCTTTTTACCCTCGATCTGGCAACACTGGGCTAGAAAAAAAAATCATTTGAATCAATCCACCACTGTGCGGACGGGTCGATGCAATGCATACCTCTCCCCCCCCCCTTCGTCCCTCTCGCCCTTCCCCCTCTCACCCCCCCCCCCCCCCCGCCCCCCGCCCCTCACACATGACGGGATCCATGCTAACAAAGCGTGAAATCCACAATATCCTCCGCGGATATCCAAAGAAACCTGATCGGAATCTAACGATAGTTGAATAGATGAAGTAGACATTAGACAATCTCTGACCACTTTTGGTCTGTCTCTAGCTCTCTGCGGCTCGCTCCTTCCTAATTTTTATTGCTTTATTCATTCGATTTTTTTCCTAAATTAAACTTTTTTTTCTTTTCCCGCGCAAAGTTATTTCTTGTTGGAATCGTTCTCGGGCTCACTCACGAAACTACGGTATTTGACATCGGCGGACGAGTTATTCTAATTAATTTAGTCGTCTCCTTTTCGGAGGCGGACTGGTCGGTCCTTAAATCTAGTATCTATGAAGCATTTACATATTCTTATTGACCATATATTTTGAAGATCACTGATCAATGAACACGCACCATAACGGCCGTGTGAACTCTTTCAGCACATCGATGTATCGATATCAGGTTACGGTTCATGCATGCGAAACGAAAACTGCTGATAAATTTAATACTATTGTAACAAAATTTTCGTTTTTTTGTTTTGTTTTTTGTTTTTTTGGGGGGGATTTCATCATCATAGTAGCTTACAGCTTTTTTGATACACTCTTTCGGCACTTGAACGGAAAAATTAATAAGCCATTCGAGCAGAAGGGAACCTGATTGCGGGGGAAAAAGGAGATTTAAAGACGGTGGTCAAAAAGGGTAAATTCTTCATCAAATAATAGCCGAGGCGTCTTCAAAATATGGCTCACTATTCCTCTAATAGACCTAAAAACTAAAAAGTCCTCAAAATATGTTCAAAAATTCCTCATGATACGTCCATAATTCATTCGAGCCGAAAACGTCCTCAAAATAAATCCAAGAATTAAACCCCCAAAACACGACTCAAACGTCCTTAAAAGTTTTCGATAAACTCTTCTAAAAGTTTTTTGAGGTTCATACATAAATTATTTAATCGTAGACTGCTCAAACGTAAGAGCATTTTAGAAAGTACATATTCAAGATCAGTATCGAGAACAGAATCCTAACGTCTCACAATCAGTGGTGTGGCGCGCGAGTAATATTCTCTCTTAAGTTAATATTACTTAGAGAGGTTTTTAATAAATAAAATGAACTTCAATATAAAAATAAGTGAAATATATATATTGAGGAACAAAAAATACAAGTAATATAATGAAATTCTGGAACAAAGAAAGGACAGCAACACGCGATGGGAACCGCCCGATCAGAGTGATCGCTGTTCCCATCAAAAATTAATAGTTGGACCCTGCAATCTGCTATCTCATATGACGTAATTCTAAGATAAATAATTATATTAGAATTACATCATGACTCGGACTTTGCGTTTAGTTTGTCACTGATACACCCTTTGGACTTTTATAGATAAAAGATAAAGAGTGCATCAGTGTGACGCATATTACTCCTCCCCCATTAGATTGGGCACTGCAACTTAAATTTTTTTTTTTTTTTTTTTTTTGAAAAAAATTTTAAAAATTGCAGGGTCAAAAGTGGGGTTTTGGCTTAAAATTGTAGTAGGCTGAGATGCTAAACCTGATATTGTGGGTGAAACTAATTTCGGTAAGGCAAAATTTTCTGAATTGCCGTTTGTTTCACTTCTTCTTCTTAACTGAGGAAATTTATAAAAGTAAAATGCGATTAGCGAAATTAAAACGATGAGTGCAACAAGAGCAATGATGATCTTCACTTCTAAACTGTTATTGCCAAGGTTGATTTAACTGGATGCAGAGTGGGAACTTTAAATTTTCGTCTGGTAGATATATCTTTTTTAAGATAGGTTCAATGAGTTTGAAATTTGGAAGCTTGTGAATTTCTGGAAGTTCAATTTTGCTGCTGGAGACTGATGTGAGGTTCCAAGTGAAGTTCTTGACCGAAATTGCGCATCCAGTTAGAGTGAATAAGTACAGTCTTTGATATTTGAATCGCTCAACGTAGCCATTGCAGGTGGTGGTGACGATGGATGGTTCAGGAAGGTATCCCAGTATTTTATTAGTATTCGGTATTAGTTCTAAACTTGTTTTAGGTGAGATGGGTAAAATTGTGCAATTTCGAGCATCTGCGTGGAGATACAAGCTTGTTTCACTTTCAGGTGATTTTAGATACTTTCCGCTGCATAAGTAGATGTCTTTTTTTTATATTTTTACAGCTGCCATATCCTAGAATTTCATCTTGGGTTTGAATTAGTGACGGTGAATTTAATGTGACAAGCAAGTGTAAGTGACTGTACAAAAAGGGTAGAGGGTGTAATTTAACTAGCGGGAACATTTTACTATTAAATAATGGTACATGAATGAAATATAAAATTTGATGTGTATTAAATGCACAATCAATGCTAAGGAGGTTTTCATACAACGGTAAATTTTCAAAAATAGGCTCAACTGGTAGTTTTTGATTGAGCAGTTCCTAAATTCTGGTTGGGCTTTCAAGAGACGTACATGTTCAATAAGAGTTGAATGTAGTCTTTCGATGTCACTTGTGCTACTATGGTGACCTATAGATGTAATGTGAGGATGAATTTTATGAACTTGTAATAATTCTTTTACTAAATTACTGAATTCGCTACCACTGTCAAAGGTGATTTGATGGGGGATTCTATGTTGACTAAAGAATTCTTTTAATTTTTCGGAAATATTGATACCATTTTTCGAGGTTAATTTGTACCCAAAGCCAAATTTTGAAAATACATCTATTGCAGTGAGGAATGTTTCTTTACCCATATGAAATAAATCTGTCATAACATGTTCGAAAGGCCCATGAGGAGTTTCAGTTTTTTCAAGAGGAGGTTTAGGAGGTCGTCTTTCGTATTTGTTTAATTGACAAATTTCACAATTATTGATAATTCTCGACATGGTTTCTTTCATGTTAGGCCAGTAATATTTCAATTTTAATGCTGCTAAATTTTCATTTATTCCTCGATGGTTTGTGAGACTATCATGCTGTTGAGAACAAAGTGCTAACTGATCAATTTCATCTTCTACATCTAACATAAATTTGGTATAACGAAGTAGTTTCAAGTTTTGGAAATTTTTTTGGATGATATTTGTAAAAATAGGATAGTCTTCAGGATTGTCAAAAAATATGCCGTAGCTTGTATTGGGGTTACAACAAGTTTGGATTGTTTCTTTGATAAAATTGTTTAAATCAGTTTCTGGTAGAAAAATCGTTATTCTGTTTTTGTTGAAAACAGACATTTCTTCAATTTTTTTACCATGATTCAGATGACTACTTCGCTTAATGATAATCTGGTGAAGGGCATGATTAATAGGCCTTACCACTATTGGAATATTAGTTACATCGCTGGTTTCCCTATTAGAATGAATGGTGACATTATCGTCGTCACCTGAGGTTTCGACACTTTCATTTTGATCTAAATTATCTATATCATCGAGAATATCATCGTCTGGTTCAACAAAAAGGGACTCAATTTCAAAATTTAGTAGGGTGTGGGTGTCATTTTGTACATCAATTACAGGTTGGCGACTAATGGCATCAGCATTTTGGTTAATTTTACCTGGTTTATACTCTATAGTATAGGAATACTCTTCTAACATTAGTTTCCATCTCATCAATTTTGCATTTGGTTCCTTAAGATTAAAAAGCCACTTCAAAGGTTGATGGTCAGTATAAATTACAAATTCTCGGCCGAACAAATACGGGCGGAATTGTTTGACCCCATAAATTATTGCTAAACATTCTTTTTCGGTAGTTGAAAGTTTCTGCTCAGAATCGTTTAGGGTTCTGGAGGCATAGCATACAGGTTTGTCACTACCAACTTTACCTTGCGATAACACAGCACCTAAACCTACGTTTGAAGCATCAGTAGTCAGTATAAAAGGTTTTGAAAAATCGGGATAAGAAAGTATTGGATCATTACATAAAAGTTTCTTACATGTTTCTACACATTTAACGTAATTCTCATCAGATGGATCAATTTTACTATTCTTTTTCAATTTGACAGTGAGAGGTTTAGTTAAATCAGCAAAGTTTGGTATAAATTTTCTATAGTAGCCTAAAAGGCCTAAAAATCCTTTAATTTCAGTTTTGGTTTCAGGGATTTTATACCTCTGAATAGCCTTTATTTTATCAGGGTTCGGTTTAACTCCTTCTGGTGTTATGAGATGTCCTAAATATGCTACCTCTTTTCGAAAAAATTCACTCTTGTCCAACTGAATTTTCATGTTAAATTGTTGTAACCTTCTGAAAATCAATTTACAATGGTGAACATGTTCTTGCAGGGAGCTAGAGAAAATAATTATATCATCGAGATATACCATACAAAATTTGTTAATGTATCCTCGAAGAATGTTATCCATAACTCGCTGAAAGGTAGGGGGGGCATTTCGGAGTCCAAATGGCATGCGGACAAATTCAAAATGGCCTTGTTCTATGGAAAATGCTGTTTTTGGGATACTATCTTCATCCATTTCAATCTGATGGAAACCACTAGTTAAATCTATTGTTGTAAAATATTTAGCATTTCCTAATCTATCTAAAATATCATTGATGTTGGGAATGGGATACTTATCGCCAACAGTCTTCTCATTTACTTTGCGATAGTCAAAACTACTCTCCATTTTTGTTCACCAGACGCATCTAGTTTTTTTGGCACTATCCACACTGGTGAGCTCCATGGTGAATAGCTAGGACGTATTATTTTCTGTTTAAGCATCTCACTTACTTGACGGTAAACCTCGTCTTTGAGCACATGCGGGTAACGATAATTTTTCGTGTAACTAGGCGGATGATCGCCTGTATTAATTTTGTGCTTTATTGTGTGGCCAAAGGTTAGGGGTTCTCCGTCTCGTGGTATGATTGACTTAAACTGAGAAATCAATTTTTCTGTAGCTAACCTTTCTTCTAACGACATATGTTCTCTCCTAATTTTAGAGAAGTCAACATCGTATTGTTGTTCAGTTGTTTTCACTGTTCCAATTTCGTTTTCATCTATAATTTCTGCCTGCATAGAAGAAATTTCAATATTTTTTTTGAATTTAGAGTTGTTAGTTATTTGGCAAAGTGCATAATGATCTACTACAGCAACAATTCCTTCAGAAATTTCAGTTTTGTCGTCAAATTTTACTTGAGGAATTAAAGCAGTTCCGTTACGGATGTTACAAATGGGGATTTTAATTACAGTGTCTGAAAACGGTTCAACAAAAATTTTATTTAACGAAGGTTGAGTTTTTTCTTTCTTCAGTTCAAATGCTATATTATCGAGAGTCACAATATTATTTTTATAATCACACATCATCTGCAAAAGTTCTAAATTATCACTACCTAGAAGAATATCAAAATTTTCATGAAAGTTGAACAAATAGAAATCTAAATTTAATTGATTCTGAAAAGGAGCGGTAAGATGAATACTAACTTTTTTGTCTCCTTGTTGAGATCCAACGGCAGTTTTAATGATAAAAGGATTTATCTTCTGAATGGAATTTGGCCATAAACGCTCGGCTAAATTGGGGTGAATGAAAGATCGGGTTGAACCAGTATCAATGAGGGTTTTAAATAAACGTTTTTGAATAGGTACATTAATAAATGGAAGGACATCTGATTTGAGGTTAAAACAAGTTATGGTACTTGTTGTTCCGAGGCTGAGACCTGAAAATTTTCGTTTTCTTCGATGACAAAATTTTCCTCATTGTTATGAAGATTTGTGTCTTCACAAAATGATAAGGATTGCTCAGGGACAGTACTTACACTCTCATTATTTGTAGATGACACATCAACGACGTCGTTCTGAAAAAGCCTCGATTGAGCACTAATTTCCATTGGTTCGGGACGACCTTGATTATTGTAACTTGAGTTACGTTGAAAATGTTGTTGGGGCGAAGTATTTTGGCGCCAATTTTGATTAAAAGAATTATAACGCTGAGAATTTTGGTTGTTAGAAAAATTTTGCTGGAGGTTTGCATTTCTATTTTGAGCGTTATTTTGTGGGCGGCTGTTCTGTTGATTTATAGGTCGAGAATTTAGATTACGGTTATTAAAATTTACATTTACATTCTTAGGGGACTGTTGCACATTAGTTTTATACTGCGTTGATTTCATTGGTGCAAAATTTTCAACTTGGGAGGGAATAAATTCTAGTAACATGCGCTGAGCTTCAGTTAAATCAACAGGACGACGATTACGAAGATAACTGCCATAAGGTTCTCTCATTTTACTTAAAAGAATTCTCCTGACACATCTTTCGAAAAAAACAACTCTAAGACATTCAATGACTTCAGGGTTTCCATTTTGTTCTAATGATACTCTCGCTTGAACAGCGTTGTACAAACTCATGACTCTATTATAAAATTCAAGCGGGGATTCATTAGAGTTGTGATTAATCGAAGTCAGTTCGAGGAAAATCTGTTCAGATCCTCGGCGGTCTTCGTAAGAATTTTTCAAAAATGATTCAAGATCTGGCCAATTTTCAAATTCCCTATTACCCATTTGAATAGCAATTTCGCCTATGATTCTATTCTGAACCTGAATTAAAAATGGTACGACATATTGAGGATTAACCCTTATTTGATATTTGTTAGCATAGTAATTTGTAACTTTCAGAAAACGTGGGAGTTGTTCTGCTTGTCCTGAAAATACTGGTATATCCTGAAAGTCACTACGATCAAACGGGGGCAATAGCAAGGCGGCTTGAGCATTTTGAGCGGCCTGAGCAGCCTGAGCGGCTTGAGCAGCCTGAGCGGCTTGAGCGGCCTGAGCAGCCTGAGCGGCTTGAACGGCCTGAGCGGTTTGAGCGGCTTGAACGGCCTGAGCAGCTAGAGCTGCCCTTTCAATTTCATTTTGCCCAAAAGCAGCTTGGTTTTGGCCTTGATTACCTGTATCTGCCATACTTCGATTTTTATTGAAAATTGAGAGCCTGAATTGCTTTCTAAAGCTCATAAACACAAAATTGGAAATTCTAAGAATACAATGAATAATAAAAAAAAACACAACAATCTAAATACAAAATTCTTGTCAAAAATTATGAAGAGAAAAAAAAATCAGAAAGAAGATTTTCGAATGAAAGTTTCCTAAAGGGACCTGCCTAATGGATATAATCTGGGAAAGTCACTACACATTAAGTACTTGCAAATAGAATCGTTTTGTATTTTTTAAAAAAAACTTACAGAAAACCGAAGAAAAAAATGATGATCCTGGTGAGTTGCATGACAGAAACAACAAATCAATTTGAATGAGAAAAGCGACAGTTTTCTTTATTTGCGAGATCAAGCACCAAAACAAACATGAAAATTAGTTTTTGTTTTTTATTTATTCATTTTTTTAGAGCGTGATTAAAAACACGAAATGTATCACCAATCGCGACAAAAACACTGTAAAATAATAATAAAACTTTTCACTGCGCGAAAATATAGATATGGCAAAATTTCACTATGGGAAAAAAAATAACAAAAATTGTCCGAATAAAAGGATTTAATTTTCGATCGAGTCGAAAGTCACAATTTTAGCGAATTAAAAACTTTTTTAAAAGAAAACGAGATTCGGCTAGCAAATAAATACTTAAAAGTAACGCGATATGCTTTTGCTATCCTACCGTGACTGCGCCAGTAATATTCTCTCTTAAGTTAATATTACTTAGAGAGGTTTTTAATAAATAAAATGAACTTCAATATAAAAATAAGTGAAATATATATATTGAGGAACAAAAAATACAAGTAATATAATGAAATTCTGGAACAAAGAAAGGACAGCAACACGCGATGGGAACCGCCCGATCAGAGTGATCGCTGTTCCCATCAAAAATTAATAGTTGGACCCTGCAATCTGCTATCTCATATGACGTAATTCTAAGATAAATAATTATATTAGAATTACATCATGACTCGGACTTTGCGTTTAGTTTGTCACTGATACACCCTTTGGACTTTTATAGATAAAAGATAAAGAGTGCATCAGTGTGACGCATATTACTCGCGCAATCTGTCAACGTCTTATCGCCGCCGTTTAAAACCGTGTGAAATATTTACTCGAAGGAGCCAACATTTCGACCTTTTTCATGCCTTTAAAGTTTAAATGTACTAAACGCAACGTTGCCAGATTGCACGCACCGCCGCTGTGACGTTCGCTATACATTCCAAGAATAATATTGGTAGTTGATAACCATATGGCATATAGTCCTTTTTTCTACAACTGCACCGAAAAAGTGGAGGGGTAAATTTCAGCTCCATTAATGGTCCAGGTTGCTGCATTTTGTAGCGCGATTTGAATGTTTAGTACTAACAGCGGGATGGTTAAATAATACAGAATTTTCTTGTATTATTTACAGCTTTGCAGTTAATATTTACAGTCATACGGTTATTACTCACGATTATAGATCTATGGTTATCTTTCAATCATCCAAATTGCTATACAGTATACATAATATAGAAAGAATCTAAAAGAGTAAATGTTACACTTCCATTTTCGTCAGTGTGGATCAGAGACAAATAGAGACCACGCACTATCTATCTTGCCCATGTTTGCGCGCGGTGGCAACTTTTTTTTTCGGGGTCTCAACAGAACACCGCAAACATGGTCCATACGTTGACTGATGAGAAACGTCGTTGAGATTTTTGCCTAGTGAAACAGAGGCACCGAAATTGCATCAGTCAACGTATGGACCGTGTTGGATGGTGCTCCTTCATTCTCCCTACGTTAATTTCTGTTGAGCCCCGAAAAAAAAGGCAACCACCGCGCGCAAGGCTAGTGCGTGGTCTCTATTATATATTGTCTCTGGTGTGGATAGAACATTATTACTTGTCACCTTTGAAGGGCCTAAAACCGGCCTAAATTATTTTTTCTCTACAGTGATCCATCACTCTAAGAGCCTCTGAGTCAGCGGTCGCTTCTAATTAGTTGTCGTTTGACGGTTCACAATATGTTTATGCGCACCAGTCGACGTCATCATGGCGTATCTGCGCATTGAGTTTGACGCGCAGGTGTGAGTGTGTCTACAGCGCATAAATATGGAAGACTGTTTGGCAGACGCCGATTAATTTGAATGATATTCAGCCAAAATGTCCACTTCAAGGAAGTCGTCAGACAAAATGTCTAGTTTTTTTCTTTCTTTCTTTTCTTTTTTTTTTTATTTAAGGAGAAATAGTCCACGGACAAATCGTCTAAGCCACGTCTACTACAAAGTATGTTTATACTTAGGTGCCCGGAGGTACAAAACAAAATACAGTCGACGATATACATATATTTGTATACATAAATACTACCAACCGTTGCGTCGCATTGTAGTTAGAAGAACTCATTTCTCCTCCCCATACAGACAATATAAACACATACACATTTTGAATTTTGTGTGAAAAAATATCCTTTTACGTGTAGACTTTTTAATACTTTTTTTTTTTTTTTTTTTTTTTTTTTTTTTTTTTTTTTTTTTTTATCATCAATTTACCGATCTTTAACGGTGGACTCTTTTCACAATGAATATTTTAAACTTCAGACTTTTCAACTGTAAAGACATTTTATAGCATAGGCTTTTTTTCTGTGTACTGAAGGAAGTAGAAATTTTGTCCGGAGACCTTTATGTAATCGACATTTTTGACACATTCCTCGAAAATCCTCGACTTCAGAAGTTGAGAATAGTCGAGGAATCAACGAACTATACGTTTATCTAGAGTGGCGGTTTAATAGGTAACCTGCGTAACCACCATGGGAGATTTTTAGGTTAGGTTTAAGCGAGTAATTTGTCCATTTGTTTCCGTGTATTTTGGTGCGGCGCGCCGCACAGTGGATCAAATCAAGTTCCGATCCACTGTGCGGTGGCGCCGCACCAAAATACACGGAAACAAATTGACAAATCACTCGCTTAAACCTAACCTAAAAATCCCCCATGGTGGTTACGCAGGTTACCTATTAAACCGCCACTCTAGATAAATGTATAGCTCGTTGCGAGGAATGTGTTGGAATTTGGTCCTTACAGACCTGAAACCTTTGAAACGACTTCGTTTACTTTTTCTAGTTACTTTATTCCAGAAAGACGCGGCAACTCGCGGTTGCGATATAGTAATGATCATCGCCGATCCCAGAGCTGCCGTTTTGCGCAAAATTAATCGTATTTTTCAATTCATCGATGATTCCACCGGTTGAGAAAAGATTATACACAGTTCAATTCAGTTTATATATGACTGTAATGCACGAAAATGCTCGCATCTGTAATCTTTTCTCAACCGGTGGATTCGTCGATGACTTTAAAAACCTTGCGGGTATTTTATCAATTAACGGAGTTTCAACAGATTGAGAAAAGATTACTGATCAGAGCAGGGCTTGGGAGCCGGAGCCGTGGTTATAGATCTGAACTTTTCGTTCTGCTCGGCAGAAAACTGTGGGAATACTAAAATGAGATACAATTTATGATTCAAATACTGCATCCAAAGTCTCTTGCACCAACAGAACTTGATTTCAAAGATTCGGTTTTAAGTAATTGCGTTGGGAGCTCTTAGGGAGCATGGCCCCCAAAAAGTGCTCCCTATAAAGAGTTGCCGACCCAATAACTTGGAACCGAATCTTTGAAATCAAGTTCTGTTGGTGAAATAGCCTTTGTATTCAGTATTTGAATGATACATTGTTACTCATTTTAGTATTCCCACAGTTTTCTACCGAACAGAGCTTGAAATTCAAATCCAACCACGGCTCCGTCTCCCAAGTCCTGAATCAGAGTATTTTCGTGCATTTCAGTCATACGCTGAACTGAACTGTGTAATCTTTTCTCAACCGCCGCCGGTGGTATCATCGGTAAATTGAAAAATGCCTTTGATTTTACGCAAAACGGCAGCTCTGCCCAAGGTTATAGATTAAAGAGGTATACTCATCTGACTTCGCGCCACGAAGTCAGTAGCGCGCAGTTCAAAATCCAGATCCAAGATGGCAGACAAAAGCAGAAAACATTGTATACTCTTTCCAGAAAACATTGGGCTCCCTCTCCAGAAAAGCAGAAAATAGCCCGATGTTTTCTGGAAAGAGAATACAATGTTATCTGCTTTTGTCGGCCATCTTGGATCTGGATTTTGAACTGCGCGCTACTGACTTCGTGGCGCGAAGTCAGATGAGCATACCTCTCTATAACCTTGAGCTCTGCCCGAGTCCCGATTCGGAACTTGGGTCCCATCAGATCGTAGTCCTAGATAATACATATAAAGACAGGGAGAAAGAGAGAGAGAGAGAGAGAGAGAGAGAGAGAGAGAGAGAGAAGAGAGAGAGAGAGAGAGAGAGAGAGAGAGAGAGAGAGAGAGAGAGAGAGAGAGAGAGAGAGAGAGAGAGAGAGAGAGAGAGTGAGAGACCGAGTGGGGTATAGAAAGGGAGAGGGGGGGTGGAAGGAGAGTGGGATGACGAATGAAGAGGAAGCCTTTGAAGTGCGGATTCCCGGATTCACTCGGGCCTCTTCCACTTCCCCGCGTGAAAATTTCGGGCGCCGCACCGCTATCAAAGCAAAGCAGGCAAGGCAAGCGCGCATCGCAACGGACACGGTTGTTACACAAGGACGGACGACCGAGTTGAACGCAACGCGCGGATGAAATTTAATCCGCGCCCTTTCTTGAAGGCCCATTGATAATGACGGGAACGGGGCCTCTACACGTTCTACAGACACTCAAGCACGGTCTTTCATTTCCTTCGTTTCGGTCAAAAGTTTTTCGGTTGGCACAAAATACAGCTCTCTTTCGTCATTTTATTTTAACCGGCAAATAAGGTACCTACGTGAGGATTGCTGAAGACCAACGCAATGTATGGGACACAATTGCACAATGCACTATGTCAACAGATCCCACGTTTGAAGAGGTCGATTCTAGAGTGGAAAGCCAAGAAAATTATTCTACGGTCACAATCCCATCAGTGGCGTCGCGTGCCATCTGGCAACAATGCAACTGTTCCATTTAAACTCATTAAATATATTGAATTTTCCTTGTGCACTGTGCACCCCCTGAATTCGATCTTTTACATGAGTTTAAATAGATAGAAAACATTGTTGCCAAATGGCACGCGACGCCACTGGATCCCTTCACGATCGGGGTTGTTTGATAAAAATGCCCTCTGACCGTGCCTGATAATCCTGATAAACGCAGTAGACTACAGCTATCGCAGCAATTCAGATTTCTTCGTTTCATTTGAAATGCCTTTTAAAGACTAAAAAGTTTAGATCTGACAAATTATCGTCGTCCCTCTGACGTGAAGGCGAATGTCGGAATTTTCACAAATTAATTTTTTTATCGAATATGTAAAAAAAAAAAGAGTATACACTCTTTCGATCTGTGATGTCAAAAATGACAAGCCCTCAATATTTTTCAAGTTATAATGGAAATGTACACTGTACAGGCGTAGATCATAAAAGCTCAGGAATTAGTCAATTTTGTTTTCGCTCTCCTGAAAAGTTGCAAAAATTGACTTACCCCTTTACGTCCGATGATCGACGATTTTTCGTAATATACCTTTTAGATAGGCAAAACTTTTGAAACGGAAGAGAGAATTTTCCTTTTTTTGGGGTTGTTATTATAAGTGGCGGTAGCCACTAACGGTCAAGAAAAAAATTATACTTAAACTAACAAAATGAGGAAAACGAAAAAAAAAAAAATTACGTAATAGAAAGAAACCTAGGGAAGACTTCTAAACTTAAGAAGTTCAGAGATTTTAGTCAAGTAAATTCTTCAAATGATGCTGAACTCATGTTACAGTTTTAATTATTAAAGTGGTGACTTGTCAATTAGAGTATCCATTTATTACGCATGTAGGATCAAAAATGGTTGAGTCCTCTTTTTCAAACTTCCGAAAAAAACGCGAACTTTTCAGGCGTTTCCAGGTAAAGACCGTTGAGAAAATTGATTTCGTGCGCAACGGGGCAGTTGCAAGGGTCTGAAAATGTGTGTTTTTTATAAAGAAAAGTATAGTACTTGATGAGCTGAGAACAATGATGCCTTTGGTTTTTTCTCAATATCCTGGTTTTGGAGATACCACATGTGTAAAGTTGTAAAAAATCGTGGGCGTAGTGACGTCACTACGCGGAATCCCCATCTAAAACAATGTATTTTGGGCCAACATCTCATCTCTGGAACAATGAGACTTAATTAGAAACCAAAGGCATCCTTGTTCTCAGCTCATCAAGTACTTTCAATCTCTTTATAAAAAATATGACATTTTAGACCCTTGCAACTGCCCCATTTGTCGAAAAAACTTTTCGCTAAAAATCGATCACAAAGGGCTGTACACGGAAAAAAAAGATTAGTGAAATTAACCATACAGATACCTGATTTTGGCACCTGCTAGAAGTTATGGTAAACTTGACCAGAAGTATGATACATTCGCCGATACGTTGAGTAAATTCGACATGCAATCAGGTAACATCACCTAGTTTCTAGTCAAAACATAGTATACTTCTGGTTAACATTACCGTAACATCTAGCAGGTGCCAAAATCAGGTATCCGTATGGTTATTTTCATCGTAGTTTTTTTCCGTGTAAGCCTCCGCGTACGTGCAGGACGATAATCGAGATTACTCGCTCGCAGAGGTTCGGACAGTTAGCAAAACTACTTAAGATTCTGTGTTGACGACTGCAAACATAAAAAGAGACAGGTTATTTAACTGAGCGCATGCGGCTAAGCGGAAATGAGTCAATATAGTTGTAATCAAAATTTATAAATAATGGAAAGAATTTAAATTTTGGCGCGCTGCAGCGGCAAGTCTTGTACGGTCGCGCGTGGAGCCGTTGGCGTCGACCGCCGTCGTCCTCGCGCGTCACGGGTTGCGTGGAGCTATGGCGGCGCGGCGCAGCGCAGCGTCGGCGTATTCGGAGCTTTTGCCCGAAACCCAACTCGTTTATTTTATCGATTTTCGGGAGTGTTTCGGCCTCTCCTCGCTAACCTCAGCGGAGCGCCCAAAAGGAAAAGTGAGCTGAGCTGTTCTATTATGCATTGCCACTCAGCCCCAAACCGTTTCCCAAACAAACTGCTCACACATTGCCCGTGAGCAGCAGCCAGCAGCCCAAACGCAGATTTCTTTTCCTCTCCCCCCACCATTTTTGTTTCTTTTCTTTCATCCCTTTTCACATCGTTATTATTATACTTTCCCCGTCTCCGCATAGTGAAACACAAATGATATTCGCGAGCCCCTCCAAAGTAGCTGAATGCAATTTAACTGACACGTGACACAAATGAATTGCATAAGTGACACAATGAAGGCGTCCGCCCGCCGCTCTGTGAAAGCCTAGCTTTATATCTAAATGTAAAACGCCTTATGTGAAGAAAAATAGTAATACCCGCGCCGAATGTCGCGACGCGAAAGTGAAAGTACCTGAAAATAGTGTAATTTTTAATAGCAGAATTTTGTTGTGTTTTTGTTTTGGATTAAAAGGCGGAGATATAATTGTTCTGCATGATAGGTATGTGATATTACTGCCACATTTTTACCAATTTCCCTATGTTTTATCCGTATCTGCATGTCTATTCAGTTAATGAGACTTGTGTGGGAGAAAAAATAAAATTCTACAATAGATTTGTCTGAGCACGTGAGATTGCAGGAATTTTCTATTGTTGGTTTACCTTGTTACTGACACATGCCGGTGGAAATGCAGACAGAATAATTATTTACAACCTGGATAAGAGAAAAGATAAATTATAACCACTACGACGCAGCCTTTTTTAGAATTTGAATACCCGCCTCAATTTTTTTTCAAATTTACTAGTGGTCTTATGCTTGAAAGTGGTCGCATTGTGTCTATTATCTGGTTATCAATTCAGTTGTTTCATGATTACTTTCAATCTACAGGGTGACTATGAAACAGAACCCACCTTAAATATCTCTAATTTTATGAAAAATTTCTAAAATCGCAAAAACACGTGTCTACTTATTTTTAGAGGGACTTCTTTCAAGAGGGTCGCCATTTTCCAGCCATTCCCCCCAGTAAGAGTGGGGAGCAGGGGATGTACCCCCAAAAATAGCATTCCTCTTATGGGGACCATTTTTTATTGTAATTTCAAAAAGTAATCTACTTGTTTTATCTCTTCGGTATTATATCCTTCAACGGATCAATTTTAATGATAGTCCCCCTGAAATTCGAGATAAGATTATTCAATTTTACGGTCCATTTCTTTGAGATCAGCTCATTCGCTCGAGTTCAGATTTAGATTTATTTCAAAACCATAGCTAGTATGCAGTATTTTTAATTAAATATGGGATTGGAACGTAAAGAGGCTTCCCTTAAATTTATGAAAATGTGCTTCTGTAACACCGCACTGTGGAACCAAAATGTTTTTTTCTATTTTCATTACGACCAACAATTGGGTCGGTTTCCGGAAGAAGGGTCCTTGAAACATCGGGTGTGTTCTATACATTAAATCAGTACTATGGTACCATAAGGAATTCTCCGGAAGAGCATACCCTAAGAATAAAAATACTTACTAATAATCCTCCGAGAATCGCCACAATTTTATTTGTTTCAAACATATTGTGACTTCATTAATATAGTTGTTTAAATGTTAAAAATTATTTTTTAATATGGACAAAAAGAAAATTATTTGAGCTTATTCCTGGAAGTATCAATAATTCTCACAATGAGTAGTTGCAAGGGTCTGAATTTTGGTGTTTTTTTTCAGTGAAAGCAAATGAAAGTATAATCGATGGGCTGAAAACAAAGGGTACCTTTGGTTTCAAAGTAGGTTTCATAGTTCTGACGTCACCATAGACACGATTTTATGCAACTTTACCATAGAGTATCGCCAAAACTGGGACTATTGGAGGGTAAACCTCCATGAACAACTCGGACAAAATAGGACAACTTAAAATCTTCGGGGCAAGGGTTTAAACCGTTTGAGAGAAACAATAAACAGGATAAACAAATGTATACGAGTTTAATATGAATATGTGGTATCAACCTTCCTTGATCGAAAGAATGCACCGAAAATGGGCGGGCAAAATACGGTTTCATTGTTAGTGACGACGTCATTCGGTGAAAAACTTCGTTGAGCGTTCCAAAGCTAGCTCTCTTTTTAGTACTGGTATCTCTCTCGTGTCGTTTAGGTTGCACACAAACGCATTTTTTTGCGAAATGTTTTGCAGCAATGAATTTTATTTTTACCGCTATGGTAAGGAGTTTCATACACGATCAAACAGGTTTGATCAAACTGGAATCGATTATCATCGGTGAGCAGGTGAGACAACTGATGCATGTTGCATCTTAGTTCTTTTGGCCAAACACTGTGCAGTTAGCAGTTTGACGTCTCGTCAAACTGGACTCTGGAGTCAAAAAGAGTACGGAACGGACAGTCCGCCTCGCCGCAATTTTTAAGTTGAGTCTCCTCACAGTTGGACCGTCCGGCGTCCGTGGCGCACGGTGGGATGAAGTATGGAATTTCCCGGACATTTTTTCATGGACGAAAATCAAGATTATGGTCAATTAATGGCAAGATAACTAAAAACTGAGTTTAGTAAACGTTTTTACTGCTTTAAATGAGTCATTACCTAGGTTTTTATACAGAAAAAACAACTTTAAAACGTTTCTGAACCAGAAAACAGTTATGTTTTTATGTCCGTAAAAATTCATGTTTGGACCATTGTGTGGCGTCCCGTCCGTCCGTCTATTTGGGCCCTGCAATGTTTTTTAAGATGGATGATGTGCCATCTGTTCGCCAATTACAGCCAATAAAACCCGTTTTTAAAATGTTGTGGTCAAGTCAGAGACGCAAACAGAGAGCTAGCACACTGTCTGCTTCCCATGTTAGAAAAGTGAGGCAAGTTTAGTGCGCTCGTTTTTGTTCGGGAGTCACCAGTTGCAAGGATAAACAGTCACCTACTGTTGAGTGGTGAGCTCATCGAAAGGCTGTGATTGGTCCGTGATCCCGGAAACGGAAACAGGGTTTGCTTGGCGAATGCAACCCACGCGCGCTCATCAGTCAACAGTCAACAGGAGGCTGGTGTTTTCGATGAGTTCCGACCAAAATTGAGCTGGGAAAGAGGACATCTGTCTTAAGCTTTGTGACGGGTCTCTATTTGTCTCTAGGTCAAGTTTAGGTTTGAAATTTGGAAGCGTCAAGTTGCCTTTCCTGCAGTTTGATCAAACCCATTCGATCGTGTAAGAAGGCCTTAAACTATATTATAGTAGAAATATGCACACCAATTACGGAATCTTCACTTGGAAACTACGTACTTTGAGTAACCAATATTTGATCGTCTAAAAAGCCTTAACATGGGCCGGGTAACCACTAACTAGTGCTACAATGCGTGGTCTTTGTTGTTTTCGGTATAGTTTAATAAAATATCCATGAAATTCTTGGGGAAGATGCCACACTTTATGTGTGGTATTGGACCCCCAAAACCTGTCCCAAATTATCTCCGCACCATACAGCACCCGGCTTTTGACGTTACTCCAATGGTGCTCCAGACTTGCTTGAGTATTACAAATGAGATGAAAGTAAAGCACTGAGCTCCAGTGGTGGCTCGTGCAATTCGGCAACCACCTTTGCCATTTAAACCTATGCAAAAGTATCGATTTCTTGGAGGTTCAGCGAATCCCCTGAAGATCGATTATTTTAAGTAGGTTTAAATGGAGAGAGTCCGTTGTTATCAAGTTACCGAAAGTTGTCGAGCAATGCTACTTGGACTAGGCATACAATAAAACAGTTTTTCAGTCATCTTCCGACGATATCCGGCAACATTGCCTTTCACTGTGGGATACTGTATACTTCGGCCCTACTTTTTTAGCGATTTATATCATCAGTACCTTACCCTTGGGGAACTCATTATCATTGGAAATACGTACCATCCCGAAATTTCAACAAATTTTAATTTTTGAGCCTCAATTTTTAACGAAGAGTTCTCAACATTAGACAAGTTTGAAAACAACGTGAAATTATCTTCGGTACTTTCAGGACGACAGATTATAACTTTTAACAAAAGATTTGATTCGAAACAATTTACGGACATATGATTCTACTTTGCGTGCACCTTTTTCATTGTAACCCCTGTTTTTTTAAAAAAAGGCTGGTGAAAATTGGCAACTTCTCTAGATAGCGGCATAATCTTGAACTATTAAGTTCTACATCGGATTAGTGGCAGATTGAAAGGTCAATTTCAGTCTAGTTCCCGACGGTAGTGATGGTTTCTCCTTCGTTGAATTTTAGTTTTTGGGGTTTCTGTCTGGATCGAGGCTAAATTCTACATCGTTCGGCGCTCGACAGCTGACTTTGATACTTTTGCAATCATAACGAACAATCTGTGTTTATATCATACATTTCTTAGTTCCTACCAACATGATCTTTATCAACCTAGACGCAAAATACTTTTACATTTCTAAAAACTGCATATCTAACAACAACAAATTGGAGGAAGGGGACCAAGGGGGATACTTCTTCAACAATTATTTGACAAATCATTTTTTATTTTATTTATTAGGTTTCAGAAAATATAACGTATCATTCCAAAATGAAACAGTTTATTCATAGTGGCGTAACAACGAACTCGAATCCCCCCTACGAGATTTTTCCACAGGCTCTCAAAATGTACGGCCTCAACAAGAGTCGCGGAGACTTAGGCCCCCCCCCTCCCTCTGCACGAATACATTAGCTCCACATTAATCACAGAACTTTATTTAATTTTGGGATCCAAATGTTCATGTCCTTCGAAAATTCAACCATGCAAGATTTTGTTTAAATACCTTTTCCCTTCTTTGAACTACTCTAAACGTTAGGAGGTATCCGACTTCTTGGGTAGGAAAAATAAAAAAAAAAAAACTTTATAAAGTTCCTGAAAGAAAATTTTCGCTCGTAAGTCGAACCTGGAAAATGTCTCTTTTGTGGAACCATTCGGGACCCTATGAAGGCCTTGAGAGGCCCACTACACTATGATCTGAGATCGAAAAATAAAGTGGTCGAAAACCAGGGAAAAAATCATCAGTTTTGACTTTTTAAGTTTAATTTTGAACTTTCTAGTGACATTTCAGTGCGAACTGTTGTCTGTGATTAAAATTGGTATTGAAAGTTTATAAATGATAACATTGGTGAGAAATTAACTTTTTGATTTTTAGTCTTTGTTTAACGATCTAAGAACTTTTTGATTTTCGGTCTTTGCTTAACGATCTAAGAACTTTTTGATTTTCGGTCTTTGCTTAACGATCTAAGAACTTTTTGATTTTTGGTCTTTGTTTAACGATCTCAGACCAAAGTACACTGTTACGCCTCTGAGTTTTTTAACCTAACTTCGAAAACAGTCGAAACCGGCCAACTCCATTCTGAAAGCTGGATGAAAGATAACCGACAGTCGAAGTTTTGTCCCCCCCCGTAATTTATCAAATGGCTCTTATTTTTCGACTCGAAACACAACGAATCCTCTCTTATTCTTCTTCTCCACTTTCTTATTACTATTTTTATATTTATTGTCAAAAAAGGCACCTCTCGGCCTCTCAGTGAGGAGAACTCAATAATAAGATGGGGGATCCAGATCCAGGGAACGCAACTCGATCCGTCCTCTGCCTCTCTCCGCGCGGTGCGGGTGCGATACGTCTCAAGTCGCAAAGCGGGTAGCAGAACTCGCGGGGCCGATAAACCAGGTCACGCGGTTAATTCTCACGCGGACCCCCCTCCCCCCTGGATCGTACCCCGCCCCCTCCTCTCATCCACCACTCGTCACTGCTCCACCCTCACGCAATCGCATTCGAGTTCGCCTCCGGCCAAGCGTGCGTGCGCTGCGTTTTGCGTCGTGCGTGCGTGCAGGGGCATCGGCACTCGCGGTAGCCGCAGTAGCAGTAGCATTTCTTCATTTGCCGATGGGCTTCGTTGCTGCTGTATTCAAAGAGGAGTCAAAGGTCGAGAGGACTAAAGAGAGAGTGAGGGGGAGGGGATGGTGGTGGGATGGGGGGGGGGGGGGTAGTTGAGTGAAGGTTAGTGGATTGTGGCGGACTGAAGAGGGTGCTTGGAGTGGATCAGAGGGGACGAATAAGAGGAGAGAGAGGGGGGAAGGATAGGTGGTGAGGGAGGCTGAGAGATGACTCCCACACAAATTTGGAGGCTGTAAAACTATGTTGTCGTGATCGTGAAATACCGACAATTTTTGTCGTGTTTTATCCGAAAACAAAGAGACACTGTGATTGTGAATTACTGCACGAATGCCCGAAGCTCGGATATGCATAATGAGATGTTTTGAGGCAAATTTTCTTGCTTGGGTCGAATAGAGGCTTAGCCGATGATTATTGGTTTAGCTGTCGAAAAAAAAAATTGAGGCATTCTTTTCTGAAATGTGAGTCCTCAGCAACGAGCTATATCATCTAAAGAGGGGTTTTCTGCGTCGTAATTTGGAATACACCGTGGAGGCAGTTATGATGAAAATTTCTTACGGATATTTTAAGCAGGCTTGCTTTTTTGTCTCTTATTTGTTAACCTTTAAGTTTTAAAGAAAGTTGCGAAAAGCCCATTCAACAGTGGTTTGATGTTTAGTGATATATTAAAAAAAAAAAAAAAAAAAAAAAAAAAAAAAAAATTGTCAAAAGGTAGATTTTTTGCCCAATTCAGGGATAACACAAGGTGATTCGTGGTCGCATAACTCGAGATTTATTGAAACCTAATGACGACTAAACGGCCATGCATCCAGCGTAAAAGTTGTCTACTGTCTATCTACATTGCTTTGTGCATATCTAAAATAATGAAGGCGCATGGAACAATATTATCATTTCTTCTTGCATTCCCCTTCCGTGTTCGCTGAGTTGAGGCAGTGCGTGATGAAGCAATGATGTTGCGCGATGCAGGCGCCTTCTTTTAGTTGGATAGTCAACAAGCATGGTTGCCTTGTCATTGATATTACTCTAGCTCTCAGCACACTGGATACATATGGCCTCATTCGTTGCCCCTTCATTTGATTTCCATTCACCATCTGCAATTATTGTGAATTCATACTTAATTCATAATTAATTCTGTCTGCGCTTTTTTGAATTTTTAGATGGATTTTTTTTCAGTTTTTCAGTGAGAGTTTTTCAGTGCCCCCAGTGACATGCAGTACCACCAAGCATTCAAACAAGGCAGGCACTGCCTGCCCTAATATTTTCTAAAGTCAAAATTACCCAATAAGCCCTCTAGTTTTCAAATTTCTCAGTCATCCCACTAAATTACGGCGCTTAAGAAGTATTGAGAACATAAAGGTGTTTCTAAGAGGAGTCTCTGAATACTCATCTTTGCAATACGTATTGTCAAAAATTGGCCAAAAATCAGAAAGTAAATGTCTCATGAATTTTTCATTTATAACCTTTTAAAGCCAATTTTAATCCCAGAGAACACTGTTATCAATTAATTTAACCCTATAAATGTCACCGGAAAGTTTTAAATGTAGTTTAAAAGGTCGAAAATTATGATTTTTTTATGACTCTTTTTTTCCGATTTTTTGTAACTTTTTTCCGATCTGGTGCTGCTACCAGATTTTTTGCTGGATCTTACCCCAGAAATGAAAGTTTATTCGCCTGCAGTGCGAAAACTTGCAATAACAATCTAATTTAGTTTTACCGCGAAATCCATAGCCAAAATATTCGAGGATGTGATATAACTTTACGGTGATCTTCATTTTCACATCTATTTTCATACACTATTTTCTTCACATATTATATTCACCCACTTTTTTCTCAATTTTAATGGAGTTTTATTTTTTCCCCCCTCAGACTCACCTGGAAGCGGTAGCGGAAGCGGAAGTGGTGGTAGCAGAGGGGAAGAAGCAGATAGTGGAGAAAAGAGCGATGGTGGAGGTGGAGGAGGGGGAGGCCCCCGGCGCCGAGGCACCTGCAAATGGTTCAACGTCGCCAAAGGATGGGGCTTCATATCACCCGATGATGGGACCAGCGATGTCTTCGTTCATCAAGTACTTATATTTATCATAATTTAGCGAAACAGAAATTTTTATTTGTTTGAAAATAAAAACAAATCATTGGTGAAACTTTTCCCAAAATTCAAATCAATGGTGCAGTTGCAAGGGGCTGAAATATGTTGTGTTTTTCATAAAGCTAACGATAAAATTTGATGAGCTGAGAAAAATAACTGTGCCTTTGGTTTTTCCATGTGTCCCGATTTTGAAGGTACATACGTGTAAAGTTGTAATAAATCGTGTACCGTGTGCGTAGTGACGTCACTATGCGGAATTCCCATTTAAAACAATGTATTTTAGGCCAAAACCTCGTCTCCGGAACAATGGGACTTAATTATAAACCAAAGACATCTTTGTTCTATCAAGTACTTAATTCATTTTCTGTGTATGAAAAAAAAAAAAAAAAAACCATTTCAGACCCTTACTGCCCCATTGGTGTGTCTGGCCAGTGAACATCACAGAAATCAAATCTTTCAGCATGCAGCCATCTTGGATTATACGATTTATAAAACTGACAACAAATGGAATCTAGCGATGAAAAATACTCAGGAAACTCCAATTTCATGGAAGAATACTCATGTTTCGAGGAGATGACATCGAATAATCATTTTCTGAGATTTTTGCAAATCGAGAGATTTTTTTCTACTGAATCACCTCTAGCTCTATGAAGCTCGCACTTTCAGTCCCTGGTAAGTCACAAGAAGGTGAACTTAGGAGGAGGATGGCGGTAAATATTTTAAGAGGAATTCAATTATAAATCAAATCACTCCAATGGTTTTATCATAACTGTCACAAGATTGGACTTTTTGACCGAGAATCGTCGTCACTAGAAGCCCAAAACTTAATGCCAGAAGTTTAAACCACCATTACAAAGCACACGTTCACCCTCCGTTTAGGCACTGAGGAATGATTTTGGCGAACGCGCGTTACATTTTTTATTGCAGAAAATTTAATTTTGAACAGAATTAGAAGCATGACAAAAAAATGACAAGGTTCGATCTACAAGCCGAAAACCGCTAAAAGTAAATTATTAGCGCTAAAACCCAGAAAAACAGGGTTTAAATCACTTTTTTCTAAAGAAAAAACTCGCGCTGTTACACTGTAAAAGAGTAACTTTGGCAAATATTGTGGCACTGACTGATCTAGTAGGAATTTTGATTCTTTACGGAGAAAAATTTCTGATTGAAATTACGGAACGTATTAAGAAATTGGGGTAAAAATAAATTCCTTTTAAAATAGTAAGAATTCTTATTGATTCGACGAGAATTGTCATTGGTCCAATTGAACGTTCTGATGATTTAGGAGAATCACAAGAAAGAATCGTTGGATCAATAAGAGTTCTCATTATCTTAAAAAGAATTTATTTTCACCCCATTATTAATATTACGTTCCGCAATTTCAACCAGAAATTTTTCTCCGTGTAAACACGACTAGCCCGTTTTTTGTTGTTGTTTGTTTTTCAAAATTGTCACTGTACTTGAGTTTTTGGCATTAAATAGCGGAAAAACGTGCTTGTTGCAAATCTTTGAAGTTTTAAAATTGTCTAGGGGCAGACACATTTTCTTCAAATAATTTGAACAAAGAGTGTGAGTTTTAGCCCACTCGACAACTGTCTAGACCTGAGGTACGGTTAAATTCAAAACCAAATATCATCTCGGTTCATCCTAGGAAACATGCTTCTACTAACAAGTCATTTCTACTCTACGCACTGGTTATTTATATATTAATGATTTATTTGTTTGATTGTTTGCAGAGCGTTATCCAGATGAGTGGATTCCGGTCACTGGGTGATGGAGAAGAGGTAGAATTTGAATGTAAAGCGACGGGCAAAGGCTTAGAAGCAACTCTAGTAACCGGTCCAAAGGGATCCCCTTGCGTCGGCTCAAATCGAAGACCTGTCACGAAAAAACGGTTTCGTAAATTCAGGTACGTAACTGCACCAAAAAGTGAACTCCCGCGAACAAAGAAATAATTATCGATGCCTGAAAATGGAGGCATCACAACTAGATGGAAACACAATTTCTTCAAGAGAAAGCAAATAAAGTTTCGACCAATTCAGAGCTGCTCCTTTGTGTATATTTAATAATTTTTTTTAATTCGCCGATGATTCCACCACTTTACCATAAGATCACAAGTTTCTGTGACTTTCATGCACGAGAGTACTCATATCTGTAGTATTTTCTCAATCGGCAGAATCACGGTTGACTTATCAAAATACCCTCAATGTTTTTCAAAGCCAGCGACGGAGACTCCACCAGTTAAGAAAAGATTACAAATCAGAGCATTAATGTGCCTTTTAATCATACTTTGAACTGAACTGTGTAATATTTCGGTCAGCTGGTGCGGTATAAGCATCATATCAGTGAGTGGAGAAATACCAATAAATATACTCAAAATGCTAGCTAAAAAAAATGTCTCGATTAAATAAAAGATATAGGGATCATTTGGTTGACTCTTTTCTTTAGAAATTGAATGTTGGTGTTATTTGTTATTAACTAGATAGCTTCTATCGAGTGCAAGTATAGGTATGAGATAATGAATATCGTTATTTTTGGTGGTGTGTGAATTGAATAGATAAAGTACAACACGGAGTTCTGTAATCTTTTTTGCACAGCTGGTGCGATTCTCCCGTGAATGCTAAAACAATGTCTTTAGGCTTGATGCTTGAATAAGACTCTCAGCTGTATTGACTGTACTGTCACGAAGAAAACTGAAAGGTCAACAAGAAAAACAGTTTTACGTTGCGTAGTAACCGAGAAAGCAGCATCTTAAATATATACCGGATGACGTCGCTGTGTCATTAGTCATCATTCACCACTCACCAATTCGTTCTATCCCACACGGATGAGTGAATCAACAATTTGCAGCAAATGCATAAGTTTTTTTATATTCATGGATTTACTCTCGTTCCTCTGATCTAGCGATCGCACAAAACTCAAATCCGATGGGTCCGATGCAAATTTATGCGTCAGCGATTAAACGGGTCATATTTGGTGTATGTTTACTTGAAAATCACATTGAAAGCATCATGAAGTCTCAAAATCTTGTTAGAAAGCCTCAAAAGGCATTTTAAAAGAAATCCAAGATGGCAGTCAAATGAGCAGTTCAAACGTGAGCGAGTATCATCTTATCGGAACTTTCTTTATGAGAATCATCTCCCATTGAACTCCCTACTCATTTGATCCGTTAACTTTTAGAACCGAGGATTTTTGTTCAAACGTATGCATCAAGCTAGAGAGTTACTTTTGCAACTTTCTGATGCTTCCAGCATTATTTTCAAATGATTCTAGACCAGATTAGACCCTATAAGTAAAAAAAAAAAAAAATTACAAGAGACTTAAAAACTTGTTCCGCTGAAATTACCCGAAAAAGGCGAAATTCTGGAAAGACACAAGTGGCGCCCAATATTCGGCTGGATTCACCCTAGGGTATCTTGTTACTGAATGCAAGATGTCGATACAGCACGTTGACTCTATGGTATAAATTTCTTTTTTCCAGATGCTATAACTGTGGAGAATTCGCAAATCATCTAGCAGCAAAATGTTCCCTAGGACCACAACCAAAACGTTGTCATTTTTGCAAGTCTGACGCTCATCTAATCGCCGATTGTCCCTCAAGACCGGAGCAAGAAAATGAGAAACCCGGGAAATCCCCATCGGTGAATGGAGGCACAAACGGTGTCGAACAAACGAATGGAGGAGACACCAAGCATCAAACTAGTAACGACGATAGAACGTCTGACACCAAAGATGACACGAAATAGAGTATTCATCATGCATCGATGACGCTACCAAATCAGCAGAGCGACAGCCATCAAGCTCAAATTAGAGATTTGGAAACTGCTGCTGAAACCCCCCTGATGAAAACGAAGCAGAATGAAAAAACAACGTTGAAAATTTTAAATACTATCTGTATACCAAGAATTCGACGCCCGTTTCAATTTGAAGCCGTAAATGTCAGCGAACAAGCGTTCCTAGCTATATTGCTGTCATTCAATAACTCTTCAGTTTCTCGATCAGAAAACGGTCTTTGGGCTTTGTAATGACTCGTCAACTCTTATCAACTGCAAAAAAAAAAAACATCAGGGTGTTTAACTTCAACCTCAGAAAAATTTATGGCAGGAAATTCCTGAAATAATTTTCAGTAGATTCTTATTTTATTTATTTATTTTCAGCAGGGATCGTCATTTTTATTATTTATACTTTTGATTTTGCCTGCACAAAGCATCAGCTTTGTATGTATTTATGAGTACAAAACAAGAAGCAACAAAAATTGAAACAAAAACTATCCGTCAAAAAGTTTTTTTTTCCAAATCAAATTAATTCAATCGCAAAGATCTACTCATGGTAAAATTATTCAATGAAAAGTTGGGGTGCTGAACTATAAGTGTTCGCAGTTTAAACCGAATGAACCGTTTGCCAGTTTCTAATTCCGAGAATTGGGGAAAAATAGATAAATCTAAGAGGGCGAAACCTTAGTAAATGAAAGTAGGAAAGTTTGAGAATTTTATTATTATTTTATTAATGTTATTCTTTGTTGTTAATATCAAAACCAATTATTATTGTAATATTAAGAGCGTTTTTAAATAATAGACAAATTATTTCTTTTACCAAATATCTGTTTAAAGTACAAACTATTTTCAAAGAATAAGTACTTACATGATTTATTTTTTTAAAGCATGGATTACTTAATGTACCTACCTTAGGAAATGTCGTTTTATTACTTTTCTCAGTGGCTCGCCGTACCGTGGCCGTGCCGTCTGGGTAAATGAACTAGAAATTCTACACAGTTATAATGTCAACCTCTTTGCTCTTATATGTATCTATACCTCTATATCCCTTCATCGTTGTACAGGTACTTCATTTTCTTCATCAATTCTGTCTTCTTCAAAACCATGCATGCACTAGCCCTCCAGTACCTTAGAAAGGGAAAGACCTAACTTCTTTTATATTCATAACTAAAGTTATATGTCCAATACGAAAACAAATGTGGTTTTTAAATTCACCTCACGGAGTAATCTATTTATTAATGTATAACTGAAAGCCGAGGTGCCTATTCTTCTCTGCCTTCCACCACCTTTTTTAATGTTTGACGTTTTAATTTTAAAGAAAAACACAGAGCATTAAAAAAATAACCTTGATGTCTGAGATGTAATTTTTCAACTTTTATAAATAGCTAAACCACCAAATAATATTTTCATCAGAAGACCTGACTTTAAAATGCTATCGTAAATACACATACAAACACCTTGTGCAGTATCCTTAACAGTCAACTCGGTTAAGAATATTCACAACTGTAATACTAATTTTGGTGCAATGTGATTTAGCAGCAACTCTGCGGAGAAGCTAATGCAGGCATTACCAACCTATTAAAGTCACTTACAAAAAAGTCTCCTTGTTACACTTAAAGTTCAACTGCCCACTATTAAAAGGTTGCATTTGTACCGTACCAAAATTTCTCAGGAACAGAAAATGACTCAATAAGTACATTAAAAAATTGAGAAACATACAAACATCAGTAGTACTTTGTGTAGGTTACATTACCATCAATTAGAAATGAGATTTGGAAATCTATAACTTTATTCAGCAAAATGTCTGAACTTGGTTGACTAGATTACACATCTTTATAAGTATTTTTGACAAAGGAAGTTATTTTCAAACTATATATGAATACTACACTTCGGTCTATTTGATATTGGATGTATTAGTCCTTTTTGAAAAAGTAAAACGAACTGTTGAAATCGGACAGCAGTATAATTAAATCCTTTTGAAAGTGGAAAAGTGAGCGTTGTTTTAGTGTACTTGGGGAGGAGGTGTGATTATTTAGAAAGTATGTTTTAAAACTGTTTAGGACTTCCTTAGATTATAGACTGATTAGTGCAAAATTAAAATGAACAACTATATTAAAAATCAGTGCGAACAAAGCACCAAAAAAAAACAACAAAAATTAAAACAAAAATCAGCATTTTAAAAAAAGGAGACTCACTTATTATTGGCTTTAAGGGGATGAAAGTAGCGTACAACTCGAAAGAACCGAAAGAACAATTGATGGACTTATTGTAAATTGGTGGAGTTTATGATTATTTAAAGAAGTGAACAGTGAACACAAAGAAGTGAAAGATAGAGAGTTTGACTTGTGGGTGCACCCGGTGGATATAAACATGGAGTTTTTTGGATATGAAAAGTTTCTGTTTTTCGCTTCAGAAATATATTTTCTTGCAAACTACCAACTCAGTCTAGACTGTAACATTAAAAACTAAACTAAATATTTTGTTATCCTCCCATGTATTGTTCATGGTCTTGGTTTTTGTTCATGAAATTTTGTCCCAGTAGCCGCTGGTTGTTTACCCTCCATTTCATTCTATCTAAAACAATCGATTTAAAACTGAAGCAGTCACCAAGAATCGATTGGTGGACATAAATTCAAATTGAGAAAAAAAGTTGTTGTCAAATTGCATGGGCTGTCACTATGTTATCCAGAAAATTCGATATTTTGATCCACCGACCGTCGGTAAGGATCTTGTTGAATTCATGTAAAACTATAGTTCAAACTAGTAGGATACTAGGTTCATGTTCGCGTGTCTTTTATGCAAAAAAAAGCCACTGCTTTTTTTCTGTCGCGTGCGTGTTGGGATTTTTATTCTTTCTATCTGTCCTGTTGCATTCTCTCCATCAATAGCTTCCATCATTAAAAAGGAAAAGAGAAAAAAAACCTGCCTCTATTCTTAATTAATTATGAAAAAGAAAATTCTACCCGATGTTTTAATTCCGAGGCAATGATTTCTAATTGTAACATAACAATATTTTGTTTTTTGTTTTCTTTTTTTGCTTAAATTTTGATTTTGATGTGTGCTGCTTGACGAATTATGAGATAGCATCCTTGTTTCGTGTTATACATTTACTGCGATTTTTATTCTTTCCTTTGTCAACCGTATACATATAAGCCTTCACCATAATTTTGTCATTTAATGCTGGGAACGATTTTTATCTCCCCAGTCAAGACGTGAAAACCATAAAGGCCGCAGTTCAAAATTAACAGAAAAAAAACTGAAAATTACTTTTTTTGAATTTCGCAACAAAATGTGCATCATTTGCTCTGATTCGAATGAAAACTCTGGTTTAATTTTTCTGTATTATTTACTTATTTTATTTATTTTATCTTTTAAATATTTTGTTTCTCTGATCACATAAAAATGTACTGTTTATGGGACAATTTTGATAGCTTTGATAAATATTATCCTTTCCAGTTTAGTCAATTTTCCTCCAAAGCAATTACCTTTGTCTGGGATAAAAGTACAATACACGTAACCCCGATACTAATATGTCTTACATAAGTACAACCGTTGTTTCAATATTTATTTAAAGTTTTTAATTTTTTTTTCAAAGTGCATTGACCATGAATACCAATTAGATGGAGCAAAGATACAACCACAATTATTAAAACAAGGCCACAAGTATACTAAGAAATCAATAATGTTTTTATCGGAAGACGGAATAATCACAAATACAATAAACAAAACGTAAGAATACAAATTAATTGAAAAGTTAATAATTATCAAATATTAAGTTATTGTCTGAATCATCGCATAACATCGCACCACGACAAACAGTGGGTGGTGAAAAAAATATAAAGGAAAACTTAACTTGATTGATCAAGTTTCGTGCATTTGTAGATAGCCTAAGTAATATGTTGCTCTCACTTGTAAGTAAAGTATACTATTTTTAGGATAAGATGTTGAATCTAATTTTAAAGAGAAAAAAAAAATATGTATATGAGGGTCAATGTTTTGCTCAATCCTTTATTCCTTTGTACTCTGTTTAAGTGTAGAATATGTAGTAGTTATGCAGATGAATGTGATCTGAAAATAGGTGATTACAATTCAACACGTGCCAATGTATCATGGACGCCAGATTGAAGAAAATTATTCACATTGCTCATTTGAATCAATACAAAATGAGCCTATTTGTTTCAAACTGGCCTGACTCCATTAAGACGTTTCAAAAATTGTATTTATATTTCGTTTCTTTAAAAGAGAGCAGACGAATAATCTTTTTTGAAGCTTTTAGAAGTTTTCCTTTAGACTTCAAAGATTTGTTTTCCTTTCCTTTTTTTACGAAAGTGTATCCATTAATTCTTGGAGTTAAAGTGCGGAAAGAAAGTTTTGAAGCATCAATATGTAGCTAGGCCCTTTTGAAACAAGAAAACTCAAATGTGAAGACTATTTCTTTGCTCGGCCTGGCAACCATTTAGTGTAATCCATCGGATCAATTATTTTCAAGTTTCTTGCCTTTCTTTATATCCTTCTTCATTAAGTGTAACAGAGCATCACAATAATTAATGTTTGGCTCGTAAAATATATGATCAAGTTTAGCTTAGCCTCAGTTTGTAGACACATCTTCGATACAAATCGAAATTACATTTGTCTTCATAGTTCAAGAATAAGAAAACGAAAAAGGAATAAAGAACAATGAAACATTCAATAAATATTTGAAAGAAAAAAAATTATGCTATTCGCTATATTCATCAGTTTAACTTTGAGACACTGTAAATGGATCTCTGAATGAACTGAGTTCTAATGGAAACTAACTAGGCTTGGAAGAAGCAAAAACTGTTAACAAAATGTTTGCTAGAGACCGTGAAGGTTCATAAAATGTGCCGTTTTACCAATTATAGTTTAACGACTTGCCATGCGTTTTTGCTCTTAAAATTGCAGCGATTTTAGTGACAGTTTGACCATAAACCAATTTAATACGTTGCCTAAAAGACCCTGCACTCCTGTTGACGGTCTTTGTCAAAAACGTGTGTGGGTTCCCTCAGCAAATCCCATTATTAGAGTTTTAAAAACTCTTCCGACAAAATGCGCTGATGCGAATAACAGTCATGAAAAGTCCTACATACGTAATTTCTATTGGCCCATTATTTGACTTCAGAAGTAACCACTAACGTACTCGTGCGACGTGCATAATTCGCGACATGCTTTGGCTGATTCATGAATTTGATTTTCTCTCCCTCTTTGCTCATTCGAACGCGTGTATTAGGAAAGAACACATTAGAGGCAGCTACATGAAGTTCACTATTTTTTCTATCCCTGTCTAACATATGCATTCCTATGGGTGGGTAGAGAAAAAGAGGGATAGAGAAAGATATATTCATGAATCCACTTTTGGGGACACGCGTACGAGATTGAGCTGCAATGTAAAAACAAGCAAGTCACTCCTATCACTTTGACATAACACTCATTTCTTAAGATTAACATTAGGAATAAAAGTATACCTCAGAAGCCTCTCAGGGAATTTTTAATTTTGTGATCTAATTATAAGTCAAACCGACTCAAATATAAACCTCTTGTAGTTTTCCCGGTGAATTACAAATCAACTTTATCAAGCATAACTTTTAGTCAGCGATAATTTGAGGAGTTGAAAAGAAATGCATATTCTGAAATACCTTGTCCTCTCCCTTTAGTGTATTTTTACCATCACCATTCATGTTTATAATAATCCCAATGTGATGTGTTGAGTGGCGGCTCGTGAATTGCGATGTATCGATTTCTGCTTCATGTAAACAAGTGAAAAAGAACCGATCTCCTAGAGAACCGATTGAACCCCCAAAAATCGATACCTTTGGATAGGTCCAAATGGGAAAGAAACCAGAATCGAATTTTGACGAGCTGCCTTTAAGTGTGTCTGTTATTGTTTGATTGATTGCTGTTGAGTATATTCCGTCTCAAAAGGTATTTGTTTTTTCTCTCATCTTATTCAATTTGCTCTTTGACCCTTGCTCTGCAAGATGTTTTTTAATATACGTATATAGTTTTACAATGCTTCAAATCAGTTTTACATACTCCCAAGAAATATTTATTAGAAAAATAATCGTTGAACATTAATTAAAGTAGTAACAAGGTTATTTTAGGAAAATTTGTCAGTTTACCTAGGTTTAAATTGTTCTTGTGTGCAGTGTTTGATTGTTGGTACCTCATTTTTGTCCCTCTTTTTGTTCATTTTGTTCCTTTCTGTTTCAACTACATATTTAATATTTTTAATTAATTTACCTATTTTAACCACTTATTATTCAGGTAAAGCATTTGACTAGATAATTATAATAACATGGCTGTAATCCAGTACAAAATACAACATTCTACCTCACAACAGGGATGAGCGGGGGAAGGATAATCTAAACGTACTAATACTGTACCGATTCCTCCTCCAAGGAAGCCTATGGAAAATAATTGATCCCTGTAGATCTTGATCGAACCTTCCAAATAGCATGGGTTCGAATGGGAGAGAAAGTACAATCAATTCCTCCTTCAAGAACCGACAATCAACATAACAAATTTCCTAGGCTACTTCATCGCTGAATCAATCTTATCAAAAATGTGTAGGTGATCCTAATTTCACGCAATTTTATTATTTTACATTTGTTTTTCGACCATTTACGTTTTACTTCAAAACGCTCTTTTCAGGGATGCCTCGCTCTTCTCTTTACTATAATAGTATAATAGCTATCTGTTTCTTATATACTCAATTAGTAATAATGAATTTGTGGTGACTGCTTAGTGCAATGTGTTGCACAAATTCTCTGTTTATTGTTATTTCTCATAGAGATAATAAATGCGAGAGTGTAATGGAAAGAAGATAATTATCTTTGATCAATTTGGCACAACTAACAGCATTTTTCAAAACTGCCACTTAATGATAAAATGTTTCATTTATTCGAATTTTAAAAAAAAAAAAGTCATTTTGATTTTAAGAAAAGTACCACCTCAGTTTATCTGCTATCGGTAATAAAAATAGAAATAAATGATATCAAACAATAAAAACAAAATAAGCTGAAATATAGTTGGTCAACGTATTAAGTAGTCGATGCGTGTAGTAATCAAATGTTTCAAGATTAGAAAAGAAAAGAAAAACAAAGATTAGAAAATCCTTTCAGATGAAGAAGCATGGATGGTCGAATTTTACCCAAGACCCAAGTCAATAAAGTCAGTCAAGATATTCCCTTCTTTCCTTTTATTTATTATGTTGTTTCTTTTTCTACCTTTTACCCTTTTCGATCACTTTTGTTATGGTTTTTATCTCATTTCATAAATAGTTTAATAATGTGTAAGTATATAGAAATGATTCGAAAATGCAGAAAACAATTTAATTAACTAAAAACTTTAAGGAAAAAAAGGGGAAAAAAATTTAAATTTTTTCTGAAAATCAAAGAGATGGAGTTCTTTAAACTAGTAACGTGGTTATATACTAAGCCCTAGTCATCTCATAAATACCAAATGACCGTGTATATTCAAGACAGATTGAATTTGGCGACTTATTTACTAAGAAAATTGATTATCATATCGTTTCAAAAATAAGCGCTGTGAATTTACTGTAGAGTAATAATCTCTACTTTTTTGTACCGTTCTTTTTTAAAATTAATTCTATAATCTTACTTTCCGTTTATTTTAATTTTACTCTTATGTAGTTTAGTTTAAATTGTTATTTTACTTTAGTTAATAATTGAATGTTTAACAAGCTAGTTTATGATGGTTAATAAGAAACTGGATGTAATTCAGACAATTCCCTTTTCCACCCCGATTTGATTTGAAATCATAATAATTGCAAAGTAAATGTAAATTTTATGTTATTTTGTGTTTAAAAAAAAGAAAAAAAACTAATTAAATATATTGCAATAAAAATTGAAAGTTATTTAAAATGCAGCCATGTTTTTTTCCTTTCTTTTTCATCGTTCATTACCATCATGCTTTCCTTCTTGCCTTTGGAAAATGCAAAACCTGTGGTTTTTGGCCCTCCCAATTTAGTCTCTTTTTTTCCCAACGTTCCTCAAGTCTTGAACTCTAACTTTCTCGGTTCGAGCGGCAAGTCCTTCGAGCGCGTAAAAAGAATCTCGCCGCTTAAAATTTCGCAAACAAGCGAGGCGCATTTAGATGTAGGTATATGAGGAGGGACGCTTAAGCTTCTCTCGAATATTTTCATAACAGTACCTACGTTTTTTTCACTCTTAATAGTCCCTCTCGACAGTTTCTATGAGGGTATAAATATGTTTCAATACTAAGAAAACCCTTGTGAATTCACGAGAGAGAAAGTTTCCAACGAAAACTTCGATGATTCGTGAAAGTCGATTTTAACTTACGACCTCCATCAATTTGTCATATAAACAGTTCGGTTTCAGAGTAACTGAAACATTAAAGGGGGCGATATACGTGTATTCTTTAGAGATACTTACTCCCACTTTTCCGCTTCAGTTTTGAATTGAGTTCCCATTTCCTCGTACTATAAATTTTTCATCTCGTGCAAATATGGCTATCCACAATCATCGCATTTGCTTTATCAGTATACATTTCTTCACTGCTCATCAGCGATGATTGTTGACTGGCCAACTTACATCTTTGCGCAGCTCCTAAGTCATTTAGTCGATCATAGCTCGTTTCAGAAGGGAAGGTGGAGCTCACCAATAAACTTTGGCGAATTTTTGATTTTCATTTCAAATCAAAACGTGTAACGGGAGTGAGGTAGGGGTTTGTGCAAAGCAGAGCTCATTGACAATTGATTGTCGTTTTTTCCCATTTGAATCTATGGAGAAGTGTCAATTTCTTGAGGGTTCAAATGTACTCTCTAGTTGCCGATTCTTTTCCAGAGATTTACATGGAGAAGACGACGATCAATTCATCAAAATTGACGAGCCCCCACTGGCAGGGGCTTAAGAACATGAAGGATCTTATAGAGAAAGGCGTCATGTCATGATGTAGTTACTAGTCTTTTGTATGTTTACTGGTGGTATCTCTATCTTTTTCAAACACATGTGTTCTAACGGGAAAAGAGAGAGGATTTCTGGATCCACATTTGCTTTAACCAAGTCTTGTTAAGTATGGAAGCAAAGGTAATTAAAAATTGTTGGCTGATCGATAGACTGTTTTAGCGAAATGATGCGTCGTTAGAATAATATCAAAATACCGTTCAAAAGAAGATGGGAATAGTGAGAGCGTTCACAAAAAAAATAAAAAAAAAAAAAAATGAAAGTTTTAAGGGAGGAAAAAATAATAATGAAAATAATAAAATAATATAATCTTTGGCCAAAATTGGGTCTTGAAAACTTAAATCAGAGCATAATTTTGCTGCGAGATCCAAACGATGCATAAATTTAAATAAGATTAAGATTTATTTGCAACGACATATTCAAAAGGCAAGTTTTCCCAACTATTTCTTATAATCGAGCTTGTCTTTGATCTTTTGTTGTCTCTCCAATTACTTTATAATGTTGATTAAGTAACAATATAGCTAAATAGAATATGACTTCTTATAACATCCTGGTTGCTGTGTTTTGTGTAAACCTAAATAATTGTCCACGTTCGCTCGAGTTTTATTGCGTTCAATTGAGCCAACAAACAATATCGGTATAACGGAACTTTTGGATTAATTAATTAATAGTTTGTGACCTCAAAGTCCAAACTAGTATATTTTGAAGTGTTATTGAATATAATCGATAGTTACGAAAAGTTTGATTTACATTAAATCAGCCCAATCTCATCCATTAATCATCATTATGGACAATGAGCTGCAATTTTCTGGAAAGTGAATTTGAAATTTTTTGTTTTAATTTACAAAGTTAACAATCATTCACAGCCTCAGAACTATTCCATAAGTTTCCGCTGCTGCGCCGTTGCAAAAGGAACAAAAATAGCTTGAAAACTTTGGCCAGTGAGCTCGCCTCGTATATAATTTCCATTTATATTAATTTATGTTTTGTATTTTCTGCCGCGGTGCGGCGTTGGTACTTCTTCATTTGAGCCGTAAGAAAGTTCTCCACAAAGCCGTACTTTGGCTCATAATACACGTAAGCCGGAGTATATTTAATGGCAATAAATGAGCTTATCCTGACTTCATTGCGACCAGGCTTCGCCGAGTCAGGCTGTTCTCAAACAGTAAGCAAGAATCGCATTATAAAATTCTCAACATGTGAGGCATTTTTGTTTAGACTTATAGTCTTTCATTTAAACCCAATATCAGGCTGACCCAGGTGAATAGGTGACAGAGCAACTGTTTTGCGTATAATGGATGGCATACTTCAATTCACTGATGATTTCACCGATTGGAAAAAGATCACACAGTTCAGTTCAGTGTATGGTATGACTGTAATACACTAAAATACTCTGATTTGTAAATCTTTTTTCATCCAGTGGAATCATCGGTGAATTGAAGTATGCCATTAATTCTACGCAAAACGGCAGCTGTGATAGGTGGCGACCCGTTTTGGAGCCACTAAACTGCGATCGAGGTAATGAAAAGAGAATAACAGTATTGCATTCTCGCAGGGACATCAGTGCTTGTGAGAATGTTCCTTTCAAAATCTGCAGCGAGCTTTCCATCTAAAACGAGGTAGGCCCAGAGAATACGGCCTAATTTCCGGATACTATATAAAAACCCTGCCTGCTGCAGGACAGCAACGGGGCTCTTGAGCTAATAAGACGAAGGGTGGTGGAGGAAAGAAAGGAGAGGGAAAATGAAGAAGAAAAATGATAAAAAAAAACAACATAAAACCGGGAAAAAAACGAGAAAAGCTATTGCGCTCCAAGAAAATTGGGGTCTCTGTGGAACTAAATGTAGGCCCTAAACAAGTCTCCTCATAAGTCTATTTCTCCATTTGAATCACGTGTAGGCAATGCCCCGGAAGAGCGCCACCAACGTTTTGAGAGCCTTCCACCATATATCGGCTATTTGGAGAGTACATATTGAATAGGTCTGCTCGATAGTGTATTGCCTTTAAAATAACATAGGCGATGCCTCGAAAGAGCACTAAGTGACGTTTTTAGGGCCCTTCGCCCTGTTGAATTTTTGAAAACTTCAGATTGAATTGAACAGGACTGCTCGTTAGTCTATTTTTTCCACATTAAAATTTATGTATCCGTGGCTAACTGATATATTTCTTAGAATTGAATTTCGTGATTGTGCGTATACGTAGACTCTGTTTTACACGTCTTTAGCTGAACTTCACACTTGGAAAGTCACATCAGACGAACCCATGAAAACTACCTCCAGTTAATTAACATCTTCGCGGTCACTGACGGGCACTCTAACGATGCTCGGAGAGGGTATGCAATAAGGATGGGAGGTCAGTGGGTTCAAAAGTGGGGCCGAGGTGGGGCAAGAGGAGTTAAGACCTTTGTTTTCCCCTTTTTTGGGTCATTTTCCAAAACAGTGACCGGATTGAGGATTGAGCCCCCAAGCCCCCCTTCCCACCGACCGCAATCTGGCATTAAACAATGCACCTGATAATTGTGTTGAATGGTACGTTGTGTATATCTTTCCTGCGTTGAGGATTGCATACCCCTTGCGCCTATCTTAGTCCCCCTCGGAAGTAGGTACATATTTAAAAAAATACCGTGGGACGCGCGACGCGTCGCGTCGCAACGTCTATGCGAGTGAAAGTGAAAATACACGACTCTCTGTTGAGCCAGGAACACAGGGACATAGGGACAGGGACAGGGACAAACTACTCAGTACCCCCATCAATCCTGGCCTGATTGCTCCCTCACTCACTTTCACCCGACCAATTGATCCCTCCACACCATTGTTGTCAGATTGTGATATCTCACCTCCTCAAGTGTCAACTGGAGAGCTTTCTTCAGCTGCACACTGTACAGGGACGTTGTTCTCCCCACCTCACTCTCCCCTCCAAGACCCTTTCCCTTAAACTTCCTCGCTCTTGCTCCCGCTCACCGCCGGAGCAGAGAGATTTACCTGATTTGCACTCCCGTCGTATGTTCCAGCTTGTCTCGATGACGGTCATAGTAGATGATCATACAGGTTCGAAAGTATTGACCATTTCAGTATGGCGAGCGGGAAATTTAAAATACCAGGAATCTACATCGGAATATATACAATCTATGGCCATCATAAAGAGGTGTCTTCGATCACTGCTCTTGATTTCAGGACTTTGTATCACTATATAATTTTAAGTAATGAATACCTTTAGAGTTGGTCAGACTCTAAAGTTTAAGTGAGCGCAGTTTAAGTGAGTTTATAATCTTAAATAAGCGCATTTTTATTTTTGTCAAACTTTACGTTAGAACGTACGAGTAGCGGCTCTTGCACTCTCACATTCGTGTCTTCTTTGCCATTAAAGCTTATACAAAAAATCGACTCGAGATGCAGTTCGTCGGCTAAACTATACAATCAATTATTTTACAGAGGTTTAAATGGAAAATATCCGATATTATATTAGGGGCTCGGTATATCGAGGGAGTAGTAAGGAACCATTTAAAGTCCCGTCTAGGATGGCCAAAATTATAAAGGGGGTCACCTCCCCCTCCCATTTCTTTCTCCAGTAACCCTTCATACATACACGCAGGTTTCAGTGGACCACTGTGCTCAGAGCCCCCTGAGCCAACATTGGGACCTTTTCGAATTTTCAGCAGCAAAAATTGGCAATGAACCCATCAAATGAGAAAAAAATCTGTTGGAAACCGTGGCGAAAGCTCTTGCAAATAGGAACACTGCAGTTTGTCCATTTAAACGCGCGGGAGAAAGATCGAACCATTGAGCGCACGGCGAGCACCCTGGAATACGACTATTTTCGTTTGTTTGAATGGATAGAGCGTGACTTTGCCAAATAGCACGCTTTGCCATTGGGCTGAATAGAAAAGACCAAAAAACGATGGGTGTGCTCCTCCTAAGAAATCCCGATTCAAACAATAGCGTTCATTCCTTAAAACGAGCGCATCTTGTGCCGCGGCCTTGCGGGTCTTTCTCCCGCTGATTGTGAGGCCAGACAGGTCTATTTGGTAACCACCGCACAGTGGACCAAAAAACTTATTTTTTCGGACATAGATAGTTTTTGTTTTCTGTTACAGAATCGATTTCAAGTTGATAATTTCTAGCAAAAAACACGGGATATATGACTCATTCAAAGATGTCAAATTGAAAGTTTGACTCAGTTTTCAATTATTTTACCATCCTTTGTTCACTATCTCAATTTCTGTTTGTGAAATGTTGCACGGAAAATTCAATTTTTCCGACCCACTGTGCGCTATTGATAGCTTAACGAGATGGTAAACAGAGAGAGGGAATGATTCCAGTAAAAATTCACTAATGCCTCGCGGCTAGGAAAGGGACGGGACGGGTGAAAACTGGAGTTAGGAGAGGTAGAGTAGGACAGTCTGGCTAAAAGCGTGGGGGTGGGAGGGAAGTTAGAAAATAATGTGTACAACGGGAGCGTAAAGATCAGGAAGAAGGTGGCGCGGGGGGGGGGGGGGGGTGGGAGTGGTGGTGGGTGCAAATCGGGACGACTCTTGCATTTCGATAAATCAATATCTTTCCCATAAACCTATCCAAAAAAAAAAAAAAAAAAAAAAAGTCGAACTAGTCAGGAGGTCATACGTATGTTACCAACCCCCCTATGATTTAAATTTTGTTCAACGTTTCGTGTTAGTTGGGGAGGAGTGTCATACAAAGACTGTGAGTAATGTAAGTTCTCCTCAATAGCGGTTCGAGCAATTTGGCAACCTCGCGCTTTTTTATACTTTATTTAAATCCTTGCAAAAACATCGATTGTTTTTCTTGGATTTAAATGGAAAGAACCCATTGTTGCCACATTGTAAGATCCATCACTAGTTCTCCTATAAACATTGTTTCTTGTACGCAGTGGCGAAGCGTGCATTTTGGCAACGTTACATGTCCATTTAAACCCATGTAAAAGGTCGAATGCGAAGGTGTTCACCGAACACCCAACAGTACGATCTTTTCCATGGGATTAAATGGACGAACTGCAAAGTTTCCGAATTGCACGCTACGCCACTGCTTGTACTTCTTTCATCACTAAGAACCAATCCCTAAAACGTAAAATACAACACGGGGCCCAAATGGATTCTCCTCTCCCTCTCAAGCTTCTTGTCCTTTTAGGTGCTTGAAAGGAGCAAAGCACCTTGGAGACACAAGAGCTCAGAACATACTCCACATAACAACCATGCACGGAAAAAAAAGATTAGTGAAAATAACCATACGGATACCTGATTTTGGCACCTGCTAGATGATATGGTAAACTTGACCAGAAGTATGATACATTTACCGATACTTCGAGTAAATTCGACATGCAATCAGGTAATATCACCTAATACCTTGTCAAAACATAGTATACTTCTGGTTAACATTACCATAACATTTAGCAGGTGCCAAAATCAGGTATCCGTATGGTTATTTTCACCATAGTTTTTTTCCGTGTGTCGAGATAGCTGATTTTTCCGTTATTCCCTTCATAGATCCTCATAAATTGCCGAAATCTTTGCTGGGGACTATACCAGATACGAGGGATGGTACAAATTTTTGTGACTGCTGTTTAGTATGCCTTAAGATAATATTATGATCATTGTAGAAACATCTACCGAACTTTTACTTGCACACGTACAGTCAACGAATTAAATAATGTCAGTCGATTGCTAATACTTTGGGAAGGTAGACCACCTACAATGCATCATTTGCATTTAAAATCAGCATTTTAAATATTGCAGGTTGCCGACCGAAACCAAAATCAAAGGAGTCAACTGACATTATATAATTCGTCGACTGTACATACGATTGATTTATGTAATATTCTCTAAAAATCTTCTTATTTTTACTTTTTTGATCATGTCTTTACAGATGCGTTGTTTATATTTTCTTTGTTATATGGATTTCAGAACAGCATGTCCTTAAAAAAATCACTTTATTCAATAATTTTGCATTTCATATAATTGATGTTTAAAGCTTGTTTTCTTCGGTAAGACTTTGCAGTCAGCTACTCTTTACTTTGACGATGGACTTTATCACTGGTTTTGTTGGCCATAAATACTTCATTATGCACCTTAATCCAATTTAATAAATGCACTGCGGATTTTCGATCCTTTTTTATCGTTGGACTCAACTCTCTCGATCTTGAAGTTTGAAAGAGGAAATTAGTCGCTCTATTGACTGATGAATTATTGGGGTTTTCTCATAAGAATTCATGTGAATGTACATTTGTTCGGAATTCCGTAAGTCTACACGCTATACAATTAAACCTGGCTCTAATATTTGAAGCATGTTGACCGAAAAGGTTAAATTTGAACCAACAGTTGCTGAAGAAAATTGAAAATTTTGAGGACGCACCTTTGATTCGTCTTCTCCATTTAAACTTATGTAATATAATCGATCTTCAGCCTGCAGACTTCAGGAGAGTCTCTGAGTCCCTAAGAGATCGATATTTTTGCATAGGCTCAAATGTAAAAAAGCATGGTTGCCAAATAGCACGAGTCACCGCTGCAATTCATTGAAATACCTATCCCACTGTTCATGCACTGAGAAGATTTTGGTTGTAAAAATCGATTGGAAACATTGTAGGAAAGGAAAGCCTTGTCAAAACACAACCTATTAATTTGCTCAATCACAACTCGCATTCATAATAATCAGATTTGAATAATGCCGTTCTGTTGATACTAAAGAATGACTAAAAAACACTCCTTTCTGCCCCTATGTGTGTCGTTTGTCACCGTATGAATGGCGAGATAGAGAAAGAAAGAGATAGCAAGAGCGAGTCAAAGAGAGCATGAGAGAGAGAGAGAGAGAGAGAGAGAGAGAGAGAGAGAGAGAGAGAGAGGACGTTTGTGCAAGGTACTCTAGTACCATGCCGAAATGCCACTCGCTGCAGTTACGGGGAATACGATAACAACGACGCACAAGAATCTTGCATGTAGGATAAAGTGGCCAAAACTCAGGATGATAAAACCATCTAAACTTATCGTATGATAGCTTTCAGGGATAATGCTTTTTCGCCCCTTAAATATTTATCAGAATTGGATCACATTTTAAAAAACATTAAACAAATTCATTTTAAATTGGAAGTTCCCTGTCGCGTTTGCTGTATATGCGCTTAAGTAGTTATGACGAGAGCTTTGAAACAATATTATGATTACGGGATTTGCAATCCGTTGAGTTTCGGTCAGCAAAACTGTCATTCAAGTTCGGTGTTCGATGCGGCCGCAAGTTTAAAAATAATCGTTTGATCGCTTTCAAAACTAATTTCAGACGTAAACATTACATTTTCTATAGAAAGTTTGTTGTTGATGGTGTTTTACAGGCGCGTAAAAGTGGGAACGAAAAATGTTCACATGAGAATTTAAGTTGATTTCAACTCGCTGATTTTGAGCGAATATAAGTAGAGTGCTCAAATAAATACCCCTGATTGCACCGACGACTGATTTAAAATGTTTAAATTGCAGATTTGTTTTCGGAAACTCTCGGTTGGATGTGATTTGTGGGCTTGTAATTAAGCCACTAAAAGCTTTTTTAACGATAGTCAAAGGCGATTATAACTCACAAATTTTGAGATCGTAAAAGGAGGGAATTGAAATGTACTCCTGGTTGCTTCAAAGGTTTATTTCAGACGATTAAACTACTTTTTAATCAGAGCGTCATTTTCGAATATGATCTACAAGTGTGTCGTTACGATAGTTGAAGACGGTTATAACTTGCTGAAGTCGAACCGATAGATCGGTCATTTCTGCTAACTATGCCCCGAGCCCACATTGGTAAAAATTTCCACTCCTCGTATCTCGTAGTTCGACAAAATAATCAAGGAACGACGAACACAGACTCCAAGACATGGCACACAGAGTGTACAGAAAGATACTTACGTCTTACGGGCCTTACAGCGTGGTTGGAAAGGCAATGCTCCTTCTGAACAGTTGTGCTCAGGCCAAAAAGATGAAAAAAATAAAAAAAAAATAAAAATCTGCTCAAGGTACTTCGAGTAATGATTAACATCCTCTTATTAAAATACAACTTTGTAAAACAATTGTTTTTGTGATGATCAAAAGATCACCGATCAAAAGTATGATGGAGGCATTGACTTTTTGATCACACTGTAGCTGCTGCATCGTAGATGTTCGGGCTAGCAATCCTACAAGCTCCGCTGACAGACTTTAGCGGGAAGCGAGCGAAAAGAAGGAGAAAAGCAACCAATCCAATCCACGCACGGTGCACAGTAAATACATTTGAAAGGATGCCACAGACAGAAAGAACACACTGGCCATCCATTCCGTTCGTAAATAAAAATGTAGCCAACTCAAAAAGACAGGGGATACACTGCAATGAATTGTATGGATCAATGCGGTTTTCTAGATGTATCGAAATAATTCCTGTTTAAACAAGAAAAATCGAAATATCTTCTTTTTCTACTTTTAGAGCGCGTTTTATGTAGGTAAGATGGTGAACCATCAAAGTGCACTAGCCATTCACTGGCGTGGACCAACTCGTAGTGCATTTGACCATCTACACTTAGAATAAGAGTCGATGCACTGTCAAAACACGTGGCTTTTACATAGCTTTAAATACACAAAAATCATTGATTTTCGAGGAGCTGCGTCAGTCGATATTCGAATTGAACGTGACTTTCGGCGATTCGAATGACTTATCTAGTGATCAATTTATTGATGATTACTAGATTTCCGTTGATCGACTTTGAAGAAAAAAAAACCGGACCTCCTGACGTAATAATGTCAGTTATCGATACGATGATTTGAATTCTTTGTATGGATTTCAAGCCCTTTATAATTTTAGGAACACTCTCAAGGGACGTCTCCAGATCTTGGCGATGTATTTTATCAAAAGAGATCGCTAGCCAGAAGCGCCGGGCGTAATTTTGACAACTCCATATTTTGTCCCTTTAAACTCGTTCAAAAAGTCGAATTATTGCGGGAGTGCACGATACACTCCCTCAAAATAATATTTCACACTGGTTCAAATGGACAAAACGAAAAGTTACCCAGATTTTACGTGACGTCACTGCCGCTTGAAGAAATCGATTGATTTGTGGAAATTGCTGGATGAATGTTGCATGACCTGCCCAAAATAAAGTCAAAGTCATCGTGAGGTTTGACGATATTTTGTTGTTTTACCGTCTGTGATCCCTCGTTCAGATACGTCAACAGTAAACAGAGAAAAAGAGAAAAAAATAGACGTCTAAGAAGTATCAATGCTCATTTCCTGTGCCCGTTTTGGACCATTATTCCAATTCTGATTGTTCGGTGGATTTTAATTGGCTTGGATTATACATTTGTGCCTCATCATTGCGTCAAAATTGGAGTTAGCGCTTTCAGATGGGTTTCTATCACGGTTTCGTCAGCTTCAAAGCGCTAATGGTTCATGGACTCCCACCTCTCTTCATGAGGTTTATCACCGGCGGCTTCACATTTCAACGCTAGTGCCCCGTCTTTCTCTCACATAATATCTTTGGCGCAGAAAGAGAGATAGAGCCAAAGAGTGAGCGAGAGCACTCGCTCAGTCTCAGAGAGCGGAAGAGAGACGGAGAGAGAGATATATTTTTGCGTATAAAACAAACTAGTGAACTGGGTCCAGGGGTGTATTGATTGTGCCAGGTCGGTCGCCAGTAGTCATGGTAACTCGAAGACTGCGCATCACGCCCGCCCACCACGACTTTTAAAGCGGGCTCCTCCGCTCTCTCTCCCCCACTCCCTCTCGCTGCCCCCCACTCTACCAGCTCTTTCTCCCCCTCCAACCTTAGTTTCCTCCTCTCCTTCGTCAATACCCTTCAGGCCCACCTCTCTCTTTTGCACCCTGCACCCTGCATCCAACCACCCCTTCTCTTTCCCAACCCCCCTCGCTACCATCAGCGCCTTTTTAGCCGAAACCACCGCGCTTTTTTCCTCCGTCTCATGCAGTTCATTTCTTCTTGCCATGTGGAAAACTTAGAGAGCACTCAATATTTTCTCTCTCTCTATCTCTCTCTTTCTTTCTCTCTCTCCATCTTTCTCTTTTGCGGAAACCGAATTCATGGAAAATTCGGAGTGTTAAATTTTGATTCGAGCGTAAAACGGGTTTTTTTTTTTTTCGTCCGCCGTAAAACATCCCCTATTTGTCTCGCCGATTTTCCCGCCACCGATATACGCCCCGGTTTTATCGATAAGCTCGCTTCGATCCTCCGCAACTGTTTACAGACACAGTATCCACATCATAACCTAAAAATCTCTCCTGTGTAAGTCACCTCCCTCAGTTTCGGCGCGCTTGCCCTCAGAAAGTTTTCATCTCATCTATCACATATCAAACCATTCTGTTTTCAATCGGTGCTGTTCTGTTCCATTTTTATTTTTTTCTCACCCTTGTTTTTTTTTAAACTCAATTTACTTACAACCAATGGTGGAAAATATTATGAAACAGACGTTTGCAGTAAACTCTCCTGTCATTGGTTGCAGTGTCAATTGATTCCCGGTTTTGCACCTTCCATCCTTTTTTGAACTAAAGTCCTCATAACCTTGCCCTGTGCACATAACTCTGTTTATAGGAGTTTATTTATATTTGTTTTGCATAAAAGTAGTTCATGAGCCTGTTTAAAACTTTCGTTCTATCAACATTTATGACCTTCTCTCAATCACTCAACCAATGATCCTCGCTAAGGTGGCTCATGCAGTTCGATTTATCGATGTCTCGCCTATTTAAACCTATTACAGAAATCGAATTCAAAGGGAGGACACTATACCATCTTTACGTTTCCGACTTTTACTGTACAATTTTATGGCAAAGATATCGATGTTTCAAACTGCAACCGCTGCTTGATCCTCGTCAATACCATCTCAGATAACGTGCTTATACTTTGTTTCTGTCATCTTGTAGCATCATTAAATTAATTATTATCTAATCATGAAACCTAAATTTTATATCAATGTCATCAACTTCCCCCTGTCCTAATAATCCACCCCCTTCAATTTCAATGTACGTTTGTAAATAATTTCGATCAAAAATTGCGCATGTATCAAACAGAACTGGTCGTTTGATAATAATACAAGTATAATTTTTAATATATCAATCAAAAGTTCGGTACCTAATCTCGATTTTTTTCACGGTCTCATTTAGGTACTATTCGAGTAAAAAACATTGAACAATTTTACTAAAACACAGAAAAGTTTATTTTTTTAAAGATTTTAAATAAATTAATGCTCTCCATTTATTCTTTCATCCTCCATTCTTTGCCTTTTTACTTATTTATTGTTTGTTTATAATTTGTTACTCATTCATTCATGTATTTAGAAAAATACACTCATTCATCCATATTTTCTTTGTTTAACTGTGTCATTTTTTCCTCTCTCCTCCTAAACTTTCAACTCTTTTCGATGTGTGTGTGTCTTTCTTTTAAAGTGGTTTAACACCAACCGTTTCTTGAACTTACCGTGAGACGAATTGTAGGAAAAGTTGATGATATAAACGATATAGTGTTTCCTCTGTGTTTTATCGAATTGGAGCATATATTCATATATAAATAAAACAATTATATCAAATTCTGTAACGGACGTGCAGAAATTCGTGAAATTACTTGAAAGGTAAGCCAAAGTTTTTGAAGTTGTCTCCTCAGAAAAATCGTTTATAATCAACATTTCATCAGACTTTGTGTTGTCCTTTACCAAGAAATCGAGACAGTAAAGCTCAATAGTAAACTTGTCACTTGAAAGGTCACTCACTATGATTTGAAAATGTAAAAGAAAATAAACATGGCCACCGTGTTAGAAGAAGTTGACAAAGTTATATGTTGGTATATCTCCGTAACGAGAGAAAATCCTGCACTGATTTCTGTGTCCAGTCGGCTGCTTTTTAAACTTTTAACCAAAATTCCAGTTGAATTGATTCAATTCTACAATTTGAGGTTAACCACCATCTTCCTGAGTGAGGTCTTACGGCTCACAGATTCTCTGATCTCCTTATTTTTGTCAACAGAAAAGAATAGAGCACTATTTTTTCATGTAGCCTTTGAGACTTTTTGACTGTTTCTTCAATCGGGTTTATAGACGGTTTGCACCAAATTTTGAAAAAGTTATCTAATACTATTACTATGCACGTGCATTTCAGAGATGATTTCTGAACTCAAGAAGTCTCAAGCCAGAGCTCATCCATTTCATCGAATGTGCAAGCTTTTGAATGGGATCGCAGTCTAAACTTTAAAAGCTTTCAATCGAAGAGCGATTCAGCTCGAACAGGGGGCTCGGTGCAGGACCTCCATTTTGACCTCCAGCTTTAACCCTTTCAGTCATGAATTATGAAAGAGAAGATTAGCCGCTTTAAGACCGATATAGGAGAATTGGGTGACCTTTTCTCACATAAGTTCACGTTCATGCCAATTTTTTCGGGGTTTCATAAGACTCCATGTTACACTTGTCCCCGTATACCAGTGGGTGATGGCCGAAAGAGTTAAAATATGTTTAATTCACCTTTGGTTCCAGTCGGTTGACAACAATTTTATATAGAGTATTTAAGCAGTACGACTGTGACGCATGGAAATACTCTTATCTGTAATAATTTCGTAACCGATGCATGGAGAAATCATCGGTGAATATCAAAATGCTACCTAAAAACCCATGAATATTGCAGATCAGTATATTTTCGTGGGTTATTGTCATAGCTGTAAAGTACAAAAACAACAGCTGTAAAAAAAGATTACACTGATCAATTAGTCAGTGTGATCTTTTTTTTCAATCAATGGAATCATCGTTGAATAACTCAAATCTTACCACTCGTAACCGATGCATGGAGAAATCATCGGTGAATATCAAAATGCTACCTAAAAACCCATGAATATTGCTGATCAGTATATTTTCGTGGGTTATTGTCATGATAGATGTAAAGTACAAAAACAACAGCTGTAAAAAAAGATTACACTGATCAATTAGTCAGTGTGATCTTTTTTTTCAATCAATGGAATCATCGTTGAATAACTCAAATCTTACCACTCGTAACCGATGCATGGAGAAATCATCGGCGAATATCAAAATGCTACCTAAAAACCCATGAATATTGCAGATCAGTATATTTTCGTGGGTTATTGTCATAATAGCTGTAAAGTACAAAAACAACAGCTGTAAAAAAAGATTACACTGATCAATTAGTCAGTGTGATCTTTTTTTTCAATCAATGGAATCATCGTTGAATAACTCAAATCTTACCATTTAGGAGCCTTCAGCCATGGATTGGTGCCATACCTGCCTAGCCCACAATAACTCATCATCAGCTATGAATATTATGCTCTCTAATGTATTACAGCCCACAGGGCTCAAAGAGAGAGAGAGAGATTTAGATTTAGATTTATTTATTTAGGCTGGCGCCAATAGGACCATGGTTCCTTTCTACCTTGAAACCAGCTAAACTTTACAGATAAAGTAATTAATACATATGTTTACAAATCTTAATATAAAGTTAAAACGAGACAAAACAAAACGAAGGGGGGGGGGGAATAAAATTAAATAAATAAATAAATAAAAAATAAATAAATAGATAGATAAATAAATAAATAAAAAAAAAAATAAAAAAAAAAAAAATAGTTAGATAAACAAATAAATAAATAAAAATGTATATAAAGAAATAATTGAAAAGATAAATTGATAGATAAATAAATAAAGCAAATAAACTAAAGAACGGTTGGGTAGCTAACTATACAAAGAATAATCAAATAAATGTGATCATATGACTGTATGAGACTGTAATAAATATTTCTTTAGCCCTCTTTTGAATTCTCCTATTTTTTCCATTCTCCGCAGCTCTTCAGGTAGATTATTTAGCACTCTTATTGATGTTATTAAGAAGCAAGAGAAGCAAGAAGAAGAAAAGAGAGAGAGAGAGAGAGAGAGAGAGAGAGAGAGAGAGAGAGAGAGGAGGGAGAGAAAGAGAGAGAGAGAGAGAGAAACAGTTTTATTTAATACTCAATTCGCACATATTTACAGAAAACAAAAACAATCTTAATTTTAATTAAACAGAATAAGTTAAAGGAACAAAAAAAGAATAAGTTAAAATTAAATTAACAAAGAAAAGGGGGGAAACAGTGCGGATTGAGCAAGGAGGCAGGATTAGGACTATTTAGTCCTCTCTTCCACCCAACCTCCTTGCTCTCACTCATTTGCTTCTAATGAGGCAAGCACAAAATGAAAAACAATAGAGAATGGTTAAATTTTAAAGAAAAATATAAATGGTTATGGTGACATAGTAAATAAAAGTAAATAAAGGTAAAAAAAATGGTTCGTATAAGGCGAGAGAAACAGAGAGAAAAGCTAAAGCAAAACAAAAACAAACAAAAAATACATTCTATGTGTATGTTTGTAAGTAATTAAAATAAAATTATTGTGCTTTTAATAAATTCTCTAACTCCTCCCTTGAAACAATCGAACGAAATAGTCAAGTCTTTTAAACTGTTAGGCAGTTGATTCCAAAGCCGAGCACCCGAAACCACAAACGATTTATTTGCAATTGACGTCCGGTGCCCCGGGAGAGAGAGAGAGATTGAGTGAGTACAAACAGAAAAAAAAAATCAAAGAATACAAATTATCTGAAGTTGAGTTGAGAATTGAATATTTCACAGTTTATGTGTATTTGCGTCCAAGAGGCAGAATTAAGACTGATCAGTCTTTTCTTCCATTCTGCCTCTTGGCTCTCATGAACGGTGACTAAGATACACAAAATAAACATATTTAAATTTAAAAAATACTATTATTTAAATAAGTAAATGATGAATTAAGTGATGAGTAAATAAATTAATAGTGGATAGGTAATTAATTAAATATTATTAAGTAAAAATGAATGAAAAAATGAAGAATAAAAAAAAGAGGAAAAAAAAATAGAAATAAAAATGAAAAGAGAGAGAGAGAGAGAGAGAGAGAGAGAGAGAGAGAGAGAGAGAGAGAGAGAGAGAGAGAGAGAGAGAGAGAGAGAGAGAGAGAGAGAGAGAGAGAGAGAGAGAGAGAGAGAGAGAGAGAGAGAGAGAGAGAGCGAGGGAGGGAGGGAGCGAGAAAGAGAGAGAGAGAGAGCGAGCGAAGGGGTGAGAGGGAGGAGGGGAGAGAGAGACACATTCCTGGCAACAGCTAGTGGACATAATATTGCGAGGAAACAGGTTTAAAAACTAGAAAAACGAAATATTTGCCTTTCATATTCCTTGTAATTGAAGAAAAAATTTGTGAAGAGACTTGTCATCAGAAAAATCAGCTTATGGCTAATTCTAAGACTTTTCTTAAAAAAGAGAGAGAAAAAATTTCCAAGAACTTACAGATTTTTCCATTTTTAACGAAAGAAACTCTGAAAACCGTCGATATTCTTTATTTCTTAATTTGTCATTTACACGTAGTTTGCACATGGCAAGTAGATCAGTAGGTAGTAAGCTTACCTCATTAGTGCTGGGTCGAAAAATTGTTAGGACTGGAGCAATTCGAAATGGAGCTCTTGCACAGTTTTGCTGTAGGCAAATGGAGTATCAATTCTGATGTAAAATGCTGCAAAAATAACGATGAGACCATTAAAAAAGTCTAAAACTCACTCCTCGCGGAGAAAACTTAACATGAAATTTCGGGTGACCACCCTTGCATGTATGCACCAACCTTGGATTCGGACCCCAAACAAAAGAACAAGACATGACATTAAGTGTCGTCTTCCTCGTTTATGACGCAACGTAGAACTTTTCTGTAGTTATCACCGTACTCCTAGTGACAAAATGTGTATAAATGGACCTTTAATCCCTTCAAATTAACTTTTTGGAAGCAAATTCATTTATCTCATTGTTCAAATTCGTATAGGTTATGTTCTTTTGTTTGGGGTCCGAATCCGAGGTTGGTGCATACATGCAAGGGTGGTCACCCGAAATTTCATGTTAAGCTTTCTCTGCGAGGAGTGTGTTTTAGACTTTTTTAATGGTATCATCGTTACTAGCACAGCATTTTATATTGGAATGGACACTCCATTCGCCTACAGCAAAACCGTGCAAGAGCTCCATTGGTGTCCTGAGGACCTCGGCATAGATATTCCGCGTTTCCAAAAAGCTCAGGAAGATGGTGGTGAAAAACAGTGGCATTAGCTTGCGATCTGGCAATTTTGCTTTTAGTTCATTTAAATCCATGCATAAGGTAGAGCTTGAGTGTATATTAACCGCTTAGCTATTAATGAGCTCAATATTCTTCGTGGGTAATAATAGACAGTATGCAACATTGCCAAACTGAATGCTTGGCTGGGCTTTTGATGGACTTTTTGCTCAAATTTGGCAACACTTGAGACCACTTTCACATAGTGATGTTGTTTCGATTATGTATTCAGTGGCATATTCTACAATCCATCGGCGATTGTTTGCGCGTTGAAGCGAAGATTACGTGAACCAATCGTGCGAAGTACAACTGTTGGTTTATGTCTATAAATACTCAAATATGTAATCCTTGCCTAAACCGGTTGAATTGCCGATGTGTTTCAAAGCTCCATTTTAATGTGGTAAGTGACAGCACTGATTTCAGTCGGTGGTGAGGAAAAGAAAGCCACGTTGACCCCTCTATTTGTATGGCTATTTAACGTGGAATCAATCCGACGACTTCATGTAGAAAGAAATCAAACTTGCATAGCACAGAATACTACAATTAGAACGGAAACCCCCAGAAGACCCAATGGAAACAAGATTGGGAAATGGGAATTTACCAGCACAAACTGGCGACCGTACTTGCTCACTTCTCAAGATGGTGGACGAGCTTTCCGAAGCTATGCACCATAGGAGAAAGATAACTCCTAATCCTTCAATACATATAGCATATGCATATTCCTAAGGGGCTCTTGCAAACTTTTGCTACAGGGGATTAAAAAGTTGATTCTTGCATAAAAACCAGTAAAAATGACAATGAGTACACAAAAAAATCACGAAATTCACTTTCAGAATCGGGCTTAATGGCGGAGAGACGCAGGTATCATGAGAGATTCCTATCTAAATTGAGACTTATCTCTGTGTTTTCGTAGAGAAAGTGACGTAATAGATAGGAATCTCCCATAATACCTGCGTTGAAGCGCCATTACGATCTTGCCATGGTAGCAGTTATATGAGTTTATTACTGAATTTTAGACTTCCTTAGTGTGATTTTCGTGATTTCCACTGGTCGTTACATCAGATTGGACTATTTATTTGCTTGTTTCAAAAGTTTGCAAGAGCCTCATTAGGAGCAAATACTTTAAGAGTGTATTTAAACATTTAGGAATAGAAATATACTCATTAGACCATATCTGAAATAATTCATTTACAGCCTCTCATCAATGAATTATAAATGAAATAAAATGAATTTACTTTTTTCCCTTTTTTAGTACCCCATAATGTACTGAATAAAAATGTTTGGTTAAAAAAAAAGAAAAATCGTACAATGAACGTCTAAATTATAGATATTATCAGGAGCACTAAAACGTGTCAATCTAGACATTTCTAGTGCTTTCATCTTAAAATTCATGGGATGAGTAGTAATTACGAGAGCGCTTATTAAATCAACGGTTTTGTAGAAGGAATTTACGACTCCAATCAGTGAATTTTGAAATCTCTCCGAGTGCTCGTGCTGGGCTGCCGTTTTGCGGATCTTTGGTGGCATTCTACGATCCATCGATGATTCACCAGTTGAAGCAAAGATTATATGAATATCAGGGCTGCTGTTTTGCGGATCTTAAATGCGGTATTCTACGACCCATCGGTGATTCACCATTTGAAGCAAAGATTACATGAATATTAAGGGCTGCCGTTTTGCGGATCTTTGATGGCATTCTACGATTCATCGGTGATTCAATCGATCAAAGCAAAGACTACATGCATCATTTATAATAATCAATCATAATTAGCATTTAAAAATACTCATATTAGTAAAAAAAAATCGTATCAGCAAAAATACCGGTCAAATCAACCATTATATGATCGTCTTGTCTGATCAGGCAGTATTTACTGTCGTATTTGAGGTTATAAATACCAGAATTGTATAATGATCCTTATGGGAAATGTCAGGCCCAAAGGTAAAAATCTGTTACACTATGATCAGACCAACTATCGAGGTGTCTATTGGAATTCTATAAAAAAAAATTACGATGATACAGTGAGAGATTATTCAGAATCGGTTGGATCAATAGATCGTCATGGCTGCTGTTGCAAGCTTTTGCAGTAAGTGATTATAAAGAGTCGATTCAGAGGTAGAAATCTGTAAAAATAAAGATGGTAGCACTATAAACGTACGAAATCCAACCCTAAACTCGCAAAAAGCTTTTAAACACGCGATCGTTATGGCGGCGTTGGGCACTGATGATGAAAGATTACCATCTTATTTCTGGATTTCTTTCTATGCTAGGACGGAAGATTCAAAGAGTAACTAATCACCAGAGGAGTGATTAACAGCAGATTAACGGTATCGTGGCACTTGGTGACACGGGTGCCACAGGAAAGTCGTCGCTTATTGGCTATACTTCTTGGCAGAGTAACAGTACTATCCGATGGGAATATTAGTGCCCATAACGGTGAAATTAAGATCACGAATGGGACTCTTGCAAGCAGTGGCGTAGCGTGCAATATGGCAACGTTGCAGTTCGTCCATTTAAACCCTTGTGAAAGATCGAATGGCAAGGTGTTCACCGAACACCCAACACTTCGATCTTTTTCTTCGGTTTAAATGGACGAACTGCAACGTTGCCATATTGCACGCTACGCCACTGCTTGCAAGCATTTGCTGTCAGGAAATGAATAGTACCTTCTGATGTAAAAACCAGCGAAAATCACGGAAATCACACTGAAAAAGTTTGAAATTCAGTAATAAACGCACAAATAAACCGCTCTCACGGCAAGATCGTAATGGCGCTTCAACGCAGGTATCATGGGAGATTCCTGTCTAATTTGTCATTTTCTCTATACGGAAACACGCAGAGATTTGTCTCAATTTAGATAGGAATCTCTCATGATACCTTCGTCGAACCGCCATTATGCCCGATTCTGAGAGTGAATTTCGTGATTTTTCAGTGCGCTCATCGTCATTTTTACAGGTTTTTATGCAAGAATCAACTCTACAATCCCCTGTAGCAAAAGTTTGCAAGAGCCCCATTTAAAAGCATTTTATGAGTTGGATATCGCAAGTTTTTAGTGTTACAACTTTATTTTTGGAGGTTTTTACACCTTAATCGACCTATAAGTCGCCTGTCGCAAAAGAGTGTAGCTGCTCCGTTAGAGTGGTAAATTTCGGAACTTTTCAATGATTCCATTGGTTTTCTAACATCACTTTACAAAATAATTTCCGTTTCATTTATTTACATTAAAAAATTGAAGCAGGCCCACTGTAAATGGTTCTTTGCTCTTTCAAGCATGGAAGAGGATTTTACTCTCTGTTTCACTCTTTTTTCTTCTTATCTGTATTTCTCTCTCTCTCTCTCACTCACTCTCTCTCTCTCTCTCTCTCTCTCTCTCTCTCTCTCTCTCTCTCTCTCTCTCTGTCTTTTCCTTTCTTTCATTCCTTTTACTGAATTTTTTTTCCTTTTTCTTTTCGTTCTCTCTCTCTTCCTTCCTCTCTGTTTCATCAGCAATACAACGTTCGCCTTGTTTGGAGAAATACCGGTGACCTAGTAAAATAGAGATCGCTAGAAAGCTGTATGTATACTCGCAGTCGAATCGAAAAATAAAAACGAGGGCTATATTTTTCCTTTTGTTGGGTTTATCTCGTTTCCAATAACTTTATTATTATTTTCTCTTTCTCGGGAAGTAAATATCGTTTAGTCGGGGTCACCAAAAAAAGAACTCAATATAATCCTCTGGTAACAGTTTTAAGCGAGCTTGTCGTGGATTTGATCATATGTTTTCATATCCATCAAGACGACGCAAACTCGCGCACAGTGAATCAAAATCAGCGAGCTTTCAATTTATCTAGAGTTGCGCTGTCTATAATGGGTGATTTGCGTAATCGACACCGAGAATTTTTAGGTTGGGATTATAAAAGGGGATACTTTTTCCATCTATCTCTATCATCAGTATCATCTCTCACGCATTCTAGTGCAACCTCTTGGTGAATCGAAACATATCACACCAAAATACACGATAATATACATTCGCGATTCGCACCTTAAACCTAACCTAAAAATTATCCATGTTGGTTACGCATATATAACTCAGTAGATCACGACTTTATAGAGACATGTTTCGCTCTTGAGGTGATTCCATGGCACACGACCAAGGCGATCGATTAGTCGATCGAAAAATGGTCATTTCCCGGACTCTGTGGAGTTTTTTTTTTGTAAAACCAGGATTGTCAGCAACTGGAGGTAGATCTAACCAAGATATCTGTTAAGTTTGGATGCTCGAATTCGGAAAATAAGAACGTAACTATGGAAATTCGCACAATCGCTGTTCGATTTATCGAATCGCACAACGGATTCCGAATTCTCATAGTTACGTCCTTATTTTCCGAATTTGAGCATCCAAACGTACAGATATCTTGCTTAGATCTACCTCCAGGTGCTGACAATCCTGGTTTGACAAAAAAAAAACCCTCAGAGTCCGGGAAATGACCATTAATCGATTGACTAATCGATCGCCTTGGTAACGTGCCATGGAATCACCTTAATCAAAATGTATTTTTTCTGGACAAAATAACCATTTGTTTTTCGCCTGAGAAATGCTTAACCCTTTTTAGTGCTAAGTTTCTCAAATCTTTGCTCTCTTATTCGAACTAATGACTAACGAATGTGTAGGAAGCAATTTATTCCCTCAAAGTACTTCTTTTTGCTTGCATTATCAATTGATGGCTTTCAGTTGTTCGTTATTTTGCAAAAGTTCTTTACTGCGAAGCAAATGCATAGGCTGTCTAAAAAGTACCGGGGCTGATGCTATAACTTCCATAATAAAATAGCTAGCGATCATATCTTGCATGATTTTATTTAAAATATCAACTCATTTTCCATAGATTGAGCCCAAGATGAGCACATTTGGTCAAAAATTGATGAAGTTATGACAGTTTGAAAAAGGGAAAAAAATTTGACTCCCTACGGGTTTTTTTAGCATACATTTTCTCGAAGCGAAAAACGAAGCACTGAAGTCAATGTTGTGATCAGACCTTAGTGTGATCAGATAATGAGCATTATCAGTCTCATCTTGAGTTAGATGATCAAAGTAATATTTATTAGTTGTAATTACGGTGTTACCAGGTTGTGCAAGAAAGCATCGGACAATTTAGTGCTTCGTTTTTCGCTGCGAAAAAATGTATGCTAAAAAACATGTAGCGGATCAACTTTTATACCTTTTTCAAAGTGGCATAACGTCCTCAATTTTTAACGAATGTGCTCATATTGAGCTCAACCAATAGGAAATGAGGTAATCTTTTAAACGCGCTTAAGATATTATCACTAGCTAGCTTGTTTATGAAGTTATAGCATCAGTCCTGGTACTTTTTGAACAGCCTATGTTTCTCCTATATCGTCGTCGAACAGATGACTTGACTCAGTAGCGTAACTAGAAATTACCTTTCTCTCACTTTGTCCATTAAAATGTGTAAGTTAGAAAAGGATAGGAAAGGGGGATCAATCCCCTCTTCCTATCCTTTTTCTACCTGTACATTCGGATGAGTAAGAAGAGAGATAGCATGATTTCTAGTTACGCTACTGACTTGACTCATTGCTTCCTGTGAGTCCCAGGAGGCAAGGAGGCCTTGCCAAAGTTCAAGAAAAAAATGCGTACCTCAATTCGACAAACGACAGGTCTGCTCATTGGCTTGTGGTTCACAGAATTTCTCGTGTCAATCAATAAATTATTTTGCCAACCTACACTTAACGGGCAGACCTGATGTTTTTCGAAACGAGGTACGTACTTTTCGACTTGGGCCTGCGCGGCAAGAACATTTAGGAAATACTGTATTTTTTTCCTTGCTTTTTATTGTTCATAAAATGATATTCGAAAAATTCTTCAATCCCTCGTCGTACAGTGCGTAGGAATCATCGATTTGGCAGTCAAAAATCAGAAAGTTGAAACTGCTTCAAACTTGTCATTTATAAATGATTTCAGGACTAAATTTTACTCTTGAAAAACCAACTCTGATACACGATTCTAGCTAGTAATTGCACGCAGTGAGTTGAACATTTCATTTCAGCTTCAAAATGAGCATTTTTAAGGTGATTTCAACTTAGTGCTTATTTTTGGGCGCTAAATGTCAAATTTGTGCCCACTGTGTGTGTACCATATGAACGGACGGACGATGCAAGACGCAGTTATCGCGGGCTTTTCGAGATTCAGGCAACGCGACGACCCCTTTTTGCCACCGAAGTACTGCACTGGCGCCGGAAATATTATGTATAATATTGCTTTATTTTCGTGGCTCATTTAGACATGCTGCAACATTGAGCCACGAATAATCTTTCTTGCATCGGTGTGATTTTCCGGTGAATATCGCTACCATTAGCAGCTACCCTTCCACTACACTGCCGCCCCACTCTCTGGAATAGTCTGTTTTAGGTAAATCTACAAGAGTGAGGGAAATAGAGTATTTGTTTGGATCTAATTTTGATCGTGGCGCGGCATCACTGAACAGGTCCATAGGACTTAAAACATGGCGTCGCCTGTCTACCCGTAGTTATAACTGAAACAGTCTATACTCAAGGAGTATTCGGCGAGAATCACCGCATTAACCCTTTATGGGCCAAGCTCGAGTATACTCGTTTTTCTCCTCTAGTCTATTTCACATTGATTCAGTCTTTATTTTGGATAAACGCGAATATAGATGGGAGCACAACAATAGACAAGGTCTCGTCAGGCGCCTTCAATCCGTCGTATAGGCAATTCCAACTCCATCAAGTACGAACAGTTAACTACCTTCCCTTTATATACGGAGGAGTGGCGTTCTCTTGAACTAACCTGGTCCTTAAAGAGTTAAGTCAGCTTTACCTCATATCCACTCATTTCCTCTCGGAGAGATTTTAGGTAATGGATTTTCAACGTTTGCTTGATGCACTATGGGTTTCAAAAGAAAGTACCCTGACAGAAATAATATTTAATTAATTTCTCAGCCAATTTGTGAAATTTTACGGTTTTCAGATATTTCAGAGTTTCAAAGTATTGCCACTTGTGACATTATGCCTCAAAAAATTTAAAACGATGAAAAATAAAAGAAGAATTCATCGTCAAGATCAATTTTGTTATGAGAAGACTTTCTTTTGTAAGTCATAGTACATATCATAAAAACGATACACCCAATCGTTGTATCCTTTCAATTCACCCCTCTCTCATGATTCTCCTGCTGCTTGTGAGGAAAACATCGATTCGACCGGGGACTCGGGAATTCCATGCCACCGGCATTATTACGTTCAACTCACAAAAAATGTCGGTCAAGGCAACGCCCTTTTGTTTCCTTTCCTGCTCGCTTGATTTCATTGAAAGAGTTTTTGTTTTCCACATGCCTGTTCGATAGTAGGTACAGCTCATTCGTTCAAACCAAATGGGGAATCCATTTCGCACGTATATACATTGATAAAAAATTGAAAACATTAATTGAGAAGTCACCTTCCTTCGAGAATTTGCAATGGAAAAACGATCGCTGTTGAAAAAAGTCGGTGGTTACACCGAGGGAAAAATCAGGGGTTAATCCTATGGTTCACCCCGAAAGTTGACCCGGGCTTGCGAGCATGAATTTTGATATCTGATCTAGATTTCCTTCCTCTTCTTTTGAGTCTTTGGATCAACTTTTTTCTGGTTGAGGACGAAAGTTCTTTCATAAGAACTTTTGATTAGCGTGAATTGTGAGTAGCTTACGAGGGTCAACGTTAGAGGAGAGGGGACCTTAAAGTAATGAACTTATTTTTTAAATGGGAGTCTTTCTAAATACACTAGTGGTATAATAAAAACTTTGGTTGTAAACAAACGAATTCATTAATTAATCCATTAAGTGATAGCTGGGAACCACCAAGAATCACTTACGGATTCGGCGTTGATTCCCTTGTTCGTGCTGGAGATTCCCGTGAATTATGATATTCATAGGTAGTTTGAGTTTCCACAAAGGCTTAGATTCGTGCAAAAACCTTACTGTGGACCATTCCTTTGTTGTTTACGGAAAATATCAGGGGTCCCAAAAGCCCTCTCGTTAATGTCATAAAACTTGACGTGGGGATATCGCCTCTTACATCGAGTGACGTTTAGTTTCGGAGTCTGAAAATGGCGTCGTAAACTCTTACAGTAAGTCATCGATCTTCAAATAAACAACCAAAACAATCTTCTATCCACCGATGGTTTACTATTGGCAACAACGTCATTAAATTAAAACCGATGGATCAAAAAAGACGCTCGCATCAGCGATGCCTCCGGTACCTCTAAAGGCCAAAACAACCGCAGGTTTTTCGTTTGGAAACCTAAAAAGTGCCACTCTTCTGGGAAGTAAATTTTCATTTATTTTTGGTTTTAAAAAATCAACTTTCCCGAATGTTTTTGCAACATCAATTATTTCATTCACAATACGTCCAACGATTCAACTTTTGTCATATAAATAGAGTTTCCCCGATATTTAAGAGCTTCCTAACAAGTGCTTGTTTCTGGGAGAAAAGTGCATTGGAAATGGACTGAATTCATTTGTTTCGGTTACTTATAGATAGCTCTATCGTGTTCAAAAATGTATTTTGTGGTTCAAAACTCAATAATTACCCAAAAAATTGACTGATATCAGTGAAAAAGACTATCGATGTTGCCAGAGAAGTTTGTTTGCTTCTTTCAAGAGGTTAGAAATCGTTTATAAAACAATAATTATTATTTTGTTTGTACTCCAAACGGCAACAATGTACCTTATTAACCCCTTAAGGGCCAGGTTAGTGTGAAAGAAAGCAACTCTTCCGCTCATACAATAGGGAAGGTAGTTAACTGTTCGTACTCGGGGGAGTTGGAATTGCCTGTACGATACATTGAAGGCGCCCAAAGAAACCTGAAATTATAAGTATTTTCATCTATAGTCGCGTTTATCCGGAATGAAGACTGAAACTAGAACTATATGAAGTAGACTAGAGACGGGAAACGAGTTTACTTGGGTTTGGCCTATGACATGGGCGGATCCAGAGGGGGGGGGCAAGGCGGCATGGCCCTCCCCTTGGACCCAAAAAAAAAAAAAAAACAGAAAGAGGAAGAGGAGGACAGCAAAAGAAAAAGAGAGGGGAAAAACAAAAGCCTTTAAGTAATCTTAGGTAAATTAGACTAGGTTTTGCGGGGGGGGGGGGGGGAGAGTGCCTAAAAGGATCTTCATTTCATCCACCAGACATCCATTTTCAATGAAAATGCAAAGAAATTAGTTAGCTGGCATTTCAAAATTTGAATGCAAAATCGGAGACGGGACTTCATTTTATAAAATGCTCTTCTAAATTTTAAAACTTATTAAAAGAAATTGGTCTTTGATTTATTTAATCTAAGTGTGATTCATGTAACTTTCTAACTATTAACTTGTTTAGAAATGGGGAATCAATATAGAAGGGGCGGGACACAAAAAAAAATTGAAAGGAACTAGTATAAAAATGAGGAGTAAACGGTTAAAAGATGTCTCAAATTGGTTTTACAAAAGCTTAAATTTTCCAAATTTTCCGAGAGACCCCCTAATTGACTGGGCGCACTTACGTTACAAAAATGGCCCCCCTTGAGACTTTCCTGGATCCGCCCCTGGCCCATGATGGTTCAATGGTATCTTTTCGATTTAGTTGTTTTGGCTTTTCGAAGCACGGAGGCATTGCGCTCATGGATTGTTGCATTAAATGCAGTGGCGTCGCGTGCAATTTGGCAACTATGTATTCTATCCACTTAAACTCATGCAAAAGATCGAATTCAGGGGGTTCACAGTGCACAAGGAAAATTCGATATATTTAATGAGTTTAAACGGATCAGTTGCATTGCTGCCAGATGGCACGCGACGCCACTGATTAAATGCAACGTTGCTGAATTGGACTCCAATGATTTTAAATCGGGATCATTTGTTCATTGAGGTGACTGCTCGGTTTCCAGTGACACGCGTGTTGAGTGACTTATTAAACTCTCTCCATTACTATGCCTTTTAGTGTGCCTCTAGTAGATGCTTATCCACTTTCGACATAAAACTCCCCTCATTTCATGACCACAAAACTATAGGTTGTTACTAATTAATTAATGGACCTTTTTTCATCTCGCTCACCAGTCATTTGACGTTTTTTTCCAAGCTGATTACGAGTTCGACATTTTTTGGGTCTTTTCTTAATAACATCCTTACTCCACAGTGAGGCAGTTGCAAAAATGTCTGAATTTTGATGTTTTTAGTAAGCAAATGAAAGTTGTCCGTAAGCTGAAAATAAGGATGCCTTTGATTTCTACCCCTTACAGTTCAGAAAATGCAATGCTGGCCCAAAACATATTGTTTTAAATGAGAATTCCACGATTTGACGTCACTACGCACATAATTTTTTACGCACATATAACTTTACTGGAATGTATCTCCGAAGTCAATAAACTCGAAAAAAAACCCCAAAAACCCCTTTGTTCCCAGCTCATCAAATACTTTTATTTTCCTTACAAAAAAACATCAAAGTTTAGACTCTTGCAAACTCCAGACGGATTAGAAAGATAAGAACATGTCAAATTCAAAGCCAGCGTCTCAGAATGGGTCTGTTGCAAACTTTTGCTACAGCGATAAAAAGTGTTTACTCCAATGTAAAATCGCCTGAAAAGTCCATTGGTGGCATCATAAAGTCAATAAATACAATATTAAACTCACAAGAGGCGTTTATCGAAATCCAAGATGGCGGCAAAATATCGAGGAATCTGAATGTATGCACCGTGATCATCCAAGGATTGCCAACTTTGACAACCTCACTGCAGGTAGAGGTTATGTGTTTATTTACGTTGTGATTGGTTGTGATGGATATTGTGAGGTTGGCTATCCTTGGATGTTCGTGGTGCATGCATACAGATTGCTCGATATTTTGCCGCCATCTTGGATTTCATTAAACGTATTTTGTGAGTTTATTGTTGCATTTCATTGCTTTCTGATGCCATCATTGGACTTTTCAGGCGATTTTACATAAGATTGCACACTCTATAGCGCTGTAGCAAAAGTTTGCAACAGACCCATTGATTGATTTTCTCAATGGAGCTGTTGCACACTTTTGCTGTAAGCGATTTAATAGTCGATTCTGGTGTAAACACATCATAAAATAACGATGGCAGTGTTAAAAACTTTCGACAGCCACTCTGAAACTCAATAAACGCTTTTTTGCTCGAGCGTAATGGAGGCGTAGGGCAGTAATAATGAGAGATTCTCATCTAATACTACTGTAACTTCATGAAGAAGTGACCTACAAGAGACCAATTTCCTTTGACACCGATGTCACCAGGTGTCAAACGGATGCTGATTACTACTCTGGTGTCTAATTACTCTATGAATCTTCATTCCCAGCATAGAAAGAGTGACAAAATTAAGATGGGAATCTTCCATTATTCGTGCCCTCAACCCTCGGACTCTTCGCATTTAAAATAATTTTATGAGTTTTAGAAAAGATTTCGTGAGTTTTTTTTTTTTCGTGCATGCGGTCATCGTTATTTTTGCAGGTTTTTACGCCTATAAATCAATCCTCAAATCACTTACAGCAAAAGTACGTGCAACCGCTCCATTAAAGGCAGTTAATTCGAAAAATCATTATGAAACATACACTGGAACGTAAGCGTTGTGCAGTTGAAATAGTGAAACTACTACACGCACGGGGAGAAGTTGTTCCGAAGCAATGGGAAACTAAGGAGGAGAGGGAGAGAGGGAGAGAGGGAGAGAGGGAGAGAGGGATAGAAGAGAGAGGGGGCTTGGGGGCTTTGATGAAGAAAACATGCAGAGCTAAAGCCCCAGAGCCGTAATAAATTAATAAACAGAAGAAACAAAGTGAGAAGTTAAACACTCACGAAACGATTAAAGCGGTTAACAGGCTGGTTGGTTCGGAAATGCGAAACATGGAATCGCGTAAATAAGTGGTAAATATTCATCTGCGGATTAAAAGATATTATCGCGACCTTTCTCCGTCCCATTCTTCATCGATTAGATGCGGTCTCTTTCGTCGTATCTTGCACGAGTGCGTCCCTTCAAATTGTTTCTTTCCCTTCCGCCGTGGTCCCTTTTTGCTAGGATTTCCGTGACGCTTCTCGGCGGGTTTTATTCCTCTGCACGCTCTCTCCTCTTGCACTTTTTCCTGGGAAGCTTGTTGATCCAACGTTTATAATGAGACGTGGTTTGGTTATCAGGGAGTTTCTGCTCGCAGAGCAACAGGGCCATGCTTAGGAGGTGGCGCATGGATTGTAGATACCCTTGCCCTGGGCGCTGATTCTGCTCTTTGGACAAACGAGATGAGATGGCTGGAATCGAGCAATCCCATTGGTTTAACACCTAAGTGGTCGGCCAATTTTCGTTTTTTTTATTTTTTTATTTTATTTTATTTTATTTGGCCCTAGCGGATTTTTTTGGACACTACATACCCCTATGCAACCCGTAGACCAGTGGACGTTTTATAACGTCCGTTATGCGTTATACGCGAGCAATCATGAATGACGTTTAAAAACGGCCTTGACCGCCGCAATGGCAAAATCCATTTGGACGTTAATAAACGGCTTTGACCACTTAGGTGTTTAACGACGCGTTAAGTGACCGATCTCGAGTCATCCGATGGTCAGAGGATTCATTTTTTTCTGAGATAAACAACTCAAACGACTTCAAATCTGTCACGTGACCCCGTTTAAACCAATAGGGATGATCAACTGATCGATTCCCGCTGTTTCGTCTCGTCCATAAGAGCGGAATCAGCCCCCGGGTGGCACTCTCCAGAGGCAGGAAAATCGGGGTGAACACTGAACAAGCAAAAAAATATCAAATTTAAAATTTGGTCCTTTGATCAAGGTAGACAAGAAAAAGAAATAAAAAATCAACCAAATTCATAAATTTAATGTAAGGCGATTTTAGGAGGAGCTCTCTCTCTCTCCCTTTCTCTCTCTGAAACACTGAAGCGCAATATCATGGATCATTATAGGGCCCTGTGCCGAAGCTTACAATTTGGCAACGTTGCATTTTAATAATAAAAAAAAAAAAAAAAATATCGGATTCGATTATGTTACCGCCTATACGAAACAGTTCTCTCCTTTAACGTGCAACGTTACCGAACAACAGTGTCGCCAAATTTAGCAGGAGACTCAAAAACTTAGCATTGAGTATAATAGGACCGTACGGATAGTTATACAAAAAACGGCAGCCCGGCCGAACTGCACGCACGCTGCTGTTCTGCAGCTGATTTTTGCACCTTTGTGAGAAGAATAGAGCAACTAAATGAAAACATGAAAATGTTGCGGCGTGAAAGAAAGCAAACTGACAAGGAAAATGAGTATTCCGTAATCTTCAAACAAAGCGAAACACTTCCAGGAAACAATCTAAAGGAAGCCGCAGAAAAAGGTTAATGCCGAAAAATGTTTAATCCAAAGCTCCTAACAAAGTTTCCAAAGATAGATAGGTAGAGCATTATTTTCTCCGAAAAAGTTTTAGAAAAGTTTGAACCTCATTAAATAAAACTTTTCTCTCCTCTCCCGAAATATTTTCCACCTCTCTGTTATGTTTGTTTGTTTTTTTCTATTTTTTTTTCTTTTTAGACCAACACTGAGTTGTTTACATTCTTATTATTCAGAGGCTTCTCTTCCGTCTTCATTCCGCCACGACCCTTTTCCTTCCTCAAATCGGGGTTTGGAAAAAGTTTGAAAATTTCAGACTATGTGTTTAGGGTCACAAGGAGTCGATGTTAACGGTCTACACAGAAAAAGCCAAAACCCTCGACAGACCTCATGGGGCCTGTCAACGGTCAACAAATTCTTATATCTTAACTCAAATGCGATTGCCAACCGGGACGTTTGAAAAAATTTGGACAAACGTTTCGTTGCAACAAAGCAGGAGACATTTTTTATTCGAATAATGAGATCGAACTCGCTACAAACATTACAAATGCAAAAAAAATATGTAATGATACCTAAACATGTATTTACAGCGATAGTATGTACTACCAGTGGCGTAGCCAAGGGGGGGGGGTCCAGGGGGTCTCGACCCCCATGACACCAAAATTTGTCCTAAAAAAAGGTAATTTTTTGCGTTTTCAGACAAATTTGACCAAATTAGTATCTTTGGACCCCCCCCCTCCCATGACAATTTTCGGACCCCGGACCCCCCCCCCCCCTAGAAAAATTCCTAGCTACGCCACTGTGTACTACGATTAGGCCTGTGTGACGTCCAGTTTTGTGCATCGAAGTTCGATGTCCAAAAACCATCGATATTTTATCGATGCATCGAAACAAATTTCAACAACTCAAAAATGAGAAATCACTGAAAATTATGATACTTTTTATGCTTTTGAAATAGTTTAAGAGGAAAACACGACTCTTAGGTCTATTTTTTAGTAAAAATATCAAAAAAATTGACGAGTTTCAATCAGGGCTGCCGTTTTGCGTTTAATTAATCGCATTTTTCAATTCACCGATGATTCCACCAGTTGAGAAAAGATTACTCAGTTCAATTCAGTGTATGACTATGTAATGTACGAAAATGCTCGCATCTGTAATCTTTTCTCTATCGGTGGAGTCGTCGATGACTTTAAAAAACTTGCGGATATTTTAATTAATTAACAGAGTTTCCACCGATTGAGAAAAAATTACAGATCAGCGTATTTTCGTGCATTTAAGTCATACATTGAATTGAACTGTGTAATTTTTTCTCAACCGGTGGAATCATCGGTGAATTTAAAAATGCGATTAATTATACGCAAAACGGCAGCCCTGGTTTCAATGCATCAATTGACATCAACATTAGGATCTAATTCATTCGATGGCGCAGGAAAACATCGAAACTTCGATCGATGCATCGAACATCGCACAGGCCTAACTGCAATATGTATATCACATACTATCAAACACAAACAACTTGTCTGTGAAGAGTTCGTCGAGATAAATCAACAACTAGAACGGAAACTTAAAATCATCTCGGAATATATTTTACTTCGGGTATTTTCAGGTCCACCAATCAGTGGCGCACCGAAGGGGGTGGTTTTAGGGTCAACCCCCCCCCCCTAAGCCTCAAGATTTTGCTCTAAAAAAGGTCATCTTCGGCCAAAATTGCTTTCAAAACCCCCCCTAAGGTCTCAGAAAATGGAAAATTTGCTGTGAAACCCCCACCAAACTAAAGTTCTCGGTGCGCCACTGCCACCAATCCACCATATGTTGGAAACTGTCACTGAAACTAATTTCCTATCAAAAAACGACAGATTATCCAATCTATGAATTCAAATGATCTCTAAGTTGCGAATATTTTAAAATATGTGACGACTGACGAGCACCGATCAACCACAGTCCAGTGGCGTAGCGCGCAATTTGGCAACGTTGTGTTGTGTCCATTTAAACCTACGTAAAAGGTCGAATGCGACGGTGTTCACCGGACACCCAATAGTTCGAGATTTTTCAAGGGTTTAAATGGACGAATTGCAACGTTGCCAAATTGCACGCTACGCCACTGCCACGGTCTAACTTTAAGGATCCAATTTGATCGCGTTTAGAGGCCTTATGAATGGAAGTGGTTTTGGTATACGTGAATTGACTGAGATTCTGAGAAAATAAATTAAAATCTGATCGACTGACAAAGACAAACGATGGAGATACCGAGAGAAAAATTCATCTTAAAATGGCCAGAATTCTAATTGAAAGTTCTGAAAAAAAAAATCTTGGCATTTTCAACGAGAACTTTCGTTTTATAAACAACAATTCTGACGTTTTGTACCATAGTGGGCTTTCGAAAATGCCTGGTAATATATTTATTCGAATCTCACCAGCTTCTGATTGGTAGAGAGCCCCATTCTGGCCATGCTACGAGAGCAGTGCTATGAAATAATAGGTTCAATAGTACTCAAACCTTCCCTGGGATGTCGAGCGGATTCCAGGTGTCCGGGGCAAATTTGTGGTGTACCCATGATTTGAGGTCTTGTTCCATTGCCCTGTAGAAGGGGGAGGGGGATAGTGAATTGCCCCGCCCCTCTTAACGCCCTGATCTTTATCCCACCCGGTTGCTACGAAAATCATCGCTCGCTTTCACTCGAATTCAGAGTGGGTAGGTAAACATTCCTGCTCCCCGGTGTTCGTATTGCCTATCCCTCTAATTGAAGGAGTTCGACGAAATACTGTATCGCTAATGTCAATAATTTGGAGTTCGCTTTTACAGCCAATATTCGCGACGCGATTGAAATGGGGCAGTAGCAAGGGTTTGATTTGCAGTATTTTTTAGTAAGCAAGTGGAAGTACTCAGTGAGCTGAAAACAAGGATGCATTTGGTTTCTAACGAGGTTTCATAATTCCGGAAAAGCAATTTTGGCCCAAAATACATTGTTTTAAGTGGAAATTCCACATTTGGACGTCACAACCCTCTCAATTGTTTGCAACTTGACTCGAGTGGATGAATCTCCGAAACCGAGGCACTTGGGCAAAAACCCGACGCATCTTTGTTCTAAGCTCAACAAGTACTTTCGGGGGGGGGGGGGGGGCATAGTTTCAGTAGAGCCGAGGCAGCCTTTTAAAATAGCTTCGATGAGCAAAAGTTCTTGATCTATCGAAGCAAGTGGTGGTTGCACTGAAGCCCTAATTCTGTAGAGCAAAGGCAAGAAAGAAAGGACGGTGCTATGCCGAAGAAGTGCTTCGTTACAACTGCAACTTTCTCCGGTAGAGCCAGAACTTTTGCTCTGCGAAGCTATTTTAAAATGCTACTTTGGCTGCACTTAAATTCCGTTTTTTCAGAATTTCCTTTCGTTAAAAAAAAAAAAAAAAAAAAAAAATGTCAGACCCTTACAACTGTGACATTGTGTAAATTGGTCCTAGCTAACGAGAGATGATACACTCGGGCGTACTGCACTGAAAGGGTTAATGCGATACGATTTAAACGCGGTAAAAATCACGGTCAATAGTTGTAATTCCATCTCGCTGTAATTCGCCGTTCGTTCGTCTCGCTCTCGCCCGACGATCCGATCTCTCTCTCTCTCTCTCTCTCTCTCTCTCTCTCTCTCTCTCTCTCTCTCTCTCTCTCTCTCTTTCTCTCTCTCTTCTCTCTCTCTCTCCCTCTCTCTCCCCCCCTCTCTCTCTCTCTCTCTCTCTCTCTCTCTCTCTCTCTCTCTCTCTCTCTCTCTCGGCCTTGTCATCAACCCTAACAAAACCCAATTATTAGTCGTTGCTTACCCAAGACTCCACACTCCCTTGGATTTAACGAGTCTACCAAAAATAAGGGTGGATACAGTTGAGATCGAATTTGTTGAGAAGGCAAAAAGCCTAGGAGTGATCTTTAATAGGACGCTTACCTGGCAGGACCACATCCAGAGCGTATCAAGCAGAGTTATCTCTATTTTACGTCGCCTACGCATGTACAGGGACTCGCTTCCTGTACATGTGAGGAAGAGTCTAATTCAAGCTTTAGTGTTTCCTCTGCTTGATTACGGCTCAATTGTTTTGTGTGACATGCCTGTGACTCTTGGAATCAGATTGCAGCGGATTCAGAATCTTTGCATCAGGTTTGTTTTTGACGTCCGGTGGTCCGAACACGTCACACCTTATTTTGAAAAGTTAGGTTGGCTCCGAATTGAGCCCAGACGGCAATTTCTTCTAGCAGGTGAGGTGTTCAAATTTTGAAGTTTGAAGAACCAAATTACTTGTTTGCGCACTTCAAATTCCTAAGTTCCTCTCGACAAGGAAACAGCCTGATGATACCGGGGCACCGGACGTCAATTGCAAATAAATCGTTTGTGGTTTCGGGTGCTCGGCTTTGGAATCAACTGCCTAGCAGTTTAAAAGACTTAACTATTTCGTTCGATTGTTTCAAGGGAGGAGTTAGAGAATTTATTAAAAGCACAATAATTTTATTTTAATTACTTGCATACAAACATACACATAGAACGTATTTTTGTTTTGTTTTGTTTTGCTTTAGTTTTTCTCTCTGTTTCTCTCTCCTTATACGAACCATTTTTTTTTTTACCTTTATTTACTTTTATTTACTTTATTTACTATGTCACCATAACCATTTATATTTTTCTGTAAAATTTAACCGTTCTCTATTGTTTTTCATTTTGTGCTTGCCTCATTAGAAGCAAACGAGTGAGAGCAAGGAGGTTGGGTGGAAGAGAGGACTAAATAGTCCTAATCCTGCCTCCTTGCTCAATCCGCACTGTTTCCCCCCTTTTCTTTGTTAATTTAATTTTAACTTATTCTTTTTTTGTTCCTTTAACTTATTCTGTTTAGTTAAAATTAAGATTGTTTTTGTTTTTTGTAAATATGTGCGAATTGAGCATTAAATAAAACTGTTTCTCTCTCTGTTTCTCTCTCTCTCTCTCTTTCTCTCCCTCTCTCTCTCTCTCTCTCTCTCTCTCTCTCTCTCTCTCTCTCTCTCTCTCTCTCTCTCTCTCTCTCTCTCTCTCTCTCTCTCTCTCTCTCTCTCTCTCTCTCTCTCTCTCTCAAAATCCTGACTCTTAAAAGAACGTTGAAAGCATCGGCACGGGCGGGCGAGGCGAGGCGCGGTACGGTGCGGGCACGGTCGGTCGCTTTTCGCCGGCCAAGGGGGGGGGGGGGGGGGGGTTGCGCTGCCGCTGCCGCCTTTGGGCGGAGCTGACATCTACCGGGTAAAACTGGAAACCTCCCCGTCTCAACTCCGCGGGCGCGAACCGAGCGCGGAATGGATTGGCGGGGTAGAACGGCGGGCGGCGGCGGGTGGAGGGTGGCGGGATAACCTACTCTGGCGCTACACTGTTAGGGGGTGAATGTTAAATGCTTTCAGTCTCACCGAGTCTCTCTCTACGTCACGGTCATACATACAAGGAGAGTGCAGTGACTTCGATTTCACGCTTCTCTCTCTCTGTCTCTCTCTTCTATATCTATCCATCCGACCATCCTCCGTTCACCCGCAGTGATTCTCTGTTCCTTATCTCTCTTATTACCAAGTGATTATCTCTTGTATTTTCTTATCGCGCGTGTGTGTATCTGTGAGTTGGTGTACGTACGTGTTAAAGCGTTGGATCTGTGTATGAGTGAGAGTGCACTAGTGCAGTGATCTAGCCCTCTGTTTTTAATTGATAAAATTAGCATCCCTTCTTTTGCCTCACTTTTGTTTCGTGTGTGTGAGTAATCGGTTTTTCCTTTTTTTTCTCTCTCTTTTTGGTTGCCTCTTTGTCTGAAGTTATCTCTAAAGTAATTTTAAAAAAAAATGGGTGCTAAAGCTAGTGTGCTCCAACATCAGCAACAGCAGTCTCAAAAGCAGCTTCTCCGGTCCTCGTCCTCGATGGATAGACAAACCTCGCTCAGAGCTCAGGCAAGTTTCCATCTCCGAATCTCTCTCTCTCTCTATCTATCTATCTCTTTCACATTCGCACTCTCGCATATCGAGTAATGGAGTTGGGTTCGTTCTCTCTCTCTCTCTCTCTCTCTCTCTCTCTCTCTCTCTCTCTCTCTCTCTCTTCTCTCTCTCTCTTTCTTTCTCTCTGTATCTCTCGCTCTCTTTTCCTCTACCAACTCACTCCCCCTTTACTCCTCGTTATTTTTAGGGCCGTGGTTCACACACTCACACTCTCACGGTATCTCACAATCCAATCTCTCTCCTCGCGGAATTTTTGAGAAAATCCAAGAATTTCCTTCTCATCTTTTCCATGTTCTTTGAACCGCACTTGAACTCTCTCAAAATCTCTTGCGGGTCGAAATACCCGACTTCTGCTAATGCTGCTGATCTCTCTCTCTCTCTCTCTCTCTCTCTCTCTCTCTCTCTCTCTCTCTCTCTCTCTCTCTCTCTCTCTCTCTTTCTCTTGTCAGTATTTCCTCACTTGGCTCCCCCTCTCTCTCTCTCGCTCTCTCTCCTCTATCTCTGTCTCTTTGTATCTCTTCTTCTTCTCTCTCTCTCCAGCAAATACGTCTCGAACTTAGAAGCATGCGGAGTCTGCTAATGGCATCATTTTTACTATATATATCGAAGATTTTTCTTTTCTCTCTCTCTCCAGCCGCATCGAACTTTAGTATTCGCATGAATAAATCACGATTCTTCACTTTACCCTTCCCCCGCCTTCCCTTCGTCTCGGAGGCAACCCCCCCCCCCCCAATCCACGCCCCCACCCTCAACACAAACATCTCTAAAGAGCACTTTTAAGTTGGCACTGTTTGTTAGATGTCGTGATTTTGTGTCCGCAGAGAAGATTAAAAAGTTCTGAGAAACCTGAAAGGGCAGAGCTTAAAACCTCTTTCCTTCGCCCGGTTTTTGTTTATAGATGAACGTCGAAATATTGAGAACGGGATGCGGTTGGGCCCTCTCGTTGGGATGCAACTCATTATGTGTCTCGGTATGCGTACTGTTGAGTTGGACAGAAAAGATTTTTGAGAAGGTATTTATCCACCGAGAACACCGAGAAAACACTTTAGGCACAATATCGATACCGAGCATTTTGTAGGTAAGGGAACAGAAAGCTTTAGGCAGATTATTGCTCAAAGGCTTTGGTTCTTTTGCGTAAAGCCACTAACTACTCACTTTGCTCAGTGTGCCTAAAGTGTTTTCTAAGTGTGGTAGTGTTCTAGAATTTATCCCTTCATTGTCTCGACGCAGAAAAGATTATGAATAGCAGAACTTTTCAACATAAATAGATATATACTGAATCACAAAATAGTGTAATCTTTTTTGCATGGATGCAGTAAATGGTTGAATTTTAGAACGCTACCTGTGTATTTGACTGGTGCCTAAAGCTCAAAATTTTGAGGTTAGAATGTCAATTTGAAGAAAAAAGATATGGAACGAATCCCATTTTCCAGTGACTTATACTGAAGGAATAAAACATCAGATATTTAGAACCAGGCAATCCATAACCTTTGCGTTAGTTTGTTTACAAACTGTTTCACATACAATCTTTGCAAAAATCATATTCCGCGTTCTTCATTTCTCAACCATTGGCGACAGATGCAATATAAGGCAACCGTGCTCTTTGCGTCATTCAAATCCGTGTAAGAAATCGATTCGTAGCAGGCAGACCTCCCTAATAATCGATTATCATACAAAAGTTTAAACGGAGTAAATACATTGTTTGTTGCTTACTGCATTGATCGAGTCCTCGCTGATTTGCCAGGCTGTATCACGGTCGTCGTTTTAATGAATTGTTTTGTTTTTGTTTTTTTTTCCTCTTAAGGTAAATCTTCAGCGTTTAGTGCTATAATTTCTGACACCAGAGCGCTATTTTTTGACCGATGTTAAATCGCAGGCCAGAAGGAATTTAATAAGTTGAAGAAAATGGAATTGTGGGGACTAAATGATCATGTGAAATATATTTCTCTCCAAGACCACAAAACCTCTTTTCCATACTTTCGAAAACAAAGCTGAAAGGTGTACCAAAAAACTGAATATCACAACGCGATATAGTAAAATTGATTTGTGTTACTCTCCTTTTGGTATACTATCAGCCGGCTTTGCCGTTTTTTAAAGGTGTGGTCGAGAGTTTTTGCAGAGACTTTCTTGAGATGATAAATGAATATCCAGTTCCTGACATTCCGATTTCTTAAGTTGATTCGTCGGTTCTTTTTTCAAATAATAAAGTACGAAAATACATGTTGCACTTCGGAATGGAATTGGGCAGTGGCATGGCATGGCATGGCGGTTCGTGCGATTTGCCAACCTGCCATTTAAACCTATGTTAAAGTATCGATTTTTGGGGGGCTCAAATCTCAATGAGCCTCCCGAAGATCGATTATTATATTACTTACCTTTACATGAAGAGAATCCACTGCTGCCACGTTGCACGAGCCACCGCTGGAGTCGGGCTCGTTTGAAGCTCAGATGGTCGGAAGTCCTTAGTTAAAACATCTTGATAAATTCGCAGCGATTTTATTTGTTTAAGATTTGCAACCGACGTACAGTAGATAGAAAAACGGATCTTTCTGGACTAGAAATAAGTTTTTTATTTGTTGTTTCCTTCACTGTTTTTCTGCAGAGATGTTGTAGTGCCCACAATTCTTCGTGAGAGAGGGGGGAGAGAGAGAGAGAAAAAAAATTCCATGTAATCCGACTCATTTTAAGCTGTAAAACACGCAGAGAAAAAATGTCTGTTACAATAATCGAAATTAAGTTTGTAAGAAAGCATTAAACAGAACTGTCGTTAAAGTAGACGGCCATTCCAGTTAATGTAACAGGAATTTCGATAATTATAACCGGCATTCAGTGACTTTATCAAGAAATCTGTGTAATGAATTCTTAAGTGAAATTCCGGTTGAATTAACAGGAATAACTTTTTCACAGTGCAGTAAAAATCAACAAACGCATTTGTCTTTCTCTATCTCCTCCCATTTGAACATATGTGTTGGAAAAAAAGCGAAGATAGGAGCTATAGTCACTTGAAAGCCCTATCTTCTATCCTTTTCTAACACGCGTGTTCAAAAATGTGTGTAGAGAAAGACGAACTCCTGTCTATGGTGCTCAGTTATCTTGATATTCTCCGTTCATGATCTTAAAATTCGTTGATTTTCGGATATTTTCAGTGGCGAGGCGTGTGAAACTTGACAACAATGTATTTTCTCCATTTTAAATTCACCAAAAAAAGTCGAACGGTTCAGTCATCGGCGATGACCAAGCACTTCGATCTTTCTTATGTGTTTAAACGGGAAATAGGAACGTTGCCAAATCGCACGCCTCGCCACTGGATATTTTCTTCTGTGTATCCACCGTGCGACGTTTCGTAGCAGACAGGTCTTGAGGGCAGGATGCGAGAGTGGGTGCTGGGACTTCTGGGTGCAGTGTGTTTTTCCTCCTTTAAAAAAAAGCTCACCAAGAAAGTAATATAGAGAGAAGCGAAAGCTCTTATTAGGAGCTCGGCACACTCGTCTGTCGCGGGCAGGGCCAGGGCGGAGAAGGGGGAGGAGGGAGGGGGAGGAGGGGAGAAGATTGGTGAGGGGCTGAATGCGAAAACCTGCGAATCAGAGGGTATAGTTCACTCTAGGGGAGCGAAAGCAAAGAGCACTGAGCAAGGCAGTCGACTCTCAACTCCTTTCATGCGAGAGAGTTTAAGAAGTAAGCAAAGGTGCGGTTTTATAAATTCTTGTCTTGTTTATTATGTTCCTTTTCAACCTTCTTCTGAGAATCGCGGAAGGAAATTCTCGCCCGTGGAAAGAGATGAACATCCGCAGTATATATAGTTACGTGAATGACGCGCAAGCCGCAATTCGTGTACTATCGACAGAGCCGCCTCGCCATAGCGAGGAATTTTTGTCTCACTCTTTGCCCATTTGAACGCATATGTTGGAAAAGGATAGAAATAGGCGCTGAAGTCGCATTGACAGTCCCTCTCTCCATATATTTCTAACACATATGCGTTCAAACGGGAAAATAGTGAGGAAAACAAATTCCTGGCTACACGTCGTTAACAATTTAAACCTACACAAAGTGACACACAGTGGTTTAAAACGTAGAATGCTTTTGAGACGATTTTAATAATAAAAATCAAGAGTTTAACCCTTTATGGACCAAGCCCGAGAAATTTTTTTTCTCCTCTTGTACTTACATATCACATTAATTCAGATCTTCATTCTGAAAAAACGCGATTATCGATTAAAACACTTAAAAGATAAGGTTTCTTCGGACGCCTTCAATTCATTGTTGAGGCAATTTCAACTCCACGGAGTACGAACAGTTAACTATCTTCCCTATTTAATCGAAAGATGGGCGTTCTTATGAAATGAACTAGCCTGACTCCTAGAGGGTTAAACGATAAATAGCAAGACAAAGTAAAAATGTCTGAATTTCATTCATGTAAGAGCTTAAAATGAGCCAAACAACACGACTTCTGCTAGAAAATATCAACAGTAAAATGGTTTTGAAATAAAAAAAAACAACAACTTTTCTTGTCCAGAAAAATCTACGTTTCTATCCACTGTGCGACAGGTCCGGTTGAAACTTTATTTTGCGATCGGATTTTATGAGTTGCACCTGTGAAAAAAAAAAAAAAAAAAAAAAAAAAAAAAAAAAAAAAAATCAGGAAACGGCGCGCAAGACACCATTCCCTTCTCAGATAAAAGAACACACTTATTTCAAAGTCTTTAGATTTCTTTTCTTCCTCTTATTCTCAGATTTTCTCTCCCGGCAACAAGAGGTACAAAAAACTCCTTACAAAAAGGATATAGGCAATCCGCGAGCTCAACTGTCTCTTTCTGTATGAAAGCGAACCGACATCTTCGGCCTTAAGTGGTGTGAATGATGAACGGGTGAAAGATCGCAACCTCATTAATAAGGCTCAGGATTATAACGAAGGAGATGAAGTATAAATGGGGAGGGAGTGGTGGTTGGGAGGGGAGGGGGAGGGGGGGAGGGGCGGAAGATAAGCAGGGTGAGAGAAGATGACAGCGTCTGAAATACTTCCACTCGAGGGTGAAAAGTCATTGTTTCGATGAATTCTGTGAACACAATAATATCTTTTGATGGAGAAAGGGAGAGGGGGGAAAGGAGATTGAGAAGGAGGGGTGACAATGAGTAAAAGGAGGAGGATACTCGGGTTTTCATGGCAAAACGGCACATCTTATTAATTGCGGGGAGGCATACTACACAGTACACACCCTTCGATATTCTTCAATTAGTTACCCGGTTTCAGTGTCTACTTCACAGATTTATTCTTATATATACCTAATGTTTCTATGGAGGTTTGTTGCAAGCAAGTTTTTGGTTTGTTTGGTTCATGCCCTGCCATCTTCTATCCCTCTCACTCTCACACGATCCCTTGTTATTGCTGTCTCTCTACAGTACCTAAATGTATGTTTGAACGCTTCACTGGGTATCGTTTTAGTCAGCTCGAAAACATGATTTTATATTTTTTTTACTCAAAATGAAAGGTGAAATGGTACAAAAACGTACCTGCAAAGTAGTGCATTTTACATGGGCCAGTATATGAAGCTGAAAGAAGGTGAAACGATTAAAAGTGTATTTTTTTGCGTTCAAATGGCGCCCGTCATAGAGCCGCGCTCTTTCAGACTTTAAAAAACGCTCTAACAGACTCCTCTTTGTGTTCCTGTTCCTGAAGCTAACAACATTTAAAAAAAAATGGGTTTTTGAAACTTCCGAGGCTTATACTAAAAAATATGAAAATAGATCATGTGCCGCAGGGCTATCATGATACAGTAAAGGGTTAAGGCTGGTAATAACAGATTAATCCCTGGATTTTAATGGGTTAGGCATTGAAAGACTTGATACTTTCTTACGGACAATGAATCTGTGTGATGTTTAATTTTTGCTTGAAACGTGAACCTTGAAGAGAGATAGCTACAGTGAGGTAACCTGAGAATATACCAATAAGTAAGCTAGAGGACAGTGGTTTATCACCGATCAATCAAAAACGTACGTTGCATTTTTGAAAGCTTTTGGGGGTTTCGCTGAAACCCTCCTTACAAAAAAAAAAAAAAAAAAAAAACGCTGAAAAATCATTTTATATATATCTATGGCATTTTCAGATACCATGGGTAGAGTATGATGAACTTGATTGTCCGTAGCCGGAAGAAAACCCCAATGAAGGTTTAAATTGCTGTTTTTCCGCCAAGGTTCTCAGTAAGAAAAGGTCACATTTCTCGGGATTTTTGAATTGTAACAGTAAATTTCTATTCGTCGCAATTATATGGCATCAAATTATTTCAACAGGTCAACTTTTAACATCGTTTTAAATGGTCTAAAGGAAACTTCAAAACTAAATTTAAAAAAAAAAAAAAAAAAAAATTAAAAAGAAATAAAATCGAAATAAAGCTTAAGTTTTTGGTTTTTGGACGCAACATATGGTCTTAGATCGTCAAAAAAAGGCCAATAAACAGAAAGTAAATTTCTCATCAATCTATCATTTATAAACTTTCAAAACCAAATTTAACTACAAAGAACACTTTTAACACGTAATTTACAAACGTAGAAATGTTATAAAGTGTTAAATTAAGCTTAAAAGGTCGAAACCTATGATTTTTGATAACTTTTTTCACGGATTGCTGGCCAATTTTTTTCGATTTCAGGCCCTATTGTGATGCAGTGGCGTAGCGAGCATTTTGGCATCGTTGTATTGTGTCCATTTAAACCCATGTAGAAGATCGAATGCGAAGTTGTTCACCGAACACCCGACAGTTCGATCTTTTTCAAAGGTTTAAATGGACGAACTGCAACGTTGCCATAATGCACGCTACGCCACTGTTGTGATGGAATAAACGCTTTTCTTGAGTTCAAGAGTGGATTTTGGAATTTGACGATGCTCCCATTGTTATCATTGAGTTACATCACACAAAAACAGTGGCGAAGCGTGCTATTTGGCAACGTATCATGTTGTCCATTTGAACCCATAAAAAAGTCGAATTCGTTTGTCATTGCCATTTCTAAATACATATTTCCATATATTTTGCATGAGTTTAAATGAGCCAAATACAACGTTGCCATAATTGCACGCCTCGCCACTGCATAAAAATTCCGGTCTACCAAGTCATTTGTTTATAGCTAAAGTTTTGCAAAATATCCATTTCAGTGCAACCGCTGCAACCCTAAAGAAGCACCTGTAATGATTTTCCCTTCAAACCATGCACACCACTCAACTACCAGTCACCCTTGACCGCCCTGCTCGCGCGAACCTTGGAGGTCGATGCACTTACTTAATGCCGTAACAATTATCGTCAGTTTGAAGGATCTTTGATGCCAAGTTGTCATTTTTGACTCTGATATATTCGATACTATCAACCAAATACTTTTTTTAGAGCATGAGTGTCATGCTCTATTGAAATCGTTTCTACAAGGTCAATAATGCTTTTCTTATAGGAACGGCATGGTTCGGGGGTCCGCTCGGGGGATCGCTTGGTTTCAGTATCGAGAACGGGTCCTCGAGGACCGATTGACCCATGTGATTCCGCCAATCCGGTGTCCTCCCAATTTGTCGCTTTTTCTTTGTGGCGGGAGTTTTTGGCCAAGATTGAGGTTAAGCATTTTTGGGAATGTAATTACGTTACTAATTTGGATCAGACTTCAACGAAATCTTCTGTATGAGATATTGGGGTTTTATATCAGAGGATTGTGTCCATGTTTCGTGTATTCTGCGATTTAAAATGCATTTAGATGATTTCAAATTTCCAATCCTATTATTGTTGATGTTTCGGTCCGCTAAAAGAGTTCGTTTGGGGAACGCGATCGGCGTTGCGTTTAAGGTGAATCCTCAGCGACCTGTAGTAAGATTCTCATCCGCTAGATAACGTCACTGTTCCGCGGTCCAGAAACCATGCTTTTTCCGCCTTTAATCGTTAATTGCGAGAGCTAGAGTTAACTTTTCGAAAATGTAAGAACGTTGCGTTCTAGATCAAATCCTAAGGAAATTTTTAAGACCATTCCGAGCCATGGACGAAGATATAACTAAGGACTGCCGACTCCCTATCTCCGCCCGTGTTAAAACCTGTTAGCGGTTTTTCGAGCGCGACCGCAGCGCTCCAAGCAGCAATAAGGGTCAACTAAAAGCGAACCGCTGCAGCGGTGGCCGCTCCGGCTCCCTTTCTCCCTCCCATTCTTCCCGCAATGTATACCGTGTAGGTAATTGAATCACGATTGAACGAAGGGAACAAATGATCAGCGAATTAAAAGGAAGCAAAATCCGCTAAAAAGCAAACGTCTGGAGTATTTCTTGAAAGATTCCTGAATTGTCGAAAATGATTAATCAGGACTGAAATACTGTACATCACAGTTAACCTCAAAACGGAATCAAACAAGAAAGAGTACATAGACATTTGTTTTATTAGTAGAGATCAGGCGACTCTTTTAATTTGCTGATGATTTCTGTTACCTTGTCCAAAGTTGATTCTGAATTTCCCTTGCTTTCGATCTTCCATTGAGATACTGATTATCTGATCCTCTTGGGTCGCCGACAGCAGTTGACAGCCATGCCATAACAGACCAACTCCAACAACGGTTTTAGCAGTAGCACAGCATGTGAGCATGGACACATCGCCAGGATCGCTCACTTGAAAGAGTAGTTCAGCTGACCGCTGCTTGGAGCGCTGGGGTCGAGAGCAAAACAGGACTAACAACAGTCGGCAGTCCTTAGTTATATCTTCGTCCATGGTTTTGCGACGACCTCCCGTCCCCTTTGCCCTCCCCACGAACTACTGCACCTATGCCTACAACAGTTGCTTGCCGCGTTGTGCAGATTGCATGAATGATGTGTGTCCATCTACTTCATCCCAATTTCACAGCCATCACGGATGCCACGCCCGCCACGGGTCTTCTACCTGGTTTTATGCGACATCGGTCATCGTGGCCCAGTGTTACATGGTAATCAGCGGCGGATTCGGGAAGGCACGCCCCCCCCCCCACTCACGGTAGCCTTTGCCTTTTTTCAACAGAAAAAATCCCATAAATTCCTCTCTGCAAATTTGAAATTCATAGGCGTGAAGCCCCCCCCCCCCTAAAAGAATTTTCTGGATCCGCCATTGGTAGTAATTTTTGCGGCACACTACGCCGGATTCCCGTGCGCTTTCCCACACTTACCTTTCTCCCTTATCTGTCATGGCGCTCCCCGAGGGGCGGCGCGGCGCCCCCCCCCCTAATTCAGAAAAATCAAAACTTTACAATAAAAAAGAATCGGAACATTCGAAGATCAAATAATAACGAAAGAGTAAGAGTTAACAAACTTTATTCTTAGTTTACTTTACAATTTTAATAGGGGGCGTAATTTAGGGGGGCAGGGCGGGAAGTAGCCCCCCCAAGCAGTGGTGCCCAACCACCCCTTGCCACTATACAGCTCGCCCCCCAGTTTCAGGATTCCTCTCCCCCCCAGATCTAGACCTCCCCCTGATTTTTACCCCCACCCCCTCCTGATTCAGACGACATCATCCTTCCCACCCGTCATCTCCCTCGCCGAAAGAAGTTTTAAAATCTACTAGTATGAACGTGTCTACATTGGCAACTACCGTTGGCAACGAGAATTTTGCGAACTTCCTTGAAAATTCAGAGGTCGATAATTACATGATTAAGAAGTATAGGCAAGAGTTTGGTTTTGTTAATTTAATAGGTTAACTCTTAGAATTCATCAGGACAATGAAAATAAAGAAGGAATAGTTTGTACTTAGCTTTTTACTATTTCTATCATCTGATGCTGTCACTTTATTCATAATCAAACACTTCAAAATAGAATTACTTTTGATACAACTACATGCTACAATCACTTACAATTTCTACCATTTGGAAGGATAATTGATTTATTTTCTATTTTGGGCGGAAGTGGGGGGGGGGGGGTTCTCTAGACTTGCCCGTCTCTAAGTGAAGTCCCCTAGACCTTCCATTGACATTCAAAAAGTTGCCCCTCCGGGCAATTGTTTTGCGGGTGCCCATGTCTTTGTCCATGGTCTCTGAACCAGAAATTGAACGTTCTTCCGGTCTGTGGTTGCCTTCTTTTCTCATAAGTTTAGACACGGCCACCTGTAAACCCCACACCAAGTTAAAAGTCCGCAATCCGCACCCTCGACCCGCAGCCACTATCAGAAGTAAATTTCCGGTTGACTTGCAGGTACTCTCCTCCTCCTCCCCCAACTTAGATTAGACACAATATAAATAAAAAAAAAAAAAAAAAAAAAAAAAAAAAAAAAAAAAAAAAAAAAAATTGAAAAATAGAATGTATGCCCCAGCAAAGGGCCCCCTCCCACAGTTTTCCAAGAGAGGGAGCGACCCCCTTGCCAGCGTAACTCCGAAAAAATAATTCCAACTGGGGTCCAAGTAACTCAGTAAGGTCTCAAAATGAAATCAGATGGATCCAAATTTTAACGGCGAGTACCGGTAAGCTTACACTTTTGATCGTCCAAACCGGATTGCGATACATCGATTTACTCTCGAGATATCGATTTTTCAAAGGCGCGCGGTATAGGGTCAGAAATCTAAGATTCTCTAAAATCCGCGAATTTCGACTCTCATGGACCTAGCATGCGCCGTGAGAAGTCATATGTGAGTTTTTTGAGTTCACATGAAGTTCATTAAGGGCCCTGACAATGTCGGACCGATAAAGTCTATATCGGGGGGGGGGGGGGTGGCGTGGCCAACTCCAGCGTAAGTCTCACGTACAATGTCTCACTGCGGCCGCGGGAGGTCCCATAAGATCCGTTTAAAACTTGGATGGATCTGAATTTTTTTCAAGAATTATCTAAAAGCTGAAGCTACCGCCCAATCCAAACCGCAGTGCGCAATCCATCGATTCGTTCTCGAGATATCGATTTTTCAAAGGCGCGCGGTCTTGTCAGATCGACCTTAGAGGGGCGCTGGAGGCTGGAAAAGGCGAATTTCGTCTCTCACGAACCAGTCGTGTGCCGTATTATATCGGTTCCGCTTTTTTCGGGTCCCAATGATGTCCCGAGAGGGCCCAATGCAGTTTCGAGCCAAAAAATATCATCTTAGGGGGGAACTACTCCCCGTTTCAGCGTAACTCTGACAAGAAATGTCTAACTGCGGCCGCGAGAGGTCCTGTAAGGTCATTAAATAAACTCGGATGGATCTGAAATTTTCGAGGTTGTCAGTCACAAGCAAGCGCTTTCGATCGGTGCAAACCGAATTGCAATACATCGATTCACTATCGAGATATCGATTTTTCAAAGGCGCACGGTCTTGTCAGATCGAACATTGAAATAAGCTGTGGATACTCTGTATCCGCGAATTTCGTCTCTCATGGACCGTTTAAGCTCCCTTAAAAATCGAATGAGCTTTTTTCAAGTTCATATTACGTTCCTTAAGGGCCTTGATGAGTGTCGGATGACATTTGATCAATATTAACATTCATTTTTTAATCTGAGACAAAAAGAGCTGAAACCATAAAGACGAAGAATTTCCATCGTGATGACTTTGGTTCAAGCGAGGAAAATTCTATAGAAGTCCCAAATAACTAGACTAGACTTTCCGGCTTGCTAGGATTGGTATTAAGAATTTCCTTCCTGATGACTTTGGTTCAGGCGAGAGAAATCTAAAAAAGTCCCAAATAACTAAACTAGACTTTGCGGCTTGCTAGGATTGGTATTGCGTCATCCGATTTTAAAGGAACTATCACTATCGAAATCGATTTTCAAAACCACAGTATTCACCTCGCCTCGTGAACAACTGTTTCAACACGCTATAAGTAAATTTTCATTCCCACTTTGACCTATCAAGTTATTTTTACAGCGATCACTGTTATACAAACACAAATGCAGCGTTGCGATTGAATTTGTCGCAGTTTTGTACTATCAATATGGAACTCCACACTTACAATGATTTACGGCCGACACTCATGCTCTCTTTGCTAACACTGTTCCAGTGTTGCAAGTTCCAACTTGTTTTTTTTTTTTTTTTTTTTTTTTTTTTTTTTTTTTAAGCGCTTTCAATCGTAGATTCGAATATTTGCATAGTGCACAGTCGTAACCGAAAAGTCTCGTCCATCTATACCATTCCATCTGAACCCCCGCCACACTGAAAAAATTAAGACTTAAATTCCATTTAAGCGGCGAGTGTATAGGGCTATTGGGTCTATAGCCCCCTGCTCCTCCCTTTTTATTGAGAACACGGGGATAATTTTTTTTTTTAAACAGCAAAAAACTGTAACTGAAAAGCAAAAAAGCAAAGCAAAACAAAACAAAAACAAGAAAACAATAAGGTAATTATTCCCCCCCCCACTTTTTGACCCCACGCGCCGCCCGTGAAGTTCGAGTGATATTACCAGAGGCGCAACGATATAAGAACCATGGAGAGTCAAGTACTTTTGCCAGAAAATTCTGATATTACTATCACAATTTGGTCAAAGTACCAGAGTTTCTTAAAAATCGTCAAGAACTATATGGTATGTATACATATGTCGCAGGCTAAAGGTCAAATCCGGCATTTGGGCAAATGCCTAGGCAAATAGAAAAGAAGCTATAAAAATCGTTGAAATTTGTAGTTTGCCTAGGCATTTGAGCAAACGCCTAGGCACTTGAACAAACGCCTAGGCACTTGCTCAAATGCCTGAAGTTTTGACCGAACGCCGAAGGCTGATTAGGCAAATAGTAACGTAAGTCTATTTAGTGAATCTATGATGAACACGACGCGGCAACAATATGTGTGTACGAGTGTGTGTTCAGTGGTACATCGTTGTTATCATTAATGTCTTCAATACCTTTTTAACACAGTCCGTTTCATTGGAATATCGTTGTTTTCATTGCTTTCGTTGGTACCTATTCACACAGTCAGTTTCATTTGTACATCGTTGTTATCATTAATGTGGTTTATACCGAAAAACACAGTCACTTTCATTGGAATATAGTTGATATCCTTAATGTCGTTTGTACCTATATACCTACAGTCAGTTTCAGTGGTACATCGTTGTTATCATTAATGTCTTCAATACCTTTTTAACACAGTCCGTTTCATTGGAATATCGTTGTTTTCATTGCTTTCGTTGGTACCTATTCACACAGTCAGTTTCATTTGTACATCGTTGTTATCATTAATGTGGTTTATACCGAAAAACACAGTCACTTTCATTGGAATATAGTTGTTATCCTTAATTTCGTTTGTACCTATATACCTACAGTCAGTTTCATTGGTACATCGTTGTTATAATTAATGTCTTCAATACCTATAGCACAGTCCGTTTCATTGGTACATCGTTGTTATCATTAATGTGGTTGGTAGTACCTATACACACAGTCAGTTTCATTGGAATATCGTTGTTATCATTATTGTCTTTTGTATCTCACGCATGTTTGTCATTATTGTCTCATTTTTGTCGTCGGATGCTCCGTTCTGTGTAGCTACTGACATCAACATCTTTGCTCAAGATTCCACATAGGACCCATTGGACGTTTCTTGTTGTGATCCGGAAAAAAAAGTTGCCACTTTGGGTGAGATAGGTATAGTGCGTGGTCTATGTTGTCTCTGGTGCCATTGGTGTTCTTATCTCGATACGAGCCGAGGGCCGACATGTTGTTATCATTAATGTCGTCTTGAAGTTCGCAATAACGTTTATCAAATTGGCACACTCGCAGGAGTCATTAAAAATTGGTGTTCGCGGGAAGAATTAACACAACTAGAACCGATAAAATTTGAAATATCACAGATTCCGAGAGATAAAGTTAATGTTGATCCGCTAAGCAGTGGGTGCCGTTTCGCTATTTGAAGGTCAAGGCTTCATCAAGTGCAATTGCCAGTCCAGTAAAATCAATGTGCAACCAAACGAAGTCCTTGCTTCAAAAATCAGAGAAAATATTCCAGCAAGTCCCACCAACCCATCTCGTGTTCGAATAAGCAACACTGCTGCCTTCCTATTTTTTAAGGTACAAAGCTTTTTTTTTTCTTTCAAATTTTTCGGTTGTGGCTTCTTGAACTATGTATTGAACATTGACTGCTTTTTTAAAAGTTTGACTATTTGCCTGAAAAAAAAACCCCCATTTGCCTTTTTGCCTAACAGGCTTTCGGCATTTACTCAAATGCCTAGGCATTTGCGTAAACCCCTAGACATTTCGTCAAATGCCTAGGCAAATAGCCAAACAGGGTTTTCGATGAAATTTTGCCATTTGCCTAGGCTTTTACCTAAATGCCGGCTTTGAGCTTTAGCCTGCGACACATATAAACATTAGAAATTCTGGTGAAAGTACCATCCCTAACCTTGGTTCACATATCGTTGTGCTTCTGGTGTTTTTGCAATGTCTATTTTTTTTATTTTATTTCAGTGTAAAAACCTCGAACATTTTATTATTATCATTATGGTGTATTGTTTTTCACCGCACATGCGCGGGTAATGATGGTGATTGGTAGTCCCAAGGCGGGATCAAACAATGTTTTAAGCCGTGGGCCTAGGGCGGCATTTGATAATATTTTAATACTAACATTTAAATGTTAGCATTAATTAGTTTTTAACATTTAATGACTGCCCCCTTCAAACAAATGAAGGGGGAGAGGTAATTCCCTCAGAAGGCAGATTTTGCAACCATTTATTGTTGCACTGCCTTGATTGAGGGTTCCTTTATATTAAGGAGTAAGATTAGTGAAAATAACCATCCGGATACCTGATTTTGGCACCTGCTAGATGTTATGGTAAACTTGACCAGAAGTATGGTACATTTACCGATACTTTGAGTAAACTCGACATGCAGTCAGGTAACATCACCTAGTACCTAGTCAAAACATGGTATACTTCTGGTTAACATTACCATAACATCAAGCAGGTGCCAAAATCAGGTATCCGTATGGTTATTTTCACCGTAGTTTTTTCCGTGTACTAGACTCTCGGTCTCGCTCTTCAAATGCCCTTATTAATAATTATCATTATGAATATTATTATTATTTTGATTCCGACCTGACTCGACTTTTTAACCAGCTGTTGATGGTTCATGTTTCGTTGGAGTAACGCAATCACGATGTTTTCTTAGGAAATGAGATCATGGTGCATTGTCGACAATGTAGACGACATTGCACAGTTCGGTGTTCCAATGTAGCCAAATACTTTACGAGGCGGAACGAAAAAAAAATCAACAAGCAGGGAAAATTCCAACACGCAGGTGTTGGAAAAGCGTGCCACTAAAGTCTGAACAGCTTTAATGCTTTTGCTAGCAATGATAATAATTAGACAGCATTCAACATGGAGCTGATCTCGAGAAAATTGAGTCCAAAGTTGAAGAGCTAGCATTTAAACAAAAAAACTTGGAATTACTTACGTTTTGATTTCATTCAACTACCGTGTTGTGTTTTTGCATTTCAACACCGGAAAAGTGGAATTTACTATGTAGGAAAGGTACTTAATTTTTAGCGTTTAAAGTGACTTGGTTCCTTTCTTCTTTTTTTTTGGCATAATCACGAAAAACGAAACTCTAAGAGAAACCAAACGGCAGAGTTGGTTTACACTGTTGATTATTTTAAAATCCGTTAATCCGGACTTAAGTCCGTTCCCAATTCTATAAAAGGAACCAGTGGCGGCTCGTGCAATGTGGCAACAGTGGAATCCCTCCATTTAAACCTATGTAAAACAATCGATCTTCAGGAGGTGCAATGCACCCCCAAGATATCGATACTTTTGCATAGGTTTAAATGGTAAAAAGCATGGTTGCCAAATCGCACGAGCCGCCACTGAACGGAACCAAGTCGGAGTTGGTTCCTTACGTGACTCGGATTAAGGTTTAACCTAATCAGCCATAGGAACCAAGTTCTCATTTTATTTCATCATATGGACAATGACATCAATGAGGCTCACCAGCTCACTTTTACCTGGAATTTTGACGGGAAATAGTTGTTATTATAGAAGAAGCACTTGTTGCTTCGAGATTCAGTATTGCTAGCTCTATCAATCAATAACTCAATTTTATCAAAAATGTCACTCGGCTCTTTTGTGACAAGTGCTGTCCAATTGAGCTTGTTTGGTGAGAGATTATGAAAAAAATAAATTTAGATCAGATGTATCTATAAGGAGATGAGTCAAAGGCGTTGTTTTTTTGTGTTTGTTTTTTGTTTTTTGTTTTCAAAACTTTGGAGGCCTCTAGCTCAGAAGAGAAACAATTGCAGCACATACTCATGTAGGAAAATAAAGTCTTATATATATGTATGTTGACCCCAAAAATACACTCCATAAGTTTGGCACTCAAGTTTTGAAACACCCTGTTCTTGATATTTTGCTCCCCCCCCCCCCCCGCCCCTTCACAAAAGACAACATCTTGACCATGCACATTTTTAAAATCACAGTTTGACTGTAGAGATATTTTCTCCCCCCCCCCTTAACGAAAAAGGGGAGAATGGGTCACCTATCGCTGATGTTCGTCGTGCGCGTGCACAGATTGTTCGGCTTTACGACTGCAATTTTGGCTTTCTTATAATGCGTTTTTTGGGTTTATTAGTGGATTTTATGACTATTTGATGCCGCCAATGTAATTTTCAGACAATTTTACATCAGAATCAAAACTCTATAGCCCTGTAGCAAAAGTTTGCAACAAACCCATTGAAAGCTGAAAAGAGAAAATTATTTGATAAGGCTCGATCTTTTTTACCCACATAAACTATAGACAATAGATATTTCTAAATCCCTCCACCTTTTAAACGGCTTGTTCAGGGATCAAACATGAGGTTGCGTTCTTTTGAAGTCAAAAAGTGTAATATTCGGAAAAGCCGTGATTCTAAATAATAAACAGTTTTTTTTATCTTTTTTTCCGTTTTAGGTGCTGTCAGCACTTGTTGCGATTGTCACGATGTAGATACGTAATATGCATAAATGGAACACTTGCGAATTCATGAAACAATAATCCTTTAATATACAGAACTAACCGCATTTCAAGTGCCCTTTACACATCAAGCTTTCTAGGGGTATAGATTAGTAGGTGTGGAGGTTTAAGAGGTTTGTGGATTTTAATTCCCCCTCTCCCCATTTATTTTCTTGAAAAGTATCGAAAGGTTACAGTTAAAACTATGCCATTATTCACTATAACGCATTGTCATATTATTTCTTTTTTTTCTGTTGCCGTCGGCAGTGGCGTCGCGTGCAATTTGGCAACAATGTGTTCTATCCATTTAAACTCATGTAAAAGATCGAATTCAGGGGGTGCACAGTGCAAAAGGAAAATTCGATGTATTTAATGAGTTTTAATGGAGCAGTTGCATTGTTGTCAGATGGCACGCGACGCCACTGGCCGTCGGTCGATATCATTTTTCGTGTTGGAAAAGCAAAGTTACATATGGACCTATAGTTTCCAAAATTTGAAGAAGCTTCCAGTGAAAAATTTTGTACACGCAACGAACTTTTTAGGATAGGTAAATAAGTTATTCCAGAGTCAATTCCATAGCCGCAGCGAGGAAGCTGTCCAGGGGTGGAAGACACGTGACAGCCCCTCTCACTTTTTAGAGCAATTAATGCGAATTTTACCCCTCTGGCTCCCTGTGTTCTGGATTTTAAACACCTATTTTTCAACAAAACGCCAAAAATGTCCTCAAAAATCCCTTGATTCCATCGACGCTCATTGAGGGGCTTTCAATTTGCCGATCCCCCAGAATTTCAAATGTTTCCGATGCAAAGACCTGTTAGTGTGACGTCATGAAAAAAATTGGTTCCAAACAAAGGCTCCGTCTCACTCGCTCTCGTGGGTTTTCCCATACGAAACACAGTCCAAATTTTCAAATACAAGTGCTAGTAAACAACACGTTCTTTACACGTTGTGTTTATCACACCATTGGGTTCCACGTCCCTTATAAAAATTTCCGATTGTTTCAAAAAATTTTCCGATTGGATATATATTCCCGCGCTTTATTTCCCATAGAAATAATCGAAATTCCATAGAGACAATCAGAATTCGTGTAGATTCAAGCGCGCTGACTACAGCAACGATAGGTCTCATGATTGAAATAAGGCGAAATCATCTATGGTTCTATTCTTACAGTTTTAACAGCCACTTTTTTCTCAGTGATAAAATATGAGCCCGCTATCACAAACTTTTTGAAACATCGCGCATCGATGCACAATCACAGTTATCAGTTTCTTAAGAGCACAAATTTCTAGGATATAGGCTCATGAGCACCATCACGGCATGTGTTGTACCTCGAACAATAGCTTCGATACGGAGAGAAGTTAGAATGATTGAGTGTCATGGCGGTGATACAACCATAAGAGACCGTGAGTAAGACAAGGACAAAACGTAGAACGTCTTTCGGTATAACTGTGATTGTAAATTCGCTTGTGATCTTTTAGGAATTATGTTACAGTGAAAAGATACTTTAAGGCAAGTGGAATCTAATGGTGCAATAAAATTTGAGAAAACTGTTGGTTAACTAGCATG